>CM022391.1:145586730-146786730 GCA_011833715.1 Carcinoscorpius rotundicauda | reverse complement strand
GCACAAAGCTACTCGAGGGCTATCTCTGCTAGCCGTCCCTAATTTAGCAGTGTAAGACTAGAGGGAAGGCAGCTAGTCATCACCACCCACCGCCAACTCTTGGGCTACTCTTTTACCAACGAATAAAGGAATAGGGGGATTGACCGTCACATTATACACCCCCACGGCGGGAGGGTGAGCATGTTTAGCGCGACGCGGGCCCGAACCCGCGACCCTCGGATTACGAGTCACACGCCTTACGCGCTCGGCCATGCCAGGCTTTCATTTTTTGCATTGTTAAGTTTTTCTTACACTGCTTTGACCGTTATGCCTAACGTGTGATCTTTTGATTAATTTGGCCAGAGATGGGCGAAAATAAATGAGGGAATACGAAAACTACGATTTTCACTCGGTTAACAATACATAGATAAAATAAGAGAAGAAACTGAAAAATTATCGCACTATTCCTTCTCCATACTATATTAGGGCCTCAGTTCGCAAACCGTAGACGAGTGCTTGAGTCTTATCACCGAATAAATTCGTCTTTTCAGCCACTAGGGATTTATAATTCGACGACCAATCCAACTGTTCAATTAGAGTAATACATGAGAGTTGGGGTGGTTAGTGTTAACTACCTATTTTCCTGAAGTCTATCACTTCTAGTTTAGAGACGACTAACACAGTTAGTCCTCGAGTAGATTTCCTTGAAATTTAGGAAAACAAACATACACAATATAATAATTATTTTAAAAAAAATATCAAGAAAATTATCTCGATTATTTCTCATGAACAACTCCCAATATGTAATACTAATAGCTGAATAATTGTCGTTGCTTTTGAGATAGAAGGATTTGATTAACACTCATAGCGCACCCATTGTCCCATAGTGCAAAAGGCGATTTTGTATCAACAAACTGTCAACTTCACTGTTGGAGCAGGTCAGCTTATAGGCCACGTCTTGCTTTCAACGTTATTGAAGAGCATGTGTTTGTAATTAATCGTGAAGCTGCACAATGGGCTGTCTGTGCTTTGCCCACCACGCTATCGAAACCTGGTCTTTAGAGGTGTAAGTCCTCAGGCATACGTTGTGCCACTAGGAGGCATATGTATAAAAACACTGAAGTGTTTCACGAAACAAGAGAGGAAAATTATTATCATGTCACCGGATTATAATGAATTTAATGTTGAACTTAATTTTATTCTGAGACTTAAGTCACATATGAACTTTAAAAAAAAAATGAAACCAGAACATTTTGTTAGTGGTACCTGGTAGGGAATCCAGTTTTGTCTGTGTATCTGTGCCATTTAGAAGAGCAAATGAAAACAAATTATAATTTAAAATAAACAACAAAACAAAGTTATTTTTTGCATAGATTGGTTTGAAGTTTGCGCAAAACTATCAGAGGACGACTGCGCTAGCCATTCATACTTTAGCAGTAATAGTCTAGAAGGAAAACATCTAGTCAACACCAGTTACTGTAAATGATTCGGCTACTTTTTTTTTACCAACGAATAGTCGGATTGATCGTAATTTATGACGACCCTACGGCTGAAAAAGTGACCATGATCGGTAACCGGATTCGAACCTTCGAGCCACAGATTGCACGTACAGCGTTTTAACCACCAGACCATCCTAGGCCCGTCACACTCACTGACATTTTTTTTGAATGGCCACTGTGAATCATGAATGTAATAGTTTCACGTTTATCGTGAAATCCACAAGATTCCAAGAAAGATGGCGTTACTTACGTAAATAAACGGCCAGACTGACCTCAGTAGCAAACAAAATCAAAATTAATAACACTGACATCATCACTTTCGGAAACTAATAAGAATACTCTGGAAAAACGGCAAGGATATTTCTTAAAGCTAGTAAGATTAGTTCCAGAAAGAAACAAAGAAAATAGCTTTCAGAGAGGACAAGCAAGAATGCAAAGAAAAGCCGCAAGAATTCTGTCAATCTGTCAACCGCACTGTTCGAGTATCACGTAACTATCAAGAATAGCACTTTCAGATGAACAAATTTCAGCTGTCACGAATAATCTTATCGAAATATTTTCAAAAAGAATTCAAGTATCCAAACATATTCAGACGTAATGTATTAAATTATCTAGAACACTTTCAAACAATAATATTTAAGTGAACGTCGTAGAACACTTTCAGACGAAAAATATTCAACCGTCTAGCAAGCACACTTGTGTTTAATTTTCTAGAACACTTTAAGAAGAACTGTACTGGATCGTCTGGAACACTTTCAGAAGAACTTTACTTGAACTATTCAAATATGAAGATCAATTGAAGAATAATTAGTGAATAACAGTCCAGGTTATACAACCCCCCGAGATCTACCTACGAGTAAAAAAGTGTAGGAGAACATCTTTGATAAATCTGTGAATAATTCATATATTATTCATTTAATTGCTACTGTAGGATGAGTATAAAGCGTGAATCACCCGTTTTTTTATGCTATTGATTCAGTAAAAATTAAGTTCCAGATATGATTCGGAACTATGAAAGTATCTACATAAACATGTAAGGATACTGAAGTTGAATTCTGAATAATTCGTCTTTAGGGCACGTTTGTAGTTCTTGCACTGACTTGTTTAATTCACTATAATACACATATTTACTGTGAACAAACAGTTTGAAAGCTTCGTTGGTAAAGGTTTAGTAATGAAAAGTTACGAGAGAAAAAAATCTGAACAAAAAACTTGGAAATAATGAAACTGAATAGTTCTATTGATTGATCCGGCAAGCTATGCATATTCAAGACATTTCAATAGAGAGAGCAAATGATATTTTTTTTTATGTGTAAATTCTGTCGAACCTATGGAAGATGTAGCAATACCTAGTTAATACGTTTGAAAGACTTGTTTTGCAAACAAAATGTTATATATAGTTGTGAAATGGAAAGAAAAAAGTTATTTTTCAATATACACGTCTGCTAAAGTATCTGTAAAAATTAACTTTTACTCTTTTGACCTCGTTTTCAGGTTTAGTAATTTATCCTAATAACAGGTTTTATTTTCTTAAATACTGCTACGGTTATGAAATGATAACATAATCATTGTGGTAATCAAATGACAAATACCATCACTATTATTACTAAATGGCAAATACCATAACTATGGTTAGCAAATGATAATATACCAATGTTGAGTCGAAAATAAGCCATTTTCTTATGTTTATAAACCATTGTTTGATAGTTTATTATGACATCTCAAATACTACAACGATCGGTAATCTTTTAGACGTATTATATAAGGTAAGAGACTGTTACAAGGTTGTACTTTACTTTTCTACATTCAGTTTAAAGGTTTTCATAGGTTGTATTTGACTTGTAGATTATAGCTTCTATCATCATATTATATTACTATTTTCGTTTGCCTTTCACAAAATTACATTAGGGCGGTACCCTTTTTCTATACTCATAGTTGAATTTTGAACATAAGAGATTCGACATTTGTGCGTGTAGGTTTAAATTTGAATCATCACACAACTCTTTAGTTACATTGAGTACCATCTATATAGCACAAGAAGACGCTCTAATCTTTTATAACTAACATGCGAGGTATATTAAAATGTGCATCCTACAATTATAAGATCCTAGGAGTAAAAGCACAGAATAATACCTTACAATATGTCAACAACATTACATGTGACATAAGCAGTGTGGATGAGCCCTTACCGAGACTCATCGTGTCAGCTGTGTTACGATGGATCTAACAGCAGTAGAGGAGTAACAAAAGTAAACTTTTATGAACAATATCTGATATGGTAATAATCAGTTTAAGTTACCTGTAGTCATTATCAAATGAGGGTTTAAGGTAAGGATTAACGGTATAATGTTATTTATTTACTTATTTTTAAAATTCTCAACACACATTACTGCCTTTCAAATTGGCTTTACCACTTTCATTTCGTGAAACTGGAGAACCGGAAAACTTACGGTTTCTCTCATTATGCGAATATTTTATTCAACTGTATGATGACGTAATATCACGAGGCCGCGTTTTAGCGAATGATTACAGAATACCACTGGATGATGCTCGATATACAGACTTTGTTAGTAAAGTGTAAATTTTGAATAAATCATTTTATTTGTTTTCTCTCATATGATTCACGTTATATCGCTGTAGTTGCTACTGAGCCGAACTGTATTCTTCTTTAATTATTCATTTTACTTAATTAAGAAAGAAAAGAGATTTATATTACCTTTCTTGGGGGGGGGGTACATCGAATAATGATTTATATACGTGATACATTATTAAGCTCTTGAGGTATTTTTGACACAATGTTATCAGACAACTAATAGTTTCCAAATTATGTTCAATACAGTTTTATATATAGAAACAACATATACAAAAATAAACAAAACAGTTCGATTGTATAGCTCAAGACCTTGTGCTCAGATTTATTTGGGTATTCATAGGAATGTTATGTTCTTAAGTCATCACGAGCTCCAAACATACTGTTATTCTCAAGAGTATTTGATTAGTTTTCGCTTATCCTTTCTTACACGGTGTTTTTAACGTAGCACTGTAGCTGGTCTCTCCAAAGCTTTGCTAGCTAGAAAGGTTGTTCTTTAGTTGGGTCAGTCCAGATATTTAGCACGTGATGGACCCTGAGCTAGTCTAAGACGCCTCTGTTGTATTTGTCCTCATTCGTACTTATCAAGGTATTATGCGCATGCGCGCGAAGACGTGAGGGACGGCGTGATGTGGCTGTTGGTTCAGTAGCTTTGCTGCCGTATTCGCAGCAGTTATACATCTTTGAATCATCGCCATTATGAGTGTCCGAAGGGTTCGGGGATCTTTTCGGGACTCATTGCGCCGGTATGGAAGTGTGGAGGCCAATAAAAAATCTCATAAACATTTTCAATGGATATTCAGGAATGGCGAGTGGCGTATCGGATACGGTAAGTAAACATCATGTATCTAGTTTCTTCTTAATAGATAAATGATTCGGGACACGAGATTTGGAGAAGGAAGGAGGGGTATAAGAACAATACGTAAGGAAACTTCTAAATAAAATTAATTTTAAGAAATTTTAAAAGGTTGAATTTCATGAATGTAAAATATTCGGATCTAGCTACGAAGTAAAAACTAGTTTTATGGTTGTTATCATGGTACTACTGTGGGTCTAAGAAACTTTTTCTAACGTATCGAACGCACAAAATCTCAGAAAAACTAAATTAAAATATTATAGCGGATGCTTTTTTTTTTCTTTTTTGTCTAAGGCTATGATGGAATGTAACAAACTGACCTCCGCTGTGTTAACAGTCTTAGTTGTTGAATGCTGAAGCTACTGGCAACAGGAACGTAACTGGAATCCGGATACACTTCCTCATATCTCATGCATATTCTTAGGAGAACTACAATCGCATATACATATCTCCCTATAAACAGTGTCTGTGTGTATGTTACAATGAATATATTAAACCGGATGATATTCATATTATTTCGGTCCTGTGCATAATAACCATGATGTTAGAAAAACTTGTAGGTTCAAGAAGTCTTAATGAAAGTGAATACATAATCAATGTCATTGAATTCGCGAGTGTACATAGTGTAGTAAACCATGAACCAAATTTCATACTTTCCGGTTAACATGAGTAGCTACCATGGTTATATTGTCTAGTTTAATATGAAAGGTAGAGGGACCTGAGCAGTTTGTTGAATTGGGTTTAAGCAATAATTTATTTTCTAAGGTAAGGAATAACAAGTGTTAGAGAGAATTTGGAACATTATTGAGTATTATTTGTTGGAGTGTTTAGTAAGAAGGTTACGTATTTAATTTTCTGGTAAAGATGAAGAAATACTTTTTTCTTAAGGTGTTCTGACGGAAAGTTATTTCGTTATGTATGATTACATACATACTCCGAGCGGATCAAATAGGCCCTATGAAAAAGTTAAGGCTAAGCTCAATTTGAACGACTTTGGCAAAAAACTTTCAAAGCATGTGTGCAAACCAGTAAACGCTTTCTTTTTGTAAACTGAGGTGCTAAATTTGTCTTGTTTTTGAATCTCGACGAAGGAAGTTTTGGTTTGATTATTTAATTTCACAAGTGAATTTTATATTATGGTGTTTAGGGCTTAAGTTGTCGAGGAATTTTTCAATGTGTCACGTCTTTGGAAGAATAATATTGCATCATTTACATACCTTAGGTAAAGCACGGGTGTGATGTCAGAAGGTTGTTGTTGTTTTGAATTAAGCACAAAGCTACACAATGGGCTATCTGTGCTCTGCCCACCACGGGTATCGAAACCCGGATTTTAGCGTGTAAGTCTGCAGACATACCGCTGAGCCACTGGGAGGCTATGTCAGAAGGACATTCATGCTGTCACGTGTGCTCATAATAACAGAGTTAGCAAGGATTCTAATGGTTATCGTCATTTATCTGGACATGCAACTGACCATTAAGGAAGTTGGGAGTTATGAATATTGTATGGATATACAATGGTCAGATTTAATACGGATTTTTATTATTTTTAAAATGCACACAGTTTATTTGCAATCATTCATGACGTGTTCAGATAAAACAAAGTAAATTATTGCTGTTACTATAATAATAATTCCAAATCGCATATTTATTCGAAAGCTTTGTTCGTCATTGGCTCTCGCTTAGATCTTAAGCCAATCTGAATGAACAAGAACAGTGACGGTGCCAGAATATTTTCGTTGGGGGGGGGCTAAGGTAGACTGTAGAAGAGTCTCCCAAAATGCCATCAATATGAAGTATAAATGGTAAATTATAATAATGTGAATACCAAGGTACATTTCAGAAAGATGTGCTACTTTGAACTGTTTTTTTCAATGTAGTTCTCATTGGAAACTCGTGCTTAATAAAGACGTTGAGTTCTACAGATCTGTTTCTTTGTTAATTGTTAAGCAACAACGACGATTGTGTTTTCCATATTTTTTGAATATATGTAGGTAACAATATTGGGGGGCTGAGGGGGCCCATCACTGAACAAGAAATTCTCCTCCTGGCTCTGGAGCATTTTCTAATATACTTAAAATTATAGGGGATCTTAGACTAACACGTTCTTTAAATTGCGTTAACATATTTTTAGTAGGCATAATAGAGCCTTGCTGAAAGCAAAGATAAACAGTTAGGAATCCGGTACTTAATATAAGAAAATGAAAAAACAAAAACCTGTAAGTGACAGTTAGATTTAAACACACACTTTAGATGTATTTATTGATATACTTTTTCAACACCATTTATAACTGATTTTAATAAAGAACGTTTACCAATGTATTGTAAATTGATTACAACAAAGTATTTGAGAATTTCAGATTCACATGATTTATTAGAACTTCGTTTATTGAAATAATTAGGAGGTATCCTACCCGTAATCTGACTGTAACAATAATTCCTACATAAATATTATCTAATGTAATTAAATTCTTCATGAAAATTTTCATAAACGCTACATTTATTATATGCACGATGGAACAAACTTTACGAAATTTGTCTTATCAATTATTTTCTCGCCTTTCAACCGTGAGGGGCGTTATAATGTCACGATCAATCCCACTATTTGTTGGTAAGAGTAGTCCAACAGTTGGCGGTGGGTGATGGTGATTAGCTGCCTTTCCTATAATCTTAAACTGTTTAATTAGGGGCGGGTAGCGCAGATAGCCCTCGTGTAGCTTTGCGCGAAATTCAGCACCCACCAAACTGGAAGGTTTGTGGTTATTTTCGTGGTTTGCACATCCTTTGACTGTGTTTCCATAACATACGACGTTATTTAAACTTCTATTTGTAGAAACATCTTGTCATTTGTATGTTTACATATTAAACATCAAGATATTGCTGTTTATATTTAAAACAAAGCACCTCGTGACTTGTGTTTATTTTTACTACTAAAGACGATATTTCACATTCATCACAGTAAGTGATTGGAAACGAAACTACTACCTGCCTACACCGAATGATGTCGTAATTAGTCTGAAATCCAACGTATCCATTCATACTTTAAAATCGCACGTTCTTATATACATCCATAATGCTCACATGATACTTAATAAAACATCTTCTGGTACAAAAAATGATTTCTCAAATTTACTGCGCGCGCAAGCACGCACACACACACACACACCCACAACGAATCCAATAAGTTGCTTGCTTTGTTCGTTATTGGAACATATTCTATAAAGGAACTGAAGGTAAAAGCATTTCAAACACACTCGATGACAATATCCGATATTATTAATACATATTCCATAGTTCAAGTATTAATAATTTATGTATGTCGAAAGGTTGAAAATCTGTGATATGGTGTATGGTTGAGAAAACTAGAGCTGAGAATAAATGAATGGATTTATTATGTTATGAAAAAGTTGCTTAGAAATGCAACAATAGCCACTACTGCATCTTTTGCAGACGAAGTACAAAACTTAAGAGATTTCGTTATAATTCTATTGTCCGAAACCACCATAACTATATTTGCATTACTACATATATCTAATAACTGATAATGCTACATTCCTTTTACCGATCTTATCCCTCGCTGAAAGTCGAGTATGGGATATCACAGGGTGGTCGCTAGAAAAGCGGAAAATTTGAGGGTCAGATGAGATCATGAATAAAGTGCGTGCTTACTCATTTCTATTTTGATTTCTTTACATCATGAATAAAATGCATGATTTTAATAATTTTGAGCATCTATGAGTGTAATATAACATATGCCTTCAAAAAACTTTGTAAAAGTTATTCTTTGTAAAAATAAATAGCTGTTTGACAAATTTTCCGCTTTTCTAGCGACCACCCTGTAGTACACGTATTGTAATTACAAAAACCCACCCATGTTTATCACCTCTGGAGGGGAGAGACCTATAAGTGTTAGGAATAAGATAATCAAAAGCAATTATAAGTTAAATATATTTTAATGCCACTTAATTAAATAAACTACAAAATATCACAGAAGTCTATTGGAAGCCATAATAGTATTTAATATTTGCAGTGCATTCAATGACTTTTCAAGGTTTCCTTAATCCTCTCAAAACTGGAGTCGATGAAGCGCCGAAAGGTTGAGTTAAACTTTAGATTTTTTCATGCAGCCTTTAAATTAAAAGTATTCTGTAAACTCCATTCAATTTCATGAAACAAAACTGGACAATTCTACAGTAGTTAGCTTTTCTAGAAACATTAATAGACAGCTCTTACAAACCCGGATAAGATTGAATCCTGTGTAGATAAACTATTATTACGTGAATACGGTGTATTCCAGTGATTGTATTTATCTCATATGTGACATATTTCTTAAGCCTTCAGAAATATATTGAACGTTTAGATTTTCTTGCTTCAAGTCCTTCATATAGTACTACTGTTGTCCATGCTACACCGTATTATACAGCTGTTGACTACGTTATACTAAAACTGTCTTAGAGCCTTATCACGTCTTGTTTCTGTGCTGGCTTATGCTCTGTTTCCAACTCAGCTGATGAATTAGATAATTTTTTCTACATTTGTAATTAGCTTTATATTACAAATGTCGGTATAGAAGTAGTGATTTTGAAACCTTCGGGTAACCAAGTGTTTTAAACACGTTGAAACCGTTACAAAAATTATCGTATTGAAATACATAAGGTTTTATCAGTTTTGGTATATTCTGTAACAGCATAAAATGTGATACCTAAATTATTTTTAATTCGAAAATTAAAAACAAAACTCGCCGTACAAATACAAGTTTATTGTGGGGAATAAAAAAAATAACCATCCAAGACCCACCGTAGTATTATTACCAGAGAGAGGGAGATGGAACAGGTTAAAAGTAACTCCACTGATTGTAAGTATAAATGTTTCGAAGCTATAACAATAGAAACGTTCGATTTCAGTACCTTTTTACACTAATTTGTCTACTGGGAGAGTTAAAACAGTATTTCATCAACAGGTTTGAGACAGTTTAATAATTCTCGTAAATATTCGTTTAGCATTAGTTTGCCTTTATTCTAAATGGAATTTTCGTACTTAAGAAACGTTATTAAGAAAAACTGTTAACACTTTACACATCGTTTGGCTTGTTTACAATTTTATACTAAATTATCAAGATTATGATAGACTAATATTGGAGATCACTGTGAAGAGTTGTTTTAAACTATGAAGTTATAACCTTTCCACATATATGTACGTTACATACAATGTTTACTACTTAGTTTATCAGTTACAACCTTTGATGCCTATACTGAATTAGATTACACATTAGCTAATATCCGTATTGACACTTGACGTTAAGGGTCGGTCCCTAATATGTTGAGTGTAGCCTGTTAACAACAAGAAATATCCACATAATAGTTTAATGTTTTGTAGTTATTCAGTATTTCAGTTTCGTGATATCAAATTTTTATATTTTTTTATTCTTCGCCGTGTGTACATTTTAATTTATACACTTTTTTAGTTTTTTGTTACCACGGAGAGAAAAGAGCGACATAAAGAATCATTGTTTGTAGAACCGGCACTGTATTGTTAATAGTAAAGCGACGAGTTTCAGTATAAGCTTGTTTTAATTGCTGTAAACTACAGTAGAAAATCAGAGCAGGTATAGAACAACAGTAGGTGTTGTAGTCTAATGTTTTTCAATACGGCATGACGATGTTGTTTGAATACCTTGTACACTTACAAACGTTTGCTAATAAAATACATGTATTTACATTTAATGTTACAAGTTATAACGAGCTGGAAAATGTACCGTATACGTTGGAGAAATTTCAAAGTAGCACACTGTACAATTTAGATGCTTTACAATTTGGAAATTCTGATATCTGAATAAAATTAAAATAGTTTTTTCTCACACTTCACCTGCAACATTTATAGATTGTTGATTAGCAACTTGTTGCACTGATATTTCCTATAAGCCATTGTTCAAAACTGTAAACAGTTATTTAGTGGTGTTCATATAAACTGCTGAAACTCCATTTACAACATCAGTTTGTATTCCAAAACTAATTATACTTACTTAACGAAATTCAAGATTTGTTAACTTCAGAACTCTCTCACAAACACTTTTATGTTGTCTTCAAATAATTTGACGATACCCTAAGCATATGGACAAGTGATAACTTGGACCATCCTAACCAAGTGTCACGGTTGTAATCTCAACATCCGACTGTTTTCGTGGTCGTATTCTCAAGTTCGACCATTCTTGTTCTGTAATGCAATTAATAAAGAAATGTCTGACACCCTCCCAGATGTTTAGAGAAACAACCATAAACACCAATACATCACTAACAAGAGTTGTATCATCTTGTGTATCTGGATAGACATAACCAAGGAACTTCTTTCTAACTCCACGTTTTTTGTGGCCTTCCATCTAGTATACGAGCACAATAACTTTACTGGTCCCTTTTCTGCCCTTTGATGTGATGCATTAAATGTTACTTTGTAAAGTCTTTAGTCAGGGGCATAGAGAGCTATACCAAGCCCCTCGGTTAGTAATATCATCGGGCTCTCCTTTCATTATATCTTATTAACAACCTTTGCTGTTAGTTTTTTAATAAAAGAAATTTAAGGGACAAATTTCTTAGGCCCGGCATGGCCAAGCGTGTTAAGGCGTTCGACTCGTAATCTGAGGGTTGCGGGTTCGAATTCTGGTCGCACCAAACATGCTCGCCATCCCAGCCGTGGGGGCGTTATAATGTTGCGATCAATCCCACTATTCACTGGTAAAAGAGTAGCTAAAGTGTTAGCGGTTGGTGATGACTAGCTGCCTTCCCTCTAGTCTTACACTGCTAAATTAGGGACGGCTAGCGCAGATAGCCCTTGAGTAGCTTTGCGCGAAATTCACAAAACAAACAAACAGATTTCTTCATTAATCCATGAAAAAGCAGTCCCATTTTAGCTCATTGAATAGCATGCCTTTATTGTGAGTTTTGTAATATCCCATTGCTGTGTCCTTCAACAGACCCTCGGAAGCTGACCCCTTGCTCCTTTTTCTCGTCAGACCTGAGTCTAGTACCGTAGTCATGATTTGATACGACTTTTAATTAACAGATGGACGTAGTATTTTAAGACTTAAGGTAAGTCTTACAAAAATTATAGGCTTTGATGGAGTAGTGAAGTTTATGCTTTGGGAATCACCTTCTTCAAGTGTGTAAACAATACCATTTTAAAGATTTCTAAACAAGTATCAGGAAAGGTGAAGTTCCGCAGACCAAAAAATATTCGTTGATGCTAAAGTTTCTTTTTCTCTCTATCTCTTTTTTTTTTTTTTACAAAACTTGAACAAAACTTCTGTTGCGAAAATTTTAATTTTTTGTCCAACTTGTGTTTTAAACTGTTTTGTCCGTTTACTTATGGTTGCAAGACTATCACTCACATGGTTGTCTGATCTAGAAGTAATTGATCTTCAATGTTGCTCTGTAACTGAAGCAAGACTGTCACCGTTTCGTATTGATGTTCTGTTTGTAGCAAACTGTAAATAAATCCTAAATTACAATTGAATCAGTAACTTACTGTAGCTATTTATGTATAATGTTTCTCCCTTTTGATATGTATTTCATTATGTGGACAACCTGTTTTATTGCTTGTGTAATTATTATTATATTTCTTTAACTATTTATTTCTATTAATGTTATAGCGCTATCTAAGAAGGAAATGCTCTATATAGACGAACACCATTGTTTTGGTTCAAATATAGAAATGAATTTTCATCTCCGTAGCAATGGTATAATAACTGTTTAGTGAACTTCTGATACATATTCTCACTGATTTTATCGAGATGTTATCCATCAGTGACTAAATAATTACTATGGTAACTTAATTTCAAGTATACTAACAACTTTCTGTTGGTTATTTTCATGACTACTATAGGTCTATGTTTATCAATTTGTTTCCCTTATTTAGATGCTAAATTTTATGCACAAAAATACTTCAATAATTTAAAATCTTTATGTAATGACGGAAGCAGACAGCTGGAAACCAACAAACTTTTTCACAGAACAAATAATTAATTCAATTTTCAACAGTCTGGAGAAGTATTTGAATAATTAGAACAGCACACCCATGAGTCATAATAATGTACATTTCGTAGGTGTTCAGGAAATTAAAATGGTGTCCAAAACATTTTCTTAAATGAGTATTTGACTTATTCTATTAAAACCTTCTACTTCATAATGTTCAGAGCACAACCTACTGTTTGTCTGGATATATATCTTTTCTTTAAAAGTGAGTTCTCTCTGTGGGAATTTTTATGAAATTTGACAATGCATAAAATCTGTTTATGATAAAAGTAACTCAACTTTGACTTCTGAGTACGAATATTTCATTTCAAAGATGAGTAATGTTAGTGCCATTAGACCTTAGTTATTATGCCTACCAAAGTAATATTTTAGTAATGGCAAATAAGTTATATTAACTTAATTGCAGATTAGAAAAACAAACGGGAGAAAAAACAAATTACAAATAAGATGTCGCAGGACCAGCTCTTAACTTGTTGCAATTCTACGCAACGCACGCTTACATTTCTTATATTAGATACAGGCTACGACTTGGAAATTTTATACAACGTCTTAAAAACTGAAAAAAACGAGAAGAGTTCAATAAATTGGCCTCTTTATGACTCCTGAGGACTTCACGTAAAAGGGCCGTTACTCAATCCAGTGAAATTTGTTCATTACTACAAGGCTTTATGGACAGACTCGTTTATTTATCTTTTTTTTTCCCAAACAAGGTTTTTTGCCTCGTGTTTTTAACCCAAGTTTATCTACTTCCATCGATAATTCAATAATATTTATACTATTGATTATTGGTTTAGTAGTTCCACAAAATACCGTGACTTCTTACGTCTAAACAAAATATTTTGTAGATTGTTTAAGGCAATAATTGCTTTATTAACCACCGTTAGTTATATTTCCTGTTAATTTAATCTTATGTATAGTTAAAACCAGCTTAACACAAGTTTCATTCGTCGTGTGACCTTGCGTAATGAGTTAAGTTTCTTTTGATTTTGCTAGATATTTCCGTTGTAGCTCATAATATTATGGTAGCTTTCTCGAGGCCTTATAGCATTTAGATTTCAGTTTTTACAAAAAGTTTTTAGTTATTTTATTTTGTTTCCTTTTGCTACTCCATGTGTTTTATTAAGGGAAATGGGTTAGCTAAAGAGTAAGTAGTAGTGTTAAGCACATCTCATAGTAAGTTTAACATATTTTCTTTATATTAAATTTAAAGCTAATGTTTTTCATTCACAGAACCAGTATTTTTAGTTATTTATTGTACAATTTATGTAGTCTTCACGATGAACAAACACGAGTAAAATAGGCAGCAACTGCCTAGTTCAGAGTGACACTTGAGGAGAGAGACTTGGACGGAACATATAAAACATGGTTGAAATAAAACGGATCAGGTCAGTTTGCACCAGTTTTTGAAAGCAGTTGTTAGTTATCCGTGAAGAGTGCGAGGAAGTGGCATGATTGGTTGGTGGTTCTTGTAACGTTGTTAGTCGAAGGAGTGAAGACTTGATCACTGGTAGCCACATATTGATGATTTCCAGGCGTGAGTCTCTGTTTACTGATGGTTTCACGATGATGATGTAGAAAGATGATTTAATTATTCTTGCATTTCCAGAAGTTAATGTAGTTGACATGTTAACTGTTCCAGTATATTTTATATCCAATCAACATGGAATATAATCCAGAACAGATTTCTCCATTTTCACCAGTTTTGCGCAACCTCTGTGTTCGTTTGATTTTGCTCTAGTGTATTCGAGTTTCTCCTATGTAGGCCTGTTTAAAGGAACGTGGTATTTTATAAATGAAGCTTTTGTTTCTCAGCAGGTGTTCTTTTTTTTAGTTTTGGCAAGAAAAGATCTGAGTATTCTTGAAGGGTTTCCAAGAGACATCAGTGTTGAACAGTGCAAACAGTTGCTGTTCCCTTTATTTTCTGGTGTACGAGTTTGTATTTCTAGGTTATTTAAGCTACTGGTGATGAAACTGGAAGGGGTCTCAAGAACGTATTAATACTGTATTTACCAGAACGTGGATGGTGAAATACGAGGTTTCCTGTGTATGGTTGTAACGAGTTTATCATTCTGTTTGTTAATGAAAATGTCATAGGAACAGCGAGTTGTTGTTCTCTGTCAGTGGTGAAGTATATTGTGATGTCTATGGAGTTGGTGTTCTTAAAATTACTGGTAAATTTCTGACTCCGGAACCAGAAAACAAATGCATCGTCAAGGTGGCTCTGTAAAATCCGAATTTATTTCAGTAGAGAAGAGTGTTATTTATTTAGTCTCCTATGCAAATTCTTCCTTAAACTGGAGAAAATGATAATTACACAGCAAATTCAAAATTTTTTCAAAGAAGTAATTTTTGCTTTGAAAGTATGGATTATTAGGCATACTGTTAGTTCCATAACAGCTTCTGTCCTTAAACAGTTCTTATGTAAAAAAAATTACTATCTAAAAACCACTGTTTGAAGATGTGGAGGGATGCTGCATTGAGAAGTTACTGAATAGATCTGTGACATTAAAACTGAAAAATACATTTTCGGGTCTGACTTGTAGGCCGCAGGATTACGGACCTCACGCAGTCCTTGAAGCAGTCTCTCAAGCCTTGCCTTTTTTTCTTTCTTTTTATCCGTTCTATAATCGCCTGGAAATAAAACTGGACATCGTGTTCACACTACAAAACATTTTAGTGAGTGATTTCTCGCAGATGACTCTCCACAAAAGTTACACTGTTACAACTATTTAATGAATTTTCATTATACAGGAGACGTTTTAGTGAAAGACTGTGTAGAGTTTTACTCGTACGGGACTATGCAAATGTTAGGCTGTTTAAAAAACATTAAATCGACGACAGTATTTGAAGCCAACATCTCCGTGTGCTCCGTAAAGTATACTATATTATTTTGTTACTGTTATTTTAGTTAAAGCTATTAGTCAGAATGTTTAATTTCATTTTTGTTATATAACTTGTTTAGCATCATTAGCTTAATATATGTATTTAGGTTTATCTTGAATCTCCTTCGCTCTCCGAACCTCATGATATGGTATTGGATTGATGGCCGAAAACATCGTTAACAGCAATGTACCCAACTGATGTCAGTTGTTTTTGTTCTTTATAAGAACATATGAAAATAATGTTTGATTATCTATTCTTATTATCTAATAGATCTTTAGTTTTCAAGTGGGTAGCTGCTCGGATAGGAAGTAAATCTCCCCTGATTCTTTGTTTCCGCAAAAACGTTTTTCTATCGTTTCTTCTTCCGCACCAGTTTTTAGCCAACTGCCATTCTTCCATTTTATAGGGAATTAATTTGAAACTTAATATGGTTATACCTGTTATACTTTTCCTGTTCTCTTCGTTTAGACCCTTTTAAGAATTTTGTAGGCCCAAAAGTAGAACACGTAACGAAAAATAAAACAACCCAAAATCTAATTGTGAATTTCTATGCGCTCGTATTTACAGCAATCAAGATGAAAGTTTGTACAGTATCAGTTTTCGTGCACCGGACACACTGACGTAACAAAAGTTGGATTTGCTCAGATTGAGTGTTGTATTTCTTTAGAGGAGGTTAATCTCGTAAAAACTTATAATTTTATGAATTTTGTTTAATTACTGGCGGGTTTTCGAAAAATGTTTATGGGATCTGGTACAAATATTGTTTTTTTTTTACAATCTTTTTACTTATACTTACAACACAAAAAGGGTATATTACCATTTTTTGATCATTTTAAGGATCAAAATATTAAATGTCTGAGATATAGACGACTTTGGAATTTGTCTTTTGCATAGTTTTTCTTCAGTGGTAAAATCACTATGGTTTTCATAAATTAAATGTGTGTGTGCCAACAAACTTTTGAGATTTGGTATTAAAGTACCTTCTTTCATATCCCAAGCACATAAATGGTTTTCAATTTTTCTGGTGTCAAAATTGGTCATGTTGGGATTGCGTGGTGGAGACATGTTGCATTCACCCTAGAATGTTGCCTCCTTTAATTTTAATCATGGTTTTGACTAAAACATCTGATTTTTTGTTCATAACTTTATCCGCAACTTAAATTAAATCGTTTCGTCAAGTTCTATTTCTTTCAGACTTGTATATTTCTTCTGGTTATCTTTTTATTACTTTTAAGTCTCAGAATTTTTTAAACTTGTAGTTTGCAATCTTTCGCTTTCTCTGGCTTTACCCCCCAGTGGCTCAGCGGTATGTCTGCGGACTTACACGCTAAAATCCGGGTTTCGATACCCGTGGTGGGCAGAGCACAGATAGCCCATTGTGTAGCTTTGTGCTTAATTCAAAACAACAACAACAAAATTCTCTGGCTTTTTCGTACTTCCTTACTAACACGTCTATTTATGACTGTCTACAGTCTGAGTTTAGGCCATATGTTATGATAAGGTTATTTTTTCAGAGATTTAGTCATCCTTGTTTTGCAAGTTACATTCAACAGCTTTTGTTTCCTCTTTAGGATGTTAGGTTAAACCACCATTTTCCAAGTTTCTTTCACTAAGATGCCTGTGTTTAAATTTAGGTTCTTCTTCGTAACATTAATGATGGCAGTCTTCTATATGCTTCCAGTTTCATTTTTTTCTGAAATGGTCAGTAGATTTTTATCATTAATTAACTAATTTATGTACGTGTTTCGAATCTTTCGACAGCGATTATTTGTTTTAGCCTAATACTACGCAATGGGTTATCTGTGCTGAAGGATCGAACGCTGGATTTTACTTTTAGAAGACCGTATGACTACCATTGAGTCATTGTGATACCTCAGACTGCGTTAACAGCGCTCTTTTTTAATTTGTTTTTAACTGTCAGACAATTACATAATTAGAGAAACTGCAAGGACTAACAACAAAATGAAGTCAAATATCTGTTGTTGGTTGAAAATCACGGGACTCCACCATAAGAAGAAAATATCCCATTGTTGATTTAGGAAAAAAAACACTGTGTGTGACATAATTTAAAGGCCTCACGGCCGAATCACTGGTAAATCGAAGGGCTTAAAATTCTAAATATCGGATTTCAACACTAGCAGTTGGCAAGCTCAAAATGCCTGTTGTGTAGTTATGCCCTCAACAACAAACAGCCTATAGGTTCTTCGATGAATACTTAACCAGATTTCGGTGCTGCATGATTTTCTAAGATGTTCAAAAAATTGTTCTATAAATGAGAATATTTTTAGTTTTCTTTACGTTTTCTAATGTTTCGTAGAAGAAGAAAAAAGTTGAAATAAACGCAAAAAGACGTGTCTTGTAACCTGGAGATATGCGTCATGCTGGTGATAAAAGATCAGATAATAGTGGCAAACTTAGGTAAAAATATTTTATATCTTTTAACAAAAAATACAAAGAGTTACGCATAAGCCTGGTTAATGTCTAAACAGACAGATACAAACTTGTGTTTTATATTGTGCTACATTTCTACAAAACCTTAACCATTATCCATTGTCAGAGACATGACTAAATAAAACAAGGAGTATAAATAAGTAGCCTAAACACTGTTATATTGTAACCTTGTTTAACTTAACCCGTCGGTGTTACCTTGACAATGTTAAATTGTGTTAGCCTTTGAACCTCCTATTTCTGTAAAATCTGGTATAAATAGTATTTCAAAAAAAAAATATCCGACTCTGCACTTTGTAACCCGGTCAGCTGTGAGTTCTGGTATTGGTCAGTAACGAGTGACACGATCAAAGTCGTTGTGCAATTCTACGCTTGGTACCGTGGTATATTATAGAAGTTTAAGATAGTTTGGACTGAGCAGTGTTCTAATGACAAATATCGCTTTTAGCGTTATAAATTCAATCTAGAATTTATTAGAAAAAATCAAACACTCTAAAGCGCTGAGCTAACTCGGTAATACATTCTTCTTTATCCAAATCTTGAGAATAATAGTTTTAAAATTCTTTGAAATACATGAAAATATGTTAAATTTCATAAGTGCTTATGGCTAAGGAGTGATTGATCTGTCATATAGAAAAACTAAAAATTTAGACTGAAAAAGTTCAAATTAACACAATTTATTTTGCAGTAATACAAATTATATTATCTAAATGCGAATGTATTTGAATTACAATCTGATTGCTGTAGCAATATAAACATACCAGTTATGTTTTCTAACAACACATTACATACGGTTTTAAAACTTAATTTATATAAATAAATTTCTATATTGTGAAGTAAAATTTGTATCATGTACACTTAGAATGTATGACGAGTCACACAAATATTGTGAAACAACCGACACAGTTGTTTTCTGTTTTGTCACGTCGGTTTTTTTGTTGTCTTAGTGTTATGTTATGTTGTGGCCGTACAAACACTAGATTTGTATTCCACCGGTTATAAATACAAACAGCTATTAGCCATCGCACAATGATTTTAACTAAGTAAGCTTATCTCGAATATAAATTGCTGACAATTAAATAATTTAGCACTGTGTGGAGCCCTGGATTATTATTGATCGAAAGGCCTCGTCGGCACTGAATATAGCAGATAGTGTTTTACATAATGATCTAAATTCTTGGCTATCACTTACGAGTTCTTAGAATTAGAAAGCATGATAAATATCGGTGACGTAGATAGGTTTACAAAAATCCTAGGGTAATATCCCCACTGCAAGAAGAAAAGGCCTAAAATGTCAGTATTCAAGTGCACCGATCAGTTAACCACACTAATACAATTAAATAAGAATATTTGTAGTATTTTGTAGTTGGCATATATTAAAGAAAACAAAGTAAAAAGTTTTCATTTATTTTTATTGACGTTAGAAAAAAAATATCTTCCCAAGCTTTTTGATCTGTAAAAATGTCAATCATAACGTTAAGTCTACATTTGATGTTCGTTCCTGTGCGAGATACTGTATGTGTTTGTGACTCCTGGCTAGCTCCATCAATTGCTTCTCCAGCCTTGTTGATAGGGGGAGCCCTTCACGAATCGCAACTGAATATCAAGAAGTGAGCCTCTGAGTCTTAACTGTGCTAACTTTGTGTGTACTTTACGTAAGCCTTTAGAAATTGTAACTGAATATCGATATATGGATGGACCTATAAATTTAAAAACTGCTACTTTTAAATAGTTCACAAGTGGACCATTCATGTACTGAAATAGAATTTCCAGCTGTCCCTCTCATGTATACCGCTTGTAAAAAATATCCATAACTTTCCTTATCTGCTGTTTTGAAACGCATTATTTCACAATATTTACCTCCACAAATGAAGGTGGGTGGAGGTTATGTTTCACCTCTGTGTGTGTTCGTCATAAATATATTTTAAATGTGTGACTGGAGTTGGACAAAAGTCGCTATACATTTGGACTATGACCTAACTGACTATCTAGCAAAGAGCAGTTCATACAATCGTTTTAATGTAGTCTGTAGTTTGTGTAACCTCATAATTTATGAGATGCATATGGATATATCTGCGCGTACACCATTAATTTAATGTTTATACGGTAGGCATGATTATTAACTTATTGTTGTAACTATACTGAGGTCGTGCATCATTTGTTTAAATATAAGGTTTTTGCCCTTTCTTAAAGGATCGCAGTTTTTCTTACCACAGTTGCATAAATATCTAACCTGTCTCCTACAACAAAAATCTTTAAGCTGTGGCTTAAAATATGGATCGAACTCAGTTTAGGGCATCGGATCGTCATTCATACTGTCGGTTGATGGTAAGTGTTGAATTATAGCCAATACTGCGTGATTGCGAATTTTATAGATAATGTATATAGAAGTATAAATCTTTAAACCGTACTAGCAGGAGGTGGCGAATCTAAGCTAAAGTGAATAAGAGATCTGGTAGTTCTATAGATTACTAAGAAAATATTTAGTTTTAGTTAAAGTAGGCAGCAGCGAGCGCCCACTAGAGTTTAGGGTTACCAGAGTGATGGAGGGCCCTAGACGTATTACGATCTAAATCCCATCAGAAATGAGGGGCAGAAGAGTATATTAATAACCACTTAATTTTCGACCTTGCAGTAAATGGAGAAATGTAACAATCATAAATATTTAAAATACTTGTTTGCATACATATGCCATCATATAACACGTTCTTGTACTTACATACATTCATACACGTGACTACCTATGTATATACTGTTTTACAGCTTAAACTAAAAGATGCGTGTGTATGTGTGTGTATCCTAGCTAACATGCATGGTATGCGCTTGCATGTATAAAATTCATGAGGTTATAAAATACAGTCCATGTACCATTCCAATATAGTTCAATAGTCCTTCCTATCCAACATTTACAGACTCCCCATATAGCTACAGGGTATAAAAATAGGCCATACATATCTTATAAGCTTATACATAACATGTGGTATGTTGACCATAATACATCATTGTGATCATACATATAATACCACTATCAATTGCATTGTGGTAATGATATCTGGAACAAAATTCGTCCAACGTTCATGAACCTAATTCAAAGGTCCTCACTGTTTCCC
Organism: Carcinoscorpius rotundicauda; assembly: GCA_011833715.1. Classification (NCBI taxonomy): domain Eukaryota; kingdom Metazoa; phylum Arthropoda; class Merostomata; order Xiphosura; family Limulidae; genus Carcinoscorpius; species Carcinoscorpius rotundicauda. The sequence goes on along the minus strand of CM022391.1, from coordinate 146,765,344 downwards.
AATAGATCATAATACACCAACTACGTATATCATTAAATTAAACCGTTTCAAATAAGACAGTATTACTGGTATACAAATTTTTGTTCATGTTGGACATAAAAAATACGCGAAAGAAGCAAGACTATAAAAAATTGTTAACTTGAAAATATTTTTCAACGTTAGCATTAAGCTCACTTTATGCAACTTATTTTTATTATCTTAAAATTATCTTAGTTAAAATTTACAAATATGAATTGTAGAATAAACAAATTTTCGAAAGCTAGAAACAAATAACATCCCATAGAATAATACATCATTAGAAGAAAAGTTTGTAAACTATTGTTACATTTGAGTAGACTGACTTATTTGTTTACTTGTACAAGTTTTCATGTTGCATTACCATTTCTTCTTTAGTTGTTGTTTTTAATATTGGTCTATGTTGCCAATCCAATGTTTGCTGAAATACGACAAAAAAGTTTTGTCTATAGAAATTTACTCGGCGTCACCTCTTGTAAAATGCGATATCGACCTTTTCAAGCGCCTGTAGATTTGGCTTTTCTGCTAAGCAAACGTGTACTACGGAAAAGTAATCGCCAAAAGCTCGCTAGATATATACAAAGATTGAAGAGGACTACATATAACTTCTGTAAAACTTCGAACAACTGGAAAACATCTAGTTTTTTGTCCTTCTACCGCGTGTTCCTAAATATTTCAACGTCCTTACCTCTTTCTATTTGAACTGCATCCCTTTTTTCATTAGTGTAAATTAACCAAACATTAATTATATCCATCTACTTGATCTTGCCCCTCGATCTAATGTTCGTCGTGTCATTCTCTCGATGGGTAACAAATGTGCGCAGGAAATTCGGTTGCAAGTGTTACTTTATTTCGAACAAGAAAAATAGATGGTCATTCCGAGCTTTTATTAGGGTTGTAGAATAAAGTAATTCTCGATGTTTTGATGAATCTGTCATGGATCCAGGCCGTTAGATGAAATATCACGAAAATCCAGTCGCTAAACGTCAGGATTTCAACTTGTATATAGGGTTTTGAAAGCTAGAGCTACATATTTGTCAAAGTTGAAATACCATAAGATAGAAGAATGAGTGTCCAAATGAATAAGATAGCCAGAACTCTCATAGCCCTTGTATGACAGATCGATGTAGATCCTGTTAACACGTCTATGGAAATCCTCATGACCAGAACTGTTACAATGTTACGGAGGAACAGTTAATACAATTCTTACAACGTGTCTGTGATTGTTTTAGATCAGAATTGTTTTAACATCTGTATGGTAGCTATTAAGGCCAGAATTTGTAAAATATGTAGGAAGAAACAGTTAATATTATACCAGAAATTAAGTCGCTATTGAAATCACTCACTTTACAAAGTGAATGCGATACCTGTTAAGATCAAAATCCGTACAACGTGATTATTAAACTTGCAGATCTGATATTTTTATAAATTGTATGTGTCAGCTAGTAAGATTAGATTACGTACAACGTAATTATTGTACCTTAAGGTTCAAACTGTTCCATTACATAACATTAGATAATTAATGAAAGGTACTATCATATGATGGCGAACGAAGCTGAGTCTGCCTTATTCAGGATAGAACTTGCCTATAATTTCTTACCTATTTTTTACAAACTAAACGCCCTCAAGCGACACAGCGGCATGTTTGTGGATTCACACCGCTAGAAACCGAATTTCGATACCTGTTGTGAGCAGAACAGAGCTAGCCTTTTGTGATTAATTACAAACAAACAAACTAAACACTTAACCTTTGCCCCATAAAATTAAAACCACTTTCTTTGGGCGCTAAAATCAATGAATATTTAAAAGAACGTAATTCATGACACTTAGCAAAAGTACTTAATTTCAACAGTAACATCCGCCAGATTTTTACTCTGGCACGCATCTTCAATTTTTTTTTCTGAGTGTTTATTAGTAATAAATTTATAGATTGTGGGGGGAATACAACCATCTTCCTGACGTTGCAGCGCATGGTGATCTTGTGGTTTCTACAGCTTACTTTAGTTATCAAGAAAATTTATTAACCGTTATGTGTAGACGGTGTAGTGTGAAGATATAACGTAGCCATTTTGCAGAAAATCGATTCTTCAGCATCACGTGAGGAAAAAGACAACAATATTTTTTTTCCAGTTTTTACAACGAGCTTCCTCCTTGACTTGTGTCCATCTGTGAAAAATTATATTTTTAAATTGGATTTGCACATCATCAGTTCAGCCACTTCGTTGGCTTCCGAAAAACAAACCATATACCCATTCTCGAAACTTCTCGCTTGGCTCGTTGCCAGCCACGAGAATGACCCTTGTGATAACTAAACGTCTGGAACGAGAAAAGAATGTTCCTGCTTCTATGAGAACTTCATAATGACACATTTATAGTGACATAAATCTTCCTCAAATGACGTTACACTAAAAGAGATGCAATGTTTGTCATGGCGCTGTTTTGTAGGACTAATTTTCCTTTATACTCGTGCTATTTTCCATCTTACTTTCTATTAACAGACACATAAGAAACACTTTCTTGAACATAATACCCGTGAACACGCTTGGTGTCCACCACATTCAATACCAATTGATGCACAAAATAGGCAATATCTTTTTCATTATCTTTTAATATATTTTTTTGACGAGATAAATAGCGATATCTAAAGGAGGCATTTGCTTAAAGCAAGACAAGCATAATTTTGGAAATTTTGACAAACTAAAGCAAATGTGTGCTCCACTATTAAATTGAAAAAACGAATTAATTATTCAAAGTTTTAAGGATTACCATTGCGATATCATTGATACGTATATAGTCAAATCATAACATAACGATGCTATATTAAACAGATATACTTTCAGTGCTTTGACACGGTTGACAAAAAGTGAAGAATCAAAATAATTATTTCTTAAAAGGAGTCATTTAACAGTTTAGCTAACTTGTCAAAATTTGATTTCAGATCTCTGACAACTTGTATTGTGTGTATTGTATTATGCACTTACCTATCCGCTTAACGGATACTTGATCGCAACTGACAGAAGTCCGTGTGCTGACCTGCCTGGTGATTTCTAGTAGTTGTGGTACCGTTCTTAAATCGCTTTTATGAGCTTAATCCTCTTCATTACTAACAACAAAGAAAAAACTGAAAGCTAAAGCTAAGTATTTTTGAAGTGTATTAAAACTCTGGAGAGGTTTACAAAGGACCATTAACTATTCTAATAAATATTTTTTGAAGTGACCTGAAAGATCAAAACAATCTTCTGTGAAAACTTTCAAAATGTTTGTTTTTTAATTTTGCGCAACGCTACGAGGACTATCTGCAGTAGTCGTTCTTAATTTAACAGTGAAATACAAGAGAGAAATCAGTTAGTCATCACCACCCATCACTAACTCTTGTGCTACTCTTTTCACCAACGTATTGTATTGACCGTTACACTATAACACCCTCACGGCTGAAAAGGCGAGCACGTTTGGTGTGACGGAGATTTGAACCTGCGACCTTCAGATTACGAGTCGATCGTCCCTAACCACCTGACCATATCGGGCCGCACTTTCAGATAGAAATATTTTTGTTTCTTTGACATTATATATATATATATATATATATATCTAAAATAAAATTAAAATATATCATTTTATAATAGGAGACTTCAATGTAGAAAATTATTTTAAATGTTTTAGTACCCTTCATTATAAAAAGGCTATTTATTTAATTGAAATTAATTGATACAATAATAATAATAATAGAGAAATTGGGCTTAAGGCACTAAAAGACCGATTTTCAACTTTCAAATTGATGTTTTCCGCTTTAAATCAAAAATTAGATTATCTTATTATTTGTTAAGTGGTTACTAACGAAGCCTTTGTTCTGGAAGACGCGTAGACGATTGTTATTTTTTTTTTAGGCTACTGATTATTTATTAGGTTTGTTTATTGTTCCACGCAAAGCTCCATTAGCACATAATCTGTGCTGCACTCACAATGGGTATCGAAACCTAGTTTTTGACGTTGTCAGCATTCAGTATGTTTGTGTTTTTTTTTATAGCAAAGCCACAAAGAGCTATCTACTCAGCCCACCGAGGGGAATCGAACCCTTGATTTTAGGTAAATCCGGAGACATACCGCTGTACTAGCGGGGCCCGTCAGCATTCAGATTAATTCACTTCTCACTCCTCGGGTAGTGTATTAGGAAAACGAGTTTTAAACTGAATTCGAGTATGAATTATAAGGTTTGTATTTTATACGAATATTTATTAAGATGTATACCAATTAATAATTACAACAAATAGAAATCGGTGTAAATGTTTATCACTAACAATTAATGTAATTACAGATATATTCTCTGAACTATTATTGTGAAAGGTGAAACGTTCAAGTCTTCCTCTGCCTTTGATGCTCGAGTTTTATGTCAATGTTATACGTAAGCCTAACAAGGGATGGAGGTTCAGTCTGGAACTAGATATTTGATGAAGAATATTGAAAGTGAATGTGTCAGTTTTCAGCTTAAAGCTTCATTTCGGCATCAGCCTTGTTCTCCTCAATTTGTGCAAAGTTTTAATTTATTTGAGAATTTTAGATATACCCTTACAGATCCAATGGCGTCATTAGATAAATAACATAAGTAGTAGTAATTAATGCAAGTTTTCTCTAAGCTGCATCTGTTTCAGTTTTGTTTGTCAACTTTTGTTTCTCTTGATTATGCGGTGCTTCATCAGAGGTCACTTTTACAGAACCTAGCAAACGATAAGGTGCAAAACTTGTCAATTATACAAAAGTGGATATTAACACCTGTATGTTGCTGTATTTTGAGACTTGCATCATATCCCCGAATCTACAGCATTTTAAAAGTTAGTTTCATTTATATTATTGAATACAGTGTTTGAAAACTATTTCGAATAACCTGATTATTTACACTTATGTTCATTTTGCTTTGTTAGCTTAGTATAAAGATGTAGGACTAACTAGTAAGATGCTACTGGATTTATGACCGAAATAATCGTTTAGAACTATCAGTTGGGTCCTCAGTGATGATTACATTTTTTACTTTTTTGTGTGTGATTTATACCACTTTAGTCAGTTCATTAACTACAATTATAATTAATTTACTTTTCAGTCCTGATGTCTATATATTTTTTTATCAGATGTTATCAACAGTTTTTCAATTTTATGGAAGCAAATATCGCAGTCTTATTACTTTCAAGCAGTTCACTTGAATGTAAATACTTTTAAAAGACATTGTAAAACTATGAAAACTGAACACCAGACTTCTATATGCAAAAACGGCTTATTTGGGTTGAGAAAATATTTCAAATAGAAGAGCGAACAACGTTTCGACCTTCTATTTGAAATATTTTCTCAACCCAAACGAGCCGTTTTTGCATATAGAATTCTCAACAAGTGGGTTTCTCGACATCACTGAACACCAAACTATCCCCCAATGATGACGTAACGACACTGTGAAACTTTCTTAATTGTTTTTATTGTGGGTTTAATTAATTGCAAGCATAGTGTAATGTATTACATTATTCTCGGCCACTTCCTTTTTTTTTACTTGAATTATTTACCTTATGACTTAGATATTCAAAATCCCTTTGCAGCTTGATTGAGATTAGTTTTAAGGTGATTTGTGTAAAATTTAGCAAATCGGTTTCCCGAAATCACTAACTGGCGTGAGGGTGTGAACAGACCTCTCATTGTTACGAGGGAAGCCCATTATCTTGATTTATAGCCTAGACGAGATTCTTGTGTCAAATATTTAAAGGTATCCCAAGACTGAGTTGGTATATAGCATACGAATGCTCGTACATTCGGCAGTATTCGTGCACGAACTTATAAATGTTTGGAGGAAATCAGTTTTAAACTAGATTAAGTGTTTTGAAGGAATTTTTGTTTTGTATGAAGCTGAAAATTTAATTTTTTTCTATTTGGGGAGAGGTGACATCTAACCTGATGATATTGGAATCATTAAAGGTCAGTAGATTTCCACCATAGTGACATCTTGTAATACCAGGCCGTTCTCATCATACAATGTGTTATGCTCGATTCTTTAATTTTGGTCAAAGTACTTAATCTTCCAGCTAAATTCTTAATCAAAACATGAATATTTTTATAACTGTAAATATATAAACTTTTCTTTGAACAACTAGTTCCCAGGATATGATGTTGCTTTGTAAAGCAAACAGAAAGAATCGAAACTAAAAGTAATACAGCATGTTCTTAATTCGGAGCTTGTTAACATAGAATATTATGAAAATATGGTTGAAATAGAAACTTTTTATCTGTTTCTCCTTAAAGATAAAGCTACACAATGGGTTTTGTATTGTGCTTACTACGGGTATTGAAACACGGTTTTTAACATTAAATGGATTCGTTTGCAGTTAAGCTCTAAACTACACATCTGTAGTCTGCCCACCACGGGTGTCAAAACCTGATTGTTAGTATTATACGTTTTCCAGACCTAACGCTAAGTCGCTGGGGGTTGGGGAAATAGAAGTTTGAACAAACTGTATAAAAATGACCTATAATAATGATGATGATAAACAAAACAATGTAAAAAAATAGTAGTGGGCCATTGGTTCGGAGCGATCGATGCGTTTATGAAGCCGGTGGTTTTGAAATTTAGGGACAGCATCATCTATCTCGACTGTTCACTGACAAAAAGGTAGCGATAAAACTCCATAACTGATGAGAGGAGAACCTTTGTTGTCTTTTTGTGGTTATGCTTATATGCTAGAGGGATTTTCAGCCAAACCAAAGTGTACAACCCAACTTACTGTCATATCTTCTCTGTCACCCTACTAACAATGTATAATCTAATTTACTGACGCATCTTCTCTGTCACAGTACCAACTATTTAACCAAACACAAATATAACACAGATGTTGAGTGTAACCTCACAATGACTGTAAAACGCATTAGTTTAATAAGAAATATGTCAGTTATGATTTTACAAATAATATGTAATCGAATAGCTTTCAGTCATTAATTGTTACCTTGCTAAATACAACAGTCCAGGAGGTAATACCACAGATACTTCATACATTACCAGTACTGTGTAATTCTACAGGCTGCTAACACAAGTATTAACTGTCACTTTTCCAACGTTGTTAAACCTACTGACCTACTAACAGAGTTAACGTGAATCGTGTAGAAACAAAGATGAATTGGTTTAACAAGCTTCCTCTGTTACAACCTACTACGTAAGTTACCTATTGATCTGTTTAACTACACATACATACGTGAAAATCAATCACGTCGACGGGAGAAGGAAAGTAAAAAGGGGGAAAGCTAGAGAGAAGATAATGCCATGCATCTTTGGAGTTTTTAAAAGTTGATTTATATCTGAAAATCGATTTGTTTATTTTGACTCTATGTATACAGTACTTATTAATTTTAATGGAGTCATAATAGTAATTTGTAGCTTAAGAAAATACACTATTTAAAGCCTAGTTTGTTTTTCTTTTTCTTTAGAGCATCTAGTTAGCTGAAATATCTTCGGATTTTCATTCTGTACTTTTTGATTACTATCCCCCCCTTTTAAACTAACTATTTTTAATTGTATGGTTTAAGTGTTTTTATGTCCATATGTACATAAATGCAAGTGCATCAAATTGGATGGTGCATGTATCTCAACAATTTGCTGCTACTATGTTTTTACGCTCAACCATTATTTACTGAGCCAGCTGGATTCCTGCCTAAGGTTTCACGTAAACATGTGTTTAACAAGCATAAAGGAAACCGTTCATAACTGTATTGCATGGATAATGTATTTATAGCCACGTAAATAAACTTTTTAAATAGTTCATGGACATTCACAGCGTTCCATACAGTGTATCTAACTAGGTTTTGAAGCAAAATATCTAGTGGATTTTGCTGGAGGCTTGTGAAACAAATAAACAAATGAGAAATTAATAAATATTACTAAAATATGCACTCGTAATTTTGAAGTACGAAAATCAATAGATTAAATCACCACTCATTATGATAGAGTAATCTATAGTAATCGTGTACTGTTAGAAACCTTTGAAGACAAAATACAACAGCGACTCGAGAAATGATGAATCCTAATGTGGAAGTTTCCAACTATTGCACTTTCGGCTGCACATATTTTCCAATTAATTTGTATTAGTAAAAGACCTGATTTTTGTTTCTCAATGGCGAAAAGTGAAATACTTCGAAAAAAATCTTCAGAATGTTTGAATTAATTTTGAAATTGCTCTCTAATAATACTGCATTTATTATTATTGTTTGTTTCAATAAATATTTTTTAATATTTTTTTATGTAGTTGCTTGTAAAACTAATCAATAATAAGGCTGGAGACACTTATAAATATATGCATTGTTTACTCTAATAAAAAGAAACGTTTCTTGATAGTATAAAATGGAGCATTTTTAACCAGCATAATGGTGCTTAACTGGTTTGAAAAGCTTATGTTGGTCGCAAAGAAGAACTTAGAACATTTTAGAGAGTAGAAATCTTGACTTTGAAAAATCAATTAAAAATAGCTATGCAACCTTTGCAGGAGTTTTTATAGTAGCTGTGCTTAGATTTTGGCACGGTATACGGATCAGGTTTTGCTGTAGGCTTTGGTGCTTGAATGTTAACAAAAAGAAACTTCAAGTAGGGATTAGAAAAATGCTAATCTTTTATCTTTCAAGAATTACCATAAACATATTTGTATGGCCTGCACAGGAGTTTGTTTTTAATGCTTTTGCTCATGTTTGAATGAAATATTCAAAGCCACTTTTTTCTGTAGGCTTGTGAAACAATAATATGAAGAACAAATGAGTTCAGTCCATCATTCATAAGATAAACTTTCTTTCCTATTATCAATATTTTAGGAGCCTTAACCACTGAGATAAAAGGTATTTGTTTTTGTTTCAAGAACAAGTCTGCATTCTAAAATGGTTTTTGCCTGTATGATCTATTAGAATTTCTAATTCTTCTGGGCTCTTCTCATTATAAACCGTTATGGAGGTTCATAAAGACCCAAGACCAAGATTTGTGTATGTGTACATTCCATTTTTTTGTACAGTGGGTAAAGTTATGCTTAAAGCAGCTATAAAAACTAATAAATTTTTAAAACGTACCAAATCACAATTTTTTAGAAGTACGATCGTCCTCTATAAACAAAATCAATGCACTTTTTCAATAATGAATCGGTTAGTTACATAATTTACTTTAATATCACTGTGAGTGACGAAAATAGAGCAAATCATTTAATGCGTTAATTGTTAATTATCTCATAATATGATATTTAGAAAACTTCGTTCTTAACTCGGAATTGTTAACATACATAAATCTCATCTCTTTAATATAACATACACGTGGAATTTCTCAGACTGTATCTAAATCGTACACATTCTAAAAACAGCAGTATCTGGTTATTTTGCCTTTAAAACCGTTTTAAATAATATCTTGTATTCTTATATTTATATTTTCATAGATATTTCTGCTACAATTTACAAACAGTCCGATTGTTGAAAGCGAAATTTATTTTAAATGACAGAAGTAAATTATTGTATTTTTGCTGTGATAATGCATATCGGTGTCAGTCACTGATTCTACTTGAAACGGTGAAAAGCATAGACAGCAGCAGCATCAGAATAATTACATAAACGAAACTCTTATTGTTACAGTTTATCGTAAAACCTTAGACCAAGAAAATTTGAATACACTTATAATAATTTAATAAATATATCATTTTCTTCTAAATTAAACAGTACAATCCTATTGTATACCTCTCATTGTGGATTCTTGTACGTGGTAATGGGGCATCTCGGAGAAAATTCTGTACTTTCTCTTTACCTCCTCTGAGATCGAAATATTCACTCATGTGTTTGTCGTTCGTGACGACTCGTGAAGGGGAGGAGAGAATCCTAGTGGTTGAGGGGTCCAATCCAAACACACGACTTTTACCTTCAATTCCTATAGACGGGTGGCCTAGGAGTGACTCTCCCAGGGTCAACTGGCTGGTCCACTTGGACTTAGGTCAACCGAATACCAGTGTTGGACTCCTCAGTGGGTGTTATGTATATTGTCTGATGCTGTTGTTTGGGGGTAGTACTCAAGAAACCCTGGCGTTGCTGCAATATCCTTGTTGGACATTGTAGTGAGTCTCATCCTAGGGCTCCATGGTGGGAGGAAGGCAGTAAATACCAAAGTATTTCTTTTTTAGTATGGATCCTCCAAATAAAACTAAAATTTGTGAAAAACAGACCATATTTATGTAAACGACCACGTCTTGAAGATCATAAACACAAATATTTAACAAGTGTAACTAATTTCTTTGAGAGAAATCTTTATGGCAAATGTCTCCCTTTTTTGTTCAAAAGGGACTATAGGGGTTTGGTGGCTCTCCAAAGTCATTCAAAAAACTATTCCAGGGACATCTTAGTGGAAACATCCAATCCAAAACAGTGAACTACTTTTGCTTTGAAAACACATTGGGGATACACCTATTGAGGATGCTCCCGATTGGAAGTACTGTTTTCTACTTGTCGAACATCTTTCAAACAATCCTTCCATTCCTATTTATACGGATGGTTCGAAATTATGTACCTCTATTGATTCTGCCATGGTTTGGTGGTTGCACACAGAACCCTTTCCACAGTTTTCTTGTTTACTGCTGAACTGTACGCTATTTCTCTTAACCTGGATCATATAGAAACTAAACAGTACTCGAATTTTACTACTTATACCAACTCGCTTAGCTCTCTACTGGCCCTGGAGTCTCTTCATGCTAGTTCTCACCCTGTTCTAGCTAATATTGAAAATCGGTCGGCTCATTTCTCTTTAACATGTACTTCTATTCAATTCTTCTGGATACTGGGCCACGTTGGTATTCGCGGGAAAGAGCTTGCTGATACTGCAGCTCTGTTTGCTCTGGGTCTATCACTACCATGACTGTTCCATACATGAACTATGGTCCTGTATTCAAGGCTCGACTCTGCGCCAGTTAGCAGTTGACTTGGAATGAGCAGAGTGATAACAAGGTTTTCCAGATAAAACCCTCTAGATTTATCCGTCTTGTTTCCGTAAGGATCGTAAGGAAGAAGTTGTCTTTCTAAATTATGCATAAGTCAGGTTTATAACTCATCATTTTCTTTTATCTGGAACTAATGTATCGATGTGTGGCCTGTATGACACTCAAGTTACAATAGTCCACATTTTACTGTCATGCCGTCGTTACGTCTTTGAACGACAGCACCATTTTAGACATGTTTTGTCCATAAGTTTAACACCAACGATTACAGTGTAATTTGCTTTGGTGGCACTGTCCACCTAACAAATGTTTTAAATTTAAGGGCCATTGGCCTTTTTAATGCTATTTAAGTTTTTAATTCAAAAATTACTTTTTAACGTGATTCCGTTTTTACTAATTTTAATTATTTTATCTTTAATTTTTTATCGGTTGTTTGGCGCACATGGCCTCGTAGCTTTGTACCATGAAACACCAGCCAATCTATTTTATAAAATATTTGATTAAATAATTTACTTCAGTTTTTAATTTGAGAGTATACTTCTGGCCTACAAAACGACTAAAGAGAAGTTTAAAACATAAAAATTATCGAATACTTTTTTATTTCATTTAACCTCAGCTGCTCTTTATGAGTCCAGATGAAAAAACTCAAGAATCAGCCAGTGATTTCTAATCTAAAGGTGCTATTCAAAAAGAAAAAAATATCTAGTAACAATCTATCGTCTACAAGGGTATTCTTAACGAAATAGCAGATTTAAGTGTCACTTATAACATACTTGCAGTTAAAAGTGCAGAATTTATTTAGTAGTAAACCGGTGTTCAACCCTCGGATCTTACAGTATAAAGCTCTATACGTTAACCATTAGGCTATATCCACCCCTTAAAGCTGTTTAAATATGCACACACGTATTACCTTTATAGATTATTCAAATAATATTTTTAACTGACGGTCAAACCCACTTCGTTGGTAAAACAGTTGCCCAACAGTTGGCGGTGGGTAGTGATGATTACCTGCCTTCCCTCTAGATTCACGTTGCTAAATTAGGTACGGCTAGCGCAGATAACTCTCGGGTAGCTTTTTGCGAAATTGAAAACGACAACAAACAAGCTGTACTAGCCACTCTTAAAACCTTGATCCTCATTTCCAGTTCAGTACTGATACAGGATTATTTTCATGATTACTTTCATTGGTCCTAATTTAAATTAGGAACTTCATTTTACAAAGGCTTTTTCTGACTTCGTGTGGCCCTCCTCAGTTTAACTGGGAACTCTAGTTATAATTTGCGTACGGTTGTGACTGTGTATTCGTTTGTCTCCCGTTTGAAATGCTGCTCACGCAGACAAAGGTCAATATTCACTTTTCAAATGCCGGGAGAACAGATATGAATAATTTCGATGATTAATTTTATTTCACAAGCAGAATATTCTACAATAAATTTGTTAGGAATTAATTACACCTATCATTCACATTTCAAAATATCGCAGAACTTGAAGTAAGAAAATAATTTTTTACATGTATTTTATTCTTGAGAAGTTTTTAACATGACTGAAATGCTCAATAATCATTTTTTTGTGGTGGACGGTATAAGTAGCTCAGATATTTGACTATCGAGTAAATTAACATTTCAACAAAATTAACCTTTTTAAAGTCCAGGAAATAATTAAAATTAACAGCTAATCTTTTCCTCTCGCTGTGGACGAGTATTTTTGCTTGTATGTGAACATGCAGATGCACTAAAAATATTTCACAGAAACTATCACTTGCCCCATCCCAAAATACCCCTCCTAATTTTAAATTTTTGTTTTTTACCTTCGATTCATGATTATTTTATTAACTTCCACTAGTCATAATTGGGATATTTTGTTCTATGGTAGTAACTCTAATATAATATCAGTTTTGATCCATCAGATTTATTTGCACATCAAGATAAGTTTGTGCTGAAAGCTACTTTATAGTACTTGTTAAAGTTAAACATGCATATTCGTCATTTTATAAGATAAATTAGAGTTTATATGTGATTTGTTTCTAAACCTAAAACGCTATTTGTCTGTTACAAATTTTAAAAATATATTTCAAGGGATATCCTTTTGTTTTAAAATAGGTATTAGAACGCATTTTATAACGCTCATATAAAACACACAGTTTTGAATTGTGTTCTATTAAATTGGTTATGATGTACACCATTTTCAGTCATGATGTATAGTAAATGTTACAAAATGTAGTATTTTTATGTAATGGTTTATTATTACACTTGCGCCAAGAAATTAATTCTGTATAATAATAATAATTTTCAATAACCTGAAACTGAACTAAATGATAATTTAAACTTAGGTAAATCAAAGTCAATATGTATCAAATTATGATATTTGCCAAAGAGATTGATACACAGTTTCTTTTTCATTACAAATACATCTTAATATACAGATAATACAATTTACAATAATAATATTACAAATAACGAGCTATGTACAAAAGTTTTGCAATCTTGCACCCCATTTCGAGTCTTCTTCCTGGTCTGGAACTTTATCGATGTCTTATTGAAGGTTCTCAATGAGCGAGTTAATTTTGAGTTAATGTAAGTACAATTCACTCAGCAAAGAGCCAACTAGCTTCGAGTTATTTATCACACGTCGCGTATTTCACTGAAGTTGTGTAGTGTCAAAATACTAATATACAACATGAATCTGCTGAAGTTAAATGGTTTGTAATGTTCTAAATTTATAAACATTCCTGGTTAAAAGTCTGTAGTTTCCTAATTAATAAGGTTTAATCATGAATATAGCTTTCAAGATTTATAGTAAATCAACTATAGCATACCATTAACATACAGTGTCTTGTGTCGAGTTGTTTACACTTATGGGCGTGAGGAGAGTATCTAGAAACTTTAGCCTGCACAATATAGACAAACACAAGTGTTTACATACATACATACATTGTTATTCTACCACTAGAGAATCTTCTATACATTTATTGGATAGGCGGAAATTTTGCAATACAGATTTAACAGTAATAAGTTATGTACATTTATAATTATAAACAGACATCGATATTAAAACAGATATATGATAATAAATCGGTCACTTTTGTCATATGAATACAATACTATACTGGCTAGTTAATTTTAAATGTTCAAATTTACTACTAGGAAACAAGATTTCTAATTTTTACATTTGTTTATTTTATAATTTTAAAACAATTTCTTACTGGATTGCTGTAGTAAATACTTTTGTATTTAAAATTAGAGATCACGGCTCTAAATTTCTGGCAGGCTTTTATTGCACATATACTATGAAATAGTGTATTTGTGTGTTTTCTTATAGCAAAGCCACGTTGAGCTTTCTGCTAAGCCGCCCGAGGGGAATCGAACCCCTGATTTTAGCGTTGTAAATCCGTAGATATACCGCTGTACTAACATTGAACGAAGTTCAGCTGGTGTGGAGAGATGAGTTTAACACCTGAGGCTAACAGAAATAAATCTTAAAAATATGAAAAAACATTTGCGGATCTACAACGATATTATGTAAATAACTGAATTATTGCTTGATAATTTACACATACCTTAATCTGTAAGGTATTTTATTGTAAAAATAGAACTTAAAAGCCTAAGACTGACTATGAAAAATCAGGTTTAGATAACATGAAAGCAATAATAAAAGTTGTTGTTGTTGTTTTTAATTAAGCACAAAGCTACACAATGGGCTATCTGTGCTCTGCCCACCACGGGTATCGAAACCCGGATTTTAGCTTGTAAGTTCGCAGACATACCGCTGAGCCACTGGGGGGCAACAATAACAAAAGACAAATCTTTGCATTTGTTAAAATTAATATTTTATTAACAGCGCTCCTTTTCGTATAAATAAAATACAAGGTCTAGTCTTGACTGGTGTAAAATGGCGGCCTTTTACCCTACATCCTTACTTCCACTTTTGTTAGTCAAATAATTGCACATTTGAAAATGAAAAATAAACTGACAAAATTAATTCTAGAGACGTTCCTGTGTATTGGGTTTTTTAATTTCGTCCCACATTACTCCTATGCATTAGAAAAATCTGGTTAAAAATTAGATATTTGTATTAAAAAAATATACAGGACAACGGTACTTTAGGAAATGTAAATACAATAGAATATACAAATTGTTATATTGGACACAATTTACTCGTTTCGTGCACATTTTAAATCTCCATGTTTTTCAAAATTCGTTCTCAACAGATAACATTAAAAGATGAATACCGAATAATTGACGTTATATAAAAGCAAACAGAAGCCTGATATCTTTTGAAATTTGTTTTCATACTGAAGTTTATGACTTCAGTTTCTATTTAAATTATTTTTATGTATTTTAGGGTTAATTGATAAATATTTTATACAAACTTCTCAGTCACAGGTTTTGTAGATCATTATTGTTATGGATACACATATGATTATTTTTTATTTTAAATTGATTTGTAGCTTCGATTTGGGTTTACTTAAGTATTATTTTATTACAAGTTACAGCTTTTACGCTTACACAGTCAGGAAGAATATTTTCAAAATAGGTACGAAATGTTTTGACAAAATGAATGTTTTATTCTGTACTTTAGATAAAAATAAATAATATATTTTAATATAATTAATAATAAAGTTGAATCTAATTTTTAGTTTGTGTTACTTTCTAAAGCTATTAGGAAGTTTATTACCATTGCAAATATAGTTTCAAAGAATCTAATTTAAGGTTTTACAACTATGTAGGCTTATGCCTAAACCTAACATTAAACAAGCTATCCTAACACCAAGAACTATATGAATCTATGCCTAATAAGAACAATTACAACTGAAGTTAATCAAGAAAACTATTCCCCTTACAAAAATGTTTGTTCTTCATAGGACATAACTAACTGCAATTCTTGTTTTACCTATAGTACTTTCTTACACCCCTATATCGTGCTTTCCTTACACAATAAGCTGTTAAAAGTACCTTTGGTTGTCTACACAAATAAATTTATAACTGTAGAAAATTTTTTTCTCTAATATTATAAAGTTTAAATTAAAAGTTTCAATTTCCCATCTTTTCAAAATAATATTACAAAGCACGTAAGTGAAAACGGAAAAACTGCTATCAAATTTAAACAAAAAATATTTTCAAATATATCAAATTTCAAGTATAACTTTGACAAGTTTTGTTTGTTTTTTTGGAATTTCGCACAAAGCTACTCGAGGGCTATCTGTGCTAGCCGTCCCTAATTTAGTAGTGTAAGACTAGAGGGAAGGCAGCTAGTCATCACCACCCACCGCCAACTCTTGGGCTACTCTTTAACAACGAAAAGTGGGATTGACCGTTACATTATACACCCCCACGGCTGGGAGGGCGAGCATGTTTGGCACGACTCGGGCGCGAACCCGCGACCCTCAGATCACAAAGCGCACGCCTTAACGCGCTAGGCCATGCCAGGCCCGACTTTAACAAAGAAATATTATCTAGTAAGTCGACTCGTTAATAGTAACTTTAATCACATAGTAACTGATAGGCATTCTAAGAAATTTGAAAATAAGACACAAAAACATAAATTCATCTCCAAGTAAACAGGCCTACTACTTTTTCCTATATTGTAAAAAAAAACAGTTAATTTTCGTATTTTCAATTATCATTTATCTTCTGATAAGAAGCAATCTTAGGAAAAGGTTTCAATTTGGGTACTACACTCAACTTTCCCTCTTGAATATTTAGGGCTAGAAGAACTTGTCAGAAAAATGGCTATTCTAGAACGCTTCAATTCATGAAATAAACTCCTTAAAAACACAACAAAAACAATGTTGTAAATTATTCTAACATTATTCATGAAAGCAAAAATAAACAATCTTTCATTAAATAACCAACGTACTCTTTCCCTAAATCTAAAATTACCCAAAATCTCTATTACTGAGATTCGAGAAAATGTCCAGTTTTTGTTCTTCGTGTTGACGAAGTTCGTATCTTTTTGAAAAACCAACAGTGTTGAAATCAAACCATTTTTAAGAAGGATGTGAAGTACTATTTTTAAAATAAAAAATAAAATACTGTTACTGAAAATTACAATGTTTTTGTCGTGAATCGAACAGTATATTAACAGAATATGCATGCTCTTGAAAATTTCTCATTTACAGAAAAAAGAAAAAATTAACTCCTACGGAAAGCAAATTAAAATACTTTCTTATAACATTATAAAAAAATCCCAATTTTCTTTTGGTCTGTACTAACTTCTTCATACTTTAAATTCTCTATTTCAACAAAAACTCTCAATCTAAGTTTCATCTAACGTTTTATCGATCTGACTTACAATGTTTGAAAATTCCTCGCTTGGTTACTCTGTGAACAACTCTGGAATGATTGTGAACAAATTTCAAAAATTCAGTCATTTCCTTTAGTTAGTCCCATTTCATGTAAGAATAGCTAATCCCTCAAGTAGTTGATTTTGAACCAATAAATACTACTCTGGAATTTTACCAAAACGACGACAATTTCCCCCCTAAATATTAGCGATTTGTTAGTCTTTAAAGCTAAATCTTCAAATTTTGCATTTGAAAGTATGAATTATTTTTAAGCTGAAGGCCTAAGTTTGGAAAATTCGTTAGCTACAGTAACGGCTAACATATTCATGATAAGAATCGAATATAATACCAACTCAAATTCACTTTGCAAACCAAGTTTTGGTTTTGATATTTTCATATCCTTCGATAACTCCAACATCGTTTATAATTTTTCTGTAATCCTACCTAGAAACACTAAAACATAAAATTCGTGACTGAAAAAGTTAAATTCTTTCCTAAACATTATTGTATCAATGACAAACAATGACTTGCAAACCTTCATCGTTCACAAGACCACTCAAATATGGACATTATACTCTTAAGAATTTCATCCATGGCCAATGTCAAAAGTTGGGTAGCTTTAAAAACTGCTTCTGATATAAATAAAATCGTAAGTTCCAATCTCAGTTTTAGATTTCACTTGTGTGTGTGTGTGTGTATGAAAAGAGAGGAAATCCATTCATGGTATTAGAAAATGAGACACAAACTCACAAAGAACACTAATAATCTACAATTAAAACCTTTATTATTGCGTTTCACACTTCACTTCAAACTGTTTTGATATTGTTGCAGTAGATACGCACGTGATTTTCATATTTTAACTTTATTTCTCTTGGCTTTAATCTTTGGCATCATCTGGTGCAATGCAAGTTACCTTTGTGAAACATTTTGACAAAATGTTTTTTTAATTTCGCCTAAAGCTACTCGAGGGCTATCTGCGCTAGCCGTCCCTAATTTAGCAGTGTCAGACTAGAGAAAAGGCAGCTAGTTATCACCACTCCACCCACCGCAAACTCTTGGGCTACTCTTTTACCAACGAATAGTGGGATTGACCGTCACAGTATAACGTCCCCACGGCTGAAAAGGCGAGCATGTTTGGTGCGACGGGGATGCGATCCCGCGACTCTCAGATTACGGGTCGCACGCCTTAACCCACCTGGCCATGCTAAGCCGTTTTTGACAAAATAAATGTTGCTCTGTAGATCCAATGAAAACATGTCGGAATTTTCCCAAATTATCTTGGAATTTAAAATGTGACAATTATGTTACTGACATCGAAAAAAGGAAATTATTCAATGCATCTAAGTAGTTTAAGTTATTATGTAAATGTATTTCTGTTTCGTTTGTTAGCAAACGCAAACCAAAATAATGGATTGTATATACTGTGGTTACTCCAGGAATCGAACCTAGAATGTATCGCTATAACCTCCTGGGCTTACCGATGGGCCATTGGATGGGGTAAAGACATGTTTCACCAAATGTTATAGCTTAGGAAATATCTGATACTATGAATAAAATACATTCACTTTGAGATGCGTGATAAATAAACGTGCGTATTAAGCACAGTGTATAAGCTTTCCTTAAGAGAAAAAAAGAAAATTGAAACATTTGACATCAGATAAATATTTCATTATCTTAGTGTGTGGTTGTCCATTTTAATGAAAATAGTATTTTTCACTACGAAAATGCTATTCCATTATGTGGCTTCCATATGCGCTACATTCCTGAACTTTCTGCTAGATTGACAGGACATGACACAAGCTCTTACTATAATTGTTCATAGAGTGACACGATAAGACACCTTTCAAAGTATGCATCTCTATTTTCGAGGCAAACTGCCGTTGATGTTGACTGGAGTTCGTTTCTTTCGTTCCGTGTCCAAAGTTTTTCTAATGTAGTTTATCAGATTTCTGTAAATCTGAGAAATATTACGAGCAGGGCTTTACTGGGGGTAGTGAGACCTTACGCTTGCATGAGGCTCCAACTAAAAGGATGGCGTCGGTTGCCCGATTGATTGACAAAGCAAACTAATGGGGCAAGTTGGAGGTCGCCGAATTTGCATGTCGCACAGGGCACCGTAAAACACCTATACGGCACTGATTAAGTGATAGCTGTTTTCTGTGGGTATTTAATTGCAGCTCTAACTAGATAACAGATGTTTTATCTTACATATTCTAGTAACTTTTCAAGATCGCGGTGCGGTGAGAAAAAAATCAGTGGTGTAAGTTTCCCCAAAGATAGATTAAAATAATTCCTTTTATCACATTTAATTCGCTTTATCTGAGTAAATTACTGTAACATATTTTGAAGTGAATTCTTGGAATAAAATGGCTTGAAGAACTTGTATAACATCTGCCACTCTAACGATATTCACTCCTTGTGAACAGCACAAATGTAAGTACAAAACAAAGACCCATTTAAGACGTGTAAGGCTGTGGCAGCCGACAAGAGAAAATTGAGAGTGTCTTATGGTTTCAGCTTGTTAACCGCATTTGTGACTGTTTCAGTTAAATTGTGTAGTATTTGACAAGGGGTAACAGAGGGTATTCACGTCGGAGTTCCATGGTTCGAGCCTTTTTTGTAATTTATTAAAGTTAAGGAGAAAAAACGATTTCTAGAGATATTTTTAAGTAAGTAGATGTTTGCCAAAGTATTACTCTTTTGTCTATTTTCCCTTTTTAAGGTCGATTATCTAAGATCACCAGAAATTGAAAGGTACTTGAAATAATTGTCTCGACTTACAAAACTTTGGTTACTTTAAGAATCTTGCATTAAAAGGTGTTAGCAGTTTGTGTATATTCTAACTAGGGCAAGAAGTTCGGAAATCGTTTTTCTTGGTATATTGTGCGAGCTCTAATGCTATTTTCTGCACTCTAGGTAAAGAAAATACCAAACATTTTATTACCGCTATTAGGTTAAAAAAGCAAAACCAATTTCATCCTTTTTCCATTCTGACAGTCATAGTATTTTAGACGTTTAATGGAAATATTCATACAGAGTTGCAATCTTTATAAGCTCTTATCAATCAGAATCAACATTTTGTCGATATGTTAGATCGAAACTTTGAAGCAGTTTTGTTCAACTGAAAGTTTTTATTTTTTTGCTCTTTGAAGATTCTTCATTTTTTCTTCGTAACTGAAGTCAAACATTCAACAGACTAAGGTCGGTATAAACTTACAATATGGTAGAGAGCAAGGTTCGAGTGGTGGGTTTTTAATAAATCTTTGAAGATACTCTCGTAGAGGGTTTTATAAAAATATTCCCGCATCATTCGAATGTCTAAAAATGCTTTAAACTGCTTTTATTAAAATATAAATAAATAAATAATAATTTAAATTTGCAAGAATTACATTTGGTGGAGTCAAAATAATGGTTTGTAGTTTGAGTAAATAATGTCTACAGCATCTCTTTTCTTGTTTCCTTACTTTATGACCCGTCTGCAGGTTTTTAAATTCAAAATTTTTGTGTTTATCTTGTTTCCTGGATTTGTTAGTGCTCAACTATGGACTAGAATTACTTTATACATTGTAATGATATTAGACACAGATATCAGCCAGCTGATACGGCTCATGATGATTTACTGTAGCTGTTGACTAATTGGTCGCATGGGCACGAGATGTAAAAATGTTACGCTAATGTTGGAGATTTTCACAAAGGGGCCCGGCATGGTCAAGCGTGTTAAAGCGTGTGACTCGTAATATGAGGGTCGCAGGTTCGAATCCCGTTCGCGCCAAAAATGCTCGCCCTTTCAGCTGTGGAGGCGTTATGATGTTACGGTCAATCCCACTATTCGTTGGTAAAAGAGTAGCCCAAGAGTTGGCGGTGGGTGGTGGTGACTAGCTGCCTTCCCTCTAGTCTTACACTGCTAAATTAGGAACGGCTAGCACAGATAGTCCTCGAGTAGCTTTGTGCGAAATTCCAAAACAAACAAACTTGTCATAGAGATCTGATTAAGAATATAGTGAATATTTGTAATTTCTATGAAACTAAATTATCTATATCTATCTGTATATATAATGCATAGCAATAGGTGAAACATATCTAGATTAAGATAACCTAGCTAAGCATCTATAAAATGTTAGCTATAGAAAATCAGCTTTTCAAAATAGCCCGCCAGTGGCAAAGCGGCAAATCTGAGGACTTGCATTGGTAGAAACCGGATTTCGGTATCCGTTGTGTACGGAGCACAGATAACCTATTGTGTAATTTTGTGCCTAACTACAAGATTTTCAAATAAAATGTGTACACTTAAAACATCGCTTTAAATAAATATTCATGTCTTTTAAAGTAATTATTCTACGAACGTATGTGATAAAAATCTAATATTATGTGTATTGATTATTTTCTTTCTCATTTCATACCTCATATAGGGAATGGCTTCTTGTTTGTTTGTTTTTGTTTTTGGAATTTCGCACAAAGCTTCTTAAGGGCTATTTGTGATAGCCGTCCAATAATTTAGCAGTGTAAGACTAGAGGGAAGGCAGCTAGTTATCACCACCCACCGTCAACTATTGGGCTACTCTTTTACCACCGAATAGTGGGATTGACCGTCACATTATACACCCCCACGGCTGGGAAGGCGAGCATGTTTGGCACGACGCGGGCACGAACCCGCGACCCTCGGATTACGAGTCGCACGCCTTACGAGCTTGACCTTTCCAGGCCTGATCATCTGGAATTGGAGAATATTGGGTCTTCTCGAATCCCTCAGTAGGAATTGCTTTAATTGCTTAGCTATAGATTTGAGCAAATTATGATAAATGGAACTAAGTAAAGATATCTGTCACCGTAGAGTTAATCATGATAAAATGTTTCACTTTTGTTTTAAAATTAGTGTTAACATACCACCCGTAATTCCGACAAAACACTAAAATTGTCCCATATTATTTTATATGTTCAACGATGTTTCAAAGAAGCATTTCTGTGATTCAAGTACGTATATTGTTGATGGTTTGTTACCTATTGTAAAGAGGAGGAAGGAAACTGTTTTGTTAAATATGGACAATAAAGATGGCTCTCACAAAATTGAATCCACCCATCTTCAAATCCACTAAAAGAACACAAATAAACGATTTTAAAATATTTCATAAAACCCCTCACCGAGAACCTATATTTAAATACTAATGCATGATTTTATTGGAGTAGAACTCTGGCCCTCTACCTTTGGTGATTGGTGATAAGTCTGGGGCTTATACTGCTTAATAGCTTGATCACTGTGTAGCTTTATACTTAACAACGAACAGTCTTTTACTTTAAAATATGATGAGATAATACTATATCTACACTGTGCATGGTTCCTGGTCTACATATGACTCCATAAACAAACTTTTCGTAGAATTTCAAAGTTTTAGCTGACTCGGTGTTAGGTGTTAATGCCCACTAAAATGCAGTTCCAAATGTTTGTATCTAATTTTTTTAAACAAAAAAATAACTTTTTGTTTGTTTAATTTTGCGCGTATACGCGCGTTATCCGTCCCTAAACTTTAAAACAATTACCTAGAGGATAGGTGTCCACTCAACTTTTCCCATGTTCATCTCGTAGGTTACTTTAATACAAAATTGGTATTTGACGTTCATGCTTACAATGCTCGAATAACCGTAAGGTGTGGAGGATGTGAAACATCAGATCCATAGTTAATCCCTAGGACGCACTCAGCTCCAAATTAATAATAAACGATTCACTCATCCATTGTAACATTAATTAAATAACATGATTCTGACGTACAGTTGTTTTTTTAATCATTAGAAAACAATCCATTTTAGATTACTTTTGCATAGATAACTTGGGCTGGTTCTAGTTGTTTGAACCAGTAACAAAACCATCATTTCTAGATTATTTTGCATAAATAACCTGGGCTGCTTCTGGTTACATGAGTAATATTTAAATAAATTTTGGTTATATCTGTCTCTTAAATCAAGTAAGCCCCCACTGCTTAATGAGGGTTACGTTTTCATTGGAGGTTTCATTCTTTAGCGTTACACTTGAAAAATCGCATGTTGTTGCACCGAGAGACATAGATTACATAAAGCTTTTCAAAAGGAAGAGGGAGCGGAGAAACTGAGTTTGTGACTGTTTTTCGTAAGCTTTCTTTTTTGGTTTCGTTTCTGGTAGTATTTGAGTAATTTTTAATAAAATTACTAATCGTAGCAGGATTACAAAACATTCCGTCTTCTGTTTAAGTCGACATCTTAAGTCTTAAAACAAACTCGTGCAAGCAGCATTCCTCATGATTAACCAGAGGAACAATGTTTTGAGAGCATTTTGTCTGCGTCTCTGGAAGCAGCCACCAGACATTAAAAAAAAACATTAATTCGAAAAATAAATATTGTATGACTAAGTTTCATATATTGTAACATCGTGAAATCAAGAGTATTAAGTTTTAGAAACCTATTTCACAGCCCAAATTGAGATAACGAGTTAAAAAGATCTGAGACACATTTGGAAAATCTATAAAATAAAAAATAAACAAGAAGTATAATGTTTAAGGTAAGAAATCAGAAATAAAGATTATCCATATAGGAGTTTTAGTTGACAAGTAAATAAGATAAGAAAAGTAAGAACTTGCGTAAAAATATAAAAAAAGAAGCTATAAAAAGCATCTGTTTCACATCATTAAAATTAATAGTAAGATGTATTAATCATGCTAAATGTAAGCAGAATGTGTAAAATGAGACGCATCTCTTTTCAGGGTGCTGATGACAAATTTGTTGAAAACTTTTAGGTACTTGTTCATTAAATGATTTATTCTTTTTTAATTTAAAGATAAAAGGTTATATTAACATTCATGGCTCTGAGGAATCTGAAGGACCTGAATATTTTTTACATGTAAATCCACTGATGATAATAAAAGTACTAAGATATCTAGAACATAAAATCATGACCAAACACTGTTGACTTTTAGGTTTACTTTCGACCTATATCAAACATTTAATTTTGTTTCTCGTTCATTTTTCATAGATCAGTGGACTTTGGGTAGGTGCCTGAAGATTTAGAAGTTTCTTACATTACCCTTATTTCTAAACGGGTTTAAGTGTTTCTCTGGAAATTATTGGCCAGCTCTTCTTACTTTTCTAAAGAGTGTGTTAAAAGAAGCTTTACAAAATAGGTTTGTGAAAAATGTGTTATGAAAGAGAACCTACTTGGATACATTAAATGGCAATACCGTTATACTAAGTTTTTTTTTTTTTACGTTACTTTTATGAGTGATGGTCTAATTAATCCGTATCTTCTGGCCTGGCATGGCCTCGCTAGGCCATGTTAAGGCGTGCGCTTCGTAATCTGAGGGTCGCGGGTTCGCGCTAATCATGCTCGTCCTCCCAGCCGTGGGGACGTTATAATGTGACGGTCAATCCCACTTTTCGTTGGTAAACGAGTAGTCCAAGAGTTGGCGGTGGGTGGTGATGACTAGTTGCCTTCCCTTTAGTCTTATACTGCTAAATTGGGGACGGCTAGCACAGATAACCCTCGAGTAGCTTTGTGCGAAATTCCAAAAGCAAACAAACAAACAAACAAACCGTATCTTCATTATTAATAATGCGTCTTAGGAGCCAATGCTTGGGAAATTGCTATTTTTTTATTAACTTTAGTGTTGCTTATAGAGGTGTAATTAACAAATTAGTAACATTTCACTTTTGAAATTTGAGCGAAATGATAAGTTGGACAAATAGATGACAAATTACCTTTTATTCATAGTACATGAAGATGATTTTAATCATAATTTTCATGAAATAGATATAATACCATGAAAAATGTGACTGAAGAAAGAAACCTTGATATAATGATAGCTAAGTCGCACAAACCATTAATATAGTGGTATTCTGCTACTTGTAAGGTTACTGGTTTTATAATACATTTATAATTTACTTATTACAAATAAAAATAATGTGTACAGTTTTGGTATATTTATCTTTTGGAAAGAGTCCGGAGGAGGTCTACTAGGGTGATTACGGAGAGGAAAAGTTTATATTATTTTTGTAAAAAGAATAAGAAAAAGTTGTGTTGAAATTGACAATGTTATTTGGTGAATCGATAAGATAACTACTTCTGACTTTTTGTAATAAGTACTGAAGACAATAGGTCAAGATAAAATGATTTAAAGTTTTGGAAAAAATAGGCAAGCAGTTATACTTTTTAAACTGATCACGAGAGTTTAAAAACATAATAACCAAATTTTTGAAAGATAAAGGTCGTATTTAATTTCAATTTTTCTTGGTATTTCTTTGTGAAGACGTCGTAGTAGTATGAAATTGTGTTATGTTGCAGGCAGAATTGCTTGTAATATCTTGACAAAGATATGGTATTTTGTATATGAAATTTGTATCTTAACATGTAGGGTTATTATAAAGGAAGTTTCACATCTCAGCGCATCATATCTTACGAATGTTATGTCATAGGAATATTAACTAAAACAGGAATGTTAATGGTATCATGAGGATGTTATTGTGCCTTTTTGGCATATTTCTGCTACAGTAAAACAAAGCATACGAGGAATATCTAGTGTCTCGGTTTGTCCTTTTCCACTGTTCATATGACTCCTTGTCAATTGAATCACTTTCAAATCTTATGTTGGTTTACCATTCTTATTCTTGGCAATATCGTATGAACTAAGGAAACACGCTTCACCTTTTATGAAAGTTTCAAGACGTGCAAGAACTTTCACGTTTAAGTTGATTAGATTGTAATCTAATCTGCATAACATTTTCTTTACACCTCAGTAATGCTAAGGTGACACCGTGATGCGGTTTAACAGCTTTCTCATTGGGCCATACTTTTTATTTTGGGAAACATCAGAAACCTTAATAATAAATCTTTCACGCTTCTCATGCAGTGCTTAAAAATATGATTACAAGACTGCAATAATAAAATGAATAAAACTTAATAGATACCACGGCTTTCATACAGGAAGGCGCATACGGATAACCAAGTGAGAGATGCCGTGTAAGAGCATCTTCAGGGCGGTTATTTCTTGTCACTCGTGAATGTAGTGTATTTTAGATACTGAAGTAGAACCATGTGAAAAGTTGCTGTGATTAATCACACACATAATGATAATAGTAGTGTCCCTGGTGGCAACACGTGTCAATTGAGGCTAAAGAATCTGACGATGCCATTAACACGTGCGAGCAATTCATCTTTCTATTTTGTACCTTTTTGAAGTATGACTTGCTGAACTGCGGAACCTTCTTTGTGATCAGGTAGGTATTCTAAATAGATTTAGTAGTAATGAAGTGATATATATGTATATGAAAACGGCAAGTCTTATTTCACTGTCACTGCATTTAGCTGTAGTTTCAGTCAGAAGGTGAAACGTATTCTCTGACAGACGAATTGATGGGATTAGGCAGAACTCACGTGCCAGGTGAATCTTTAGGAATCGATAAGTGAAATATAAATTCATTTCTATTAAGTAATATCAAGTTTCATAAAAAGCAGAGATAGCAAGTTAAAGCTATCTTAAGTTATGTAAAGTTATTTGAAAGTGAATTTATTTTGTTTAAGTGGCTAATAAAGGTACGATAATCCTCGTAACACTTTAATAACACTCGTTGGAAGTTTGTGAAATTAACCTTAAGACAACAACAACAAAAAATTTTATGAATGCAGTTTGGCTGTTTGTGGTCAAGCGCAAAGCAACACAATGGGCTGTCTGTGCCCAACTTTGAGTATCGAAACCAGGTTTTTAATGATGTAAGCCCTCAAAAGTGTCTCTAAGCTTCTGTGAGGTAAATTAAATGAAAGTGCAAGTAATAAATGCAAGCATAAAAATATAGCGAATATCAACGTCAGAAATGCTAGACTAAAAGTAAAAATGTTAAATTTTACTAAGCATAATTTCACAGATACCCGTAGCACTCGACTCGTAACATGAATGTCACACTATTGAATCCCCCTCGTATCAAATATGTTCGTCGTTTCAACTGCGTGGGCATTATAAGGGGATAGTCAATCCCACTATTCGTTGGTAAAAAAAATAGGCTAAGAGTAGACAACGGGTGGTGATGACTAGCTGCCTCCCCTCTAGTCTTACACTGCTAAATTAAGGACAGCTAGCCCTCATGTAGCTTTGCGCTTTGTTTGAAATTAAGTACAATGGGCTATCTGTGTTCTGTCCACAAGAAGTATCGAAAGGCGGTTTCTAATGTACACCCATACCGCTGGGCAACTTGGATGAGGAGACACACAAAAAAGAAATCCCATCAATATCTGAAAAATCAGACTAAATCTTTGGAAGTTTGTAAAATTTGTGTTTCCTAGTGTATGCTCTTCTTTAAAGCAGCCTTTCTCCCCAACGCACGCTAAAGTTCACTACTAGACCTGTAATTACAGACGAAACTTTTCAAATAACCCTTGTAATCGAAACATGATAAACCAATAAGTCATTTCCAATGTGAGTAATCTGTGAAGACGATGTTAGTAGGAGGAATGAATTAGTCTGGCATTGATGCACACGTCTTGGAATACCACTATAAATGTATTCATCCACTTTTCTTTGATAAAATATCTACTCCACTTCTAGTGGTGTCAATGGTTCGGGGCCCGGCATGACCAAGCGCGTAAGGCGCGCGACTCGTTATCCGAGGGTCGCGGGTTCGCGCCCGCGTCGCGCCAAACATGCTCGCCCTCCCAGCCGTGGGGGTGTATAATGTGACGGTCAATCCCACTATTCGTTGGTAAAAGAGTAGCCCAAGAGTTGGCGGTGGGTGGTGATGACTAGCTGCCTTCCATCTAGTCTTACACTGCTAAATTAGGGACGGTTAGCACAAATAGCTCTCGAGTAGCTTTGTGCGAAATTCCAAAAACCAAACCAACCGTCAATGGTTCGGTTCCAGTCTTAGTAGACAATATGTATCTTTATCTGAAGCATAAACTGGAGTTTGGGAAGCAAAAGTTGTTCACAAACCTAAGTTTTGTTAATTTCAATCGACGGAGAAAGAAAACATAAAAGAAAAATTAATTTTACGAAGTAGAAAGTAATAACTGCGTACATGAAGATTGTTTCAAATTTAAGAATTTTAGTACAAAGCTACTCCAGGGCAAGAGCCATAACAGCATAGTCGTCCCTGATTTTTAACTGTCAGACTAGAGAAAAGACAGCTGTTTAACAACACCAACCACCATCGCTTGAGCTATTTGCATGTGACCAAAAATTTGGATTTGACTGTTACTCTTTGAGTATTCCATTGTTCAAAATTTCGTAACGCGATTTTTGTAAAGCGACTTGAGACACAGATTTCAGGGTTTACTGCATGAATATGTCATTACTGGACCATTTCGACCCACGAAAAAGAAATATAGTAAAGGGAATGGATAAAAAAGTCAAAATCAAAGAAACTCGCACGGAAAAATTGCTGATTGATGAGATAGGAGGAGAGAAGATTCATTTTTGGATATTATTTTGTCTTCGTTTCCTATTTAACAATCATAAATGCTATCTTCAGAGCTACGTTGATTTAGGCTTAATTAACTAATTAATCAGCAATTGAAAACTTGACATGATTAATTACGGCAGTAGTGTAAGCTTTCGTTATAAAAAAGCACATCTATCTAATAACCGAGAATTCTAAGGATTCTTAAAAATTACTTCTATCAAAAAGTTTCACTTATGCATGGATGTTGAATTGATACTTAGAGAGAAATGGTTATTGTTTTGTTTGTTTGTTTTTTTTCAATTATTTTTAATATCCTCATAGAAAGTACAATTAAGATTTATCATTCTAGGGCAGGTGCAGCATCTTTGGTGAATATCTTTAACGATTTCAAGTTCCCCGATGTGACATAATTAAATTATAGTTCTAACTGAATAAATGTTTTCTCGGGTTATTTTTAAAAAGAAAGCTTGGCTAAGACACGCATATTTTAATGTATTGGATCAATGGTATCTGGGTATTTTGCCCTGGAGGGTCAGGCTCACTTTGACCTCTTCCTCCTTCCTGAACTTATTTTCCCTAACTGTTTGTATGTTAGGTCCTTCTCAGGGCAATGTCCATTTGTAGTCTATTATTTACAGTAGGTCAAGTTAGCTGGTGGCAATTTATTTATTTTATCTTATTATTATTTTAAAATACATAAATATGTAAACTATTAATATAAGATTTAAAGTTTATATACATACATATTTTACTTTAATTTATTTTTCTTTATGTTTAAAATATATGTTAATTGGGGAGAGGTATTTAGAATTTTCTTCATCATGTTCCAAGAAGTATCGCATAATAAATCATTTTTCATCCAATTTTTGTTAAAATATCTAATTGTAATATTTAGGAGTCTATCTGATATGGTTGGTATGTTCGAGTAATTATGAATTAATTTAGATGATGTTGATCTCGGGACTCTGTATCCTGTTGTGAGAAGTGTGTTTTGTATTGTTTATAGTTTAGTTTTGATTGTTTTATTACTTACAGTTACCCATGCTGGAGCTGCATAGTCTATTACTGGTCTAATATATGTTTTGTATATTTTCAAAATGTTATCTGTAGATGCTCCACTGTGTTTACCAGTTAGACTCCTTACATAGTTGGTTCTTCGCCAAATTTTATTTTTAATTTCGTTGACATGATTGATCCAAGTTAATTTTGAATCATAAGTCAGACCTAAAAATTTTGCTGATTGGGCAATCTGGAGTAGAGTGCCATTCATATATATTTCTGGCTGTTGTTTTCTGTGTTTTGTCGATTTCGTAAAGAGTACGAGCTGAGTTTTTGCTGTGTTTATTTTAATTCTATATTTTTCACAATATTCACTAATTCTATTTAATTGTGGTTGTATGTTTGTAGCTGCTATCGTGGGTGTTGCAGCACTTTTCCAGATTACCACATCATCTGCGAACTGTGATGAGAATCCATGATTTGGATCCTTCAATGGCATATTGTTTACATACATGATAAAGAGTATAGGGCTAACCACCCCTTCCTGTGGGACACCAGCTAGTGGAGTAAAGTATTCAGAAAAAGTTCCTTCTACGTTTACTCTACATTTTCTGTTTTCCAGAAAGTTAGATAACCAGCGAATAATTCCTTGCGGTAGTTCCATTTCATTCATTCGGAACCTTAGACCGTCGTGCCAAACGGTGTCGAATGCTTTCTCGATATCGAGGAAGCAAGCGACTGTACATTCTTTTTTGTTGAAACTATCTATTATGGTTTCGGTTAATCTTATTAAATGGTCTGTCGTTTGTCTAAATTTTCTGAATTCATTCTGTTCTTCTGGTAATTTTGATGTTATCTTCAAGAATGTGGAGAGTCTATTACTTATTATTCTTTCGAGAATTTTGCCAACACAGCTGGTCAGGCTGATTGGTCGGTAGCTATTTGGTTTATTCGCTGGTTTTCTTTCCTTATAAAAAAAAACATTAATATATTTGCTAGCTTCCAAGAAACTGAGATATATCCTGAGGATAACGATAAGTTAAATAGTGAATTTAGGTGGTCAAACAATTTCGGAGTGCCCTTTTTTAGGAGAATAGCTTGTATTTCATCTTCTCCTGGTGCTTTGTTTTTGGTGTTTTTTATTGCTTCTAGTATTTCATGTAGGGATATTTCCTTTGTTAGTAATGTGCTTTCATAATCAGTGTTAGGCTTTGTATTTGTATCAGTTATGTTTACTGGAAATATTGGTTCATATTGATGTTTATTGTTTGCTATGTGATTAGTGACTTTATTGTAGAAGTTTGTATTCATATCTGGATCTCAGTGATGTCGAGAAACCCACTTGTTGAGAACTTTTATATGCAAAAACGGCTGTTCTGGGCCCAGAACAGCCGTTTTTGCATATAAAAAACATATCTGGATCTGTGCAAGTTTTAAATGTATTTTGGAGTTGATCCTTGAATGCTTCGGCTATTTCTTTATTTGTGTGTGCATGGTGTTATTATGTTCAAGTGGAGGATATTTCTTTGTGTTTGTGTTTTCATTTGTAAATCTTTTAAGGTGTGACTAGAATTTTTTCGGGTCAGTTATGTCGTTTAGTTTATTACAGTAATTGTCCCATTTATTTTGTTTTTGTTGTTTTATTTGAGTTCTGATGTGATTTCTAATGTTGTTTATTTGTGTTTTAGTTTCTCTGTTTCTTGTAATCATGTACTGTCTTCTCAGTTGTCTGCGCTTTTTTATTAGGTTGATTATTTCTGTGGTGGGTTTCCATGTGTTGTTTGTTGTTTTATGGTTTTGTTTTGGTATTGTTAACTTGGCTGCTTTCTGAAGGCAATCCGTGATTGTTTGACAATAGTTGTCCATTTCGACATGCGTTTTAACTTCTTTAATAGTTTTATTAGGTAACAGATTGTCTAATTCTTGTTTATAGCATTGCCAATCTGCTTTACTGTAATTAAATTTTTCTTTCCTATATGTTATATTTTTATAGGGGGTGAGATCTAAGACACAAAAAATTGGGAGATGATCACTATCTACATCTTTTCCCACTTGAAATTTTATTAATTTCTGGCTTAAATTATATGTACACATACACAGATCTTGTATGTCACTAGTGTTAGTGGAATAGGATGTATGTGTTGGGGTGGTATCATTCAATAAAGCTATGTTATTATCATCTATAAATTGTATTAATTTTCTACCATTGGAATTAGAACTTCGACATCCAAAGGTAACATTTTTACTGTTTAAGTCTCCCATAACTATGGTGTTTCGATTGTGGGAAAAGATATTATTAAGTAAAGTTGTATCTAATTGTTTATTGGGTGAGCAGTAAATTCCTGCTACGGTTATTTTAGTTTTATTCGTTTGGAGGATATCTACAGTAACATGTTCATTGCTACTGTTTAATTTGATTTCTACTACAGATAACTCTACTTTGTGGAGCAGCATAATGCTTCTGTTTTCATCATTTTTATTTATCCTGTCTTTTCTAATAGTTGAGTAATATGGTATTTTAAATCTATTATTATTGTATGTTAGAGTTTCGCTTATCATTATAATCTGGGGGTTAATTTCTTCTATTAGATCTTCGATCTCATGTTTCTTGGAAGCTATTGCACCTTGGATGTTGATATACACCACTGTAAACATTGTGCTGTGAACATGTAACCTGTTAGTGTAGTTATAATGTAGGGTATATGAGGTGTGATGTGTTTTATGGTGATAGTGATCAGTAGTTCTAGAAAGTTAATTGTCTGGTTTGGTTTGGTTTGGTATATTCTGTTATAAAATCAGTTATTACATTTTTGAAAACTGTTGAAAACAGGGTTGTTTTGTCTGTTGTGTTAAAATTCGTTTCTTGTATGGTGATGTTGTTTTCTTTTGGTTTTTGTGTTAATGTGTTCTTGTTCTGTGTATTAGTCTTCTGTACTTGTTGTTTATGTTGTTCTTTTCCTTTTAACATTTCTGCATACGTGGTTTTTGTTGTTTTATTGTGTTCTGTTGATGTGCTTGTTTCAGGTAAGCTGCTTGTTTTCGGTTGATTTTGTTCTGTTGCTGTGTCTGTTTTAGGTAAACTGTTTGTTTTCGGTTGATTCTGTTCTGTTGGCGTTCTGATCTGATAAATACGTTGCTTTATTTGTTTATATTTTTCGCAGCCTTTGTAATTTGCTGTGTGGGTTTGACCACAGTTACAACATTTAGGCGTTTCTTTTTCTTTTTTACATTGGTTGATATGGTATTCCCCGCCACATCCGCAGCACCTCGGTGATGCTAAGCAGGCTGCTGAAACATGTCCATATCTTTGGCAGTTGTAACACTGTGTTACAACAATTGCCGGAGTTTTCAATTGCTCAACTTGGTATTTTTGATACCAGAGCAATATTCCATTGTTTATTAAATTTTGAATGTTGAAGCTGTCATCAATGTCAATTCTAATCAGGTTTGTAGGTGTTTGTGTTTTTTTAGAAATAATTCTTTCAGTCTTTGTGTGGTATGTTTTATTCGTCAAGTGCCTGTTTAACTAGGTCCAGGTCAATCGTCTGATGAACCCCTCTTACCACAATTGCTTTTGGTTGCGGCTTACTTCCTGGAAGGTGGATTTTAATATTTCCAGGTTTAAAGGCATCTGTTGGCCATTCTTTAAGTAGTCGGTTAAGATCGACCACATCTTGCCCTTGCACAAGTACTCCGCCTCTTGGCAAACGCTTAACGTTAACTATGTTAACATTTGGTTTGCATCTTTTTACTTCTGTGGCAAGCAGGGGTTGATTATATTGACCCGGAATGCCTTCTATTATAACTGCGTATTGTGGTGGTCTTGTTTTTGCTACTTTATTGTTGTTGGTTATTTGTTGTTTTTTTTAACATTTCTTTTTGATATGACAGTGATAAAGTCTTGGTCCTCCAAGTCTTGATCACTGTCATTTTTTTCTTCATTATTATTTTTAGGCATATCAACATCCTAGGTGTTGCTGTTTTTTACCGTTACATTATCGGGACTTGACCCTACTTTGTTGCAGGGGTAGCTACCTCTACCTCAGTATTAGTAGCCATCACTGCTTCTTCACATTCGGAGTTTTCCGAGGAATTAATTTCTTTAATTAACTTTCGCTTAACTTTACTTTTTTTTTAATTACATTTTTTGTTTTTTTAACGGTATTTAATTCCCTTTTTGCCAAACTACAAAGAGCTAGCAATGGGGAATTATTAATGTTATTGCCACCAGTTTCGCTTGACTTACCTGTATTCGTCTTTTGTTCAGCCGTAACGGCTTTTCCCGCCATTTCTTTTGTTGGTCTTATTGGACCCGTAGTTGATATCTTTGCGGTTTCCCGCTCTTCTGTCGCCGATTTCAGCAGTCCTCAGTGAGTTCTTTAAGTGATGTGCTGTCCTGATGAGATATAAATTAAATTTAAGTGCCTCTTATTATATTTTCAATTAAATTTTTTAAAGCCTAAATCGCCTTCAACAAGAGCCAGACAAAGAACGTCCGATTTGTCTCGAGCCTTAACAAACCTTTTAATGTATTATCTTATTATCAGAATGTGATTTAAATGCATATTTTGCCCGCAAGTTCAATATAACACTGAATGGTCCCATCTTCATACCTCCAAGGAAAGAACATCTGTATCAGTTGTCTTTACGAGTATGTATGTGTTTTGTTGTTAACAGCAAATCTGAGTTATCTAAAATATGCCCAGAGCTGGGATCGAATGCCGAATCTCAATAACCATTGTGGGACCTGTACTGGCGCAATGAATTTTAGAAATTCTAGAATCGAGAATAAAACATTTTGCTTTAGACGCTTATATTTATAGAACATCCCAGACAGTAGCTCAGCTGCATGTTTGAAGGCTTATAACGATAAATATTAGGCTTCGTTACCAAGGGTGTGTAAAACAGACAGCTCATTGTGTTGCTTTGTGCTTATAAACAAATCAATATACATATAGAATTGCTTTGTAGCCTACGTAATGCACACTGTTTAGTTAGCTTCTACAGTTCTTTTTTACATTTCTTGGATACCCTATCCGCCTAGAATTACAAACGTACTTGAATTACAATTAAAAATAGCCGATAAAAGCAGACCACTTTCAGAAGGTAGTCTCGAAAGATAGGTGCCATTGTTGTTCATTATTCTATTGTGTTAAACATAGTAACATGAATAATATATTAAGTGAATCCTCTATTGATAACCATACATTATATAGTGTACATATAATACGCTGTTTCCAAGTGTATAGTTTGTGCTTCCTTGATTACAATGCGACCCTGTATTTTGTTAATATATGCATTGTATCATGTATTTAGTGTGGATATGGTAACAATATAGAATGTTGCCTAGTAACGTTCACTTAGCAGTATTTACACGTGATCAGCATGTTTTATCATAGTTGAAGCAGCAGAGACCGTACATCTGCCATGATAAACGGATTTTCTTATGATGTACCTGTGTGTGTGACCAACGTCACACAGCTGGCATTAAGATAAGACTGGAACTAAGAGTTTGATTTCAGAGTACTGTAATGCTTCATAAAACTGACTTCATAACTTAGTAGTTAAACTTAATTAGCTTATGTAAAAGAAAACTTGCAAATGAAATAGAACTGTTGGACAAGTTATTTTGCTATCTTTCATATCGAGATTTAAAAATATTTTAGATTGAATAATAGGATGTTCAAAATGAGTACCCGAATAACCTGTCTTCCTGAAATTTCTGTATTCTTTTGGCTAACTAAACAAACACGTACATTTAAGAAATACATGTAGAGGTATTTTTTATTTTGAGATAAATTCGAAACTTGTTTTTCCTCAAATACCTAGCCTAAGGGAATGGTTAACATTCTTTTAATATACATAGCATGTTTTACCAAGGGTGGTAAGACTAATAGTTTTTTTAAGAACACTGAACTACAGAATCTGAGGAGTGGCCGTTCATTTGAAGTTTGGTACAGTAAAATTTCAACATTTTCTAAACCTTCTGAATAATCATTCTCTTTATTTTAAAAAGCAAGCAATAATTGTATACAATTATTCAAATATTTTAAAGTGAAAATAGCATAATGTTATTACTCTCAATAAATTAAAGTTTTAGATATTATAGTTACCCTGTCAATCAGAAATTTTTCAAACAATAATTAGATTGTGATTATTACATATCAAAACACTAAATTAGCAGTGGTGTAGATAGGGGGGTAAGGGGTACATCTGTTCCCGGGCGGAGCATCGGGGGGCGTCAAATTGATGTTACACAATTAGAAATTATGGCTTACATTTTGTCACGAGGGGGCGCGAAAACTGACTTTGTCCCCGAGCGCTGAAAAATCCTAGCTACGCCACTAAATTAGAAACCGTGCCATTTGGTGGATCTTTTTACAACATCGTAAAACAATAAAAAAGAAGAATAGATTAATCGATTATTTAAAATAAAATTGTTCTAGTATCACATGAATAATGACTGGATAAGATCGAACTGGTCAAAGTCGATTAAATAATCTTGACCTTCATCTGTCATGTGTTTCTATAGTTGCTCTGATCGCCCTGTAAGAGTTTGGTCACTATCTTATTTAGTAACTCTTTACCAGCGGTTGAGTTTAGCAAACGTTAATGTGATTTAAAATAATTCGTGTCATTAATGGTTTGCAAGTTTAAGGCCAAGCATTTCGTTCGTGTAGATAAAATAGAAGAGCCTGGTGTTCTTCAAAAGCTAATACTCGAAACTGTAGGTACAAGAAGGCTTATCTACCAAAACGTTATAGCAGTTTTAAACAGTGAAATTACCATTTGAAATCAATTGATACGTACTGTAATGTTTTTGGTAATAGTGTAATGTATTTTGTTCGTTTTAGTAAGATGACTTTGTTGTTAAGCATAAAGCTGCATAAGATATTATTTGTTAACTAATAGCAGAATATATTTATCATACTGACTAGTTCCCACTGTTAGAAAACATATGAATAGAATTTATATGTAAGAACGGCTAGTTTCGGTTGAGAGAATATTTATGTAGAGGAGCGAACAACGTTTCGACCTTCTTAGGTCATCGTAAGGTGAACACAAAGAAATATGTTTGAAGGGGGTTGTGTAACTGAGTGTAGGTATGTAGAGGACATGCTTTGTTTGATTATATTTATTAATATAGGTATAAAGGTGTTCCAATATAAAGGATTTTAAAGATTTATTTTCTTTTCACAAATCTACAAAAAGTGATCTGTTGTTTGCCCACCATGGGTATTGAAACCCGACTTTTAGCGTCATATACCTTACAACTTACCGCTGAGCCAATTGGGGGAAGGGGGCTATGCTTAGTAAACTTTAGACAAGGTAAATATTTAAGACCAAAAATAAAGAACATAAAATATTACTATGAAGGCTGATTCCGTTTAGAGCCAGGTTTAAATACCTGTTATGTAGCTTTGTACTTAACACCAAACAAACAAAATGAAAAACATTCAATGAAAAACTTTAAACACTTGAAATAAATCAAAATATTAAGAAATAGACAGATAATAAAAACTTTTTACGATAAACAGTTACACGTGTAAATTATCCCTTGAAAGGATAAATATAAAATTTAAACCTCACACATAGTTATTGGATAAACTGATAGTTAAGCCACCATAACACGTAACTTTTCGATTGTTTAAGAGTGACTACCGAATACTAGGGTAAACGAGAGAAGCAGTACCGCACAGTGTAATAAAATTGTAACAAGGGTAAGCTAGAAAGGGGCTTGATGAGTTAGTCAAAACTTGGTGCGTTTCCGTAACTCAGTCCCTACTGTATCTGGTTTGTTGGTTGGTTTGGCGTTTTATGGAGCAAAGCAACTTGGCTATCTGCGCCCCTACATGATCCGTAATCATCATCCGTTTCCAGAGCTTCTTTCGTCTCCTGATGGCAAGGAGTGATGTGTCCAGGACAGTAATTCTATTGGACAGCCATTCTGCGTTGAATTTCGGAATTTCTTCGCCCAGTAATGAACAGACTTTTGTAAGTGAAAACAAAAAGGTCAATTAGTCTTCTTCAAAGTGAAATATGTTTCAAATAAAACATTCAAAACGCGTGATTTGTAATTGTTTATTTAATAATCTCAAGAGGACAAGTTTTCCCATAACACGCGGAACGTTGCATTTCAAGTAGTTTATTTAGACCAGTTGGACTTTTATAAAACATTAAGTTTATTTATAAGAACTATGTAATGATATTATAGTGTTAACCTTAGTGTAAACGTTGATTTCGATTGTTGGTAAACACTTTGCAAACCCCACTTCTATCTATTATAAACTTTTATATAATGTTTTGTAACAATGGGAACCAGCATCATCACCCAAGTTCCAGTGTTGGTACTTTGAAACCAAATGTTAGATTATTAAGAGCTAACGTTGATAACAAACTATATACTGGATTATAAAACTGATAAAATGTACGTTTATTATTCAACTGAACAGTAGAGCCAGACTACAGTGTCTTAACACTCTTAGTCTTTTCTCTTAACGTCTCGTTAGTTCGAACAGTGAGATAAAATCAATACCACAGTCATAGTATGGAACGAATCAACACCGTTCTTAAAATCCTTGATAGCTGCTTGGTACGAGATGACAAAGTTGCAATCACGTGTGCGTGTTATTGTAGCTACTGTTTTAACAAGTTAAAAGACAACACTGTTGCTCTTTTTTGTAGTCGAATATCGAATTTTACGCTCAGTAGTCAAATACATAAGTGTTTTATGTGATCAACATTAACTGTTTTTATCATGTTTCAAATTAATTTATTGGTAAACTTCAAGTCGAAGGCGTATGCTATCTTGTACTGGCCCAATATGCTTTTCGTTTGATACAGAAACTCGTCCATACAAACGCACATACTACTACCTTCCGCCTTGCTTGTTTTATATTATAGTGCGTAAATTTTATACATGCTAGTATTAACTGAACTCGATTTATTCTTTAAGCCTAGATAAAATTTACGACTTATTTTTATATTTTTCGCCACTGGTGCGATCCATGTGTATTGAATAATTTTGTTTTTTGTCTGTTATAACAGTGAAAGAAGGGTGAAATAAAATTTACCGAATTCCAGCAACCGTTCACAAGGTATATTTGCGATACTTCAATATTTTCCTTTTATTTTCTGTGTGCCTGATATCTTATTACGGTCCTTGTAGCCAATGAAGTGATGGGCCCTCAAGCAAGCTGTTGCATGAATAGTTTTGAAGAAATCGATGGAGTTCCCTGAACCACGATTACAGTTGCTCTCTCTCCCGGGCGGGATGGGGGAGAGTTTTGTAACCTGGTCCGTATGTGTGTATTCGTCTGTCCGTGTTTGTGCTCCTGTATCTAAAGTTTTCTGTTAATAGCTAGATACAGTTTGATCGGATTTGTACCACATTTCATGGGCACATTAAGGTTGACGCCGCAAAATATGATCCGGATTTGATGAGTTTGAGTTATTGTAGGTGGAACTTGACGTTATGCAGTTTCAATACGCACAATCTTGAATAGAAGTGGCGGGACAAAAATATGCAATATCTCTGATTGATCTTGTTAAATTGTAGTTTTTATTGTGAATTTTCAACTCTTACATTGCAGCACTCAGACTCTACACCAGGGCTTACAACCTATTATTCACTGTCCAATGAGAACTAACGAACAAGTGGAAATTTCCAATAAATACAAAAATACAACACCAACCGCCAACTCTTGGTCTGCTTGGTAATCAACATGTCCCTAATGGTTCGATGGTAAGTTTGAGGGCTCATTCAGTTAAAGTTCGGGTTTTGGTACTGATGGTGGGCACAGAACAGATATCCCATTGGATAGCTTTGCGCTTAACAAGAAATAAACCAGCTTTCATTGGATAATGGGAAGGACCATCACGTTATAATGCCCTCACTGTCGAAAATGCTAACGTGTTTGATGGGATTCGAATCTGTGACCTACAGATTGCGAGTCGAGTGCTTCAACCATCAGATCATGCCAGGAGAAAATAAAACAACAACAACAACACAAACAACTCAGAGTCCTATTAGGAGAACATGAATGTATTAAGTGTGTGAAAAAATAAATGCAAGTTGTAAACAAAACTTATTTTCTGACAAGTTTCCTCTACCAGAAGACTAGTGAGACGATAATCAAGTTTTTGTTTTCTGTAGTCTGTTTTGGAACCTCGAAGCAAAGTTGCTTCTAACTGCATCTTATTCTGCGAACCTTGTTATCCATTTGCCACTTTAACAAGCACATTATTCTATATTAATTTTTATTGGTTATTTTACCCAACATATTCTTCTACTTTATATATTATGTCGTTAACTTTGTTTCTGAATGCTTCTTTTAACATATATATTGTTGTAGTTTAACTTCTAAATGTTCTTCGTAATGGAGTTCATTGTTCTTGAAATATTTTTCTAACTTACATATGAAGCTGTGTGCGTTCTCTCCCACTTTCTGCTATATCCTGACATACACATATGAAAGTGTTTTAATTTGTTTTAATTTGATATGAAAATCATTTCGGTATTTTTACTCTTTCTTTATAGAGATGTTTTTAATAATTCAGTAAATAAACTTTTTCATCATTACTAAGCATTCTAAAAGTTATCAGATATTCCCTGGAACTTTTAACAGATACAAACTGTGAATTACGTAACTTTTATCAAGAACATTGGATGAATAAAATTCCGATCTACTAACAACCATTACACAAACCGTGGCTCTTCTAACAGCTATAAATAGACCAAGGACTTTAGAGAAACTGAACTTTAGATCCACGCTTCATGTTAATGCCATTGACCATGGATTCTCCAACAGTCGTAAATATTGTAATGGATATAACATCATCGTGAATCTTGTAACAGTTCTAATAAGGACCGTGGATCTTGTGAGAGTTGAAGTATGATCTATTTTAAAGTTCTCCCAAAGATACTAGGTTGTAACATGAATCGTGAATCTTAAAACAGTTATAACGTAAGCAGTGAATATTGTAACTACTTTAACATGAAACGTGGATGTTGTAATTACACTATACAACACTTTTGGGTTTTCCATATAGATTTTTGGGTGCTGATCACGAAAATCACATCCAAATTTGCCCATCACGTACCGCTTCATCAAAATCTTCAGATTTTTCATGTTATTTCTTATATTTGTGTCCAAAAATTTTCGTTCCTGTAAGAGATCTATAAAGAATGCAGTCTGGGCATGTCCAGGCATGAAATCAGGCCAGACTGGAAGCTGTTCTGTGGAAGTACTCAGCTCGGTCATGCCTGGGGAGGCCGGAGCCAGCTGGACACTGTCTCAGCAGACTATAAAAGTGGCTTACATACACAGATGCTACTCATTGGATCATTATAGACCTTATAGTGTGTACGTATTATTTCAGAATATAGCATTGCCTCAGTAACACTGT
The DNA here is from genome assembly GCA_011833715.1 of Carcinoscorpius rotundicauda. NCBI lineage: Eukaryota > Metazoa > Arthropoda > Merostomata > Xiphosura > Limulidae > Carcinoscorpius > Carcinoscorpius rotundicauda. The sequence goes on along the minus strand of CM022391.1, from coordinate 146,724,265 downwards.
AACAAGTAAGTTAGATGTTATAGACCTTTTACAGGACGATTGGTGTCGTTCAATATGTCTCGTCAATGTCGTAACAGCCGGGATACATTCTGCTAAATTTGTGCCGAGTATAACCTCATTCATCAGAGACGCTCAATTACTGCTCTTGTGAAGAAAGCATATCATCTGTACTTCAGCTGTAAAATTGGTGATTAAGACCGGGAATGGGCATCTTACTTTTGATGTCCGACATGTGCTGTCTGTCTGAGAGCTTGGCTCAGAAGCACTCGAAAGACAGTGCTGTTTGCTGTTCCGATGATATGACGAGAACAGAAAGACCATGTGACGGACTGTTACTTCTGCTTGACTAATGTGTCTGGTTTCTCTGCTAAAAACAAGAAGTCAATTAAATGCCATAATCTGCTTTCAGCAATGAGACCCGTGCCACATGACAGTCTTCCAATTCCGAAACCACCAGAAGAATGAACCTTAGACGAACCAGATGAAACTGCAATGCAGGGAACTGACAGTGACATTGATCCAGATTTTGAAGCGTGTTTCTCAGGCGATCCACATCTCATAACAAAGTCAGAATTAAACGATCTGGTCAGAGATTTTGGTCTGTCAAAAGCGAAAGCTGAATTGTTGGGTTTGAGACTTCAGGAATGGTGTTTGCTGTCACCAGGTACGAAAATTTCTGATTTTCGAAGTCACCAGATGCTATAACCAAATTATTTGCACAAGCTGACAGTCTGTTTCTGTGTTGACATCAAATGATTGTTTTCTGCTTTGGGTTGTGACCATGACCCGCAAGAGTGGCGTCTCTTTATTGATTCATCAATTTTAAGCCTCAAAGCTGTTCTGTTACACAATGACAACGTTCACCTTTTCATACCTGTTGACTATAAAGCACACATAAAAGAAAGCTACGAGAACGTGGAAATGTTACTGAAACACACCCAGTACAGCAAGTACAACTGAAATATCTGTGGAGATCTGAAAGTTGTTGCTCTGATACTGGGACTGCAGCTCAGCTACATGAAGTAATATTGTTTAATCTGTGAATGGAACAGTCGTGCCAAAGAGTCGCATTATTCTAGACAGAGCTGAACACTCCTTAAAAAGTTAGTTCCAGAACAGAAAAATGTGGCGCATAAACTGCTTGTCGACCCGGTAAAGATTTTTGTCTCCTCTTCACATAAAATTGGGACTCATGAAGAAGTTCGTGAAAGCAATGAACAAAGAAGACTAAGGATTTCGTTATTTAAGACAGATATTCCCAAAAATAACTAAGGCCAAGATCAAAGAGGGCTTTTTTGTTAGGCCTCAGATCAGACATGTTATGAGTGACAAGCGGTTCGAAGATCTGTTAGTTGGGCCGGGAAAGATTGCCTGGAAAGCCTTCAAAGACGTTGTTGACAATATTTTTTGCACTTACAGAGCCCCACATTACATTCAGCTGGTAGACAAACTTCTCAAAGCATAAAAAACAATGAAGTGCAACATGTCACTCAAAATTCATTTCCTCCACTCACACTTGGACTTCTTCCCCGAAAATCTCGGTGCTGTCAGTGAATCTTGTAACAAGTGTAAAATGTATTATTCATTTTCTAGAAGTTACAGTATGAATCGTAGTTTTCGTAAAACCAATAACATGAACCGTGTATCTTGAAATAGCTATGGAAATAATTAATAGTAATAATAACAACCCCAGGAGTGAACGATATTACAGTACGTGCACACATATAAACGGATACCATAACCCAATATCTGCAACCATTTCGAACAATACCTCTAATATCTTCACTAAACTTAACGTTTATAATTTCATAACAACCGACTAGGAAACATTCAGAAACAATGTCACTTCCTGATCACGAGACACCCAAACATTAGCCGACAATATAATAGCAATAAATAAATATGGTACCTCCATTTTAAGTATTATAGTAAATACAATAGAAACAATAGTATTAAAACGAGTATCCAACGTGCAGTTCAACTCACAACAGCTGACAAGTGTAATCCGCGAACTAATGAACGAAAGACGCACGCTGAGAAGACAGTATATAATCCCTCGTTACCCGCCGACTAAATCACTGACCTATCAACTTAACAACCTCATAAGAAATCTAATAAACAAAGAAAGAAAGTAACTGGCCAGCCATCCTTAGTTATCTGAAAACCCCGGCTGTATTCTGGAAGAAATTTAAAGCAATATCCAACGATAAGTCTATCGACAACATACCAAACGTAGAATATAATAACAAGACTACATCTGATCAGGAGAACGCAAACCTATTAGTAGAAATACTATTGAAAAAAAAACAAACCAAACAGGTTTTTTGAAACATTCACTTATGATAACTTGGAACAATTTGGGCCACGTTTCTCGTGTAGAACTGAGGAAAAAAAAACCTTTTACTCAGAAGACACTGAATTCAACACTAAACTGATCTCACAAACAGAAGTTAAAATCAATGTCTACTGTGGTAATTGTAGAAAAATGGTCTAATATCCACATTACAAATGCATCCGGAAAAATAGAGAGCCAGTCATTTAACCAGATTAACCTAACCAGTTATTTAGGTCTTTAACAAATACCATATCACAGTAAGGTTATTTCTCGATGTAAAACAAGTGTTTGACTCCGTGTGGCATCAAGATACCGAATATAAATAACTACAGGTTAATGTCTAGCTTATAATAAGATTGTAGTTTTCTGTCTAATAGAACAGCCAGAGTTAAAATATGCAATTCCATATCTAACCCAGTAGCGTGTACTTGTTCCCAACTATACATTCTACTTTACTACGACCTATCATTCCCCAAACTAGGTTACACGCACGACACGTAAAGTGTAGACGTCTGAAGCACCTCACTGAAACATCTGCTAGCATCCTACAAAATTCAAACTCTCATTAACCATATAATAGAATGGTGTAACGCGTGTAGAATAGCGCTTATTGTTAGATTACCGAGGAAGTACAATAATGGTAATCTATATGGCATCGGATAGAATATGGTAACAGGATAACAATTAACTCATAGGGTTACATACCAACTAACCCAACTCGCAATCAGTACAAAGAGCTCAAAATTTACCAGTTATGATGGTAGATATACGAGAACGTAGAAAAAGCAAGCGAAATACAAGTGTTGGAAAACGAGGAATAGCCTTTGCTAGCAAGTATTTTAATAAATTAATAAATCCAACAAGTCAGTTTCTAACACTAACCGCTACTCCAGAATCATGGCAACGAAACATTAAACCCTTTTATATCATACATGTCCTGAATGAAAATAAGTATACGTCTTGATCGTCCTTAGAGCCTCGGGCACTGTTAGGCTAGAGTATTCTGCGCTCAATCAAAGTTGGCTTTCTTACAGTACTCGCCCCTACAGCAAAATTTAATATTTTAGGACCCATTGATCCCAGCTCTGGTAAACATAGTATGTGCTTAAAACAAAAAATCAAAATTCGAAACAGAAAACGACCATTTTTAAATAATGTGATTTTATCTTATCTAGTTTAATAAAGCAAATAATTAATTTCAAGTTAAATTTCAATACTACAAGATATATTCACTATCTGAAACAAGAAACGGTCGTTTTCATTTGGATGCTGAAAACATTTCTGTGACAGATTTTCAACAGCGCACGCCTACTGACGTCGGCTGTACGTGTACACATAAGCCACGTGTATCAACAAAGGCACGTGCTCATCACCGGGCTTTAGCAAATCATTCTTCAACATTCTACAAAAAACTCTCCTTCCTTGTTTCCGTGATTCCTCGCAGCTTCTCTGGGTTCCTTGTGACACACACCATCCAAAATGAAATATAATTTCTTGTCTCCCACAGGCAATATGAAGTCAGGTGCCACTGAACGGTAAATCATATTGTCGGATAAATAGAAACCAAAGTTTATTACTGTGCATGGTAAATAAAATATATTTTAACCTAAATTTTTAACATGTTTTTTTCTTTTTTCATAACAGATTTGTAATATGAACTGCGACCTTGTTAAAGATTTGTAACATGAGTGGATCTTTTAACAGCTATAATATGATCATTAGGTTTTGTAACGGGTATAAGAAGATCCTTGGATCGTTTAAGAGCAAAACATGAACTATGGATCTTTTGACAAATATATATTAAACTGCAGATCGTGTAAAAATTTATGAATCGTGGATCTTGAAATTTTTAATGGCTGTGATTCGAACCATAGACTTTGTATCACTTATTAATCTAAGTCTTGTAACATAAATTACTTGATCTATTTACCTTGTTACAATTCCAAGATAAACTGTGGATCTATTAACAGCTACAGCATGACGAGTGGACCTTGTAACAGCTATAACATCGATTTTATAAAACTTGTATCATAACCGTGGGTCTTTTAAGAGTTATACAATAAAGCTTGGATTTTATAAAATGATCCATTCATCTTACAGATTTTAACAGGAGCCGTGGATCTATTGATAGTTATAACATGTACGTTGATCTTGTAAAGGTTATAACATAAACTGTAGATCTTGTAAAAGCTATAAAATGTACCGCTGATCTTTTAATAGCAATAAAGTATATCATGAATCTTTTAACAGTTATAGCATCATCGCAAATACTGTAACAGTTATAACATTAACAGTTTTAAAATAAATCTTGAATCTTATATCAGGTATAACATGCACTGTTGATCTTGTAATAATTTTAAAATGAACCGCGCGCGGATCTTGTATAACAGATATGCAATGAGACATGGACCTTGTAGCACTTAATCTTGTTTTTGGCCTTGTAACAGTTATTACCTGAACCGTGAATTTTATAACTATAATATGAACCGTCTATTTTGTTACAGTTATAACCTGAATCATAGATTTATAACTATAATATGAACCGTCTATTTTGTAACAGTTATAACATAAACCTCTGATCTCTTAACAGTTATAACAAAAATCGGGCCTGGCATGGCCAGGTGCTAAATGCACTCTACTCATAATCCGAAGGTCACAGGTTCAAATCCCCGTCACACCAAACATGCTCGCCCTCCCAGCTGTAGAGGCGTTATAATGTTACGATCAATTCCACTATTCGTTGGTAAAAAAGTAGCTCAAGAGTTGGCGGTGGGTGGTGATGACTATCTAGTTTTATACTGTTAAATTAATGATTATTAGTGCAGATAGCTCTCTTGTAGCTTTGCGCGAAATTAAAAAAACAAACCAAACATCAACTGTGGATACTGTAAGAGTTATAACATGAACCTAGTATCATGTAGCAGCTATAAAATGAACCTTGGGCCCTGTTACAATATCGAAAGTACGCGCTATGGTTGTTACAACTATGAAATGTATTGTTCATTTTCTACAAGTCGTAATATGAACCGCATTTTTCGTAATAGTTATTACAAACTGTAGATCTTATCGAAGCTATATGATAACTGGATCTTGTAACAGATACATCATACGCTGCGTATATTGTAACACCTATAATGTGTTGTTGTTTTGAATTAAGCACAAAGCTACACAATGGGCTATCTGTGCTCTCCCCACTACGGGTATCGAAACCCGGATTTTAGCGTGTAAGTCCGCAGACATACCGCTGAGCCACTGGGGGGCACCTATAATGTGAACCGTGGACCTTGTAACATTTATAACATGAACTATGATGTATCTTCTAGCATTTATGGATATACTAAAATTAGTAGTAATAAAAGGCACATACCCAAGAGTGAGCGATTTTAAAATACATGAACATATAGATGGAGATCATAATTCATTGTTTACAAGTATTTCGAGCAGTGGTACCTCGATCATCACAACTAAACCTAACGTTTATAATTTCACAACAGATTGGGGGTCCGGCATGGCCAGGTGGTTTAAGTCGTTCGACTCATAACCTGAGTGTTGCGGGTTCCAATCTACGTCGTACCAAACATGCTCGCCCTTTCAGCCGAGGAGTCATATAATGTTACGGTCAATCCAACTTTTCGTTGGTAAAAAAAAAAGTAGCCCAAGAGGTGGCGGTGAGTGGTGATGACTAGCTGCCTTCCCTATAGTCTTAAACTGTTGAATTAGGGAGACCTAGCGCAGATAGCCCTTGAGTAGCTTTCCGCAAGTGACAGGTCAAAAGTTTACAACCATACTGAAACGAAGCGTTAATCGGTAAACACGTAACGAAATTTAGTAATTTGTGTTCAAGCATTAGCATTGTAAACATCTTCCACTGACATTTCCTGTGTTACATTGGGTAAAAACTTAGCAAATGCTAAAAAATTCAGAGTTTGAACGTGGCAGAATTGTCGAGCTGCAAAAGCAACGTCTCTCTCAACGTGCCATCGATGATGAGATTGGGCGTAGTAAAACTGCTGTTGCATATTTCTTAAAGGATCCTGAGGTATACTGAAAGAAAATTTAAGGCGGTCGGCCCAAGAAAATTTCGCCGGTGTTGAGCATGAGGATTCGACAGGTTGTCCAGCAAGACACTAGCCGATCATCGAACCAATTGATGCAGAATGCAGCTTAAGAACAATAAGACGGCATTTACGAGAGAAAGGCTTTAAAAACGGTAAACGTCTTCAAAGGCCACGTCTCCTTCCATACTACGAAACAACTCAGTTAAACTTTGCTGAGAAATACCAAAAATGAGACGTAGAAAAGTGGACAAAAGTTTTGTTTTCTGAGAAAAACAATGAACGTAAATGGTCCAGATGGCTTTCAACGTTAGTGACACGATAAGGATATTTCACCAGACATAGGTTCTACACGACAAAGTGGAGGAGGTTCGATCATGATCTGGGTGCTTTCTCCTTCCATGGAACAATGAAACTTCAGGTTATACAGGGTCGTCAAACAGAAACTGGTTACATTGGCATATTGGAGAGAGCATCACATAGGCCCTTGCTTGTGTGGAAATGACTGGATCTTTCAGCAAGGCAATTCTACAATCTACAATGGCCGCAGGACAAAGGACTTCTCATGGCGAATAACGTGATTCTTTTGGGCCATCCAGCGTGTTCGCCCGAACTAAACCCCATTGAAAATGTCTGGGGGTCCATAGAAATGGACGTTAATTCCAAACAGTGCACGATCTTCGTGAAGCCATCTTCACCACGTGGAATATCATTCCAGCCATTCCTCGGCAAACGCTTATATCGACCATGCAAAGCGAATTTTTCAAGCTATTTGCAATGACGGCCGTGCAACTCACTACTGAGACCTCTTGTTGAGCATTTCCTACTCTGATTCTGACTTCGTTTCAGTATAGTCTTAAACTTTTGATCAGCTAGTATTTAGGATAATTTCATAATGTTCACATTTTCCCTATTAAATGCTAAAAAGTTTTTTTTTATTTTTCCTTTTCTTATTTTCGTCTTTCGAAGTTCTATTCACATAAGTGTTTGAGTCTAACAACGCAAAATGCATATTTTTTCTTCATGTTCATTGGGCTTAGGATTTTGGCTAGCAATGTATGTTGAGTAAACAGTACACAAACTCTCGCGTCCCATAAACAAAGTGAAAGACAAATTAATTAAGCAAACGGATAAGGAAGCTTATAAATGCAGAAATTAACTGCCTAGCCAACTGCGCATCCTCAGTTAGCTTTCGCAAAAACCCGGCTGTATTCTGGAAGAAATTTAAAGTAACATCGATCGATAAGTCCAAGCATAGAATATAATAAGACAATAATATATGGTCAGGAGAATGCGAACCTATAAGCAGAAATTACTGTTCAAAAAGTTTTAGAACCTTCAGGTTTCCAGCATTTTGAAACATTCACTTGTGATAATTTAGAACTATTTCGACCACGTTTCCCGTTTTCAACTGGGAAAAAACAAACTTACCTTTAGAAGACACTGAATTCAGCATTAAACTGCTCGTACAAACAGAAATTAAACAAAACAGTTTCTACTGTGTTAACTCTAGATAAATAGTCTACTATCCGTATTATAAAACGTATCTCGGAAAAATAGGCACACAGCCACTCAATCTGATCAATTAGTTAAGTCTTCAACAAATAGATATTTCGGCCACGTTTCTCGTGTACAACCGGGAAAAAAACTTTTACTCTGAAGACACTGAATTTAACACTAAACTGATCTCACAAACAGAAGTTAAAATCAATGTCTACTGTGGTAACTCTAGAAAAATGGTCTAATATCTACATTAGAAATGCATCTGGAAAAATAGAAAGCGAGTCATTTAACCAGATTAACCTAACCAGTTATTTAGGTCTTTAACAAATATCATATCACAGTAAGTTTATTTCTCGATGTAAAACAAGTGTTTGACTCCGTGTGGCATCAAGATACCGAATATAAATAACTACAGGTTAATGTCTAGCTTATAATAAGATTGTAGTTTTCTGTCTAATAGAACAGCCAGAGTTAAAATATGCAATTCCATATCTAACCCATTAGCGTGTACTTGTTCCCAACTATACATTCTACTTTACTACGTACGACCTATCATTCCCCAAACTAGATTACACGCACGACACGTAATGTGTAGAAGTCTGAAGCACCTCCCTGGAACATTTTATATGCAAAAACGGCTGTTCTGGGCCCAGAACAGCCGTTTTTGCATATAAAAGTTCTCAACAAGTGGGTTTCTCGACATCACTGATTGTTACCTCCCTGGAACATCTGCTACAATTCTGCAAAATCCATACTTCCATAGTCATATAATAGAATGGTGTGACACGTATAGAATAGCGCTTAACGCTTTGAATAGCTGGGCAATAATATTTAAGAGAAAGATAACTCGCATAATTTAATATATTGGGACCCATTGATCCCAGATCTGTTAAACATAGTATGTGTTTAAAACAAAAAATTCGAAATTCGATACAGTGTACGACTATTCTTAGATAATGTGATTTTAACATATCTAATTTAATGAAGCAAATAATTAATTCCAAGTTAAATTTCAATACAACATGTATTCACTATCTGAAACAAGAAACGGTCGTGCTCTGCTTGGATGCTTAGAACAATGCTATGACAGATTTTCAACAGCGCACGCCTACTGATGTTAGCTGTACGTGTACACACAAGCCACGTGTATCAACAAAGGCACGTGCTCATCACCGGGCTCCAGCAAATCATTCTTCAACATTCTACAAGAAACTCTCCTTCCTTGTTTCCGAGACTCCTCACAGTTTCTTTGGATAGCTACTGGCACTCTCCGCCCGATATAAAATGTAAATTCTTGTTTTTCAGAGCAATATAAAATATAAGTCAGGCGTATTTCTTATAGTACCTATAACACGAATCTTGGGTCTTGTAAAAGTCAAGATGTATTGTGAATCGCGTAACAGCTGTTACATGAACATTGAATCTCCAAGTAGTTAGTTCGTAAACTGTGTATCTTGTCATAACTATAACATGAACCACATATTTTGTAACAGTATTAAATTAAACAGTGTATCTTGTAGCAGCCACAACTTGTTCCCACGATTTTTTTGTAAAAGTAATTACATGTTACCTGTACGTTATAACAGATATAACATGTATTATTGATATTTTAATTAAGTGTTTCGTAGAGCTTGCAACAGTTGTAAAATGAACAGTATGTCTTGTAATAGTAATAACAGGAACCGTGAATTTGTAATAGTCATATCATGAACTGTGGATCTTTTAACAATTATAAAACGAACTTTGTCTTTTTAATAATAATAAAATGAACCAAGAACCTAATAACAGTTGTGATATAAGTCGTGAATGTACTAACAGCTATAACATTAACTTTGGGTTTCTAACAGTTATGACATTAGCCATGGATCTTGTAGCTTCTATAACGATAGATTTGTAACATTTATTGTATGGACCTTGTGTCTTCTGACAGTTATATTATAAATTGTGTATTTTGTAACAAGTACAACATTGAACCGCAGGTCTTTGAAACAGTTTTATCCTAAACTTGAATCTTTTTAACAGCTCTGGCATGTACTGTAGTTGTCTTTGAAATAGTAATAAGATGAATCTTGGATTTTTAATAGTTATAACATGAGCTGTGGATCTTGTAACTACTACTTTATAAATCATGGATTTTATAAAGTTACAGTATGAACCTTGGATCACATGACAATTATACATTGTGCACTTTGTAACAGCTAGAGCATATACCATTGATTTTGTACGCTAATAACATTAATCCTGTATGTTCTAATAGGCATAACATAAACCCTGTATCTTGTAACAGTTAAATGTTTAGTGATCAAAACCTAGAACATGATCATGAATCTTTTAACTTTTGTATCATAAGCTATCTATTCTGTAACAGATAAATATGAAACGAAATATGATTTTTAACAATTAATTGAACCATGGATCTTGTAACAATCAGTGATGTCGAGAAAACCCATTTGTAGAGAAATATATATGCAAAAACGGCTCGTTTGAGTTGAGAAAATATTTTTACATAGGAGAGCGAACAACGTTTTGACCTTCTTCGGTCATCGTCAGGTTCAGTTATAAAATTTGTCCTCAACCCAAACGAGCCGTTTTTGCATATATGAATTTTGTAACAATTGTAACTCGAACCATGAATTTTGTAAGATGATACTCGGATTTTTAAAAGTATAACATTAATCCGGGTCTTATAACAATTATCACATGATCTTAGATCTTATAACTCGTTTAACTTGAACAGCGAATCTTATAACATCTCTAACATGTACCTTGCATCTTTTAACAGCTATGGCATGAACCGCGGACCTTGTCACAGTTATAACATGAATTGTGAATCTCGTGACAGTTATAAAATCAATCGCATATCTTGCAACGGATATAACTTAAATTTTGAACTCGTAACAGTTTTAACAACCTTGATTATTGTGACAAATACAACATAAACCTTCGATCTTGTAACAGCTATAACATGTACAGTGGATTTAATAACAGCTATAACATGAGCCTTGGGTTTTTTATTAGTTACAATATGCACAGCTCAGTTTATAAGTGTTATGAAATAAACCATTGATCTTGTAAAACTTACAATATGAACGGTGACTTGTGAGATCGATAAAATGAATTTTCTGTTTTGTAACAGTTATAACATGAACCGTATGTCTTCCAAGTTACAACTTGAACATTAGATTTGTGACAAATATAACATGAACCACTTGTCTTCGCCTATTTGAATCATAAACGGTGTCTTGTAACAGCTATATAATAAACCATTTTTTTGTTACATGAATTTTAAGTTTCGTATCAGAAATGGACGAGCTAATATTTTAATATCTATGTCATAAACCATGGATGTTATCTCATTAGTCTGGGTCTTCTATCAATTATAACATGAATTGAGAATCTTTTAACAGCTATAACATGATCCATGTATCTTAAAACAGCTATATTATAAAGCTTGGATCTTCTAATTTTATTAAAGTTGCAAAAGTTGTAATTTGAACAGTTAACTTAGAAACAACTATAAGATATTTGGATATTGTAAAAAATATAAATTGTAGATCATGTGACAAAAAGTGGTTCGTGTAACAGTTGTAACATGAACAGTGAATAGGATGAGCCTTGGATATTGTAAGAGATGTAACAAGGATATTGGATCTTGTATCAGCTATAACTTGAACTTTTCTTTGAATATTTATAAAAGGAACAGAGGGTCTTGTTACTGCTATATCATAAGCATAGATCTTGCAATAGCAACACCATAAACTGTGTATCTTGTAACAGTTACAACGTGGTCTTGTGACATGAAACATCTCTTAACAGCTATATCATGAAAGGTAGGTCTTGTAACAGTTAACTTCAATCTTAAATCTGGTAACAGTTGTGACATCAACCTGAGACCTTGTGTTATTTTATAAACCGTGAATCTCAACAGTTATAACATGAATCGTGTAACAACTATAAAATATATCGTGAACCTTGTGAGACCTATAAACGAGCCGTGGATGTTGTAATATATATATAAACTTAATTGTAACAGCCGTAAAACGTATCATCGATTTTCTAGCAGTAATAATATGAATAATGAATCTTGAAACAGCTATAAAATAAGGCGTTCATCTTGTTAGTGTATATAAAAAACCTTGGATCTTGTAACAGTTTTAACACGAACCTCTGTTATTGTAACAGCTATAAGTTGTGGATCTTTTAACAGCAATATCACGAATCCTGGATTTTGTAACAGTTAAACATGAATAGTATGTCTAGCAAAAGTTAAAACATGAACAGGTACCTTGTAAGAATTATTTCACAAACCGTGGATATAACATGAACCGTTGATCATTTAACAGTTATAATGTGAATGTTGGATTTTGTAATAGATAAAATATAAACCTCTGATCTTGTTAGAGCTATAACAGACAATAGATATTTTAAGACATGTATTATGAACCGTTGGTGTTTATAACAGCTATAACACGAACCGCGTACTTTTTATAAGACATATTTTATGACTGTTACAATTAATAGTATGAACCATGAATCTCAAGTTATAATTCTGTTCTAGGATTTTGCAATAGTAATAACATTAACCATTTATCTTTTAACAACTATAACTTATATAATGGATCTTTTATCAGTTATAAAATGATCCGTTGGTTTTGTAACAGTAATAATCTCCGCTTTGGGACTTTCACCAGTTTTAATATAAACCATAAATTTGGTATGAATTATGTCGTAAACCGTAGATCGTGCACAGCTATAACATGTACAGTTATTTTTGTAACAGTAACAACATGAATCCTGGATCTACAAACAGCTGTAACACGAACCTCTGATTTTGTAATAGCCATAACATAAACTGTATGTATTTTAAGTTATATAATGAACCACGTTTCTTGTGACAGCTAAATCATGATCATGGAATCATCTAACAGTTATTACACAAACCGTTGGTCTTTTAACTGCTATATTATGAACAGCGAATTTTGAAACAGGTTTTTACGTCTAACGTGAATCGTGTAGCAGCCATAACAAGAACTTTGAATTCCAGGGAATTCTCCCTTGTTATTTGTCCTCTCTTAACTTAAAGTATCAAAATAAAAATAATCAATGCTGAATTAATTTTACTATAAATATATCTACATAAATTTGAACCACTAATGTGAGTATTATCTTATACATCTATTTTTACAAGAGAATCAAAGACATTCTCCAGTGTGAATACTAAGTTGTATACTTACTTTGGATGTCGTTGAAAAATCAGTACAAAGAATAAACAGCTAAAACCTGTGGAGGAGGGCCCCTTGGTGAGAGGACCTGCCAGCGAAGGTTTTATTCTTTCAGTCTATCTCCTCCTGAATCTCAAAATTCACCCCCATATTGTCTGTGTGGGCAACCTATGAAGGGGAGGATAGTATCTTAGTAGTTGAGGGATCCAACCCTAACACACCACTTAAGCCTTGAATTCTATGGTGCCCTCTCCAGGGTCAATCGGCTGGTTCGCTTGGGCTAGGGTCAACGGAGTACCAGCGCTAAACTTTCTCATTGGGTGTTGTGGACATTGTCTGTTGCTGATGTTTGGGTATAGTGCTCACGAAACCCTGGTATTACTACTGCAATGTTTTTGTTTGGCATTGAAATGCGTTCCCTTTCAGTGGTTTGTTCGCTGGGACACCAGTAAGTCTTCGGATTTACAATGCTAAAATCAGGTGTTTGGTTTCCCTCGGTGGACTCAGCAGACTTTGCTTATAAGTGAAACACACAAAAAACTCCTAGTGTTCCGTGTTGGGTGGGATCAGTGGGCACAGAAACTTTCCTTCTTTATTATGGATCTTCCAAATAAAAATAAAATGGTGAAACACTGACCACAGGTAAACAACCACGTCTAAACGAATGTAATATCAGAACATGAGGTACAGTTGTTGAAGATTCCTGTTCAAAATATTCATCAGACAAATCTTAGTCAAATATCTCCCCTTTTTTATTCAGCAGGAACTACAGGTACTTGCTGGTTTTCCAAAGTCAGTCATAAAGCTACGTTCTGGGAAAATCTTGGTGGAAACATCAACAACAAACAAGTGAATTCCTTTTGCATTCAAAGGCCATTCGGAATATATTAATTTAGATTAATCCATATGCTACTTTGACTTCGTCACGAGGGGATACTGTTGAGATGGATTTGAAGAACATTCCTGAGTCAGAGATCCTTGCTGGTTTCTCCACTCAAAACGTTTCTGCATTGAGGCGTATCTCCTCCACAAAGATGAAATTATAATGCCGACTAATGTCCTAATTTGAAGTTTGCATTACCTGGACCACCTAACACCATCAAGACAGGTTATCTAAATTACGGACATATATTCCGAACCCTCTCAGATATTTTAATGTAAGTTGTTTGGTCACTCAAAAACATTCTGTTATGGTTTCTTGATGTGGTTTTGTTGCAGTGGCAAGGATCATGATGCCTACGAGTGTGAAATTGGCTGTCATCCATCTACCTTTTGATGCCCTAGGTGGGCATCTTCCAACAGCAAATACTTGTCTTATCGACCCAGAGCAGGATCAGTGGAGGTTGATGGACCCTACTCGAATAAAGATAGTAAAGAAAAAAGACGTGGTCGTAAACAGAAGGGTTCTCCACGCAGTTCGCCTACATGTTAACTAAAAATGGCCACTTTGATACAATGGAACTGTAAAGGTTTACATTCTAATCTGGATTGCTTTCTACCATTCTGTATGTCTTTCCTTACAGGAAACATTCCTGATACCTGCCGATACAGTCTCTTTTCGGCGGTTTTCTTTTGCACAGAAATGGCAAGCTGTGTGGTTCACGAGTGCATATAGGGGTGGCACTGGTGGTTAGTCAGCACGTGTTCACCCTGTCTTTGCCACAACCAAAACCATCTGTGTTTCCTTGAAACATACCATCACTGTTTGTTTTCTCTACCTGTCGCCTGGAGAGACGTGATCAATCAGACCTTGATGCTCTGATTGAACAATTGTTGTCTCCCCTTTTAATCCTTTAGTGAACACCATGCCCTCTGGAAAGTGCTGATATTAATAGGAGGTGTCGCTCTGTAGCGCGCTTGCTCTCAGATCACAATCTTTTTCTTTTCAATACTGATTTTTCCACTTAATTTCATGCGCCTAGTCAAACCTTTATTGTTATTTATATTTCAGTTTGCTCCCCTTCACTATTCTCTCATTTTTCATGGAGGGTTAACAATAATCCGTGAGGCATTGATCATTTTCCAAAAATCTTGAGAGAGACTTGCTGTGGTCGATGACACGCGACACGCGTACCCTTGTGGAAGTTGGATCACGCAAACTGGTCCTTTTTCACTGCTATTACAAAACATTATCCTGCCATTATCAGTAAGCCAACATAGACGACTGTCCTCGTCCGTGGTGGAATCCAACCTCACGCTTGGCACAGAAGGCTCAAAAACGGACCTGGGATACTTTCTGTAGATATCCCACACTCTCGAACCGCATCGATTTCCAACAGGCCCGCACACATGCTCAGTGGGTAAAACGTTAAAGCCAGAAGGAATTTGGATTAATTTCACAACCAGCATATCCCACCAGTTCCAAAATCATATGGTACAAGATTCGAAAGTTTAGTTGGCAATATAATTCTTTTCCTCTCTCGATCTTGCTCTCTGATGGCCAGGAAGTAACTGACACTCTAGGTGAAAGCTTTTGCTGGGTATTTAACACTTCTGCTTGTTTCTTTCGAGCTGATTGTCTTTTTGACTATAATCATCCCATTGGTGGAACTCAAACTGGCTCTTCATCAATTTGGCAGTAAATCAGTTGGACCTGATGATATACACAATTAAATGCTGTGCCATCTATCTCCTGCTTCTCTTGCTATTCTACGGATTGTTTTTAACTGGAATTTGCAGGAGAATGTTTTCCTGATGCCTGGCACTAAGCTATTGCCCTACCTTTCTCTAAGCCTGGGAAGGATCCTAAGAATACTTCAAAGTACTATCCAATGCTTTGACAAGCTGTCTCTGTAAGACCTTAGAGAAGATTGTTAATGCTCGTCTTATTTGGTTCCTCGAATCAAACAACCTCCTCTTGCCCACCCAGTTTGGGTTTTGACGACAACACTCTACCATGGACCACCTGATTCGACTTGAAACGTCCATCAGAGAAGGTTTTCTCGAACGACATCATTTATCAGTATTCTTTGACACTGAGAAGTTCTATGATACAACATGGAGGTATGACATTTTGTGAGATATCCATTTATACGAGTCACGTGGCCATTTGCCAATTTTTATTCGAAATTGTTTAATGGATAAGAAATTCCAAGTTCATGTGGGTTCGACATTTTCCCGTTCTTTTCTACAGGAACTTGAAGTTCTTCAGGGCTGTGTTTTGAAGGTCACACTTTTCAGTATAAAGATTAATGCTATCACTGAAAAACTCCCTCTTATTGTTGCAAACGGGCTTTATGTTGATGACTTTCACATTTTCTGTCAGTTGTCGAACATAAGGTATACTGAGCAGCAGCTACAATCGTTTACTGAAGTGGATCACAGCAAACGATTTTAGTTTCTCTCTCGCTAAAACCGTTTGTATGCACCTATGCCGCCAATGGGGTATTCACCATGATCCTGAACTCTTTATTGGTGAAGTTGTGCTACTTGCAGTCCATGAGACAAAGTTCTTGGGGCTTATCTTTGACTCTAAGTTGACCTTTATACCACGCAAGCAGCTACGGGTCAAATGTAAAAGAGCACTGAACACCCTCCGAGTCCTCTCTACTACCAGTTGGATAGCGCATTGACGTTCTATTTTAAAGATATATCGTGCTCTTATTCGATCGAAACTCGACTATGAATCACTGGTATATGGCTCTACCAGACCATCGGCTTTAACGATACTGGATCCCATTCACCATCAAGGACTTTGGCTCTCCACTGGGGCTTTCTGCTCATCCCCAGTTCAGAGCTTGTACATAGACTCATTAATCTTCTTTGTACCTCCACCGTTTACAATTGTCTTTATTATACGCTTCGAAGCTTCGTTCCTTACCAAAACATCCATCAAAGGGTTGTGTTTTCCTTCCTCAGTGGGTCATACTTTTTCAAAACGGACGATCTGCCACTGGTTCTTTTGGCCTTCGTATCCAGGCCCAGTTGGATGAATTGAGTCTGTCCTTGTATAACATTGCTGTATTCACTGGTCAGCCCATTCCAACATGGTTTATTACAGTGCCAAAATGTGACCTTTCTTTAAGTCATCTGAGAAAAGCAGATACTCCCAATTGGAAATACTGTCTGTTATTTGCTGAACACCATCCGAACCATCCTTCCATTCCCATTTCTATAGATGGTTCAAAATCAGGTGACTGTGTTGGCTCAGCCGTGATTTGTTGTGGTTTGGTGGATGTGCACAGAATCCCCTCTACAGCTTTTGTGTTCACTGCTGAACTGTTTGCATTTCTCTTGTCCTTGGATCACATGAAGCTAAGCAGTACTCAAATTGTACTATTTATACTAACTCGCTTTGTTTGCTACTGGCTCTGGAATCGTTTTGTTAGTTCACACCGTGTTCTCGCCAATATTCAAAACTGACTGGCCCATTTATCTTTAACATCCACTTTTATCCATTTTTTTTTGAAACCAGGCTTCGTTGATATTTGCGGGAACGGGCTCGTTGACACCGCAGCTAAATCTATCTGCTCTGGCACTATCACCGCCATGCCTGTTCCATACGTGGACTATGGGTCCTATATTCAAGACTCGGCTCCATGTCAGCTTGCAGTCGAATGGAGCGAGCAACGGGAAAACAAGATTTTCATAGTCAAACCCTATATTGGACTTTGGCTGTCTTGCTTAAGTTAGGACCGGAACGAGGAAATTGTTCTAAGTAGACTACGCATTGGTCACAGCTTTTTTAACTCAATGTTTTCTTTTTTCCAGAACTTATACACCAATGTGCAGTCTGTGTAACACTCAAGTCACAATAAGCCACATTTTACTTTCTTGTCGTCATTACGACTTTCAAAGACAGCACCATTTTAAACATGTTCTGTCTCAAGGTTTGTCCATAACGTTGGACAATGTTATTGGTGATGATGACACTGTCCACCTTGGAAATGTTTTTAGTTTTTGAAAGGCCATTACTCTTTTTAATTCCATTTAACTTTTTTAATTTATACATTAGACGTTTTTAATGTAATTCCCTTTTAAGAATCACAGTCAATCTAGTTCGATTTGAAATTAGAAAATGGCCTTAACATCAAAATATTCGAAACCAGGACTGGAAAGGCCAACTTCCGGTGACTGACAGTGGTTTTTGTACTGACGTGTTAGTCTTCCTGGCCAGTTATGATAATTACAATTATGCTACAGAAAGTCCTTTACAACTTGTATTACTGTAGTTTTTCTCTTAAGACTGTAGGCTAGATGTAAACAGTGGTTTTATGCTATTTATGTTGCTTTTATAAATTTTACTAAATTTACTATAATTTTAACTTTTTAGCGGATGTTTGACGCAGATAGCTTAGTTACTTTGTGCCATGAAACACCAAATCAGCCAACCATTCCTTAGGTCCATATTTTTCTTCGACTCCAAGATGCAGAACGATTATTTATTCACGCCCTCAGTTGCTGGAATATTGAAATCTTCTTCAAACGACAGAGACCTGAACATTCGGCACCGGCCACGATACATGAAGGTCGATAAACCTCTTTCTATTAAAGAGAATAAAGAAAAAAAGATGTCGTGGAAAACAATACTTTTCTTTCACCTAAGTAAAAATTGCCACTTTTATAGAGTGGAACTGTCGAGGTTTGAGTTCTAATTTAGATGTTATCAAGGCACTAATGAATTCGTTTCATCCTGTGTCTTTCCTTACAAGAAACGCTTTTGAAAGCTGCCGATATAGTCACATTCAGCAATTCTCTTTATACTGCAATGACAGGTTGTGTAATAAACGAGTGCATGGAGGTGTGGCACTGCAAGTTGACCAGCACATACCCGTTCTATCTCGGCTACTCGACACACTCTTAGAGGCTGAAGCCATCCATGTTTCCTTGGACCATACCTTCACATTTTGTTCTCTTTACCTGTCTCCTGGAAAAATCTGTAATCAATTGGACTTTGATGCTCTTACTGAGTAGGTGCTGATATTTATGGGAAGGGTCGCTCTATAGAGTATATGCTTTCATTCAAATCACAAACATTCTCTCTTCAATACAGGTTTTTATACTTATTTTAATGCACTTAGTCAGTCCTGTACTGTTATTGATCTGCCTGTCTTCTCCCCTTCACGTTTTTCTCACTTTTCTTGGAGGGTTGACGGTGGGCCATGGGGCGGTGATTATTTTCTTATTATTTTTAGAGAGACTGGCCGTGATCGATGCCATCCAACCTGTGTGCTCCAGTATAAGATGGATCAGGCCAACTTGGCCCTCTTTCACTCCTCTCTCGGAACTCGATTCTGCCGTTGACTGTAAGCCATCGATAGACGACTGTGCGGCAGTAGTGATTAATTGTATTGTCCAGGCAGATTCTCAATCTATTCCTAAAACCTTGATATGTTTTCCATGAAAGAGTCCTGCCTGTTAAATAGTATGAAGGTCTCAAAAAAGGGCTTGAAATACCTTTCATAGATATCCCACAATGTCGAACCATATCACTTTTCAGTGGGCTCACGCACATGCTCAGTAGATAAGACATCAAAGCTAAAAGGAATCTCAGATTAAGTTCAGAACCAGCATTTCTTCTACCACAGTTCCAAAGTCATATGCGACAAAATTCGTAAGGTTAATGGGCATTACACTTCTGTCTCGCTTTTGATCTTGCTTTCTGATAGCCAGTAAGTTGCTGATGGCCAGAGCATTACTGATACTCTTTTGCCGGCTACCTAGCAATTCTACTTCATCCTTCACCTTCTTAGCCATCAAGACTCTGGCACAGCAATTGCCTCTTTCCTTTTAGACTGTCTGTCTTTTATACTATGATCGCCCCTTTACCCTGGTGGAACTCAGGCTTGTTCTTTTTTGGTCAGTCAGTACATTAGTTAGACCTAATGATATACACTACGAGATGCTGTGTTATCTCTCTTCAGCTTCAATTGCTATTTTCTGGTTGTTTTTAACAGGAAATGGCAGGGGAATGCTTTTCATGATGTGTAGTGTTAAGTTATTATTCTATCCTTCTCTAAGTCTTGGAAGGGATCACAAGATTCCTTCAAACTACCGCCCAATTGCTTTGACGATCTGTCTCTGCAAGGCCTTAGAGAAGATGATTAATGCTCGTTTTGTTGGGTTCTTCAAATCAAACAACATCCTCTCACTCACCCTGCGTGGGTTCCGACAACAGCGCTCCTCTATGGACCACTTGATTTGACTTGAAAGGTCAATCAGTGGAGCCTTTCTCAAGCGACAACATCTTATGCCAGTATTCTTTACCCTTTAAAAGGCTTACGATACTACATGGAGGCATTGCATTTTGCGAGACCGCTCATATGGGTTGAGTAGCTAGTTAACATTTATTTGTAAAAAAACATTTTAATGGGCCAGAAATTCCAAGTTTGTTTGGGATCCACACTTTCCCTCAGGATTGTGTTTTAGTGTCACGCTTTTCAGTATTAAGATTAGTGTCATCACTGGACAACTACCTCCTACCGTTGCAAACGAGCTCTGTGATGACGACTTTCATATTTTGTCCCAGCTATCGAACATGAAATTTATTAAGCAGCAGCTACAGATTGTCAATCGTATATTGAAGTGGACCACGGCAAACGATTTTACCTCTTCTGTCTCTAAAACTGCTTGCATGCACTTTTCTGCGAACGATGGGTATTTATACCGATTCTGAACTTCGTGTCAGGGAAGTTGTGCTTCCCGTGGTCCCTGAGACAAAGTTCTTCGGGCTTATCTTGGATTATAAGCTGACCTTTATACCACACCTCAAGCAACTACAATTCAAGTGTACAAGGATACTGATTATTCTTCATGTCCTGTCTTCCACCCCTTTGGGAGTGGTTAGATCTTCTATGTTAAAGATCTATCGTGCTCTCGATTGATCAAAACTTGACTAAGGGTCTCTGGTTTATGGCTGTTTCAGAATCCCGACCTTGAAGATGCTGGACCCTATTCATAATCAGGGACTTTCCGCATTTCCCCAGTTAAGAGTTTGTATATAGTCTCATGAACCTCTTCTACACCTCCGCCGTTTCCAAGTGGTTTTACTATTTGCTTCACAGCATTCCATCTGAGATTGTTTTCTTTCTTCAGCGGGTCATGCTTTTTTAGAACATACGATCTGTCACTGTTTCTTTTGGTTTTTCTATCCAGGTGCACCTGGATGCATTGAATTTGCCCTTGGATGATATTGGTGTATCCACTGGTCAGCCCATCCTACCATGACTTATTACCATTCCCAAATGCGACTTTTCTTTGAGTTGTCTGAGAAAAGCAGATACTCCTGATTGGAAAAACCGTCTTCTATTTGTCAAACATCTTTTGAACCATTATTCCAATCCCATTTATACAGATAGTTCAAAACCAGATCATTTTGTAGACTCTTCCATGGTTTGTTGTGTTTCGGTAGTTGTACTCAGAATCCCCTTTACAGTTTGTGTTCACTGCCGAATTGTACGCCATTTCTTTTATCCAGGATTAAATAGAAGCAAATTAGTATTCGAATTTTACTATTCATACCAACTTGATTCGATCTCTAGTGACCCTAGATCGCTTCACGCTGGTTTTCATACTGTTCTCAACGATATTTAAAACCGACTGACACATTTCTCTTTAACATCTACTTGTATCAAGTTATATCGGGCTACGTTGATATTCGCAGGAAAGTGATCGCTGACACCTCTGTTAAGTCTGTTTGCTCTGGGTCTATCGCTACCATGACATGAACTATGTCATGAACTACGGTCCTGTATTCAAGGCTCGACTCTGCGCCAGTTGGCAGTTGACTTGGAATGAGCAGAGTGATAACAAGGTTTCCCAGATAAAACCCTCACTTTGCCCGTCTTGTTTTTATAAGGATCGGAAGGAGGAAGTTGTTCTATCTAGACTGCATTGGTCAGTTTTCTAACTCATCGTTTTCTTTTAACTGGCTTCTATGACACTCAAGTCACAATAGTCCACCTTTTACTGTTGTTACGTCTATGGAAGACGGCACCATTTTAGACGCGTATTGTTCACAGGTTTACTTCTGTTCGCTATACAATGTTTTTAATTTTTTAGAGGCAATTGGCCTCTTTTTAATGCTATTTAAGTGTTTAATTCAAACATTGGATTTTGTGTTTTAACATGATTCCTTTTGATGAGTTTTAATAACTTGACTTGATTTTTAATTTTTTCACAGGTTGTTTGTCTCACATAGCGTAGCTGCTTTGCGCCATAAAACACCAACCAACCAGCGATAGTGGGCGTGCTTCAGCGGTTTATTAATTAACTGTAGATTTTACGAGAAATGTGTTTACGGTAACTTTATTTTAAATACGCTAACATGGGTCATAAATGAAGTTTCAAACATTTACAAAGTTATCTCAAAAATATGGTATATATTGTGTGTGTATCTATGTGTAGAGCGGATAAATATTATATAATCTCAGAGTTAGTTAGACAACTCGATGTAATGTTCAACCATACTGTTGAACGTTACTTTTTCAAGCCAAGAAAACCACACCGTTTCCTTGGTAACGTTGGTTATTGATTCCATTGATCGCACATTCTACTGGTCGCCGTCTGCAGGACGTCGATATCCATAATTTAGATAGATGGTGGCAACAGTGGTCTGTATTTGTCATAATTTTCATGGATGGTTGTAATAGTGGCCTGTCTTTGCCCTAACGGATGGATGATGGAAACAGCGACCTGTTTTTGTCATTATTTGAATGGGTGATGATAATATCAGCTTGTTGTTTTATATAAATTGGTAAGGTGGTGGCAACAGTGACCTGTTTTTGCAAAGACACGCGACACATCCATTTTGGATAAATTGTTTCTTCTGAATCGAAATCTTTGTTTAGTTATTACTCGTAGTCAGAACAGTCGAGCAATAATTCCTGAAACGTACAAGCAAATGAGGGCATTTAAACAGATAAATAATAAAATAATTGTGCATACCTAATAGAAATGGTAACTGTTTGTTTTTGAATTTCGTGCAAAGCTACACAAGAGCTATCTCCACTCCCTGTCCCTAATTTAGCAGTGTAAGACTAGAGGGAGCTAGTCAGATCACCCATCGCCAACTCTTGGGTTATTCTTTTACCAACGAATATTGGGATTGACCATAACATTATAACACCCATATAGATAAAAGGGGCGAAGATGTTTGGTGTGACCGTTAGAATCCCCAACCCTCAGATTACAAGTCATATCAGGCCAAAAACAGTAAATGAAGCAGATCGAAACAAGTAAGATTTTAATACGTTGTTACGAGGATTCCAAAACCAACAACTCAAACTTGAGAACGTTTTGCTTTTTTTCTTCAAGGGTAAGAACAGACATTAGTGTCAACTAATGCATAGCTCTCGAGTTTTGGAGCCTCTTGAAACTTACTTGACCTATTTTTAGTCATTTCTTGTACTTTTTTGTTCCATCATGACTGGTACAGTACTAACTGGATAGTTTGACTAACGACTTACTCAAAACATTCCTATATAACGAACGAAGAAACGTGCCCAGGATACTTCAGTCAATGTCTCGGTTTGTCTATTTTCAAAATAACTTTTTTCGTTTTACTTTAAGTTACAATGTCTGTCTGACCATCGCGTTAGTCGTTTTATAACATGGTGATAGAAGCAAAAAAGAAAAAGAAAAAAAAACCCTTACTGAATACTAAACTTGATGAGTAAAATGTCGTGAAAAATAAATAAGGATGGAATTTTTTAAGCCGATTAATCTTCTTTTCAGAAAGGATTAAGGGTGGGATTTCTTAAGCCGATTTATTTTGTCGACACGGGTTAAGGGTGGGATTTCTTAAGCCGATTTAGCTTTGTCCTGAAAATTTCATATTGGTGTTTTTCATGTGATTGCGGATTGATGTGTATGAAAGGTTTTTCTTCAGTCGATCAAGTAAGTAGCAAATCTGGCATCATACAGTTGTCATTATCATTCTCTGATCAACTCCGAAGAGCAAAGAAGCAGGATAGATGTCGCAGATTTAGGGGAATAAATATTTCTATGAAATATTACAATTAACTGTTTCACAAGACTTGTGTACGTTCAAAATCATTAGGTAAGCTTGATAAATATTGTAAGTCTATTTCTTATGAATATTCACAATAAAATGATATATTCCTACGAAATGTCAAATTTAATTTTTATGCACCTGCAGGTATTAAGCGTAGCAAAATGATTTAGAAACTTAATTTATAAAAACGCGTTTCACAGAAGCTTTTGCGCATGTTTTAACGTTTGAACGTACATAATAATAATAGTAATAATGCTTTTCAAAGCTGCCGCTAGATAGCACAAGATTCAACGTTCACCTTTTGCTATCAGTACTGCAGTGGAATCGATTCTTTGGAAGCTGCGACAGAACTGCTGTATTATATCTGACGATATTTTAGTACTAACATAGAAATAAAAATTTCTAGCTTGTTGTAATAAACTTCTATCATTGAAATAATCTCTCGTGCCCATGATACTTCGGGGACAACATATTATCTTATTGTTTGTTTGTTTGAAGTTAAGCATAATTGGCTACCTGTGCTCTGCCTGCAACGAGTATAGGATCTTATTTCTAGCTTTGTTCGTCAGCGTAGTTTATCGAATAAAGTATATAATGGTTGGATAAATCACGCGACTCGATCTACAATCGGAACTATTAAATCCAACTATTAATAAATTCATGTTGAAAGTGAAAACTGGCGACACTATAGCTCAAGATGTCATCATTTTTCTCGCGTGTTACCTGCTGTTAGTAGAACTGAGAATTTTCTTTTTGAAAAAAAAAATAATCAAACTTATTAATGTACAGTATAAACAAAACCGTCAATTTTAAATTCGATGGACAATTTATGTACACTCGGTCAGTATCATTAAAAATTATCAAGTGACAGAATAGCGAAACATATTATGTGAAATCACACATGATTGGCCAAATAGCACGGTACGTAACATGTCAATAAGCTGTGTAATGTTCACCTAATTACCGTTTCAAACAAGACACGTTTTGGCACTTAATAATAAATTCGCATATCCATATCGCGTATGAACTTGTGATGGATATTTTTGGACAGCATAAAGTTATTTGACATATTTCACTAGAGAAGTACTTCTTGTTCGTATTACTTTAGGCGTTTTAATTTTATTTCTATTCAACTAATTAAATGTTTGCGTTAAACATTATATACAGTTTTACACTTTTTTTTTCATCACCTATTTTCTGTTACAGATTGTATCATATAGTAACCGCTAGCCCTATTGGTTGTAGCTTACAACCTCTTCTATGAAAAATCTAAAACAAACAAGAAAAGTATGATATTAAAAAATAGTACAAAAACTGACGTAAAATATTACACTGGGTAACCTAGTACATCAGAAAATAACTTTCTGGAGAAAACGGAATGTGAACCTTCACTGAATGTCGTCGGTTTTTACGTTAATCGTGTAAATTTTTTTAATGTAAATTTCCCTTTTTCAAAATAATAATGTAGACAGTCTTAGTAAAAAGTACAGAGAATTTTTAACTTCTCTATCGAATGTGATGATTACTTATAGGGTAAACGTGAATTGTTTTTAAGCATGATTTATTAGTCACTCAGAGAAGTGGAAAAACCACTTGGTACGTCATAGAGGGTTCTTTTCCTTGGAAAGTAATGGGAGTGAAATTAACTGTACACGAAGTGAAAGAATTAGCTAAAACAGTGAATGGTTTCATGTTAACTTTATTTAGAAGGCAAATAATATTTAAAGCATAGTTTAGTTCACAATGAGATTAAATATTTACCAAAAACATAACTTTAAGAAGTATATTACATTAACAAATTAGTTTAGAACACAAAGGTTATATGTTTAATGAACGTCGTGATTTAATATGAAATATTATATCAGACCTGACTTCACAGCTGGTCTCAGGTGATGTAGTAGACCTGGTAAGTAACAGAGAACTACAAGATGTTAGTATGGCTACAGTATAAATTAACCATGAGCGACATTAAAGTTAAAAGTAGTTTATGAAATGAAACATTTTCCTAGAAGTTTAGAATAATACTACGTCATTATTTAACCCTGGTCATTGTTTTGACCTGATGTGCTGTCTTACCTTTCTTAACTGTTTTGATTTTCTTTTCTTTACAGAAGATGGAGACGAAGTGACACTAATGTATGCCAAGTATGAGGTGAGTTGGTTCCTATATTTCTGGATCTTAACCTTGGAATTTCAGGTAAACTGTTGGAAAAAATGAACTATAACGGGTCGTAATCATGGGCTTAAAATGCTAATTCTATACACAACATTACATTATCATTACTTAGATTACAGAATAAAGGTACAGTAAAGCAGAAGTTACGTTTCGAATTTCATGTCTAAGACCTACTCTAAATCAGGACTTAGAACTCATCTCTTAGGTTTCTTTCGAATCATTAAATCGAGATTTAAAAAAATTCAGCTCTAATACAGGAAACATTTTCACATTACGTTGGAAGAGCTATCAACTCAAATCTGATCTAATACATCACACTAACTCAGGACCTAGTGTTCGTCTCTCAGGTCTAACACAGGAAACAACCTGACTATAGTTATCAACTAAGGTTTGATTCAAGACACCACATTAGACCAATGGCTAGTAATTATATTTAATCCCTGAAGTATTACACTAAAGATGAGATTAATAAAGGACTCGGACTAAATTAGGCTAGCTGTGACTCATAGGTTTATTAGGTATCATCTCCTAATTTTTGAATGAAACAATTCTCAATGGATGACATAGTAATAATTCTTTTGCATAACTTTAACTCTTTCTAAAAGTTATACTTTAATGACGGAAACTTCTCGCAATTCAAAATGTAATTGAGATGAGGATGAACATGACAAATGTTAAAATATTTACAGAGTTTGAACGTGGCAGAATTGTCGAGCTGCAAAAGCAACGTCTCTCTCAACGTGCCATCGCTGGTGAGATTGGGCGTAGTAAAACTACTGTTGCAAATTTCTTAAAGGATCCTGAGGGATACTGAACGAAAATTTAAGGCGGTCGGCCCAAGAAAATTTCGCCGGTGTTGAGCAGGAGGATTTGACAGGTTGTCCAGCAATACACCAGCCGATCATCGAACCAGATTAAGGCCCTTACAGACGCAGAATGCAGCTCAAGAACAATAAGACGGCATCTACGAGAGAAAGGCTTTAAAAACGGTAAACGTCTTTAAAGGCCACACCTCCTTCCATACCACGAAACAACTCAGTTAAACTTTGCTGAGAAATACCAAAAATGGGACGTAGAAAAGTGGACAAAGGTTTTGTTTTTTGAGAAAAAGAATTAACTTAGATGGTCCAGATCGCTTTCAACGTTAGTGGCACGATAAAGATATTTCACCAGATACAGGTTCTACACGATAAAGTGGAGGAGGTTCCATCATGGTCTGGGGCGCTTTCTGCTTTCATGGAACAATGGAGCTTCAGGTTATACAGAGGCGTCAAACAGAAATTGGCTACATTGGTATATTGAAGAGAGCATTCTTAATGACTGAAGGCCATCGCTTGTGTGGAAGTGACTGGATCTTTCAGTAGGGCAATTATACAATCCACAATGGCCGCAAGACAAAGGACTTTTCATGGCGAATAACGTGATTCTTTTGGGCCATCCAGCGTGTTCGCCCGAACTGAACCTCATTGAAAATGTTTGGGGGTGATGGCAAGGGAAGTCCATAGAAATGGACGTCAATTCCAAACAGTACACGATCTTCGTGAAGCCATCTTCGCCACTTGGAATAACATTCCAACCAGCCTTCTGCAAACGTTTATATCGGCCATGGCAAAGCAAATGTTTGCAGTTATTCACAAGAACGGCCGTGTAACTCGCTATTCCTGGGCATTTCATACCCTGTTTAAGATTTCTTTTGGTGTGGTCATAAATTTTTGACCAACTAGTATTTAGGCTAATTTCATAGTGTTTACATTTTCCTTATTAAATGTTAAATATATTTTTTTTCCTTTTCTTATTCTCATCTTTCGGAGTTCTACTCAAATAAGTGGTTAAGCCTAACAACGCAAAATGCATATTTTTTCTTTATGTTCATTGGCCTTAAGATTTTGGCCAGCAGTGTACATAATCTTAAATAATAATAATTATAAATTGGTCTGACAAAATGAACGAAGGAAGGAAGAAGTTGGATTTGACATTTTTGAATTGGCATATTCGTTTTATTGTGTATAAAAATAAATTAATATTTGAAAATATTTTTTTAGTATCACGAGTTCAGTTTAACATTAAAAGATGTTAAAATGGTTGTGATAAAATATTACAAGATGTTAGTATGCTTATACAAAGTTAGTATATGATAAGCTGCGTTATTTTGCTGGAAATATGCCCGTACAACCCAATAAGCAATGAATAAACAATAGAATTTTCATTTTTCTTAAACACGCTGATTGCCTTTAAGAAATAGATCACGTAGACACTTTTTTTTCTACAAGAATGATTAGTATACATTACTAATCTGTGATAGTTTCGGCCCGGCATGGCCAAGCGTGTTAAGGCGTGCGACACGTAATCTGAGGGTGGCGGGTTTGCATCCTGTTCGCGCCAAACATGCTCGCCCTTTCAGCCGTGGGGGCGTTTTAATGTGACGGCCAATCCCACTATTCGTTGGTAAAAGAGTAGCCCAAGTGTTTGCGGTGGGTGGTGATGACTAGCTGCTTTCTCTATAGTCTTACACTGATAAATTAGGGACGGTTAGCACAGATAACCCTCAAGTAGCTTTGTGCAAAATTAAAAAAAACAAGCACACTGTTTAGCAATTCAATTAGAAGCTTGAAATACCAATTAACGTTTAAATTTCGCCACATTCCAAGAAAATGAGTTTCTATATGAAGCAAACAAATAGACTTGCTCGACTTAATATTAATTTACATACAGAGTCCGGAAAACAGTGATTAATTTTAGTCAACCATGGCTTTTGAAAGTAAAATAACCCAACAATAATATTTTCAAAGTGAACATTTTATGATTGAAAATTCAGAATAGTGCTTATAGTTATGATATTGGTTACGTTTATCAGCCATATTTTGAAATATTCCTTGAAATGAATGCTCTAAAAATCCAAAGTGATCTTACTTTTAAGGTAGATATTCTTTAATCTCCTGGTTGTCATTATCTAGAAGTGTTTTTTCCTTTCAGAGTAAAATACAGTTCGTAGTTTATCAGGTTAGAGGCAGGATCTAACTAATTAATGCCCACATTTAGGGGATCCAAGTGTCCCTTCGCCCACCCTTAAAAAAAAAACACGACAAAAGCAAACAAACCTACTACAACAATTAAATAATAGTTCCTAACGGCCAAAAGTATGTAAAAGAGAAATATTTTAAAACATTATAAACACTGTATCATTCTACATTTTAGTGAGGTATTTAGTGAGATATACTGACCAATATTTACCATATGTGATGTTACATAATAATATATTTGGGAAGGACACTTATACTTACCTAATTCTTTCCACAGTGTGCAAAACTATTAGCTACTTAAGTTGTACCTGACAATTAATTAAAAATATATTAACAAAATATCTATATTTGTAACAATCTGTTTAGATCTTTCTTTCGTTTTTCTCACTTCACAACTTTGTCTAAATATCCCTCATATTTTTCTATCACTTCATTATTTGAAGAAATTTGTATAGTTTTGTTTTTTCCTGTCATTTCACTGTATATATCTCGGTTGTGACTGGTCGTCACTATTTAGAGTATAAATTATGTTGCTTTGATAATTAATATATGCCCCCCAGTGGCTCAGCGGTATGTCTGCGGACTTAAACGCTAAAATCCGGGTTTCGATACCCGTGGTGGGCAGAACACAGATAGCCCATTGTGTAGCTTTGTGCTTAATTCAAAACAACAACAACAAACAAACAATTAATATTTGTAAGTTGTGTTCTTCACTGTAAATCAAACATGCTACGAATGTTAAAAAGAGGAGATATTCAATCATGATTTAGCATCTGGCACCCTGTATTCTTTGAATTTTGTGCTTAGTTAAGCGAACGTTATTTGTGCTAGCCATAACTAGTTTTCAAATGTTATATTAGAGGGAAGGCAGCTAGTAAACGCTATTTGTTGTTAAATTTTGGGCCACTCTAGTCAGATCGAATACTTTGATCTGCTATCCATGAAGATGTACTTGGTCCATACTTATAATAGAGTTGTGTTGTGTTTTTATTCACAACAGACTATCTGTTCTGTGTCCACCACGAGTATCGAGATCCGGTTATTTATCGTTGTTAATTATACAGAGTTCGTAACGTTAGCGGCTTCTCTATACTGTAATACTTTTTGATTTATGTTTAGTCTGTCGACTGTTGAACGGAGCAAATTAACGTTTGCCAGTGTATAAAAAAACAAAAAACGGTATAAGTTTAAACGGCCACAAGCGATCTTCGTGCAAAGAACCACTTTATTTGTCAACCACCATTACCAAAGGATATTTCTACATAGCAAGTATTCTACGAATTCTTCAAATTTGTTACACTGGTATTAAACACTTTGAAATTGCAGTAGAGAACTATTGAGTGTCAGAAACCTCTCTCTTTTTTTTCTTTTGCACAAAATGAATACAAAATTGATGCACAAATTCACACGTTAAAACTTATCTCAGAACAAAGCGTAAATGAAAGTACCGCGAAAACAAAATTGGTCATTTTACCATGAATGCAATTTTAGATCTTTCGGCTGCGTAATTAGGTACTTGTACTTATCCAACAGGCTTTTAAAGTAGAATGGTCTCTTGATAAGAGTTTGCTAGCACTAAAACCCTGTTTGTGACGTCATGATGTATAACTACTTATTTTAAACATGCACCAGAGAAATTGATCTTAATATCCTTCGAAAGGGATGCATCTTCATCGCTGACTCATCGTTTCCTTCTAATGGTGTATCTCATCACTTAGCCACTCCCTCTATTGGCGTGTCTCATCACTAAGGCACTGTGAAAGTACCAGATAAGACAACATGCAGACGAGATAATTAGAACTTTTGATAACAAAGGCAGCGCTTCATATTTTAATACAGCCACCTGGAAATTGGGTAATACGGTGTTTCGTTTGACGCAATGTGTTTCAGAACTGATATCGCGCTGGATTAACGCCCAAATACTAAACTCAGCACTATTATGTATCTGTTATGAGCTAAAACTAACACTTAAGACGCTGAGCTTACGTGTTTAAAATGACCCCGTACACTAATAACTTAAAGGATTATGTAATCCCAGTGTTACACATTTTGTAAGCAAGGAGAAAAGAATGAATAATTAAAATATAAATTTCAAATTGCACCTACCTGCAGAAAAAAGTTACATTAGGCTTTTGTTTGTTACCATGTTCTAACACAACAGTTTTATTCAGATATAATTACCTTTAAAGCAACAGAATTACTCGATATGTTAGCGGTAAATTTACGAATTTACAGTAATAAAAAACTCCGGGGTTTGTTTCCCTGGGATATCCTATTGTGTAAATTTAAGCTAAAACAACTAAAGGTAACTTTGAAAATAAACTGAATTATCAAAATCGCCCTCTGTAGTGACATTGCTATTGTTCTTGCATAGTGAACGACATTTTGAAGGAGAATATCACAGTGTGAAATACTTAGTGTTAGGGTATAATTATAAAAATTAAATTCTTTCACCGTATTAAGTATGGGATGCTTTAATAAGGAAGTTTAAAAATAACATTAGAAATATTCTCACGTTATCATATTTTTAATATTTTGTTTTTTTTTCATATTACGAGAATGAGAGTTTGTTTTCAGAAAGCTATACGTGGGCTTATTTGTAGTGTGTCCACTACCCTTATGAAAATCCAATTTTTAACGTCTTTTTAACGCCTTTGAAGGGTAAACACTTTCTACAGATAAAACAATTTTTATAACGCTCTTTTCCTGAACTTGGTTGGTAACTATGAAATTTATTACGATTATGTGAAATATAGCCTTTTGGGAGTAACCTCTACAATGCGTGTTGACTTCAGCTGCCTTGCTGTCGCATAGATTGGTTGCATTTTTGGAAAGCCATCTGTAGCCCGATGCGATTGCTCCAACTGGAATTGCAGTCACTTTTCGGACTGAAAACGACAGTTTCTTTTTAATGAAACTCTCGGTCATTAACCAGCCCTACCCACAAACACTGGAGTTTCAAATGTGAACGAAACCGTTAAACCTGAAATACTAAGTCTTCTAATCTTATTCACGGCCATTTTGAACCGTAAGTTCTTATTTCCTAATATTTTCAGTTATTAATTTTTTATTACTTAAAAAAAACAACTCAAGATAATACATTTTATATAATCCATTTATGATTAATTAAGGAAGATTAGAAAAAATAATAAAAACTGAATTAAGTTTTTGAAATCTTTCAAGTCTTATCGGTTACCATGTTATCAGACATACGGTTTCATGCATTATCACCAAGACGTTTCTCATGTTTTTAAAGAACTTTTTAATTATCAAGACATCAGATTTGAAAGTGAGTGTTTTCTCACACATTGAAATTTTTTAGTTTATTTTTTTATTTCTAAATTCAGAGCTACGCTTAGCACGATTTCATTTTTGTTTCCATCATAATTTAGTTGGAGGTTCTTACCAGGATGCTGGGCACTAACTGACATTTTGTGGATTTATAAAGATTAAAAAAATTGTTTATGCTCCAACAGTTGAAATGCATTACGGTTTTGTAAGGAAAATAGCGTTTTTATCTTTCTTTGTACACCTGTTTTGATATGAAAACAAATGTACCAATCGATAATTTACTGACGTTTTCGAACTAGTTTAATGTTTATCAATCTGTGAACTGGTAACTGTATATATTCAAGCTGTTTACGTACTCTGTTAATTATTTGGTTTGTTTACAGCTTTGTCCATTTCACTATAATTCTTGTATACCCCTGCACAAGCCATATTTGATTTCCTGCATTTATAGTTTATAAATTGACAAACCATCTTACAACTACAGAATGACTTTGCATGCATGCATCTGGAATTGGAAAGTTTCTTTGAGTATCTCGTAAATCTACAATCCAAACCATCAAGTATTTCGTAATGTTGTCCAAGTAAATTCCATTCAGTTTTATGTTTTTACCACAAATGACGTAGTGTCACACCTTGTTAAAACGTAAAAGGAAACGAACGAATCCACGACTGTTTTGCTCAGGTAATGGTGAATTATGTGAATAGGAATATATTACTACTTGTTTGAAAAAATACACAAGTCTCTATGGACGAAAGCCGCTACTTCGAAGTGGGCAAGCAAAAGAACTTTCACAGCTGTGTCACGGGTTGAGACGACAATGCAATGAGGATTCCATTCAATTAATTGAATAGCAATTCCGGTATCAGCCTGCTTTTTTATGGTAGGTTTGAGATGGGCGACATCCTTCCTTGATTTATGCACTGTAGATCTTCGTTTGCGAAGCCACCAGCCACAATAAATGTCTCATCAGGTGGACCCCTGCTAGTACAATGGTGTGTCTACGGATTTACAACGCTAAAATCAGGGGTTCGATTCCCCTCGGTGGGCTCAGCAGATATCCCAATGTGACGTTGCTATCAGAAAACACACACACACACACACAACTTCTCAGGTGATGCTATTTGCATCAGTTGATTGGAAAGAAAAAACAAGAAGATTGGTTGTATTGTCAGATATTGCTAAAAAATAAGACTGGTCTAGCTGTTTAGCAAAAATAATTTCCTGCCTTACGTTACTCACCTAATTGGTTTTATTCCTTTAAACATCTTTTGATAAACTGCTTGTAGTATCGATTAAAAAGCACATCTGTTCTGATGCACTAGTTTTCATCCCGTATTACAGCCTCAACACGTTTGTCTGTTATATCTCCAAATGTTGAGACTCCATGAGATTTTCAAATTGCACGTATCAAAATATTTCCATCAATAATGGCACAAGACAGCCCTTCAGGAAAGAGGCTGGCAGGATAAAATATGTGTAGTTCCTACAAATAATGACTGTTTCAGTTGTAAAAGTTCCATTCATTTGTTGAGCTGGTATAAACTCGTGCTACAATATATTCAAAAAACTGACAGGTTTTCCTGCTTTATAAACTATTGTAAACCTTTAAAGTAAAACTTGTATCTGTCTGTAGTATCCTTTCAGTTCCCTTAGAAACCATGCTAGTATCATACAACTTAGAAAATGTTAGCGATTTGTGTTTCTGTGTAGGCTCATGCAGTTTCACGTGTACAGAACTGTCTAATGCTTTTACCAAGCATCCTACCAACGGACGTAGTAAGTATATTATTACCATGTGATTTTATATTCATTAGTGTCCCTTGGATGTCATCTATCGCCAGGTCTTTTGTAGCAATGTTCTGAAGAAAGGTTGATGTCGAATTTATATCGAAGACATTAAATCGTTGCAAAGTAACAAGTACTGCTATTTTATCTTTGTTACCTTGCTATTTTCTAAATATAGTAGATTAATTGTGGATTAGCTGATCCACTAGTGATAGATACAATATGTGCCCTCAAATAATAAAACAATGTCATCACGTTTTGTCCAGTTCCATTCCAAATGAAACTACCAGTAGTACACACAGTGTAAAATTATAACTAATGCAAATATTACGAAAAACAATGTAACAACTGTGTCGTGTTAGAATTTATGAGACTTGGAATGATAAAATGGTTTACATTTATTTTGTGTTGCCAGTTATTAGTATTAGATTTCAAAATATAGCTTGGTGGTATAGTTAGTCAGATTGAAGATATCAAATTGTTATAAAGTGATGTTAGCAACTTCTACTCAGAAATGTCTCAGAGTGTTCGTTTTTCTGTCTTTGGCAGGTCGAAATACACAAAGCTAAAGAAAGGAAAAGATGAACACAATTTTATAAAATGGTTTTTGTTGCCTGAGTGTTGCATAAAGATATAACATTAGAATATTGTGTAGTTAGTGTGAAAAGGCAGAGTTTGGTGGCGTGCCTGTAGTGGGAAAAGTATTGGTAACAGTTTGGTATGAATTTCAAATAACGCTACAGTCCACAATGTAGCAGTGAAAAATTAGAGGAAAAGCAGCTAGTCATCACCATACACTGCCAACACTTGAGCTACTCTTTTATTAACGAATAGTGGGATTAATCTTAGATTTATAGCGTTTCCCATGGCTGAAAGGTTGAGTATAGTTGGTGGGGCAGGGGTTCGAACCCGCGATCCTCATACTGCGAGTCGAGAGCCCCTAACTTTCTGCTTATGCTGAGTACTTGGTAATATATCGAAAGTGTGAAATAAAAGTTTTATGGTGTGCCATTAATGTGATAAAAAGTATTGGTACTGTGAACCGAGCCACAGTCCTTTCGTCAGATGCACAGAGTTCTAAAACTTCTCATTGCTTGGGGTTGTTTTGACAAAACATTTTGACCTCCCCATCCAAAAGAAGGAATGAATATTTTCTTTGAAATTTATTTTTTAAGGTTTCAGTTCCCTTTAACTACATGAAGGGTAAAACTCGTTTAAAATCTTAGAATTGATTGGTGATTGTAGAAAAGAGGGGGAGTTGCACAAAGTAAAGAATTCTAGTGAATTTATCAAATAACAGCACGTCAACTTCAACCTGGAAAAGTCGTCCATCACGAAGAACTAATGTCAGCAGTTTGTGATGAATAACTAACAAGGAGTCAATTTATTCTAGTAATTTACTAGAAAGACTTTTACCATACAATTTCACTGCCAAGGATATAGTTCTCACTCGTGACTGGCGTTGTTTATAGTTGCCATTTCTGTTTAAATTATTTTGAGAGAAGTTTCACTAGT
Source organism: Carcinoscorpius rotundicauda (assembly GCA_011833715.1). Taxonomy (NCBI): domain Eukaryota; kingdom Metazoa; phylum Arthropoda; class Merostomata; order Xiphosura; family Limulidae; genus Carcinoscorpius; species Carcinoscorpius rotundicauda. The sequence continues at coordinate 146,688,408 of CM022391.1, read as the reverse complement.
CTGAGTAAATTGTTAAACTTAGTAGTGACTTTTAATTGTCTAACTAAAGGTTCGTCAGATTTTCACAGCGGCTCAAGTATAAATGCTTCGTTAACCAAAACTTCTAAAGAACTGGTGTTAATGTTTTTTTCTAAAGCAAAACGTTCTCGTGAAAATACATTAATTTTTAGTAGAATGCCATTATAAACGTGAAGGCGTCATATGCTGTTAAAATACCTGTACTATTGAAAATGTTTAAATTATGAATATAATTCAGAGATTATGTGAAAATTACTTAAATTACTAAAATAAAGGAGTCTTGTATGACAATACCTATAACATAAATACTACAGTTTCATTCAGGGCAATACGGAAAGTAAAAAAAAAACAAACTGTACTTGAATGTAAGAAATAAAACTCATAAAGCTCCACGAAATATTGCTGAGATTTTCGTAATATTTTAATACTTAGTGTTACAATATTAAGCAACAAAGCCCATCTTAAAACGAAATAATCTCAATAATCCATACTTAATAGGCCCTTCTCCACTCTTAATTATATGAATACATCACTGAAGCGCGAGTGATGTTATTTCTTTGAAATTAGCAATGGATAACCATGTATCCCAATGTAGTTTTGCTCTAACGAGACTAAAAAAAAAATTAAAATATATTTTTTGCAACAGTTTCTGTTCGTTTTCATTGCTTACTTTTATATTGCTGTTTTCCTTTCTGTTTTATTCGTGTGTGAAACATAAGAAATCTTCACGTGTTTTTAATATTTTAAAAGGCATTCACTACACTTAAGTTAAAACATTCGTTTAAAACAGGTGCTAAATATATATTATCATTACGAACGCCAGTTTACTGACTCCACACTCGGTGGTTCTCAACCCTTGATAAGCAATTGCGTTGTAATCAACACGAAGATAATCTTTTAGTTATTACGGTTATGCAAAAATATGTGGTTATAACCTGAAGATACATATAGCAATATGTAGTTATAGTCTAACGATACGTATAGCAGTAGACATTACTAATGTTTTCAGAACAGTATTCCCTATTCGTAATATTTTGTTTCCATAATTCGATGCAGTCTTATGACTGATTTTGCATGTTTAAGAACAATACTATAGGTATATGTGACAATAAAGTCTAACCACTTTATTATTCCAGCCTCCCACATACTGCGTATTGGTGAGGAGTCTTAACACTCGTTGACGGCCTTAATGACCCTGGAAGTCGATAAGCCTAAAACCCAAATAACCAATGGTAGTATTGCACGAAGACTAAATGATTCTATAGGGTTGATGGTCTAAAAACATCTCTACCCTACCATATCTAGACGTACACTTATAAAACTGGTAGTTTACATCCGCACATTGCATTGATAGTGGTATTCATGCAAACGGGTGTATCTATCATACGCCATGTGTGTATGCATGTATTTACACGTGTATTTGTCAGTTTTGTAACTGTAAATCTGTTTATATAAGATCATGCCATCAATAGTTTACGTTTTTCTAATTTTCTCCAAAAAAACTAGTCTTAAATCTCATTTAAAAAAAAATAATTGAAATATCTAATGGAGTGATTGTTCTGAAATTATATTTAAAATTGTCTTCCATACTGTCTAGGTTTCATTAACTTTTGATATAAGTACGAAAATATTCGTTTATTTTTAACTTTACAGCTAATAATGATCGCAAAGAAACAACCGTTGCAGTATCTATCAAACAAATGAAGCGCAGGCAAAGCTGTATGTTTGAGTCTCTGTATGGCATGGCCAAGCGCGTAAGGCGTGCGACTCGTAATCCGAGGGTCGCGGGTTCGCGCCCACGTCGCGCTAAACATGCTCGCCCTCCCAGCCGTGGGAGTGTATAATGTGACGGTCAATCTCACTATTCGTTGTTAAAAGAGTAGCCCAAGAGTTGGCGGTAGGTGGTGATGACTAGCTGCCTTCCCTCTAGTCTTACACTACTAAATTAGGGACGGCTAGCACAGATAGCCCTCGAATAGCTTTGTGCGAAATTCCAAAACAAACAAAAGAGTCTCTGTAAAATTTTTTTACATGCTGACACCGTATGGCAGTTTCATACCTACGTCGTGATACGTATATCTATCAGATAAACGTTCATCTTTGATTTCTTTTTCACCAAGAACCTGAACAATTGGCCACCCGCGATTTGTCTACTTCGGAGAATCGAAACATGAATTTTTACATAATGTATGTAAACTGTTCGCTGCCCAACCGAAGGTTTTAATACAAATAATTTGACTTTTGTCTAAAATTACCTTAACAGCCACTCTGAGGTACCCGCCCCATCCTCCATTGGCTCAAAGGTACATTTTATATGCTTACAATGCTAAACATTGGGTCTTGAGTTTATGAATGGTGCAAAACTTGCATCATGGAACTACGAGTTTCCTATTCAATGTGAAGAAATGTCTTTTTTTTTTGGCAAGTATTACCTTTTTATGAAAAAAAATGAATACAGTCAACATTACAGAAAAAATGTATAAATTAAAGAAGGTAAAGTCGACAATTTTTTATATTACGTTTTCAAAAAGATGTTTTGAACTAGTGTTATATGTCAGATCGTACAATTGAACAAGAACTCTAGCTCGAAACGCTACCTTTTCGAAATAAACGTATAAAACATTTTTATACTGTACATCTGGCGTATTTTGCATACCAAACTCTAATTTAAACTAAATATATCAGAAAGTTACGAGATATCTCGCGCTAACTAACGATGTGAAATTGGTGTAAAATTCTTAGTTCATGTAATACTCTAGAATTTAATGTTATGTTTCTAGTTTGTAGTTGGATCTAAACTAAGTGTCTATAAGTGGTTTATTAAACCACTTTAATCACACACATTAGTTTTAAAATGAAGAATTTAAATTTATTCTTGGTAATAAAATACTCGGTAACTTTATTCGAATGTGATTTAACGTTTGATTTAACCTGTAGCTGTGTACTTCTAAAGCTTTAAGGAAATCGACTTATCTACACATGAAGAATCTCAATAATCGTCGAATTTCGATCCCGGATAGGAATTCTTCATGCTCTGTAAATCACACACAAATCTTTAGTATCATCATGTCTATTTTGTGCGACTGTGTGTGTTCGATATTTTAACAACGTGCTGTTGTTCAATAAAAAGATAAGGCCTAGCAGTGGGTGGTGCTCTGTTATTCCACCAATCAACCAGAAATACATTGGCCAATAGCTTTTTGCAAGCTCAGTAGGATGCAGAATGAATGTTGTTTTTTTTATATTTATGACATGTAACATAAATTACACACTTGTTCAGTTTGATTGTACAAGTTTTGACAGTGTCACTAAGTATACGTTTGGTTTGGGAACCTAAATTCACGGTAACGACTTATCTTTCTAGTTTTGTTGTGACAACATTTGATGCAGCAAATTCCGTTATGGTAAACAAGAAAGAAGCATATGGATACATCAATTTAAATAATAAATTGATTGCATTAAGATATCTTAAGCATTTGGTACAAAAATATTCGAACATTAAACTCAAACCTCTGCTACTTTTACTTCTAGTGATGGCTCTACACTTCTCAAAAAATACTCACTTTGACCTTTACAAAAAAAAGACGTTGTTCTGAATTGCAACAACAAATTATTTAAAACTTAGTAATACTTTGCTAAGTACTAACCTTTACTAACTTCACTGTTTAAAATACACAAATATATGTAAAGGATCGTTAAGACACAATCGTTAAGTAACAATGGTCTGGTTATTTTAATTGTATTCATTATTGTAATGAATGCGGTTTACATGATATTTTTTTACTTGTATAAACATTTTCAGTGAGATGATTAGCGTGTCTACGGTTTAATAATAATACAGCACTACCGTTTAAAGTATAATAATGGATCTTCGTGTCATTGTGTACGAGCTCTGGTAGAAATGTTAATAATGGCTAGTTGTCGGTGGTTTGAGAGGAATGTTAACATTGGATAATCTATGCCACGTGTTCTGGAAAGAATGTCATGCTCTAGAAGAAAGATGAACACTGAAAAAAAGATAATGTTTAATGTAGTGGTTGGGATTTTAACATTGGCTAGTTCATGTCACCTGTTTCGCAAGGAAGATGAGCAGTGGTTAGTCCATGACTCATGTCCTGGAAGGAATTGGAGCGTTGAATGGTTTATGTTACAAGTAGTAGTAGGAATTTTAACACAGACTGGTTTACGCAATATGTTCTGGTGATGGTTAAAAACTGTGGGTCTTTGTGATTATTTTATTTTTTGGAATTAATAAAGTGACAAAGTGGCACAAACAGCTATTGATAAAATTCCGTTATTGATACAGAAATATCTTAAATTACAATTTCTTCATACTGAACTGCTATTAAAGAGCAGTGAACATGGATACGTTTTATAGGTAAAAAAAGAATTAAAACCACGACTTTACAAGTGTCTGACGAAGTTCTTTATAAAAGTATTGTATTCGGAAAAATAACTCATTCTACGAAACAAAAGGAACTTTACATTGTGGATTTTAAAAATTTGTCCTTTGAATTTCTGCATTATATTCTTGAAATAATCATTTTAATGATTTAAGGGGCTTTTAATTATAGGAAACAGTACAGTGGTTCTAAATATTTTGTTTTTGTGTGTTATGCGATTTCTTTAGATGTAAAATATTCAACATTTTAAGAGCTGTAATGACGACCAAAAGTTACAGCAGTTTTATTTTATGCTAAATATTAATTATATTTTTCAGATTTTCGGCTCTTTTTCAAACAAAATTGATAATTTAAAAATACAAAATTGCACTTGTTCTGATTCTGATCTTACAGGCGCTAATTTTCCTAACAAAGGGATTGTTGTAAACTGCACTAGTAAAAGGTTTAGCATTCTAACAGGTTTTATATTGTTCATATATTGATTAAAACATTTTTGTTTTCTTCAGCAAAAATAATTATGAATGCTGTTAGGGTAATCGAGTAAAAAGCATTTTTAGTTGGAAAAAGTAACTTAAGACATTTTTTAAAAATTTATTGTTATGATTCATAACTAGATTTACCCTAAACAATAGATTTGAATATGGTATACTGTATTAATCTTCTGAACTTCAACACTTTCTACCCTAAAATCTTTCACGAAATGTGCCTTGTTACTTATGCCATGACCACTTTTAATTATTTTCTCATCTAGTCCAATAAAGGCAGATGTCATTGTGATATTTTGTTATTTTGACTGGCTTAAACAAAATTTACACTAATTTACTTAAGCAAATTATAGTAGATCTTAACGGTGGGACTAACCATTGCTCCATTCAATCGTTGTACAAATTCAAATTATATTTAACTGTCTTGCAGTAATATTGATCAACAATATAAATAGAAATTTTGAAGAATAGATAAATTTTAGTAGTAATATACGTCTGTGTACGATATTACATAACAATAAGGAAGATAATCTGAATCACTTAATTAATCACGGGCCCATAAAAAAAAGTTAATCTTTGACCAAATAAAATTGTTTCATGAGAAGAGATAAATTATGTTTAGTTATAGGAAAGAAACTTCAAAGAAGAACAAGTTTCTTCTGAACACAGAACAGAAAAAAAACTTCAAGGGAGAGTAAAGGTCTCTAAGGGAAGTTCTGTTGAAGAACGAAGCTCGATTAATTTTACGTCTTCAGGTTTTGTGTTGTTTGATATATGAGCATTCTCCTTAACGATCAAGGTTCATAGTTGTCTTATTTCTGTTGATAACTTCACTCTCATTGCTCATTATTTTGTATGCGGAATCTCCTATTAGATAAAAAGCTGTTTTTACTGTCAAGATCAGCTATTTAGGCTTACTGTGTGATTTGTAGTGATACTTTTTACATAAGTATGTTTTAATTTATGAATTTCTAGATAATTAGTTTGGTGAAAACTGATTGTTCTTTAAAGTGGTTGGTCGTCTATATCATCCCTTACGCTCTCTCTCTCTCTCATATATATGTTAATTTGGTGGTGACCATTAATATTTGAAAAACACTTGTTTTGTTTCCGTATTGTTTCAAGTTAGTTGTTGCTTCAGATTGTATGTGTTTATTTTTAGTCTAGGTAGTATTTATAGACATGCCTGTAAATTATTTACCCTAAAATAAGCGTTGTAGGAAAACATAAAACAAGTGTTCCAGCTTACTTCATTACAAACTATCGTTGTGTATGTTATACCTTGTTAATATTAAGCTAAGTACGTGAATGGAAACGTGTGATAAATCGTGATTAAAAAATAAAGCAAAAAAAAAACTGATTTCTTGACCTAACACTATCACTCGGCCACTAGTGAAATGGAAACGTGTTGCACTGTAATCGAAGTCGTCTGGAACAAAGTTGATTCTATATTGCCACCATGAGTAGGAAGGTATTGATTTCTGGGTCTGTTCCACAGCGCCTCTGTGGCGCTTTGTGCCACTATCGTAGAAAGGGCTGGAATGCGGGCAAAGGACAAAAAAGACAAGAATGGCCAGAAGACCCGATCTGGGCTGTGGGTTAACACTGATGCTTAAGGCTTTGAACATGCGATTTCCAATTACTCTCATCCCTTACAGGCCTCACCTGGCTAGTCCCGGTTGTATGGGCCTGTTATTGAACCTACAACCACGGGTAAAAACAATCAGCTACGTGGCTCTGACGGATCTAAAGAGTTATAAAAAATATTTCCTCAGGGAAATGTGGTTCAGAATATGGAACTCGCGAAATCTTTCTCTCCTCTTCCAATCGCCAGTGTAGTAGTAATAGCAAGCATAGTGATAATAAACTTTTCAACTGTACTTTACAGAGACTCCCCATGAAAGACTTTGGAGCAGAGGTCCGTGCCTCTATGGACGTCGACCAGTTTCTAAACCAAGCCGTGCTCTTGCTGGATGTTCAAGAGACCACTTTGGAAGGCATCGTCGACCGGATGTTACAGAAAGTAAGTGTTTATCTTTTAATTGTATAAAGTTGGAATAAACCTTAACATAACTTAAAATATCATAACTTTTAAGTTTGCCTATTTATCTTCTAATACTCTGTACAGAACATGTGACATTGGACTATCGCCTTCTGTTACGTATTTTTGATGTTTTAAGTTCTTCGTAGATCAAACGCAACAGAAAAACACAGATAACAGCTTGTATAATTTATTACACTAAACTATTAACAAATATAACAGATATAACACAAATTATATAATAATAGTGACAGATATTAAGTTACAACATTCGAAATTAATTACAAAACAAAATAATATTAGTTTCAAACTTCAAAATAAATCACAATACAAAACGGTACTGGCCTGTATCTAATGTAATGATCTAAAATTAAAGTCTCAAATTCCAGTCTAAGGTGTGAATTTGGTCCCACGATGTAATTCCGAAACAGTTCACAGTTCAATAAATTCGCCGTCTCTCAGCACAAGCGGTAATTCGGATGTATCGTAGAGATTGACGAAATAAAATCACAGCTTCCGTAGATCTAACTTTTGTCACAAATCCAAGTTGAATAATCACAGCTAACACTTAATCTTTCTCAAATAACTAAAACTGATGCCTGAATCTCACTTTTATTCTTCGAATAAAACTAATGACTGAATCTATCTTCTTTTTTCGAACAAAAACTGATGACTCAATCTATCTCGCGTCACCGTCTTTTATACCGATAGGCCTACTTCTCGAACAATCTTGAAATTTCCATACAACTCCGGAGCTATCCACCCATATCCGTTCTTGCACGAGACTACACGTCTAGACAGGAAGTCACCAGCACTCATTTACAAACATATGATTGGTTTACTTAATTCAAGAAAGTTCTAAATGTTACCCTACATGAATAATAAAATATTAGTTTAAACTTCGAAACAATAATATCAATATGGAAAAATGAATAATAGAAATGAAAATTTAAACACAACACGACATGTTGTCGTTAACAAAATATTTACACATATACATAACACCTTCTCACTTGTATATTCATAATTCGATTATGTCAAAGTCATCTGATTTTTTTTGCTCATTTTCCTATGATGACTGTGCTGAAGATGATTTATAGAAATAAATACTTGATTAATTACATTAAACTCTTCATGTTAAGCTCGTGAAGTACAACAGACTCTCTTGTAAACAGGTTGATGTGGGTAACTGAAGAATTGTGAACATCTTCTTACATTTGTTTCACATTTAAGCGAAATGTAAGCAATAAATAGAAGCCGTTAGTTACAGACCAGTCGTGGCCTAGTGGTTATCGTGACGGATTGTTTATTCAAGAGTTCATATGCCCTGTTGTCTTTAAAAAAAAAAAAAAAAGGTAAAGACAGATGGGAAAATTCGCTCGTTGCATACACTTGGTGACGTGGATGCTTCGTAGGAGTCGAACCCAACTATTCGTGTAAAGTATCCAAAGAGTTGACGGGTGTGTATGTATATATACTGTTGACTAGATGCCTTCTATCTAATTTATCATTTAAAAATTAATCCCTTCTGTGTCGTAGATATCCCTTTGTGTAGCTTGACACTACTGAAGAAAGACTTCCATTTGTTTGGTGCAACGTACTGATTGTTAAGCCTTATACACATAAGATCTCCTTAGCTTTCTGACTTGAGCCGCACGTGTTCTGGGCGCATGCTATTCTGTAGATAATTGGGGGAGGCTTGTGACCCGTTGTGTGTGTGCTGTATAGCACGAGGTTTTGGCCATAGTTTGAGCAGGTATTTGGTATGATAGCAAAACGCTTCTTGCACCTCTACAAGGTATATTCCCTAAGTTGTATATTCATTCTCGTTTGTTAAATTTCGTGCAAAGCTACACGAAGGCTATCTGGCTAGTCTCCCCTAATTTAGCAGCGTAAGACTAAAGGGAAGGCAGTTAGTCACCACCATCCGCCGCTAGCTGTTGGGCTACTCCTTTGCCAACCGAATGCTGTAATTAACAGCCACTTTTCTTATAACGCCCCCACGGCAATAGAACGAGCATGTTCGGTGTGACTGGTATATTCATTCTTCTGGACATCTTGATTCTACTTGTTCGAAGAATTCTGTAACATTCTACTGAAAAAAGCAGACCTGAGTGTCATACTTCTATTGCCATCACAGCTTGGAAGGCCCAGAAGTGACTATAACTGATTACCTACCTGCTACAAAGCCCTGATTTGAGCTCTTAAAGCCAACTGACCATCGCCGACAACACAGCACAAACTATAAAATTATTTGTGGGAAGTCCTGGATCATGGCACAAGTACAAATTCTATGAACTTTAGTATTTTTTGGCTATTATAATAAAAAATGTTTTGGGTGTTGACAACCAATGTGCTGGAAAATGTGCAAACGAAATATTAGCGTTATAAGAGCAATAAACCTTTTGTCGACTTAGACTTCTGACAGTTTGTTTTGTTCATTGTTTTTTCCTCTCAGAAAAACTGGTTTCGACACGTTCACGCGTCCTCTTCAGTTTTCTGTTGTTTTTTTTTAATAATTGCTACATTAGATATTGCGTTATTTTATCATTACTTTGTCGATTTGGTTTTTAATATATAAATAGTTAAATGTCTTTAGCTATCGGTGTAGTTGGTGGAAACTGATATTTTTTTGTATTCCGTTGCCCAAACATAGTAATAAGCACTGTGTTTTGTTTAAGCATTCTGAATACTCAGTTAATAATATTTGTTTTTAACAAAGCTAAAAATACTCCGTTGCTAAGACTAGTTATTTCTAACACAGATTAGGTTCTCAGTTGCTGAGCTTTATTATTTTAACTCGTTCTACAAAACTTAGTAACAAATATTTTATTTTTAACAGGTTTTGGACACAAAGGAGCCAACTTTCTGCATAACGGAAGCGAAAGCTGGCCTATTTACTCACGACTCTAGTAAGTGTATTCATATCTTTACTAACAAATAATTTAACCAGTTTTTATATACTCGCCGGTTGTAATTTGACATTTTGATTTTCTTCCTTATGTTTATGTGTATCTGTGTTAGCACCAAGTGTACCACTGGTATAATAAATTACCTGTCAATAAGAAGTCTGGAAAATTTCTCGCCCTAGAGAACTAATAAAAGCATGTGTATCTTAGAACGGCTGGTATGGGTATTAACACTTAATAATAAAGCAGAGAACTGTTCTCTGTAGCCCAGTACGGTCAGATGGTTCAAGAAATGGAAGGATAGTAAATTTATTTTTTCAGATACAGTTTTGACTTGGGTCGTGAACAAATATCATCACTAGACGAATAAATCGCGTGAAGTAAGGTTATCATTTTATGTGCTCTCCAGGTTATTACTCTCTTTCAGTATTGTTATACGTTCCACTAAGAATAACCAGACATAATTCTTAACGACATAGTAGATAAAAATCAAATAAGTTTATTGCAGGCACAGTTATTGTTTATCAGCTGCATGTCTACCTTTGCTTGTACGTGCCTTTACGTAAGCTTATTGATCAACTTTTATATGCAAAAACGGCTCGTTTGGGTTGAGAAAATATTTTACATAGAAGAGCAAACAAAGAAAGAGATAACTGACCGGAAGCTGACCACATGTTTGGAAGGGGTTGTGTAAATGAGTGTCGCAATGTAGAGGGCGGTGTTAGATGTTTGAATCTATAATTTTAATATAGGTATAATGGCGTTTCTTTATATTGGTTTATTTTGGGTTTAAGTTGTTGTATAAGTAAGGCTTCTTTAATTTTGCGTTTGTTTATGTTTGTTTCTTTATTTAGTATTTGAATGTTTTCTATGGTTATGTTGTGTTTATTTGACTTGCAGTGTTCGAAAACGTGTGAAGGTGACTTTTTATGTTCTTTGAATCTGGTTTCCATTTTTCTACTTGTTTCTCCAATATAGAAGTCATGGCAGTTATCACATTGTATTTTATAAATAATGTTGGTGTGGTGTTTGTCAGTGTAGTTCTTACATAGTATAGACCTTAGTTTTGTGCCTGGTTTTTGAATAAATTTAGTTTTAACTGGGATGTTATATTTTGTTACTAGTTTTTGCCAAATATTGGTTATTTGTTTGCTGTTGTCACGAATATATGGTATATAACAGCATATGGTTTCGTGATTTTTTGATTCGTGAGATATATTTACTTCAGTTGATTGATTTTGTTTTCTGTCTAGGTGTGTGTGTGTATAATGTTTTCTAAGGTTTGTGAAGGAAACTTATTGATGTTGATGAAGTATTGTTTTATTTTGTCTAATTCATCGTTAATTTCATCTGGTGAACATAGTTTTATGGCTGTGTTTATTTGGTTTCTTAGTATGTTGAGTTTTTGTTTTGTTTCATGTTCTGAGTCCCAAGGAATGTATAGTCCAGTATGGGTGATTTTTCGGTGGATTTCTGTTTTGAATTGTGTGTCGGTTCTTGTAATTTTGAAGTTAAGAAATGATATTTGATTGCTTTCTTCCTGTTCACATGTGAAGTTAATGTTGGGATGTATAGAGTTAATGTGATTGAAAAAATTAAGTATGTGTTTTGTAGATTTGAATCCCGCAACCGTGTCATCTACATATCTGTACCAGTATAATGGTGGATGTAATGCTGTGTTAATTGCTTGTGTTTCAACTTGTGTCACAGAAATATTGGCTAGAACCGGTGATACTGGATTGCCCATGCTTAGGCCATTTGTATGTATATAGTTTTAGTTGTTGAACATAAAGTTTGTCTTTATTGTGGTGAATTCTATGAGGGTTGCAACCCTCTTTATACCGTTTATTAGTGTTACAAAGGAATATCTTTCCTTGTAGAGTTACATGTTACAGAGTAAAAACAGAGAAGGCATGCTTGCTTAGCAATTATTAGTTGGTTTAAGAGAGCTATTAAAATAGTGTTTTTGTTGTTTTTTACATCGTATGATTACATGTTACAGAGTACAAACATAATTTCGGTAAAATATAGGATGTACTTCTACATCTCGGTTGAAGAGACAGCTTTAAAAGAAGTAAAACAATAAACAAATACAATTTAAAATATTATTTTAGTTTACGAACAATTTAAATAACAATTTTGTTAACCAAGAACATTTACTTTGTAGTCGAGTAAATATGACGCCTCCTTCTGGTTTTACTGTTTATAGTTTTAAGTACCCGTGGTGGGCAGAGCACAAGATAGCCCATTGTGTAGCTTTGTGCTTAATTCAAAATAACAATAACAATTATAGTTTTGATTTTGAGTTTATGCATGTGTATTAAAATGCACATTTTTTTCCAAACAAATTAACAAAGAAATGAGCTTTAATTTTTAATAATATAAATTTTAAAACATTTTTGGGTGGATAATTACCATATTCTGTTTTAATCAGGAACGTTATATTATTTAATCATATTTATTTATCCTTTCCTCTCCCTACGACGATCATTTTATACCTGATTATTTTATGTTTAGTTCATATCTATACAAAATTGGCCACCAACAATGTTGTATGAGGAATGGAATCAACTCTGAATGCATTGTCTTGTATTACAATAGGTATTACATGTACTATCAATACACTGTACTTCGTTCATGATATCTGACGTACATCCTGCATGTATTGTTTTATTTAATGTGCTGCATGTATTATCGAAGCTGAAATACCCGTCACCTAACGGAAAATGTTTAAACTTAATTAAATCAATGGAATTTTAACAGCAATCATGTATTTCAATGTGATAACTAGATCATAAACTTTCTCAAATTTTTAAAGTTATAACAATTTTTTTTTATAAACAACACTTGCACTTTGCTTTCAAAAACTAAATGTTTTGAATTGGCCCCACTCTTGAACACGCAATGTCTCACTGACCATGAGAAAAGCATGGTTATTTGTGGAACAGTTCAACAGTTTTCATACTTTTTCCTTGAATCCTTTTAGAATGTTCAATATGATTTAAATTGTCAACTTTCCAATATTAGTTGAGAATAAATCTATAGGCTGGGAGTAATTAATCAACAGGCTTTACAAAGTAGATATGGGACAAAAAATCACGACACCATATACTGCTGCTTACCATATATTCCCTACATCAGCAAAAAAATAACCAACATTTGGCAAACACTAGTAACAAAATATGACATTCCAGTTAATACAAAATTTATTCAAAAACCAGGCACAAAACTGAGGTCTATACTATGTAAAACCTGTACTGACAAATACCACACCAACATTATTTATAAAATACAATGTGATAACTGCCACGACTTTTGTATTGGGGAAACAAGTAGAAAAATGGAAACCAGATTCAAAGAACATAAAAAGTCACCTTCACACGTTTTCTAACACTACAAGTCAAATATACAACAACTAAAGCCCAAAATAAATCAATACAAAGGAACACCTTTATACCTATATTAAAGATAATATAATAAATAATAATAATAACATAATATAAAATTATATATTCAAAGATCTAAGCACGTCCTCTACATTCCGGCACTCAGTTGCACAACCCCTTTCAAACATGTGATCAGCTTCCGGTCAGTTACCTCTCTTTCTTTGAGAACCTGACGTTGTTCGTTCCTCTACGTAAAAAAATTTTCTCAACCCACAACGAGCCGTTTTTCACATATATATTTTTCTCTACAAGTGGGTTTTCTCGATATCACTGAGAACTAAGTTCAATTTTGACCCTCTTAGTATATTTTCCATAGTTTATAGTGTGTACATATCAATTTTGGTTTTGATTGGCCCAATAGGCTCGAAGGTGTTATGGTGCAAAACAAACGCACATTTCATCTTTGTCTATACATTAATACATTGTTATATACCAGGCCGTAGAAAGTAGGTAGGATGTAGTATTTCATTTTATAAGCGCTATTACACGAAACATCAATACATTGTTGTTTTTTCATGAGATGAGTTATGCACCCGGTATGTACTATTTTATTTAACATGTTACATGTATCATTAATAAATTATGCCCATGAAATTCAACTACATTCCGTGAATGTATTGTTTATGTGACGAGGTATTGCATCTATTATCAGTACATTGTATTGTGCCCCATGATGTACAATATCTAATATCCACCCTGAAAATTCTTCGTTCTTATGGAATATCTAACCTAGTTAATATTAGTGATATTATTTGATAATAACTTACTGAAGCTGAATCGGAGAGATGTTTCTGTATCTCAAGTTAGTTTCTATGTGTCGCTTTAGGAGAAGACGGGTGTATTTCAAGTTACCTGAAAACATCTGTATATTCTGCCTGTACAGTTTAACGTAGGCGTGCTTACATATATAGATTTGTACAGGGATCTTCGATTATTATTGAATTATTTCAATAAATTGTACATTTATTGTTGGAGCTACAGTGAGCTTTTAAACTTTATTTCATTTTTTGTGGACATTTTGAGACAGTGTATAATGACACAGAATACTTATATTAGGAACCTGTGTGCTCCCCCAAACGGAACAACGGTAAGTTTACGAACTTACAACGCAACGATATGAGGTTCGATTCCCTGCAGTGTACCCTATAGACAGACCAGTAAGGCTTTGTTATAAATTAATTAACGTTTGTGAATTACCGATCACACCAAAATATGGTATTTGTGCAGATTGTGCATTAACTTAGTGACCAATCAAGCATAAAATAATATGATTTCATGAATATTTTTTTTTCATTTCTTTATATCTCGATATAACTTGTACATATCTTGTCCCATTCATTCATTCTGTAACTGTTCTTTATCGGATCAATTACTGAATCAGAATGACAGTATAAATTCTACTTCTGTATGTGTTTCTTATACCAAAACAACTTCTGTTTCAGTGTTGTAAATCTGTACACTTACCACTTTCCCAGCGGGGAGAACAAACTCCGATGAATAAGCAAAACAACTTCTAATTAGTTTAAATTATTAAGAAGATGTTTGGTAAAAATCTTTCCGATTTCTAAGTAATACGGTTGAATGAAATTAGATGTTTAACTTTTGATTTGGGGGAGTTCCTCATCTTAATCTTTTTACTCATCAATCAAGTTTTCGTTTGTTTATGGGTTGAAATGATAAATGACGCCCGCCCTCTTTTCATAGCGATAAGTTTGACATACGATACAAAACCGTACTTTGTGATGAATGTCTTCTTTTAATGGGTTCATTGGAATTCAGCCCACTCACTAATCTAACTGATCCTAGCATTGACAGAGTCAGTCGGATCCTTACAGTCTAGGTCTTGGTGCTGAGAAGGTACTAATTAAACCATGTTTGCCACTCCCTCTGTTTACTAGATGTAGCTCGATTTTCAGCTCTGTCGTAGTTTATACATACTATACTGAAGAAATTACAGTAGTGGAGAATTGCTGTGTGTAGTGAACAATGTTTTGCGAGAAAAGTCAACTTTAAAAGATATCATGAATGTTAAAATATTTATCATAACAGTATAATAAAGGAATTAAATGAAAGCTTTATTGACCAACATTGTAAAAACACACATCACACAACTTTTTTAAAACCTATATTATCCAAAGGAACCAAGTGGAGGCTCTAGTTACCAACAATCTAAAAAAAAATCACATCAATATCTGCCTCTTGGCATGTGTTATCTATTCCTTTTTTAATTTAAATCAATGATTGATTTGTTTCACTGTTAAAACCTTTACGATATCTTTAAACTTGCTTTTGTTGTTAGTGTTTAGCTTAGTTAAAAAAGATTTGTTCGTGGGCATTTCATTCAAGTAATTTCTTTTTAATATTTATCCATTTTTCATCTTCAATAGAATCAATCAAATTAGAGTTAAATGGTGCCTTGAATATTGTTTCCATGGAGATTGGTTCGCCAATTCTCCTGAAAGCTGTGTAAAACTAATCGAAAGAAAAAATAAATATTAAATCATTGATACTAAAACAAATAAGTAATAATGTGCTATTAATCCTTATCCTAATTTGGGATTACAAATTACTTAAACGTTATTAAACAAATCACACTTGCTGAATTCAGTGCGTACTTTAATAACCGGGATTCGACGTCAGCTAAAAAATGAAAGTCAGTCTAACGTATTACTAAATTTTACATCCATGTGGAAGAGGTATACAATACCAAAGGCTGACATCATGTGCTTATTGGTATTTTTTTAACCTCCGATAAATGTTCACTATAGCAACAATAACTATCGCTAATTATGTTTGATGACATGTATAGCGTCACAACCACTACTGTGTTGATCGTATATAAAGAGCTCTAACCATTGCACCAAAGGTCTTGGCATTTGATGTAGCTGGTGGTGTGGTTAACATGTTGTTATGTACTATTCTTTTTTCCTCACTCAAAAGTTTTCAGAATGGATAAGTCAGAGCTTAGACTGCACAATAGAAGTAAGCTAGAAAAATGTTGGTTTGGCACGTAATTAAACGATTTAATTATAAAGTACACCTACATATGTCTATATGTATTGCACAACTTATTTATGACGTATTACTGAAACGTAGCTCTACCCTAAATTGCGTTGATTAGCCTAGACTGTTAATCAAATAAATTTGTTATTGTTATTACAGGTAGCTAGTTATATTCAATATTTTTATTTATATAAATCTCTTCCATTTACAAAAAAATAAATACGTATATATATTTTTCGAGACGGGAGAGTTTGTCATCAGTCTTTAAATTTGATTTTTGACCCGAAACGTACCCTAGGCATTCAATATAACATTGTAAGAGGTAATGCTTCAGTACTTGGGTACTTCGTAATTTGTTTTTTAGTTAAAACTACTTAGTTTTATTGCTGTCTTCATTAGTCCGGTATTGTTAATGAGGAATAATATAAGAACAATATAATTTCTGTGGCTCATTCTGAAGTATAAGTATTAGAATATTGTGTTAAACCTGGTTCCCATTTAACATGGAAAGATTTTGAAATTTGGCAGACGATTCTGCTACTACAAGTAAGGCCCTCTACTGGAGAATAGTTATTAACTAAAAATTACTTGTTTACTTTGAAGAATGGTGGCTGCGTCATTACAGATTTGCTGCACAGTTTGGCGTTAAGAGTGGTACAGTCAACAGTTAATATTTAAGCGGAGAAAACGTTAAAACACTTAAATTAACTTTTATTTTTAGTCACATATTTTTCTCAGCCAGGCCTGGCATGGCCAGGTGATGAGGTCACGCAACTCGCAAACTGACGGTCACGGATTCGAATTCCAGTCACGCCAAACATGCTTGCCCTTTCAATCGTGAAGACGTTGTAATGCTACGGTCAATCCCACTCTTCGTTTGTAAGAGTCACTGGGATTGGCAGTGGGTGGTGATGACTAGATTCCTTTTTTCTAGTCTTACACTGGTAAATTAGGGACGGCTAGGGCAGATAGCCCTAGTGTAGCTTTGTGCGAAATTAAAAAAAGTAAAAAATTCTCAGCCATTTGTAGTGAGTGAACAAGATGAAAATTGCCTGTAGTGGACGACAGGTAAAGTTGTAACACTTGTGTAGTGGTATCACTGAAATAGTCAGAGATTAAGCGCCTTTTTTCATCGCATTTCTGAGGCTTAAATACCTGAATAGTTTTACTATTTTTGGGTTTTAAGCTCCCAGTGTCTTCAACTGCTACTTTTCGGTAAAGAAATGGCCAAATGGATAAAAAAGGTCTGTATTGAAGTTCCTTGCATTGGTGTAGTTAAAATGCGTAAAGAATTAGTCGGTATTATCTGTTTCTTATATTGATATAATTGAAATCGATTAAAATGCAGCGATCTACAAGAATACAAAAATTAGGTAGTTTGGGAAACTGCAGCTGTGTATGTGGTCGAATTTATTTCTAAATTTGTAAGTAATGTCAATTTGGCTTTAAAATATCGATGGAGTTGTTTGGATCCATATTGGTGTTCGAAATCTATTATTCTATTGTTTTTAATATTGGTATGAGAAAATCCAATGACCCCACAACATAATAATTTGCAATTCTTTCGATCATATGTACTGCTCCAAAATCTTCAACATTACTAAGCACGTTTTTGACTGTAATTTTTAAGTTCGTTTTGTTAGTGAGCTTCGATGTTCATGTTTCAATAAGTTATTGAAGATATTCACAAGAAGAGCCTTATTATAGTGCAGCTTTGCCTTCAAAGTAATCTAACAAATAAACACAATAAATTAGGTATTGTTAAAAACTATTTGTGTTTTTCAAAAATCGTTCTTACATTTTACACAGGACTTCTCTCGCTAATACTTGTTTTTTTTTACAGTGCACATATTGTCCAGGACCATCCAAGGAACTTATATAAGCGAAGGAGGAGGTTTTGATTATGATCAGTCATGGATATGCGCAATGTACGTATGTTTTAATGTCACAGATAAATGTTTGCATTATTATAAGTTTCATTACTGACTGTGCAGGGCGTGGCCTTTCATCAGCGTTCCTAGATTATGGGTCATAGAATTGGGGGTTTGAGTCTCGTCGTCGCAAAGCCTCTCTCCGTACTTTAGGACCTTAGATGTGCTACAAGAGTGACGGTCAGATCTCACAATTATATCAGATAGGATTAGCTAAAGAATTGACTTAATCGTATACCTTTGTATAGCATATAACCGACGTAACATGGACCTTATCGCAAACATAGTTTTGTAACATATCATCACTAGTGTAACCTGGACTTTATAATAAACAAAGTTTGTGTAACATACAAGTACCAGTGTAACCGTATTTAAAGATATAAATGTTATGTATTATTATATCACTGGTTTAACTGGATTCAAAAATACAAATGTTATTTACTATAGTATCTTTGTTTCAACTAAATTCTACAATATGGATGTTATGAATTACAATATAACTGGTTTAATCATATTTCATTTACTATTGCATCACTAGTTTAACCGGTCTCCAATATACAGGTATTATGTATTGTAGTATTATACTGTTGTACAATAACACGATGCAACACAAATTTTATTCCTGGATAGTTTGTGTTGTTTCTTAATTGCTTATATTGCAAAAATACAGAAAATGGCCATTATTCCCTTCAAACATTGCTTTTGTGACTTGGATAATGAAATTTAGAAACTAACCTTATTCTATGTAAAAACGGGCAAATTTACATATTTTTATTTACATAAAGCTTGAATAAAACAATATGAATCACGATTTACATGTATTTACACTAAAGTTATATAAAAATGAAAAAAATGTTTAGAAATGAGTAGTTTTTCTAGATTTGGGACTGTAAGGTAAATCACTTTCACTTATCAATCCCCAAATATAGCTTTCTATCATGTTTTTGTTATATGTTCCTTGGTAGAGGCGTTCAAAGTCCAGTATATATTAATGGAAGTGCTTGCCTTGCTACTCTGAGTATGCTCCCATGTTCTCCTTGAACTTATCAAGATGAGCGTCAAGGATATGGACTTTCAGGAACATCCTGCAACCAATTTGCAGTTCGTCACTAGAGCCTCGACCGATTTCATATAATTTTCGGTTTTGTGATTGCCCACGAATCCCCAAACCACTGCGACAAAGCTCACCCAAACTTTTTTCCTTCTTACTGAGCTTCTTGGGGAATTCTATGCATTTCAGGATCTTTCTCTATTTGTGGTCTAATGAAGACACTAGCTTTCACCTTTGCCTCAGACAGCATAGGGAAGAAGTCTTGAAGATACTTGAAGGCTGAAAACTCCTTATCAAGAGCTATGACAAATTGCTTTATAAGGTCCAATTTTATGTGCAATGGTGGGAACAACACCTTCTGGTTCACACTTGACATTGTGCTTGCTCCCCAACAGAGAACTCGATCCATTGTGGCCAGTGCTTCCTGTTGTAGTGCGCTGCGGTACCCTTGCTGTGGCAAAGATAACAGGGAAACTTGGTAAAATCTCCTTGGAGATTCATCAGGAATGCCACCATTTTGAAGTCTCCGATAATCTCTCAGTCATAATCATCATATTTTCAGGCTTCTAGCAAGGTCTTGACGCTGTCGTATTCCTCTTTTATGGAACAGTACAGCTTTTGAGGCTTTTGGATGAGTTATCAATGAAGAGACGCCACTTGTTCGGGTTGCAGGCAATTCCAATTGTCTCGCACAAACCGAATAAATTGTGGTAGAGTATATCTTGACGAGTGAAGAAGCTTGAAATGCTAATTATACTTCCTCTGACTTGAAACTTGCACTCTTTCATCTAACAAATCCCACTCCTCGAGCCTAGATGTCAAAAGCTTGGCATTTGACTTTGTTAGACGAATATCTCTGATCAAGTCATTGCGATCTCTTTGTTTGGAGTAATGTGGGTTTATTTCACCAGCTGCATCTCTGAAATTGTAATCTGGATCTTCAAAGTCTGCCTCCTCTTCTAATTTGCTGCTCTCTTCTGAGAATGACTGCTTTCTTTCTGGAGTGGGTACAGGGAGCTCAGAGCAATGAGGTTGGTGGCAATGGATGATGGAAGGTCTGGATACATAATAGCAGATGCATTCTTGCCAGCTCGACGTTTGGAAGGGACCGCCATTCAAAAGTAACAATTGCTTGAGTGGTCAGTGGGTTCACACTAAATTCTTGGAATAGTGAATTTCATGGCTCTCTTTTCCCCCTCTGTAACATCCTGCAAAAGAGCAAAATAAAATTATTATGAAGAATAAATTTATTTCAACCACAACTAATGTGTAAAAAGTTATCCAAAATATATTTTATGTCATACTTTTTCTATACTATTGGAAATTAAAAATATCTAAAATTTAAAAAGTTTAAAATTTGTTTGTTTGTTTGTTTGTTGTTTGTTTTTTGGAATTTCGCACAAAGCTACTCGAGGGCTATCTGTATAATATAAAATCTTACTAGTTAAGCAAGCAAATATTATTTGTCTTGTCTTCTTGAGTGCCTGGCATGGCCAAGCGCGTAAGGCGCGTGACTCGTAATCCGAGGGTCGCGGGTTCGCGCCCGCGTCGCGCCGAACATACTCGCCCTCCCAGCGGTGGGGGCGTTATAATGTGACGGTCAATCCCACTTTTAGTTGGTAAAAGAGTAGCCCAAGAGTTGGCGGTGGGTGGTGATGACTAGCGGCCTTCCCTCTAGTCTTACACTGCTAAATTAGGGACGGCCAGCACAGATAGCCCTCGAGTAGCTTTGTGCGAAATTCTAAAACAAACAAACAAACAAACAAAAGCCTTCTTGATTTTTTTTCTGCAGTGCTTGCAGGTAAAATGAGGTGCCCAGGGTTTGTATTGACCCCCTACAAGTATAGCAAAATATGCCTTGTAGGCTACGTACATTTTAGCAGATGCTGTCACAGAGTACTTTTTTACTCTTGTCTTGATAAATTGGCCACGTACATGGCAAAATGCGTCTAGAGAATGCTTGTAGCTTCTCGATTCTATCAGATAAAATTAGATAGGTTTATGTGTTCACTTAGAAAGCTAGAACTAAACTAAAGTTGTAAGTGGCAAGCCCCTGTGTATATATTACTATGGAAAGTTTTAGAAAAATATAAAAGGTTTTTAAAAACTCTAAGTTCTACAACATTCAAGAAAGTTTTTGAAAATTCTTGGAAGTTCGAGAAAATTCTCTATCAGCTTTTCAGCAATGAATTTACTTGGAATGTTCCGCAAAATAGGTAAATTTGAAAATTTCATTACCCAGGTCACAAAAGCAACGTTTGAAAAGAAAAATAGTTTGTTTACATTTACTTTAGGCATAAGCAATTGCGAAACAACACTTTCTTCTCAGGAACAAGAAAAAGTAATTTTGTTACATGATATAATTACCGATTGAACGTGAGCTTAATAAAGTAAAGATGCTGTGCGGTAAATATTACTGACTGAACCTGGGCTTAATTAAATAGAGGAAATATATGTATTAGAGCCAAGAAAAAGATGTTATGTAAAATCTATTGGCTTAAATCACAAGAATAGCATAATTAACGAAGTATTTACAAAATATTAAGAGGAAATTGTCGGGAATACCATACTTGAATTAATCTGTGAAAAAATAAGAAAATATTAAAATTAAAATTTGTTTTGTACGTCATTGAACAAAAATAATGCTTTTACTTTTAAAAGATCATAAAACAATAATAATTCATTTGCAACTTCGCTTTGGAATGATCTGGTTTGAGGTTTGATTGTTTTTCGGTTTATTTACCGCACAAGCTTCTTATATACAGCACTAGAGAAAAATGGAGCTTAATTTAGCCTAAATACTTAAAAGAAGTTTTAACCTTCACGCTGCCTGCTTGAGGCCTAATTTAAAGGTTTTACAGAAACATTTTTTCCCAACATTCAGGAATTGAAAGTTGCTTTAAAAAAAAGTAAAACTCTCTATGGCGCCATTCTTACTCTAAAGTAATTCTCCAGGGCTTGCCTTACTTCCTTTTATCTTGTTTTTGGGAAACACAAGATGTAGCTGAGTGACATCTAAGAGAATCATGATGTCCAGGAAAACAGCAGATTTGTCTCCCATCTGAAATCTAAACCAATAATTAAGGTATTAATCTCCGTCGAGTAGTTTTGTATTGGAACTGGCATACACCATGTGGGAAATTAAACCTTGTTTTTATTTTACCAGCTGAACACAATCTGTATAATAAGAAAATATGAAGTTATAATTTACAACAAGAATCAGTTGCTCTGGTGGGTGCCATTTTTTATTTCCACTGTGGTCACAAATTACGTTTGATTAGTTGATCTTATGATCACTCACGGTAGTTAAGTGAGATGTCTGAAAAATCTTTCTTATGTCTTTAACTATTCAAGGCTTTCTTTCTATATTGTAAATATATCTCTAATACCATTAACCATTCATAGCCTTTTATAAATTCTCAAAGCCTCTCTTCTGTCGTTAACTATTCAAGGCTTTTTCTAGATCCTGAAAAATATATTCTTAACAATAATTCATTGAAATCCTTTAAAACATTTTGTCGGCCTATCTCTTCTATAATAACGTTTAAAAAAATTATTACAAAATACCAAAGACAAATCATTTAATTATATCATACATTCCAGGGTTATAGACACCCTGAGAAGACTACAATTATCCAGTAGGAAAGTAAAAATATCGAAACTAAAACCTTACAAAATTACCAACGTGCATATGGTAGTGTGAAAAATAACGCTTTCTCACGATAGTGGCGCCCTTGAGCCTAATGCTTCCTATATTTTTGTTTGTTTACTTGTAAGCAAAACCATAATGAGTTATCTGCAGTGATCATCGCAGGAATTGAATTCAGGATTTTAGTACTGTAAATCCGGCATCTACTTCTATCTTATGGGAGACGTTGCCCTTTTTAAGCCGTTAACAAAGTTATGTTCAGATGTACCATTTTCTCCTATCAACTATTATAGGTATTTTAGTATTGCAACTGTATTACCCTTATATGCAGAACAATTTTTTTCTCATCTTCAGGTCCCCCGTTTGGAGAGCGGTAAGTCTTCAGATTTATAATGCTAAAATCAGGGGTTCGATTCCCCTTTGTGGACACGGCAGACAGCCCGCTGTGGCTTTCTAATAAGAACGCACACGCTCATCTTTAGAAAGAAAGATGACTTTGATTCTGAGAACACATACGCAAACGTCTACACATTTATTTTGCCTTTAACGTTGTAGACCCATGAAGTTCGGTTGATTATAATCCAATCTCCATGGTGGGCGAGCAGTCAATTTAAAAAGTACTCGGTTTCTACAAAAGTTTCCGAGTGTTATTACACTGAATAACTTAACGTTCTCATTATTAAACGTTCCTTTTATATGTGCTTAGCCTGCTCATATTGTGAATTTATAGTTAAAGGAACGTATAATAAATATGCCATGTTCTTGAATGTTATTGTTATTCAAATCATACCTCCTCTAGTTCCTAAGAAAATGGAATATCTTGTATGTTACTATGGTACCCTGCCAATACTGCTATTGATTGGTGCTTTAGGTACTCAGCAGTGTTATTAATAGAAATAACACGAAACAAAAGTAGTAATCTTTTCCTAACTTGTACAAAGCTGGAAATATATATTATTTATATAAAACATAATCAGTAACAGCTAAATAAAGCATTATCATATTAATGAGAATTAACTAAACTATTCTATCATTAATAAGGACTAATAAAACTATTGTATCTTATTAATGAGGACTAACGTATAGTCAGTTTTATATATGATTAATAACGAAATATATTCGTTGAGATTTGTTTACTTCACATTTTTCGCTCTAGTTTTCAATTGATAGGCTAAATGAAAGTAAGCTAGTTAACATTTTTACTATTAAATCTTGTTTTATCATATGTGCCCGAACAGTGGGATTTTATTGTCACTCTTGTAGAATACCCGCGATTCCTATGTGCGAAGCGTTTGTTTTTGGCAACGTAATGCGAACATTTAACTCTCGAATTGACAGCCCGGAAACGAATATGCCATGACCAGCCCTTTTTAAAGACAATAACCTCTACATTTTGAACAATCAGGACAGGTCTAATGCCATATGACATTATATAATGACTAAATGAGCTATTGTACAAACTAAAAGTCTTATAATATTTCTCTAAAATACTTTTTTAGAGATGCTTTTTAAATTACAGCGCATTTCTTTAGCATTTTTATATGCTAAGCCTGACGCCAATATTTAAAATTGTTCAGAGGAATGCTCCTACACTCAACGTTATATTGTTGTGGTATTAAAACGTATTTATTGTATGTTAACAAAGTTTGTGGTTTGTCCACATGATACTTAAATATGTAAAATAATGTTGAAGTTATTTTCAAGTCTGCTTTTTTAAATACGTTCTTAGGTGTAGTCTTCCTTCGCTACAAAGAAGACATGTTGCCATTGCTAGACTGAAAGCACCTGCCAACATGGGTCGTACGTCTCACGAAGTTAGGTTCTTTATTTTGGTTTTAACACCAAGTAAAGAGGTAGGTGAAAATTGACTTAAGACAAGTCTGGTAATTAACTGAAATCTAAAATATTTCTCTTTGTTTCCTGGTGGATTTTAATTTCTAATCCACGAAATTAGAAGTTGGAGTTTTGTATAAATAACGTCTTTGTATTTTATTTTCTTAGCTCTACTTTTGACGTCTGAACATTCACGCCGTAACTTTAAACGTCATTTATAGTGATGGAACAATTACGTGGTCGCTAAGCTGAAGTTAAATTTATAAGCTTAAATCAAAGACAAAAGGCGAAACGGTTATTTGAACCGTTTTCAGTTCCTTAAAAACTGTATTTAATGTTATTGTTTAAAAGCTCTGTATTTGCAATATTTTCTTATCAGTTAAAAAGTTGTATATTAAGGACACTTTTAAAAATCTAAAACTTTTATATGTATAATATTGTGTACTGCCTAGACACTTTGGGTTCTTAATATTTCGTTCAGTTTGAAAGATAGAAATTAAAACATTATATTTTCCAACACTTTTTATTGTTCACATATTACGTATGTTGGTGAGCAATATTCTAAAAATCAAATTACCTGGGGTGCCTCTATCGGATATGCGAATCATGATTTATTATAAAGAGACAATTTACTAATAATAAACATTACTACGTTCCAACACTTGTAGATTTGTACGAGTTTGTATAAAGTTCGTTATTTTAGATAGAATAAAAGTTTCTCCAGGATCAAGAATCGTCGGATTTCCAACAGCTGATTATAAATATTACTGCTTTTAAACATAAAACAAGTCTGTATCAGCTTGTATCGTCTGTCTGTGGATAGGTGTTTGAACACTAAGGGCGACACTGGGTACTGCAATTCAACTAAAGAAGAAAGACCCCTTCTATTAAAGCCTTTGTTAAAAATAAATATACAATAGATTTATAATGATCAAAATCTAAGATGAAAAGAAAACCGTTTGCGTTTAATTTTCGTAAATGATCAACTTAAATTGGACATTTTATTTCTGAGTATCTTATTCAATAGATCTCAAAATTATTTGAATTTGAAGCCAGTTTTTGGTAGAATAAGATTATTATACTAATAGTTATCTTCTACATTTACATCAGGATTTTCTTAATTATAGAGTATAACTTGTAGTTTTAGGGTTAATGTAATTACTAATAAATTTTCTTACATAGGATCTCTTCTTGTAATCCAATATATTTTATACTGTGAAATAAGTCTTAAAAGTACAAAGATAAAACCAATGAAAAAGATATAAAAGAGCCACATATGGCCTCTTTGTCTGTACAAAAAATTTCGTTTCGCACATTGTTTTATGTCCAAAGGTTTACTTCAGAGTGTCGAAATGTAGAGAATATCTAGGGTCATATTCCTCTCAATGGAGCATTTCTTAACACCCTGATACATAATAATATGACCCCTCGGTGTGGATTGTGTTCTTTCAATTTACCTCCTCTGGGGTTTAAACATCCACCCACAGGTTTGCCGTGCGTGGCGATCTGTAAAGGGGAAGAGAGGATCCTGGTGGTTGAGGGGTCCAACCCTAACACACCACTTTGGCCTTGAATTCCTGTAGACAGGCAGCCATGGGATGGCCCCCTTGGGTCAATCAGCTGGTCCACTCAGGCTAGGGTCAACCAAGTACCAGTGTTTCATGTTCTCAACAGGTGTTGTGGACATTATATCTGATGCTGGTGTTTGGGTATAGTGCTTACGAAACCCTGGCGTTGCTGCAGTGTCCTTGTTTGACGTTGTAGTGCGTCCCTTCGTAGGGCTCCATGGTGGGTAGAGTCAGTAGGCACCAAAATTTTCCTTTCTTTATTATAGATACTCCAATTAAAAATCTTAATAAAATAGTGGTAAAACAGTCTATAGGTAAATGATCACGTCTTGAAGATTCTGAGCAGCAATCCTCGCTATCCGAACCACCTGTTGTACCAAATTTTCTTATATTGCACTCACTTTCAGACAAACATTTAGGGCAACTGTCTCTCTTTTTTCATTTAGAAGGGAATAGAGGGACTTGTTGCCTCTCCAAAGTCAGTAAAGAAACTTCGATCTGGGGAAATATTGGTTGAAACATCCACACCTCAACACCTTAAACTCCTCATGAAATCAAAGGTAATTGGGGATATACTTATTGAGGTGTATCTCATGCTACTTTGAATTCATCACGAAGAGTTATTGTTGACAGGGACTTGAAGAACGTCCTTGAGCCATAGATTCTCGCTGGTTTTTCCGCTCAATGAGTTTCTGCAGTGAGGTGTATCTCCACTCGCAAAGATGGAATTATGATGCCGACTAACATTCTTATTCTGACATTTACATCATTACTATTACCTGCCACCATCAAGGCAGGTTATCTTAATTGCAGGGTACAGCCGTATATTCCAAACCCTTTCCAATGTTTCCAGTGTCAGCAGTTCAGTCACTTAAATATATTATGTCGTGGTTTCTTGACGTGTGCTCGTTGCGGTGGCAAGGACCATGATGATGCCTATGAGTGTGAAACGGACCCTCATTGCGTCAATTTCAATGGCTCTCACCTGTTCTACTTTCGTTCTTGCCATAAATGGTTGGAAGAGAAACAGATGCAGCGTTTGAAAACAATTCATAACATTATTTAACCTGAGGCTCGAAAGATACTCTCACCGCCTCATCTCGGACGTATGCAACTACACTTGGTTTTACTGCTACAGTGGGAGTATAGACAGATCTCTGTGCTTCCAAAAGGATCGTTCTCAAAACAAATGAAGTCTTTGATGAATCAATTTCAACACCTATCTCTGTCCCTTCCATACATTCCAACAAATCCCAAAATCCACTTCCTTTGCACAATTGACCCAGGGCAGGATCTATGGAGGTCGATAGACCTCGATCAAATAAAGACAGTAAAGAAAAAAGATGTGGTCGTAAACAGAAGGGTTCTTTACCCAATTCGCTTATATGTAAATAAAAATGGCCTCTTTGATACAATGGATCTGTCGAGGTTTACCTTCTAACCTGAATGTCATCAAAACACTGATTGCTTCCTATCATCGTGTATGTCTTTTTTAAAAGGAAACATTTCTTAAACCTGCCACCTTTCGACGGTTTTCTTTGTATACAAATGACAGGCTATGTGATGGACGAGTGGATGGAAGGGTGGCACTGTTGATTGATTAGCACGTGCCCACCCTGTCTTTGCCACTCAACACACCTTTGGAGACAATAGCCATCTGTGCTTCCTTGGGTCCTACCATCTCTGTTTGTTTTCTCTACCTGTCACCTAGAGAGACCTATGATCAATCAGATCTTTTTAATCCTGGGGATTAATGGACATCGTCCCCTCTGGGAAGTCCTGATATTAATCGGAGGGGTCGCTCTTTAGAGCGTATTCTCTCTGATCACAACCTTTTTCTTTTCAATACTGGTTCTTTTACTTATTTTTCGTGCACCAAGCCAAACCTTTAGCGCTGTTGATCTCCCAATTTGCTTCATTAGTGTCACTAATCCATGAGGCAGTGGCCATTTTCCTATAATCTTGAAAGAGACTGACCGTGGACGATACCACCCGACCATCGTGCCCTGGTGGAAGTTGAATCAGGCAAACTGGCCTTCTTTCACTGTTCTTGCAGAACATGATCCTGCCATTGTCTGCAAGCCATCATAGAAGACTGTGTGACAGCAGTAACTGACTGTATTATACAAGCAACTGCTCAATGTATTCCTAAAACCTCGACAAGTTTCCACGATATCCTCGTCCGAGGTGGAATCCAGCCTGCCAAATGGCACGAAAGGAATACTTTCTGTAAATATCCCACACTCTCGAACTGCATCGCTTTCCAGAAGGTCCGCACATGCCCGGTGGGTAAGACGCCAAAGCCAGAAGTAATCTTGGATTAATTTCACCACCAGCATATCTTCTACCACCAGTTTCAAAATCTTATGGGACAAGGTTCGAATAGTCAGTAGATAATATAATTCTGTTCCCCTTTCGAGCTGATTGTCTCTGTGACTATAATCACCCTTTACTATTGGAACTCACACTGGCTTTTCATCAGTTTGGCAGTACATCAGTTGGACCTGATGATATACGTTATGAAATACTGCGCCATCTATCTTCTGCTTCTCTTGCTATTCTTCTGGTTGTTTTAACATATCTGGCAGGAGAATGATTTTCCTGATGCCAGGCTATTGCCCTACCTTTCTCTAAGCCTGGGAAGGATCCCAAAATTCTTTTAAAATACCGTCCAATTGCTTTGACAAGCTGTCTCTTTACGACTTTAGAGATGATGGTTAATGCTCGTCTTGTTCGATTCTATATTCGCCAACCCAGTGTGGTTTACGAAGAGAGTACTACAATGTGGACTATCTGATTCGACTTGAAACGTCAATCAGACAAGCATATCTCAAACGACAATGTCTTGTATTAATATTCTTTGACATTGAGAAGGCTTATGATATAATATAAAGGTATGGCATTTTTCGAGACCTCCATGTACATGTATTACGTGGTCATTTGCCCATTTTTATTTTAAAAATTTAATGGATAGGAGATTCCAAGTTTGTGTTGGTTTGACACTTTCCCGTTCTTTTCTACAGGAACTTGAAGTCCCTCAGAGCTGTGTTTTGAGTGTCACACTTTTCAGTGTAAAGATTAATGCCATCATGGAACAACTCCCTTTCACTGTTGCAAACGGGCTCTAGGTCGTCGGCTTTCACATCTCGTGTTAGTTGTCGAACATGAGGTATATTGAGTAGCAACTACAGTGATCCTGAACTCCATATTGGTGAAGTTGTGCTGCCTGTGATCTTTGAAACAAAGTTCCTGGGGCTTATCTTTGACCATAAGTTGGCCTTTATACCACACATCAAGCGGCTACGGGCCAAATGAACATCCTCTGTGTCCTCTCTTCCACCATTTGGGGAGTGGATTGATTTCTAAGCAAATGATACATCGTGCTCTTATTCTATTGAAACTCGACAATGAATCACTAGTCTATGGCTCTGCTAGAACATCGGCCTTAAAGATTCTGGACCATTCATTATCAAGGACTTTGGCTCTGCACTTGGGCTTTCTGCACTTCCTCTGTTCAGAGTTCATATGTAGAGTCTCATAAATCGTCTTTGCACCTATGCTGTTTGCATTGGTCTTTACTATATACTTTCGTTCCTTACCAAAGCATCCCACCTGAGATTGTGTTTTCCTTCCTTGGTGGACCATACTTTTTCAGAACAGATGACCTGTCATTGCTCTTTTTGGCCTTCGTATCCAGTTGCAGGTGGATGAATTGGGCCTGTCTTTGGACAACATTGCTGTATCCACTGGTCAGCCCATCCTACCATGGCTTCTTACATTCCCTAAATGTGACCTGTTTTTAAGTCATCTGAGAAAAGCAGACACTTCTGATATTTGTTAAGCATCTTTCGAACCATTTTTCCATTCCTCTTTATACATATGGCTCGAAATCAGGTGACTGTGTGGGCTATGCTATCGTTTGCTGTGGTTCGGTGGTTGCGTGCAGAATCCTCCCTTTACAGCTTTTATGTTTACTCCTGAACTGTACGCTATTTCTCTTCCCCTGGATCATAAAGAAGCCAAGCAGTACTCAAACTTCACTATTTATGCTAACTCGCCAAGTTCTATGCTGGTTATGGAATCACTTCACGCTAGTTCACACCACGTT
This sequence comes from Carcinoscorpius rotundicauda, assembly GCA_011833715.1. Lineage (NCBI taxonomy): Eukaryota > Metazoa > Arthropoda > Merostomata > Xiphosura > Limulidae > Carcinoscorpius > Carcinoscorpius rotundicauda. The sequence continues at coordinate 146,657,963 of CM022391.1, read as the reverse complement.
CTCGTTGATATTCAAAACCGATTGACCCATTTCTCGTTAACATCTACTTCTATCCAGTTTTTCTGGATATAGGACCACGTTGATATTCCAGGAACGAGCTCGCCGACACAGCAGCTAAAATCTATCTGATCTGAAACTATCGCCACTGCGTCTGCTCCATACATGGACTATGGGTCCTGTATTCAATGCTTGGCTCCGTGCCAGCCGGCAGTCGGCTTGGAGTGAGCAACGCTAAAACAAGCTTTTCAAAATAAAACCCTATATTAGACTTTGGCCGTCTTGTTTCTGTGAGGATTGGAAAGAGGAAGTTCTAAGTAGACTACACATTGGTCACAGTTTTTTAACTCATCGTTTTCTTTTTTCTAGAACTGATGCACCAATGTGTTGTCTATGTAACACTTATGTCAAATAAGCCACATTTTACTTTCTTGCCGTAGTTGAGTCATAATCATTTTCACCATATTCTGTCCCAAGATTTGTTTATAACGTTACAGTGTTATTAGTGATGGTGACACTATCCATTTTGGAAATGTTTTTAGTTTTTTAAAAGCCATTAATCTTTTTAATTCTATTTATTTTTTTAATTTATACATTAGACCTTTTTAATGTAATTCCTTTTTAAGAATCACAGTCTATCTGGTTCTATTTGAAATTAGAAAATGGCCGTAACATCAAAATATTCGAAACCAGGACTGGAAAGGCCAACTTCCGGTGACTGACAGTGGTTTTTGTACTGACGTGTTAGTCTTCCTGGCCAGTTATGATAATTACAATTATGCTACAGAAAGTCCTTTACAACTTGTGTTACTCTAGTTTTTCTCTTAAGATTGTAGACTAGGTGTAAACAGTGGTTTTATGCTATTGATTTTGTTTTTTAAACTATGTTTTGTTTTACCTTAATTTTCTTTTATGAATTTTACTAAATTTACTCTACTTCTGGATGTTTGTTGCAGATAGCCTAATTGCTTTGTGCCATAAAACATCAAATCAATCAATCAACCAACCAACCAATCATAATATTATGAATATGAACGGTGTCGCTATTCAGTCATGACGTATTTTTTGTGTTCTAAGCATTTCCGCATAATTAAAAAACAACAAAAAATTAAACCATCATTTTTAGTGCTTTTGTTGTTTGTGATTTTGTTCTCAATATTTTTGCTGCTGCCGGTGTTTTTGTTGTGTACTATTGGATGTAACTTGAAGGGTTTTACTCGATTACGTATTAACAAAGAAGTATGTTTTGTGTGTATATGGGTCTAATTTTGTGGTAGCTGAATAAGAAAAAAAAACGCTTGAGTGTTTGGAATTCTGAAGAGGGCAGACTTTGATATATCTTTAATTCGTCTGATGTAAAGTAAAACGTATAGTAATTGTTAGTTCATGGTTCGTTACAAACGTTTCTTCGTGTGTATGCGTTTTTTTGAAACATACTCCTGTGTTACTGGGAGGGGTATGCATTTAAAATAAAACAAAAAACTTATAGACAATCATGATTATTTTTTATACAACAAAGCGCCATCTGTTGACTGTTTTAAAATATTTTCTACTTTCACAAATACATTTGTTTGGTCACTTATTTCAGTAGCACCCTGACCATCAGTGGCTCGACGACAACCCTTGAGCGTATGAAGCTAAGAATCAGGGTTTGATCCCTACAGTATCCACAGCGCAGAGGGCCCATTGGATAGTTGGCTCTTAAAACGAAACCACACAAGTGTTATTCCAATGAGCGGGATACGAAAAACCTGAGTAATAAACTGATTATGCCAGTCTTACCAGTTTACGTCGAGAGGCTGACACGGAAGAGTAATACATATGTATACTTTTACATGATACGTTAGGCTGTTTATTCACGTGAAAGGGAGACAAATCGGAAATTCCGTGTTTTGTTATCGCTGAGTAATTGCCTATTCGGTGAGAAGTCTATTGCAAAGTTATTCGGGTGAACAATTGCTAGCTTTACTTTATGGGAATACTCTATACTTCCGGTGAAAGAGAAGAGAAGCGGAATTGTAGAGTCATAAAAAGCAAGAAAGATAAACCGTGATACTGCTTTGCTACAAGCGGGAAATGGGCAGTTTTTCTGCTCCATGGTGGGGCTATAAAGAACACTTTCTCGTCTGTTGGGCGCTGTTCTGGAAATTTCTTTAGTACGCTAAGTGAAGAAAGTTTAAGTTAATGTATTACTGCTGGTTTTGAATGGAAAAAAACAACGAATTATCAACATAATGATTATACTGATAAATTAGAAATGCAAGTACAATTAAATACTTAAAGTTCGTTAATTCAGGTGCTGTTTTAATGTTCTTTACATCCTCTCTCAACTACTTTTTGAACGATTTGTGAATATAATATTTTCTCTTTTGACATATTAAAACGTAACTGAGTGTGGCAGATAACTATAAAAATTTACTTTGACATTTTAAAATCTGTATGGCAAACGACTTACAATTTAATTTGATACCATTTAAAGAGCGCCGTAGATATTAAGTCATCCATCTTACAAGAAACCCATCTTGGTTAGGATATCTCGTACAATTACGTCTTATTTCAGTCTTCAAGTGATTCAGCGGTAAATTTATTGGTTTAAAACATTAATGATTGTGCTTAGATACCGGTTGTGAGGAAGGGTATCGAAACCGTGATAAGCCACTAAACATATATAAATGATATAATAGATATATTATTGCAGATACCTGGTTTATCACACTAAGATGTTACGAATCCTTTCCTTACTGAGGTTCGAACCATGAAATAGTTACAACGGTTATGCTCTGAAGTTGATTCTCCAACGGTCAAGACCTTGAACCCATCCATATTTTTCTGGTAGCAACAATTTTAATAAGTTATTGAAAAGTTAAACTTTTCATTGTATTGTGGTAATTCTGTTTTTTTTATTTTCAAACAAAAATTTAGAAACGAACGTAATTTGCGAACCTGAAGAACAAGCTCACAATTAAAAGGACAGTACTTGTATATTGTTTTAGAACGTACATTTTGGTTGCGCTATGACGAAAGTCGTCTGCATCTAAGAAATAACTCAAATTTAAGATATTTGTTTATAAGTGAGATCCCACTGGAGTTTAATTGAGTTGTTGGTTTATAAAAGAAAGTTATGTCGTTATTAATATTTTTAAACGTAGATCACGAGCTTTTGCAGTACAAGTACTCCGGGAAATAATCAGTGAGAGTAACGAAAAATGGATTAAAGTATGATATGTTTGCTTTTGGATTTCGCGCAAAGCTACACGAGGGCTATCTGTGCTAGCCGTTCCTAATTTTGGAGTGTAAGGCTAGAAGGAAGGCAGCTAGTCATCACTATCCATCGCCAACTCTTGGGCTACTCTTTTACCCTCGAATAGTGGAATTGACCGTCACATTATAACGCTCCCACGGCTGAAAGAGCGCGCATGTTTGGTGCGACGGGGATGCGAATCCGCGACCCTTGGATTACGAGTCGCACGCCTTAACTCCCCTGGCCATGCGGAGAAACAATATTATACCAACAATGTAACTTCCAAACTGAGTGCCAAAGAAGCCTTTAGCTTAATACCAGAGCTCACCACACCAGCTGGAAAGTTACAGACAAATGTTATCAATTTACGAATCAGAATTTAGAGTAAGAACTAAGAACACATAATACTGTTTATATATTAGTTTTATTAGTTGTTTTTTCGAATTAATTTTTTACGCAACAATAAAACGCTGCATTTACTTGTTCTCAGATGGTCTATTCATGGTTAACGGGTTAACATTAGTTTGGCTTTCGCCTCACCACTTTTTTCATTGTATGTATAGCTACAACTTAAGTTTAAAATCTTGCTGTATTTGTATGCGGTATTTATAGTTTTTAAATAGCTCAAGTTTCATTGTTACAGCATCAAAATTTCAAAAAATTAATGTGGGCACGTCCACAAACAGCACTAGAAGTGAAATGGTTTGCTTGCCGTTGGTGTGCTTTTCACACATCGTGTTACACTGTTTAGCTGTGGCAATGACTACCAGTCAGAAAATTCTTACTGTGGTAATGACTGTCTGTAGGTATATTAACGGAAAAAAAGCACAAAAACAGTTGCAACTTCATCCAGTTGGTCCAGTGTTACAATATAATGTATCACGGTGCTGCAATCAAGTGAGCAAAGCAGAGAAGTATACTAGCAATGTTGCAGAGATAGATGAGTGTTAGTTAATAAAGAGCCATTTGAAATAGTAGTGCAGTACTTAGAATATACATTTAAATGTATTCATTGTTTCGTTAGAAAATAAGCGTTATTTGCTCTTTTGGTCTTTCTAAATTTCTATAAAAATGTTTAGATATATATCTCAATTTTTGCGCTAGTTAGACTATTATCGTGTTTTATATATTTGTCACTGTATTTTTCTTTAACGAAACATTTAGGGGTGATGTTCGTCTTTTCCTAGCTTTACCAGAATCTTCTCCTTTGTACTTATTTATATTCGATATTTTTGTTCCGCTTCGTTCTTAGCGTTGTAACAATTTCTTGCTTTTATTATTTATTTTATATTGTAGCTTTTATTGGTTGCTTAAACTGGATAAAAAAGGATATCATAGGATTTTAGACAACCCCTCAATATCTGATAGTAAGCGAAAGTATTCAAATAATTTTTTAAGGGTCTGTGTGAACAATAAAGTAATAATATTAAAATAATCAAATTTGTAAAAGATGCTCCTGACTAGCGTGCCCTCTACATTATTTCTTTGTAATCGTTTTTGTGCAGTTCTTAGGAACCACTGTTCCAGCGGTTGCATCTTGGAAGCTAATATTTGATTTACTCTGATCCTCATTGGTTACACTAGTGAAGCAAACAAAACATCTGGAGGTGGTGGAAAATTTATCTACTAATAATTTGTGTTGAAGTATTTTTCAAAACCTTTCAAATATGTTTTGTCACTGAACGATGTTATAACTTATCGATTTTATTTTGAAGTTGAGTACTGCCGCTGTCAAATTAGTTTTAAGCCAACTGGCCCTTACTGTGTTTTCTTTTGTGTACACTCAAATATTACATACACGAATATAAAGTTAATACGCCTAAGATTGTTTGTTTATAATTAACAAAAAAGGTACACAATGGGCTATCTGTGCTCTACCCACAGACATAATGCTGGGGGTAATACACCTAAAAACACTAACCATAGCGCAACTAAAATCGTTTTCTTGCTTTAATGAATTGTCCTTGAGTAGTAATAATGTGCGGATATACGCTTGTAATTTTGAAAAACAAAACTGCAAAATGATAGTGTCTACTGGTACTTGTATTGCAAAGAGTAATATACAGTAAGCATGAGCAATGAATACTTATTTTAGAAATAAAATACTTGTATAAATTTCTTTTTTATTTAAGTCAATAATAAACATTTATTTTAAGAAGAAGAATTTGTTATAAGAATAAGAAATAAGTTATTACGAAATATACTCCGACAGAAGAATATACATTACCGATTTTGTAGCTTTGCGCCAAAACAAATAAAAACGTATCCTTTATAATATTTACTTTACTGTGCTTGCGTAGCAAAATTTTACTATAAAACAGGCCATATATTTTACTTTGACATTGTATTACGGTTCTTTCACACACCAACATAAGTTAGTTTCTATAATCCCTAAACACAAACATGAGAAAATCATTATTCACAACTCTTGTTTATTCACGTAAAGAAAAAGTGAGAAGAAGAAAAAAAACTTTTCATATTTAAATTAACTTAATATTTCGCGTATTTACATGATCTAGTTTATTTCATCGCTTTGTTTTAAATTCTTTATAGTTCTCGATTTGATAGTTAGATTTGGCTGCTACTCACTCCGTCGAGTGATCAACATCGCTTAGCCTAAATAGTCACTGGACAAATTTTGTAATTAAGTTTCGTGGTTATATAAGTAATAAAATAAGTCGCAGCTTTTTTTTTATATTGGAAAACCAACATGATACGGGTCTCTGTTTATCCATCAACATATATCAAACTGCTATTGTACATTTTTGTTTTTGTTTTTCTCTTAGAGCTACGGTTATTCTGCTTTTTGCAATAAATTGTATGCTTTAGTTCAACTTGAGAAGCGAATCACAAACGACATTTTACGATTGTGAGATTTTCCGTCGCGTTTTAAACTCTTAGTGTTGTAAAATGTTTTTGTCGTTTCCTTTTCTATTCTTATACTTTCAGCGTCGCGCATATATACTAAAATATTTTAATTTCTCCGTTTGCGAGTTACAATGCCTTAGCTGAAGAAGTCGTAGTATAGGAAATTTTTGTTTGTTTGTTTGTTTGTTTTGGAAATTCGCACAAAGCTACTCGAGGGCTATCTGTGCTAGCCGTCCCTAATTTAGCAGTGTAAGACTAGAGGGAAGGCAGCTAGTCATCACCACCCACCGCCAACTATTGGGCTACTCTTTTACCAACGAATAGTGGGATTGACCGTCACATTATACACCCCCACGGCTGGGAGGGCGAGCATGTTTAGCGCGACGCGGGCGCGAACCCGCGACCCTCGGATTACGAGTGCACGCCTTAACGCGCTCGGCCATGCCAGGCCTTAGGAAATTTTTAGAACGACTTCATGAATATCTAAAATATGACGTCACATAGAGGAGTATTTATAATAGTATATTTCATTAACAATAACTTGACTTAGTGTTATTTTTACATAGAGCGACTATAGTGCCATAAACATGTTGTAAATATATATATACAAAAATTTAATCGACAAATTTAACAAATAAGGCACTCTTTAGTTCGAGCAAGGCGTAAGGTCTGTGGCTGGTTGTTACTGAACAGCAATTCAAAAACGGGAATTAATATCCCAGAACCCTGGTAAGGCTATTTAACTCGCGCATCATGTAAGGTGCTGTTCATATTGAGAATGTGAAATCACAATCAGTAATGAACGTAATTAACTGACTGTTTTCTTCAACAGCTGACTGAACTTCGGAAATCTTTCGATTTAATAATAATTTAAAAACACATTGTAGGCTATGTATAACCTTGCGTGAATGTTTATTGAAATAGCAAGTGAAGATTATTTGGTCAAATATATTTTACAGTAAAGTTGGGGATATGATAGAAACTTATATTGTTTAAAAGTGTAACCATCGGAAAAGAATGTGGTATTATTATTAGAATATTTAGAACAGTTATTCGAAGAAAGTTGCGTGTTGTTTTTTATATAAATTGCAGTACAATCAACAAAAGAAATCTATGGCATTTTAGAAATTAAAATATGTTGTAAATAACCGCTGAAATTTCGGAAGGAAAATTTAATAGAAGAACTACCTAATTATTCATACGAATTATAATGTGATAACGTATTATACAACACGCAGAAGGTGTTGATATTGAAGGTCCTTGTGTTGTGCTTTGTGTTGATACTGTGACAATGATCTCGTTCATTAACAACCGTATGTTAATAACTAAATTTTAACACCTTTGTTAAAACCAACAGTCCGAATAATAATTTGTTGATAGCGGAAATCTACAATTATGATTGAGACTTAATCATTAGGGAACTCAACTTTTGTTTTCTGTACATACTTTGCTTTGGGAAGATGTAAGAAGCATGATGCTACTAATAACTAACTCCTGATCTTTGAAGGTGATCAAATGAATGCTCACATAAGCTGTCTGCGCTGTGCTCTTCACTTCAGAGGGATCTAACCCAGTATTTTAACCGAGGACAAAAAGCTTAGAAAGCTGTTCAAGTTATGAGTGTTTCATTTATAAATATAAACTCAGTTGTACATAGAAAGCTTCAAAGTAATATCTTCCTATCAAAGTAACAGATATAAATTATAAATAATAACATCTTAGAAAAACAACTTGTAAATAAACTTTATTTCTGATTTATGACAAGTTATTACGGTTTCTTAAGTTTGTCTACTGTTCAACTCATTTGATCTGTTTGTTGTTGGCAGTTGCTTTAATAAATATGCCGACATGGTTATGGTATTCAGTTAAGATAAACTGAAATAAAATCTTATCGCTTAATTTCCAAGACGAGTGATGTCGTATCAACTTAGCTGGCTCGATATGTATTAGGTAGTTAGGGCACTTGACTTGTAATTTGAGAGTCGTCATACCAAACATACCCGCTCATTTAGCTTTTGAGGCGTTATAAGGAACGGTCAATCCCATTATTCGTTGGTAAAATAGTAGCTCAAGAGTTCGCGGTGGGTGGTGATGACTTTCTGCTTTCCTTCTAGTTTTACACTGTTACATTAGGGACAGATATCATAGGTAGCTATAGTGTAGCTTTGCGCGAAATTCAAAAAAGAAACAATCAAAACTATACGTGTATAGTTGTGTATCACACAATGGCCTCTTTTATTACTAGTTAAACTTAACTTTTGTCAAACAAAGATTTCTTGTCTTATTATAATTTAAGAATATACAGTTTTCATAAAGCTTTTGTTTCAAGTTTAATTTAACTTTTGTCTTACAAAGATCTGTTGTCTTGTTACAAATTAAGCCTAAACAATATTAACTCTCTCTATACACCATATCCAAACAGGACGTTTGTGATCATCGACTTTCACAGATCTCTTTTCCTTAAGGCACAAATATTTCAACACATTCATCCATTTAGATAACTCGTGATACAAGTCAAACTCTATTTTAAACGATTTTTCCTTACTTCAGTCCTTCCAATTACAAATAGACTTTCAATTTTTTCTTTCCTCCTAACGTGTCCAATAAACTGTCTTTTTCTGATGTTTATCAGCAACTTCTTCTTGCAACGTATTCTTAACAAAATATCTTCACTTGACTTGCAACACGCGATTTAAGAACCATAACCTAATTGCATCAATTCTCTGTCCTATACTTGACGATACTGTTTAATATTCCAAGGAATTTCACAACTCGAGACTGTGTTATACAAACTGTTTTCTTCCATATTAAGCTCAACTGCTTCTAATAAAAATATCTGTTGTTTTTTAAAAGCTGACTTTGACTGCATGACCAAGCAAAGAGCGCTGTCACGTTATAATTATCAAGAATTTCTGATCTACATTAAACTAACTGTATAGTTTACATCTAAAATAATGTAAAAGTAAGTGTTGTCACACAAATATCTGTACTGTGTTACAAGTTTATCCTAATTATTGTTGGATATAGCTACTTTTGTTTTTAATAAGTTCAGATTAAATGTTCATACACTAATTTACATTGTCAATAAGCTCATCTTGTAGCTTTGGACAAACAAATGTCATGTAGAGAAACCTGTTGAGAAAATTATTTATTACTAATAACCAAATTTAGCGTTCGTCTTCGTTTACAAATGACAAATTATTATTTTTGGTTTAACCGAAAAGTCTATTGCAGATATGGAACCCAGAATTTTAGCTTTATAAACCCTCAAAATTAATAACCAAGCCATCGAATACCCAAATTAAAGTCAGAAGTGGTTCTTTATACTAAAAATATATCCTTCTGAAATCTTTTCAGTTAAAGACTTGAGTAACTTAGTAGTTTCAAAAAAAAATTCTGGGGTCTTCGAAGTAATCTTGAAGATAAAATATAAGTGTGCAATAAATTTCCTATGGTACTTTAGTACAACTTTACAACAGATCAGAAGAACGAGTTTTCAAAGTACGAGTTAGAAAAAAGTAACATACGTTAAAACTTTAAAATTGAAATATTGTACATCTTTGCAGTTAATACATATTTTTCTACATGAGGATGTTTTCTTTTACTCCTCAGAAAGGGACAAAGAACGCCCTTGAAACCGGAAGGACTTTTTCCACGATATTTGCAGATATGGAATTTCGACAACGTCTCCTTGAGGTACACAGTGAAGTCGATTTTAACAATATCTTGTTAAAACATGCTCAGGATCTGGGAAACGAACAAAGCAGTCAGAATAAACGTCTTGGGAACAATGAGAACGAAGCTGATTACGAGGTACGATAAAACAATTAACGCCTTGCAAACAATGAGATTGGAATGTATGGCGTAAGCAGTTAAATAAATCAGTGGCTTAAAAAACGAAAATGAAGGTAATTACTAGAAAACTATCATTTATTTCCATTAGTAATTTTCATTTCAATGATATTCATTATGGAAGTAAACCATGGAGCTTTTGTACCAAACCTTGTATGACAATATAAATAGTAATAATAGCGACGTCTGAAAACCACAATAAATAGAAAATCACTATATACTGCGCTCAATAAAATATTATTGTTTTTTAAACCTTAAAATTACTGATGTGGTCGTTATAGATCCCACTAGTTTTTAAATGTATTTTTTACTGAAATATTTGTTTATCCAACTTATTATGGGTCCATTACGTTGTTTCATAGCTTTCATACGATATCCCCTACACCAGTGGCACAGCAACATATCTGATGACTTTTCGATACCCGTGGTAGGCAGAGCACAGATAGTCCTTTATGATGTAGCTTTGTGTTTAGTACCAAACAACAATAATTTTATATGATAACATACAAGCCACTTAAACAAACATACGTAATTTTGAAATTGATTCCACTTTGGAATACCCTATTTTACCTAATAATAATAATAAAAAAAAAAACTGGTTTCCTTTTGTCTTTTCGGTCAATTTTTAACGAGTTTTGTATCATGCGAAGATGTTAAATTGTTAGATTTGATCCCATATGTATGGGTCCAGCGTTATTGTTTGAATTAACCAAAGCAACTCCTAAGTATAAATACAATTATTGAATAATATTTGAATACAGGTATCTTGGTTCTTCTAACTTAACTGAATTACTCCAGGTAATTTTTTTTCTGTACCCAGACTGAACTACTTGTCTGTAACACAAGCCTACTCACAACTTAGGCCTAACGTTGTATAGTTAAGCATATTAAATGAAGAAGGAACATTTTCGAATTATACTGAAGTACCTGTGTATTTCTTTGCTTTCTAAGTGATGAACGCCCAAACCAAATATTTCCTTGATAAAACTGTAAATTTAATTATGTTGCTTTCTTTTAAGGAGCAAGTTGATAACATTCGGTTTGTGTTTAATTAATTATCAACTGATAGGAGTACAGAAGTGCAAACAATTTATCGATACGTGATGACTAGAAACTCGAAATAAAAATGCATCTCAGAACGTCTGGTACTGGTATCAACACCTGCAGATGACCTAATAGGGTCGAAACGTTGTTCTATGCTTTATTTTGATTTGTTTTGTTTTTTGTTTTTAAATTTCGTGCAAAACTACACGAGGGTTATCTGCGCTAGTCGTCCCTAATTTAGCAGTGTAAAACTAAAGGGAATGCAGCTAATCACCACTCACCGCCAAGTCTTTGGCTCCTCTTACCAACAAATAGTGGGATTGCTTAACTTTATTTTGGTTAAAGTATTAATACTCATACCAGCCATTCTGAGATACAAATTTATCGACAAAAAAGGTCAAAGCAAAAACTGATAGATCAAACAAGAAAAATGTCAAGCTTGTTTTGATGTAGATTCCTCAACTATAATTATTAAAATTTAAATTTGGCACGTAAACTTTAATCATTATGGTCATTTGGTTTACTTGTTTCTCATATTTCCTTTAATACCAAGTGGAAACTCTTACAGCTGTGGGGGCGATATAAGAAATGGACAATCCCACTATTCGTTGGTTAAAAAAACACCCAAGAGGTGGCGTTGACTTAGCTGCCTTCTCTTTACTCTATTACAATCGGGGATAGTTGATTCAGAGATCACCTTCGAGTAGTTTTGCGCGATATTAAAACTAAACCAATTATTAATAAGTAACATTATGACTGATCCTGTAGTGAGACAAGCTTAAATTAGGCTGTGTATATTTATATTTGTGCCAACGTTTAATATTAACTTCATAGTTATGTTTTGTAAATGTTAGCATCTAAGAAAAAACTTGTGAAAGAAAACAACTTTTTATGATCAGACATCGAATACTATTTATTAATTCTTATCATAACTGAACTGTTTAGCTAATTTTCTTGATGTAAATCATAGGATTGTTGGTTTACAGGTTGTAAATATTGATAACTAATAATTATTGTACATCTCAATCACAACAACATTATTTGGTCAGCGTTCATGTTGCTAGTCACAAGATTGCTGTTTAAACTATATTATTTGTTGGTTGTCACACGGCTATTGGTTGAAACTTGTTGTTCTAAATTAAAATCAAACTGAAATGACCTATGATAATGCGCAAATGGTACAGTAACTTCGCAACTGTTTCTCTGCTCTAAACCTGTGTACACTCACGTTTTATCCGACAATAAATAATTTTAAAAAATCAAGCTCGAAAGAAAACGTGGTACATCAAACAGCACAGTTGAAAAAGACTATTTTAACTGTAAATAGAATAGGATAACTTAAGTACGAATTATTGAAACCTATAACCAGCCAGACCTATATTGAATTCCACCAGATTTGGTGCTCGAAACTTAATAGTGTTTCACAAGCGTATGCGTTATATATTATGACACTACTTTGTTTATGATACAAGTTAAACTTTGCTCTAAAATCAAATAATTTGACTGTCGAAATCCAAAGAGCTTTCTTCTTCTATTCATATATTTTTACAGATATCTTTTGAGCTCTTTGTTCGTTTTCAGTTGAGTAATCTCCATTTAAAAATCGCTTTCTCCACATAGTCCCCCTTAATGGTATCACCTTCGCCCCTCTTTCTGATAATTTCTTTGCCTTTTTTTTGTTCTCAACCGCTAGTCGTTTTATTTAACTATATGCTTCTCACTGTCGCTTTATTTCTCTATTCCCTGCACACTGTCTTTTCTCTGTATTTTAAACATTGCTATATTCGTGCCCTATGTTTTCTTTCTTTTGTATAACTATCTATCTTTCTCAAAAATTAGGAAAACCGTATTCAAAAATATCTTGTTTTTCCATCGTCGTTGTCTTCTGTTGATGTTTGATTCTTTTCCCCCTTACTACTGATCTCTATCAGTCTCTTTATCTCTCCTTTTTCTTACGTCTTTATTTATCTCACAACTTTTTCTGCCTCTCTTCTTATTTCTTTCCATCTTAACTTGTCCTGCTATTTTCCGTTTCTTTTTCTTTACTAATTTTATTTCTCCATCCTAGCTGAATAACAGAATATGTAAGACAGGAAATGAGGAATAAAATGAACTGGAATACAATTAGAATAGAGTTTCGTATGGTTGGCTGGACCGTTATAACAATTTTCATGTTATAGTTGACAAAAAGAGGCTTTTTTGCTGTTTACATTTCAGAAAGTCGTCGGTTCTGACATCTGTCATTCGAAGTCATTAGATTTATGACCTCTTGAACTGAAATTGTTTCTCTGTTGATAATGTTTAAAATAATACTGCCTTAATTGCTAAATGAACAACTTCCGGAATAACAATCTCTAAACGGTCCCTGAAAATGATCACTCGAGAATAATATTAAAAAATATATCGGAGAAAATTCAATGATTTTTACATTCTTATACTGTAGAAAAACGATGAAATTATAAATGAAAAATTCCAGAATAGCTTATATGTATTATGATTAATATTTAATAACAATAATAAAGAAATGTTCTGATAAATATTTTGTATTTGTCATATTTTTATATATTGACGAGCAGGATTCTTTACAGCAAGTATCTTTGACTTGTTGACAATAAACAAACAGTATGCAGCCCGCTTGTTTAAAAATAATATATTAAAACAAATCAAACGTATATATATAAATGTTTGTCACCAAGTTAATCACCATAGTTATATTCAAAGCTTTGAATGATGATTTCTTTTCATCAAAGTTCACTCAGGATGGTTCAGATACTTTAGAACAAAACTGACATAATGAATTATTCTCTTCTCTGTTATTACAATACAATCAGTGACAATTTCCCTTACGTTACACTGTTGATTCCCAGAGTTGTATACAGAGCTTTAAATAATGCTCTTTTTATCAAAAGTCCTTACAGGTTTTCAGTTACTTTATAACACGACTGACAAAGTTTTCTGTCTCTCTTGTTACAATACAATCTGTGATAATTTCATATAAAAAAGCATTCTTCACTTCTAAACTCGCAAACATACAATCCAGCTCTAGCTATCTATTTAACTGTTTAGCTTTGTCTTACTTACTAGAACCATAATTTTTTCAGATATTTTTAGCCTGAAAAGTCTAGAACTTTCAACTCGCTACAAGATATTATGCTGCAATAATACTTGATTAATATAACGAAAAACTTAAAACAATAATACAAGCATCCATTCATCACAATGAAACTACACAACGTATGATTCGCACAAAGTATTTTTTTTGTTTTCTTTAAGTTAAACACGAGATTACATGATGGGCTATCTGTGCTCTACCAACCATGGGTGTTGGAGCCAAGTTTCTAGCGTCGTGTTTCCGCACTTCGTGTTTCTGCTGTGCCACAGGGCTACAAAAACCTGTGATGAACTATCACTTCTAAACGTAACTAAGTTTAACACTCTCATCAAACTAACAGTGGTGTATATCTAACAATATTATAATTATATTAAATAACTCTTTGTTCTTTTACTTGATTATCACCAACAATGCTTCAATTGCAACATTATGAAACAACACTTAGTTCTTGTACTTGCTGATCGCCAACAAATATAAATAGCGAGAACGTTGCTTGAGTATCGTATTCAGGTCTTGTGGAGCAGCGGTATTTTCCATTAAACTGGTGGAGCATTATAGCTTCCCATAATCAGCACGAGGATAGAACTGGAAGCCATAAAGCAACACTTTCTTTTGATTGCTAAAAGCAATGAACCGCAAGTAAACAGTACGACTGACTTGCAGGCAGAACTGCAAAAAAAATTCGAAAGCGTTGATCCACTGATGGGTTTTAAAAAATAAAATAAGAGCATGGTATGAAAACAACCTGAATTTAAAGAGAAGTCCCAGTATCAAATTACAGTATAACTGTACTTGTAAGGTATTGATTCCCTCTGAATTAAATCCAGTACAAACTGTGCTTACAGGGTATTGATTCCCTTTGAGTTTAATACAGTACCAACTGTACTTGCAGGGTATTGATTCCCTTTGAGTTTAATACAGTACCAACTGTACTTACAAGGTATTGATTCCCTTTGAGTTTAATACAGTACCAACTGTACTTACAAGGTATTGATTCCCTTTGAGTTTAATACAGTACAACTGTACTTGCAAGGTATTGATTCCCTCTAAATTAGAGCGAAAACGGCAACAACATTCAGAGCTAGACAATGAGCTAGCTGTGCTCTGTCTACCATGGTTTTGAAACACGATTTCTAGCGTTGTATAAGTCCGAAGGCATACTGCTGTGCTACTAGTAAGCACCAGAAGGGACGAGACGACTGGAAAACAACTTACTTTATTGTGTAACTAGGAAAATAAAATATAGGGAATCAGTAAAACAGTTTTCTGGCTGTAAACCACTGATATATAAAGTTAATAAAGGAATTTTCTTCTCGCATGTACGAGGCAATCGACCTCTACATAAGAGGTCAGCGCAACCTCTGGGATGTTATCTAACGCTCCGCTTAACAATAATGTGTATTGTAATTAAAAAAACAAACAAACACGAAGCCTTACTTTTCTGTTTGATTATCACCAACAGTAAGTTTACTGTAGTAGAATTTCTTAGTGGATGGTCAGTAAGCATCCATGAACCAAAAGAACTTTGGATATCTCTCCTCATATAGTCCATTGTGCGATGGATCAAGTTTGGCAGTGAAGATGTTTAGCTCGAACCTTGAATCCAAGGTTTTATACTTTGTGCCCCTTTTCCGCTAAAATACACTCCGCAATTTAAGCTCGTGGGTAGATGCACTAATAAAAATGAAGGTCAATTCCCAGGCAGGAGCAGTTCAGATGTTGGCTGTGAACACTGTTGACTAACTATGTTTTCTTAGTCTATCTATCAGTTTAAAATTAGAAAAGGTCATGTGCATGTAACTCTTGCGTAGCTTTGCGTAGATATTTAAAGAAACAATGTAAAAATAATAAATAATCCCTTATTCTTCTGTTCATTAAAAAGCAGTTTGTCTTAACTACATAAAATACCATTCTAATCTTTTACTAACCGTAAAAAAGTATTTTATTGTAACAATACTAAATTAACCTTGTCCAACAAAAACAGTTTACGTCGTAATTATATTAAACATTTTGTTCTTTTAACTGGATTAAACCAGCAAAATGTGTCGTGTAATTATGTAATTAACATGTTATATTATTTGCAGTCCAACTACAAATGTTGGTTTGCTAAAGGCCTGTGGGATGATATTCGCAGAAGAGCATCTCATTACGCAAGTGATTTTAAAGACGGTACGTATAAATTGGGTAAATCGTAATTTCAAACTGTGTGATGTAGAAGCAAAATATTTCTAAATATATTTATCTACTATACGTAGAACTAGCATTTACGTGATTTTTAACTACAGAAATGTATCAACTAAGTTTTTTTATACTTTAAATACATAATTTCAATTACCTCTTACTTTATTGAAAATGATATTTCAGTTAAAATGTGTTCCTATTGGTACTGACGTTGATTGTACGTTAAGTCCGATTTTTGTGTACTAATGTATTTTTACACTGTAGCAGTCTAAGTTAGACCGTCTGATCCTTCGGTTATATTAAATTGCTCTTTTCATTTTGTATTAGCTTTGAAACTGGCGTACGAAACAAACTTTTAGTTTTAAAACAGTGACTCGCTCTCCATTTTCAAGCTTACGTTTTCTTTCCAGGAGTGAAAGGCCACAAGACAATCCACAAGACAGTGTCAACAACTTTTTTCTTGTACTTTGCTTGCATTCTT
Source organism: Carcinoscorpius rotundicauda (assembly GCA_011833715.1). NCBI lineage: Eukaryota > Metazoa > Arthropoda > Merostomata > Xiphosura > Limulidae > Carcinoscorpius > Carcinoscorpius rotundicauda. The sequence goes on along the minus strand of CM022391.1, from coordinate 146,641,187 downwards.
CCAACGATTGCTTTTGGAGCTCTGAATGATAACAACACAAACGGAATGATTGGTAAGGCGTTAGTTAATGGAAATTGGTAGGATTTTCGTTAAATAATATTTTAGTTAATGTAAGATTGTTAAGGTACTAGTTATTTGGTATTCCTCATCCACATTTTACCTCTCCAAAGAAAAGGTACTTTAATTAGTGAGCCATATGAAGAAATTCGCATCTCGAATGATAAGTCTTCAGGAATAGACATTCTGAATTAAAAAACAACAAAAAACGATTACCTAAGTTAAACTAAAACGTAAGTATAAGTATTTTACCCACTGCTGACGGTGAAAACGTAAAACTAGATTTTCATTTGTGTTTGTTTTTCAAAGAAATGTCTCAAAAAATGCTAAATAATATAGATGATTTTACTAAATTTCAAGTTCATAATTGAAATTTATTACTGAATTAGCGAAATACTGAGTTAACAAAGATACATTCTGAAGATAAAGATTACAATTTCATTTGTTTATTTACAGTTTGTTATTACAGTGAATGAAAAACTCAATAATAATATGTGAGTTATTTTCCAAACTCTAAATATATAACTTCAGTTATTTGTCACTAGGTAGATCTAATAGTTCAATAATTTTTGCTATACTGGACGTAGTATTTACATTGACAAATTCCGTGTATTAATATTATTTATTTATTATTACGTTACACTTGTGATAGTTGACGGTAGTGTTCTGTTTTTTAGGTTACTGTTAATGTTTGTTTCAGACGATTTCATTTTTCTGTACTTTGATTTTAATACGCTTCTTTTCTGTGTATCTGTTGCCTCACTATGAGGGTGTTTAGTATCAAAGTGTATTTTTCTTTAAAATACCTAGCAGTATCAAGTATTGTAATTTTCAGCGTCATTGTTAAAACGTTTAATATTACTGTACAATATTGTTTGCTGATTGCTTTTCAGATGTTATGTTTAAACTATTGTAGTTTTATTGTTGTAGCATTTTCTCCACGGTTGTTATCAACTTACGTAAGAACTCCTTATATAAATACACATAATAAGTTCAGTAACATTACTAGTTATTAATAACTCTTGATGCTTCTTTCATCTATTCTTCTTATTACTATGATCATATTTACAGCTTCTGATTGACTGCTACGTACATTAGAAGGAGTGGTTTTAACAGTGTAGTGAGTGTAGAAGTTAACTACAAACACATCTGTGGTTAACGTTTTAGTGGTTTTACCCATATAATTTTTTTGTATTTCAACAATCAGTACGTGCAAGTTCATACACACTTTTAGCATTGTATTAGTTTATAGGTGCTACACACAATATCTTCAATAACTTGTATTCATTTGGGATTGATCGCCTGAGATTCAGCCTTACACCCACTACTATACTGGTACAGGTATGTTGAAGATACAATTGCTGGATTCACATCTACAGGACATAAACTTAGTTTTATTCAACCACATTAACTCCATACACCCCAACATTACATTCACCTGTAAACGAGAAAACTAACCAAGTAGCTTTTCTCAGCCTCAAGATCACAAGTACCGATACACAATTCAAAACAGAAAGCAAGGAAAATCACCTACACTGGATAATACATTCCACAGGACTCAGCACAAGAAACAAAACAAAAACTCAACATATTAAGAATCTAAATAAACACAGCCACAAAACACATTTCCTTCAAAAGCCGTTGAAAAAATCACACGCACACCACAAAATAAAACAATAAATTCCAAAAAACAAAAATTTATAAAACCTTATACTGCTGCATATCATATATTCCCGATATTAGTGAGAAAATAACAAACATTTAGAAAAACTTGCATTACAGTAAACACCGAATTTATTCAAAAACCAGATATAAAACTAAAGTTTATGTACAAATTACGCTGACAAACACAACGCCAACATTATTTATAAAATACAATGAAACAACTTCCACGACTTTTATATGGGAGAAACAAGCAGAAAAAAGGACACCAGATTCCAAGAACACACAAAAACACCTTCACGTGTTTTATAACACTAAAAATCAAATAATCACAACATAACCATAGAAAACACCGACGTACTAAGTAGGGTAAAAAATGTAAACTCAAAGAAGCCCTACTTATACAACAATTAAAACCAAAGTTAAACTATTATAAAATAATACCTTTATACCTATGCTAATTAACAACCTAACATCTAACAGCAACGCCTCCTACAATCCCGTACCCGTTTACACACTCATCTCTAAAACGTGCCCAGTAATAGTCAGTCGCAATTTCTTTGTTAACCTGAAGATGACCTAAGAAGGTTTAAACGTTGTTCTGGGGCTTATTTTAATTAAAGAGTTAATACCCATACCCAGCTGTCTCATGGATATATTTTTACTTCAGGTGGGTTTATCGCCAGCATTAATTTATCCAATAACTCCTTTTCCTTGTTTTGACTTTGATCATTCTACATCTATGGTTATTAATTCTGTTGCACACTAAACCTACTTTATTTCGGTGTGCATATACATTAGATGTTTTTCTTCCTATACAAAATCTGTAACAATCCGCTATGGAATTACTACCAAACCAGCTAATGTACTTCTTTAACGTAGGGAAGACATGATGGTCCGTTTCTGTCTTTCAGTATCAATTTGTCCTTTTGCCTCGGCATGACCAGATGGTTATCCCGTAATCTGAGGGTCGCGGGTTTGCGCCAAACATGCTCGCCCTCCCAGCCGTGGGGGCGTTATAATGTGACGGTCAATCCCACTTTTCATTGATAAAAGAGTAGCCCAAGAGTTGGCGGTGGGTGGTGATGACTAGCTGCCTTCCCTCTAATCTTACGCTGCTAAATTAGAGATGGCTAGCGCAGATACCCCTCGTGTGGCTTTGCGCAAAATTAAAAACAAATAGTTTTCTTCGTTTTGTTTCTTCAATTATTTCATTTGAATATACCAGTTGTTAACCTTCTGCTTTAGTTATTCTGATTTTTACAAAGCTTTCGTCATTTCATTGTGCCATAAATCTACTTCCTCTTTCTTTGGGCCTGGCATGGCTTAGCGCGTTAAAGCGTGCGCTTCGTAATCTGAGGGTCGCGCCAAACATGCTCGCCCTCCCAGCCGTGGGGGCGTTATAATGTGACGGTCAATCCCACTTTTCGTTGGTAAAAGAGCAGCCCAAGAGTTGGCGGTGGGTGGTGATGACTAGCTGCCTTCCCTCTAGTCTTACACTGCTAAATTAGGGACGGCTAGCACAGATAGTCCTCGAGTTGCTTTGTGCGAAATTCAAAACAAACAAACAAATCCTCTTTCTATTGCTAGGTAACGTTTTCCTTGCACAGTTTCTAAAGAACTTTTAGCTTTATTCAAAATTTTAATTTGTAAATTATGTCGTAGATAATATTAAATGTGCTCGTTTGAAATGAAAACCTGGATGTCGTTTTTTAATTTGAATATTAACCAAGTTCTCAAATATCTTACTTCATCTGTATTAGTAGTGAAAAACTTATTCAAAAAGAAAAAAAAAACGAGCACAAAATCTCGACTCTCTCGAAACTTCCTCATGATAATCGAGAGCTATAACCACTGATTACGTTTGACATGTTTCATAATATCCAATGTTTATAGAATTATAAATGGATTTTTCTACACGTTAAAAAACTTTTATTGCGAGTTTTCAGCCCTCTTATCAGAGCCTTTATCGGCCAACTGAGCGAAGAAAATTCATTAAATATTACTTTAAAATATGTATCTAGACAACAGTCGTAACAATTACTGACACCTTGTATCAAAATTAAATATATGGAATTATGAAGAATATAAATTTATTTCTTCGATATAATAAACGTAAGGAAAACACAATCATAGGTAATATGTAGAGAAATAAACGCATTTTTAAACTCCAAACAATACATTATAAAATTAAAGTCGTAATTTTACATCAAAATCACGAAAAAAAAAACTTTCTTTTTATTAGTGGTATCCATGTAGTATTTAGTAGTCGGTGGCCGTTGTTTTCACTAATACCAACTGGTGGTCCATATATTGTGCTTGGATGGCAATAAGCTTCCTTGATTTTTACGTTTGGTGTTTTCTTCTCTGTTTATTGTTTCTGTATATTTTAGGTCCATTATTTTTCTGAAGGTCAAAAACCATAGCTGATGTATTTATTGTGCAATTCTTAATACTGTTCTTTAAACCTCACCTGAACGGGTGTTGTGTATTCCCAATTTATTATTTCTTACACTCGCATCTAGTACTGTAGTTCTTTTGTGAACGGATTAGAAAGTTAGGATTTTTACCTACGTAAGACTGTAGTGTAGGAAGACTTTAGAAAAGTCGCTAATTTCTCCTAGACAAGGCACGTGAGGACAGTCGTGGCTTTTTTTACATTTTCTTTATGATTTTCGGCTTGTGTTTCATTAGTAATTGAGACAGATGAACCATACAACACAAAATAGTTTTATTTGTGATACCTGTTATTCCTGGAAATCTTCACAAGATGTTTAAGTTATTCACCTAGGTAAAACGAGAAGTATATACTTGTGGCTCTAGATTTTAGGGTTTTGATAATCCCATTTTAGACAATTCTATGGCATGTCGGAAAAATTCAGATATTTGTTTGCTTCAGTCTTCTTTCAATAAACTTTAGTGGTCAGCTTCTCCAAAGTCGTGCTCTTGTGAACCAGAACATCAGGAAATGAAAGAGTGCTCTGAACTTCGAGTTTTGTGAGAAATTGTCTATTCAAATAAATATAAAAGATTTTGAGTTTTTACTCTCCATGGGTCCATAAAATAAACGTATCATCAACATATCTTACCCGTATACGAGATTCGTGAAGATATCGTTATAAATTCTCTTTTCAAAATGCTACATGTTACGACACGTGATAAAGATGAACCCATTGGAAGAGTACTATCTGATGTGTCGTAAAAGTGCCCATTATAATGGAAGTAATTGTATCAAGGCAAGAAGTATCAATTAAAACTACTTTCATTGTAATGGCCGATTCTGCACTGATTTTTCCTTATAAACTGAAACTGTTGAGTTTGATCTTCATCTACATTAGAAACTACCAAGTTAGGGCTGGCCCGGTATGGCCAAGCGTGTCAAGGCGTGCGACTCGTAATTTGAGAGTCGCGGGTTTGCATCCACGTCGCGCCAAACATGCTCGCCCTCACAGCCGTGAGGGCGTTATGATGTGCTGTCAATCCCACTATTCGTTGGTAAAAGAGTAGCCCAAGAGTTGGCGGTGGGTGGTGATGACTAGCTGCCTTCCCTCTACTCTTACACTACTAAATTAGAGACGGCGAGCACAGATAGCCCTCGAGTAGCTTTGTGCGAAATTCAAAACAAACAAATAAACCAAGTTAGGGTTCCAGTGACTTTGGTTTTACTTTTGGACTTTTGATTAGAGAAGGAGAGAAATAAGACGTACTTTGTCTGGCTCGTGGTGTATTTAGGCTTAAGGGATTTTGATTTAAAAAGAAGTATCAAAACATACTAAATATCTTATCAAGGCGGCATATTATTTTGAGAAAACAGGGAATACAGCGGAAGTCAAGAACAGAAGAGCGGGAAACCGCAATAAACAACAACTACGGGTCCTACAAGACCAAACAAAGAAATGGCGGGAAAAGCCGTTAAGACTAACGAAAAAACTATCGCAGGTAAGTCAGGCGTAACTGGTGGCAATATAATCACGAATTCCCCATTGCTAACTCTATGTAGTTTAGCAAAAAAGGAATTAACTACCGTAAAAAAAGCAAGAACCGTTATTAAAAAAAAAAGTAAAGCTAAGAGAAAACTAATTAAAGAAATTAATTCTACGGAAAACTCCGAAAGTGAAGAAGAAGCAGTGATGGCTACCAATACTGAGGTAGAGGTAGCTACTCCTGCATCTAAAGTAGGGTTAAGTACAAATAATGTAACAGTAAAAGAAATTAACACTATGGATGTTGATAAACATTATAGTGAAGAAAAAAATGACAGTGATAAAGAATTGGAAGACCAAGATTTTATCACTGTTATTTCTAAAAGAAATATGAAAAAAAACAATAAACAAACAACAAGTAATAGTAATATAACAAAAACAAGACCACCACAGTATGCAATAATTATAGAAGGCATTCCAGGTCAATATAACCAACCCCTGCTTGCCACTGAAGTAAAGAGATGCAAACCAAATGTTAACATAGTTAACATTAAGCGTTTGCCTAGAGGCGGAGTACTGGTGCAAGGGCACGATGTAGTCGACTTTAACCGACTACTGAAAGAATGGCCAACAGATGCCTTTAATTCAGCAAACATTAAAATCCATCTACCGGGAAGTAAGCCGCAACCAAAATCAATAGTGGTAAGAGGGGTACATCAGACGATTGACCTGGACCTTATAAAGCAGGCACTTGATGAACAAAACATTCCACACACCAGAACAGAAAGAATAATATCAAAGAAAACACAAACACCAACTAATTTAATAAGAATAGACATTGATGATAGTTACAACACACAAAATTTAATAAATAATGGAATATTGCTCTGGTATCAAAGATATCAAGTTGAGCTATTGAAAACACCGGCAATTGTTGTAACACAGTGTTACAACTGCCAAAGATATGGACATGTTTCGGCAGCCTGCTTAGCATCACCGAGGTGTTGCGGATGTGGCGGGGAACACCATATCAATCAATGTAAAAAAGAAAAAGAAACGCCCAAATGTTGTAACTGTGGTCAAACCCACACAGCCAATTATAAAGGATGCGAGAAATATAAACAAATAAAGCAACGCATTTTTCAAATCAGAACACCAACAGAACAAAATCAATCGAAAACAAGTAGTTTACCTAAAACAGACACACCAACAGAACAGAATCAACCAAAAACAAGCAGCCAACCTAAAGCAAGCACATCAACAGAACATACTAAAACAACAAAAACCACATATGCAGAAATGGTAAAAGGAAAAGAAACACATAAACAACAAGTACAGAAAACTAATACACAAAACAAGAACACATTAACACAAAAACCAAAAGAAAACAACACTACCATACAAGAAACCAATAGTAACACAACAGATAAAACAAGCCTGTTCTCAACGGTGTTTAAAAATGTAATAACAGAGTTTATAACAGAATACACCAAACCAAATCAAACAACTAACTTTTTAGAACTACTGATCACAATTACGATAAAACACGTCACACCTCATATACCATACATAATAACTACACTAACAGGTTACATGCTCACAGCTCAATGTTCACAGTAGTGTATATCAACATCCAAGGTGCAATAGCTTCCAAGAAACATGAGATCGAAGACCTAATAGAAGAATTAAACCCCCAGATTATAATAATAAGTGAAACTTTAACATATAATAATAATAGATTTAAAATACCTTATTACTCAATAATTAGAAAAGACAGGAAAAATAAAAATGATGAAAACAGAGGCATTATGCTGCTTCATAAAGTAGATTTATCTGTAGAAGAAATAAAATTAAACAGTAACAATGAACATGTTACTGTAGATATCCTCCAATCAAATAATACTAAAATAACAGTAGCAGGAATTTACTGCTCACCCAATAAACAACTAGATACAACTTTACTAAATAACATCTTTTCCCATAATCTAAACACCATAGTCATAGGAGATCTAAATAGTAAAAATGTTTCATTTGGATGCCGAAGCTCTAACTCAAATGGTAGAAAATTAATAAAATTTATTGATGATAATAATATAGCTCTATTAAACGATACTACCCCAACACATACATCCTATTCTACTAACTCTAGTGACATACTAGATCTGTGTATGTGTACATATAATTTAAGCCAGAAATTAGTAAAATTTCAAGTGGGAAAAGATGTAGATAGTGATCATCTCCCAATTTTTTGCGTCTTCGATCTCACCCCCTATAAAAATATAACATATAGGAAAGAAAAATTTAATTACAGAAAAGCAAATTGGCAATGCTATAAACAAGAATTAGATAATCTATTACCAAATGAAATTATTAAAGAAGTTAAAACGCAAGTCGAAATGGACAATTATTGTCAAACAATTACGGATTGCCTACAGAAAGCAGCCAAAGAAACAATACCAAAACAACACCACAAAACAACAATCAACACATGGAAACCAACCACAGAAATAATCAACCTAATAAAAAAGCGCAGACAACTAAGAAGACAGTACATGATTACAAGAAACAGAGAAACTAAAACACAAATAAACAACATTAGAAATCACATCAGAACTCAAATAAAACAACAAAAGCAAAATAAATGGGACAATTACTGTAATAAACTAAACGACATAACTGACCCGAAAAAATTCTGGTCACATCTTAAAAGATTCACAAGTGAAAACACAAACACAAAGAAATATCCTCCACTTGAACATAATAACACCATTGCACGTACAAATAAAGAAATAGCCGAAGCTTTCAAGGATCAACTCCAAAATACTTTTAAAACTCACACAGATCCAGAAATGAATACACACTTCTACAATAAAGTCACTAATCACATAGCAAACAATAAACATCAATATGAACCAATATTTCCAGTAAACATAACTGATACAAATACAAGTTCTAACACTGATTTTGAAAGCACATTACTAACAAAGGAAATATCCCTACATGAAATACTAGAAGCAATAAAAAACACCAAAAACAAAGCGCCAGGAGAAGACGAAATACAAGCTATTCTTCTAAAAAACGGCACTCCGAAATTGTTTGACCATCTAAATTCTCTATTTAACTTATCGCTATCCTCAGGATATATCCCAGTTTCTTGGAAGCTAGCAAATATTTTAATGTTCCATAAGGAAGGAAAACCAGCGAATAAACCAAATAGCTATCGACCAATCAGTCTGACCAGCTGTGTAGGCAAAATTCTCGAAAGAATAATAAGTAATAGACTCTCCACATTCCTGGAGGTAACATCAAAATTACCAGAAGAACAGAATGGATTCAGAAAATTTAGACAAACGACAGATCATTTAATAAGATTAACCGAAACCATTATAGATAGTTTCAACAAAAAAGAATGTACAGTCGCTTGTTTCCTCGATATCGAGAAAGCATTCGACACCGTTTGGCACGATGGTCTAAGGTTCCGAATGAATGAAATGGAACTACCGCGAGGAATTATTCGCTGGTTATCTAACTTTCTGGAAAACAGAAAATGTAGAGTAAATGTAGAAGGAACTTTTTCCGAATACTTTACTCCACTAGCTGGTGTCCCGCAGGGAGGGGTGGTTAGCCCTATACTCTTCATCATGTATGTTAACAATATGCCATTGAAGGATCCAAATCATGGATTCTCATCACAGTTCGCAGATGATGTGGCAATCTGGAAAAGTGCTGCAACACCCACGATAGCAGCTACAAACATACAACCACAATTAAATAGAATTAGTGAATACTGTGAAAAATATAGAATTAAAATAAACACAGCAAAAACTCAGCTCGTACTCTTTACGAAATCGCCAAAACACAGAAAGCAACAGTTAGAAATATATATGAATGGCACGTTGCTCCAGATTGCCCAATCAGCAAAATGTTTAGGTCTGACTTATGATTCAAAATTAACTTGGATCAAACATGTCAACGAAATTAAAAATAAAATTTGGCGAAGAACCAACTATGTTAGGAGTCTAACTGGTAAACACAGTGGAGCATCCACAGATAATATTTTGAAAATATACAAAACATATATTAGACCAGTAATAGACTATGCAGCTCCAGCATGGGTAACTGTAAGTAATGTAACAATCAAAACCAAACTACAAAAATACAAAATGCACTTCTCACAACAGCATACAGAGTTCCGAGAGCAACATCATCTAAATTCATTCATAATTACTCGAACATACCAATACTATCAGATAGACTCCTAAATATTACAATTAGGTATTTTAACAAAAATTGGAAGAAAAATGATTTGTTATGCGAACTAGATAGGTACCTTATACATGATGAAGATATTCCTAAATACCTCTCACCAATTAACATATATATTAAATATAAAGAAAAAAAATAAATAAATTAATTAAATTAAAATATGTATGTGTATAAATTTTAAATCTTGTATTTATAATTTGCATACTTATGTATTTTAAAATAATAATAAGATTAAAAAAAAAAAAAATGCCACCAGCAAGCTTGACTACTGTGAATAAGAGACTATAAATGGACATTGCCCTGAAAAGGACCTAACATAACATCACGAGTTAGGGAAAATATGTTAAGGAAGGAGGAAGAGGTCAAAGTGAACCTGACCCTCCAGGGCAAATACCCAAACACCATCGGAAAGAAAAAAAAAAGGGTTCCAGTATAAATTGAAATTATTGAGTTTGATCCCAGTTTACAACGGAAGGTGATAAGTTGTGGCCCTACAATATATATTTTTTAATATTGCTTCACATATAACTTAGAATGTTCTAAAATTTCTGTCTGCCTACATTGTAAATTTTAATGAAGGTGTTTTCGAAATACTAACAAGTCAAACTTTACTCACTAGTTTGGAATATATTTAAATCCACACATTACGAAACGTTGCTGATTTGATTCTTGATGACGAGAAACCCACTTGAACTAAAATATATATCTCACAACGACTAACATGAGTGTTAACGCTTCAAGTAATAAAACAGAGAACAACATTTCGACTTCCATAGGCCATCTTCTGATTAACAAAAAGATTTTGCAACTGACCGTTACCGGGCACGTGTCTCAGAGACGAGAGTGTAAACAGGTACGGGATTGTAGGGGGCGTTGCAGTTAGATGTTAGGTTGTTAATTAGTTTAGATATAAAGGTGTTATTTTGTATTGGTTTAATTTTGAGTTAATTATTGTATAAGTAGGGCTTCTTTATTTTGTGTTTGTTTATCTTTGTTTCCTTACTTAGTATCTAGATGTTTTCTATGGTTAAGTTATATTTATTTGATTTACAGTGTTCAAAACCATGTATAATTATCTTTTATGTGTGTGTTATTTAAATCTGATTTCCGTTTTTGCTTCTTTCTCCAATGTAGAAGTCGTGGCAGTTGTTGCATTGTATTAGAACATTGTATGTTGTAATAATGTTGGTGTTGTGTTTGTCAGTGTAGTGGTTACATAGTATGGACTTTAATTTGTACCTGGTACAGGTATGTTGACGATAAAATTACCGGATTCACATCTACATAACACCCATTTAGTTTTTTCAACCACGTTAATTCTATACACCCCAGCATTAAGTTCACCTGTGAACACGAGATAACTAACCAAATAGCTTTTCTCAATCTCAAGATCACAAGTACTGTTACACAATTCAAAATAGAAATCCGCAAAAAAAATCACCCGTACTGAAATATACATTCCCTGGGACTCAGCACATAAAACAAAACAAAAACTCAACATATTAAGAAACCAAATAAACACAACCACAAAACTATATTCACCAGATAAAATTAACAATGAAATCAGCAAAATAAAACAAATTTCCTCCAAAAATCGTTGAAAAAATTATATGCACAGACCTAGGCCAACAACACAATCAACAACAAACAAATGATAATAAATCCTAAGACACAACAAACTATAAAACCTTACACTGTTGCATACCATATTTTCCAAATTTTGGAAAACCTTATAACAAAAAACAAAATTCCAGTAAATACCAAACTTATTCAAAAACTCTCAACCACCGAGTTTTTCAAATGGCTAGTACAAACTGACATCCTCTAAAAATTCTTATCCAGTGATCATACAATAGAAAGTTGTATACATTTACCTTGTTAGCTCATTGGCCCGGCATTGCCAGGTGGGTTAAGGTGTTCGAATCGTAATATGCGGGATGCGGGCTTGAATCCTCGTCGCACTAAACATGCCCGCTCTTTCATCTGTGGGGGCGTTATAATGTGTCGGTAAATCCCACTATTCATTGGTAAAAGAGAAGCCCAAGAGCTGGCGGTGGACAGTGATGACTAGCTGCCTTCCCTCTGGTCTTACACTACTAAATTAGGGACGACTAGTGAAGAGAGCTCTCGTGTAGCTTTGCGCGAAATTTAAAAATAAACAAACAAAAATTAACTCATTAATTGAAGCTTAAACTTACAGGAAAATAAGGTATTTTAATAGTGTTATAGGAAAACTCCAGGTGAGTGGTATTTCTTTAAAAATACAATTTTAGTTGCGTAATGTAGATACATTTACATTATTTACAGTTAACTTTCTTCAAATATATTTTGGTTTTATCAAATTTGTTTTTTTTATTGCTTGCTTTCTGGTTTCTCATCACAGGAGGTAAGCGTTTATCTATTTGTTTTAATTACGTTACTAAGGTAAAGTATTGTAGTTTAAACAACTTTATATAACACAGTGTTGGTAAAAAATAGCTTACACAAACTTACTCTGTTTGCAAGGTATAGCAACTAAGTCATGGACCTATTATTTAAAACATTACTTAGGAGGATATGGTAAATAAATAATGTAATACTTGTAGAGTTTTTAAGTCCTTTCTCAGACATAATTAAAATAATTTACGTATGTGAATAATGTTACAACTTGTGTTTAAATCATTGTTTATATTATATATTGCACCAACTATTGAATGATTGTGCACATATGTACATGTTGTAGGTTTAATTTTTTCTCATCAATGGTAAAACTTTTATATAGAAATCATCGTTATGAGGTCTAATTGTGTTTTTGGTTTGCTAGTCCAAGATATGCTAAGCAACCTTCAATAGGGGAATCATAGCCCCCAGAAGAAGGTAAGGGTCAGCCAGTAAAAGAATTAGGCCTTTACGTCATAGATTATCTTTTAAACTTTACTTTGTTGTTATTGTTTTGAATTAAGCACAAAGCTACACAATGGGCTATTTGTGCTCTGCCCACCACGTGTATCGAAAGCCAGATTTTAGCGTGTAAGTCCGCAGACATACCGCTGAGCCACTGGGGGGCTTTAAACTTTACCGTTGACGAGAAAGAAAAAAATCTACAACATGTATACAATTATTAAGTAGTTGGTCCGGTATATAACATGAACAGTGATTTAGTGACAATTCTAATATTATTGAAATACCAAAATTGTTTTAAGCTCCATTAAGGATGATTGAAGTAACTTAAATACCTCATAAATGTTGTATGAAAATAGCCATTCTAAGAGGCCGAACTGTGTTTCTTTGGCTTGTTGACCCATACTGTTCTAATGAATGCGGACAATCAAAGAAACCATCAGGCCTCTGTCATAGATTCTCTTTTCAGCTTTATCTTTCGTGAGAAAGAAAAGAAATTTGTAATGTATATATTATCATGTGATAGTTGATTTACTCGAAATGGGTTTTATGCGTGATTTAAAGTGCGAAACATATTTACACTTACATAGTCATAAGTAGTGGTGTATATTTCAGTTTCTTCAACCATTCTGCCATTAATCACTTTGTATTCTCTCACTACTAAACATTCGTGCGTTCTTAAAAGACCCCCATTAGTCCAAATACTTCCTATTCTCACACCCACAAGGCATTGCCAATTTTTGAATTAAGACTTGCTGTCCGGGAAAACCTACAATAAATGTTAAAATTCCATTATATCTTACAAGTAATCTATTTTAACGACCCTGTATAACCTGTCTCCCATCGCCACCTAGAACAAAGATGTAACAAATTTCTTGTGTTTGTTAAAAGCATCGAGGGGCAGGTCAGCCCCCAGTGACAATTATGTCACCGAGATCCTATTTGAAGTATTCATGAATTCATGGTACATTCAAAGGCCCTCTCTCTTCAGGCCTGTTTATTGCGTATAGTAAAATGATTTAATTATTTATTTCTTACTAATTCGCATTTTTATAGGGTCATTATAAATCTCACTAGAACGCTTGTTGCTTTTCTGTTTCAAGAGAACATGATGTTCAGGTTTTCCGAATTTTACTCTGCCTTCAGGTACAAAGCTCAGTTTTTTAAACTTTGGATAAAATTCCAGACATAAAAGTCACGCCCATCCAATTATATTAAACTTTTTAGTTAAATGTTGGTACAATTTTTTTAAAATGTTTATATGAAAGACTTGGGTAGCAACAACACAACGTAAAATTATACATTCTGTAACAAAACTCAACCCCGGAAAAGTTTGATTTTACTGCATTTTGTATAGATTATAACATTCGTTTTTATGTTCGCTTGCAACATTGTAACTTTGAGTTTGTTTGTTTTTTCCATTAGCTGAGAGGAAAATCATTTAAAGGTTTTAGAATTCTAGGTAAAAATTACATTTTTATAATAAAATAATTTGTGCAAAGCTGAAATCACATTTTTTATATTTCGCAAAAGCTGCGATAAATTTTCGCAATATTCTCGTTTTTAGTCTTCGTAAATCAACAAAATTATCTGTAGAATAAAAGTTAGTTTAAAACCCATTTGTGATGGTGAAACACTTTCAGGATATTTCAGAACGATATGCGTTAATATTGTAATGTACCTTAACGTTTTATCGCATGGTAATATTTATTTATGGCTATCTACTTCTGGTGTTTTCTCACGTTCTGAGGTTTCAGAAATTGCACGTTTCTTAATTGTACATCCGTATGTTAAAATAGAAAATATTATACTGCTATATGAATGTGATACTTTGTAATTAATGGTTTGTTAAGTTAATATATTTACTAATTTGCTTGGTGTGAACATTATTTTTAGCTGTGGCATACAACTCCCAGAACGACTCTGAATTTTTGTTTTTCAAATACCAACATTTAGCTTATAGCGTCATTTCTTGTCCGACTTTGATCTAATTACAGCACGAATATTGATCAATCCTTTTTTTTTCCTTATATATATATATATATACATACAGACGTTAGAAAGAGTATCATTGGTCAAACACTTGGTGGTTTATTGTTTGCTACTCTTGGAGGTCAACCGTTGGTTATTATAATGACCACAGCACCTTTGGCGTTATACATCAAAGGTAAATTGTTTTATAATTTTTTGTATTTGTTGAAAAATAATTTACTTTAATTTACGTGACATAAAATAAAGCTTACTGTTTGTCATAATATACAAAGAGATCTAATTATACAATAAGACCTACGTTTGATTAAACCTAAAGTAATTCTATTTTGATAATGATATAGTAAGTTAGAAACGAAAGGGAGACCTTGTCATGCAAGAGAAGCAACTATAGATTTTGAACAATTCGTCAGTTTCTACAAGGCTTGAGTTTGTTCAACATTTTATCTTTTCAGTTTGCTTACGACTCAGCAATAAGCTTGAGGGTTTATAATGCTTAAATTTCGAGTTCGATCCCTATCACTAGCCCTGCGAACATAGCCAATTGTGTACTGTGCGCTAACACGAACAGAAGTTTTTTCCCTTCCTTTCTGAAGTGGCTCAGTAGTAAACTTGGAGTTTTATAACTCACACCTTTGGGGTTGGATACCTGCAGTGGACATGGCACAGATAACTAACTGTAATTTTACGCTTGACGACAACGAACAGTTGGCCTTTGCCTTTTGTTATTGTTTTTGTACGTCACATTTCACTATAATTAATTTTACTTCAGATGGTTTCCTGTATTAAAATGCGTTACTGAGCGTAAATATTTCACGAAAAATTATTTACTGTTGTACCTGAAGAAAAGCCAGTTTTTAACTTATCTTACGCTACATTTCGACCAAAAAGAGACTATAAAAACTGCACTAAAACTAAACTCATTGACGTCATTCTATACTAGTTTATAAGAATTTTTTTAAATATAAATTCAGTACCAAATTTAACCCTCCAAAAATGTTTAAATGAAAGATATCCATTTCTATCCTCTTCTACCAAGTTAACATTAAGGAGAGCTATTCGTGGATAACCCTTTTAGGCAAAATAAACGTTATAAATGACCATATTGGTACAAGACAAATAACAATGAAAGGTCTCATCTGCTTTATTTCTTCATCTTATCAGTTTACTATAAATGGTAATAGCATCACTGTTTGCGTGCGACAAAATGGATAACACGTCATTCTTTTAGGATTCTGCCTTGTGTCTGTTTTGCTCCTTTAGAAAACGCGTGCTCTAAAGTGCCAGAATTTGTTATTCAAACTACTCGAACGAAGGTTAATTAAGAATCAGATGGAAAATAATATAACAGTAGAATATAAAAACAAAGAGAGCTGATAAAGTATCTGAAATAACTTCAAATATTTCGATTTTCAATAAATCATAAGCCTTGGTTTGTACGTAAATGGGCTATACGTGGCTTCGTGTGGAACTATGGATTTAAGGTATAAGATTCATGTCCCACTGCTGTAAAAAATATCACGCATTGTAATTTAGGGTTGATGATGTGTTATAAGAGTGACGGTTAAATCCCACTCTTTAGTCAGACAAGAGTAGCCAACGGGTTTTCTTTATTCTGTTAGTTCAAACTTAAGGACGGCTATGTACAGATAGCCCTTGTGTAGCTTATCACAAGTATCCGAAACAAAATTAACCTAACTTATCTGTAAATGTCGGGTAACGTTTAAATCTATTTTCTTCAATACATCTTTAATTGATTTTGAAATCTGACAGTAAAACTAAACTGAAATATAATACTTTGTAGAACAATATAATGGCTATTTTTGTATATTTTTTAAGGACAAGCACCCAGTTTAAAACGTGTACATTGATGATCATGCTCTGTACTTATATGTTTCAATGAGGATACCTTAGTGAATTTGAGGCTTAGCTTCATTTTGTATTTATTATTTAGAACAACTGTTTATTTAAATTCTTAGGATATTCTGTTTTTTAACTCTATCAGTCAAAATGCGCTCGTAAAGTTTAGACGAAGTTTATTATACTTTTAAAAACAATTCTCCAGTTATTTATACGTATATAAAAGAGAAAGTTGTATTAAAATAACTTGAGTTATGATACAGAGCTTTTGATATGTTACGTATTTATGCAAACATCACAGAGTAAATTGTTTTATTTATTTTACGTAGAATGTATAATACTTGTCGTAGCCTAACTAAATTATTCTTGTATTATACTGTTATTTTTCATTTGACTAAATGGTGATTATTCGATGCGAAAGTCTAACATTTGGGATGTTTTTTTGTTGTGTTTTTTTCATTTTCTTTCCTTCCATCATGTGAGGAACTTGTATTAATATTTACATTATATATTTTCAGTGATATACAGTATATGCGAAGATTTTGATTTAAATTTCTACGCCATGTACGCATGCGTTGGCCTATGGAACACCTTCTTCCTCGTAGTGTATGCCGTATGCGATGCAAGCAAACTTATGACATTCTCCACTAGGTGAGTTATTTTCGCTTTTTTTTTTTTTCATATAGATCACGAGTTTTCGCGTTTAACGTTCCATTGTAATGGAGATTTTCTTCCGCAGCTCAATAAAACATACAAATCTCAATATATAATATATTTATTTACTACACAATCTTACGAGATTACTAGTTTAAACGTTTATTTTTATTCATCAAAGTATTAAATAAACTTTTATTGTATTTTGAATCTGGGAATAATTTTTTAAACACTGTTACTCAAAAAAAAGGATTTGGTTTGTATAAATACTTATAAATGACAATAAAATCCAATTTGTATTCTCGTCATATTAGATAACATGTATAGGACAAGACTTTGATTATGATACATTCCAATTCAAAATAACCCAAAATTAGGGATGGCTAGGTGCAAATAGCATTTTGTGTAGGTTTGTGCGACATTTCTGAAATACAACAAACAACCAAGTAATGTATCTGTGTTTTCATAAGGCAACGAAATTATACTGACAGAAGGGATTTTTTTCTATTTTAACTCTTACACATAAATAGCAAATAAACAGCTTATTAACAAATAACAAATATTACTATTTAATCATGATATTTTCTCCATAGGTCCACGGAAGAAATATTTGCCTTGTTTATCAGTATCGCTTTCTGTGTTGATGCTGGGAGAGATGTGTGTAAGAGTAAGTTTAAATACTGACTACGTTTGAGACATGATCTCACCGTTAACATTTTTCTAAAAGTACAATATAATAATATGGACATAAAAAGTTCCGAGTTTCTTTAAAATATTATAATCATGTATTTGGCTTTCCGTTTAATTATTATTACTTCCAACGTAATCACTTATTGATCATCCTTTGGTACCAACAATAGTCCTAACTGTGTGACATAGACTCCATAAGTACCTCAATAATTGTGATCTGTACTTAATTCACATATACTTTAGAGTCAAGTTTAAGATGGCGATTCCTATGTAAAAGCAGAGTGAAAAGGCACAACTTTATGATGAAAATTATCAAAACCAACGTTCATGTAATTTGATCATGTAAATAAACAAAAAGATAAATCCATAGTTTTTGACCTCATGCCGACTGCTTAGTAAGGGCTACACCACATTACTTTCTCTGAATGTATACCTTTAATAGTAATCAGCACGAATTATATCTTAAGTTCCAAGAAATAAAAAGCAACAACGTTTTTGAATTGTGGATATAATGTATTTCCAGATTCGATAAACTATAACTGAAGTATACTATTTGTGAAAATATTTTCGCCCTTTCAGATTTCCAGAAGTATTACTACGCGCCAGCATGTGTGGAACAAGAAACTTACTTATCCAAGTTCTCTGATTGGCTGGATAATTCCACCAATAATAACTCTCAGTCACTAATTGCACTGCCAGATTGTAAGCGCGAAAACAGCTTGCTGTTTTTGTTGTTAATGTTCGGAACTGTGTGGCTGGCAGTGTCGTTATACAACTTCAATAAAACGTAAGTGAAGGAAAGATTTCACGTCTTTTATTTAAGTAGATTGTTCGAAGAAGGAAGTTGGCTATATTTTTACACTACTTCGTTTTTTTTTTGTGTTCCGAATGCAGAACAAAGAGGTTAAAATTGTACAGTGTACACTTTTGGTGACACCAGTTTCAGTTAATGAGCGTGAGCTAGGCCAAGATAAAAGATGGTGTATTTAAATCGTTAAACTGAGTTTATATTAATTATTTTGCTTATATTTATAGCCAGATTCTTTTCTATACTGTAGGAGCGCAAAAGGTAAAGAATATAGCTACTATCAGTTCGTTAAATATACTTTCAAAAGTTGTCCGTATAACTAACTTATTAACAATTTTTATGTGTTGTTTGTTATAACTTGTGTACGTAAATTAATAGCGCTTGTGTGCATAGACGTATTTAGGATTTCGGCGCCCCAAGGCACAAGGTTAGGTTGATACTTTTGCCGCCCCCCCTCCGTGCCACAACTTGCACCAAGCATCACCATCACAACAACAAACAAACACAGTTGTTATCATTCAAAATCAACACAACGTTTATTTTCCAACACAATAAAAAATGAAACATCAAAATCAATTATCACTAAATATTATTCTGCGGCTGAATATACAGGCTTTCTCCTGGCCTTCTGTTCCGAAAACATGTTTATTGCATCGTCATAGTTTATTCTACAAACAATATTACTTTCAATGGCGAGGAGTGACAGGGCATTTAGTTTATCTTCTGCCATTCTTGATCTCAAGTAATTTTTCACACGTTTGAGAGCCGAGAAAGATCTCTCTGATGTACAATTAGTTGCTGGAATGCACAGAAACATGCGCATAGCAATATGCAGGTTTGGATATACAGTTTGAAGTCCTTTAACTCGCAGATTTTTGTATACTGCTAACGCAGAAGAGTCATCATTTTGCACTTTCATACTCACAAGATGTGCGCGGAAATGTAGACATTCATCTACGAAGCTCACTTCCAAATCATTGGAGTAGAGTTTCAACAGTGTTCCAGCTTGACTGATGACATCAGTGGGTTCAAGATTTGTTATTTTGAACAAATATCCAAACCTTGCGTGGATTTCTACATAAGCGGTTTGTCTTCGCTGTAGTTCTGAGCAAAGTCTGTCAATGATCACATTGAAAACATTTACTCTAAATGCCTCTCTGCCTTCTTCTACTGCCTGGGTGTCACTATCTGAAAATGTTTGCTTCCTTTTTCGCTTAATTTCGTACGTCTTCATGCTGGACTTCAACATCGCCTTGTCTTCAAAATGATCGAACAGTTCTCTTGAATCTTTCACAAACTGCAGCAAGGAAGCATAAAGCTCGACTACAAGTCCGATGTCCATATCAGCACTTTGCAACTTTTTACTGGCCTTATTGAATTAGGGGGGCGAGGCGTATTAGGTGGGACTCAGGGAGGGAAGGTTAGAAATCTTTTAAACTTGAAGCGACCGACCCGACGGTGTGGTGGAATAGTGAGTGTGTGTGTGTGTGGGGGGGGTCCAGATTCAAGAGGTTATTGGGGCGGCATAAATGGCAGGGGGAATTAATAACCAAGGACTACATTTTAAAATGGTGTCCATTCTTTTTTTTTTTTTTGGTCAAAATTTGCCGCCCCAGGCACGTGCCTCGTGTGCCTATGCGTTAATACATCCCTGCTTGTGTGATTGATTAGTTCTACGCTTTAATTTTTATCTGCTTCGAAGGCCCAAAATTTTTCAGCTGCGTACATTGTTAATTTAAGCAAAGTGATATAGTAATAAAAATATTATGGGTAAAATCACAAAACATCAAATAAATTAAACAATAATCGAACGCACTGTTGTATAATTATCTAAGGTTTAAGTCTATTAAATAAAAAATTAGATTTAAACATGAATGGAACAAATAAAACAGCACACTTTGGTTATTTCTCAATTTAAGAGTTTTAAAAGTAGTTGGCCACTCTCATTTGATTTCATTCGTTGGACAAAAGTCTTTTCCGAGAGCTTAAAGGCAGTTTTTTTTTATTAATACTAATGATATTGCAAAGTACATCTCATCTAGAGTGACGTTTAATAACGTTGTAATTAATTTATTAATTTCACATGGCCGAGCGCGTTAAGGCGTGCATTCGTAATCCGAGGGTCGCGGGTTCGCGCCCGCGCTAAACATGCTCGCCCTCCCAGTCGTGGGGGTGTATAATGTGACGGTCAATCCCACTATTCGTTGGTAAAAGAGTAGCCCAAGAGTTGGCGGTGGGTGGTGATGACTAGCTGCCTTCCCTCTAGTCTTACACTGCAAAATTAGGGACGGCTAGCACAGATAGCCCTCGAGTAGCTTTGTGCGAAATTCCAAAACAAACAAACAAACAGTTTTATAAACTACATCTTTTTATTGGACTTAGCGTATAGTGAGTATATACGCAATAACATTTGTATTATTAACTTACGTAATATTAAATACAAATATGTTTAAAAGGTTGTTGTACCATGTTTTAAATATTATTTACTTAAATATTCATAGTATTAGAAGAAAAGAAAATTCAATCAATACTTTTTGTTACTTTAGACCTTACCTACAGGCAAGTAAACGGGAAATGTTAGCAGACTACGCTCTGCCAGTAGCAGTAATTACTTTAAGCTTCATTGGCTCCTTCGTCTTCCAGGACATCCAAAGTAAGTGAATAATTATTTTAGATTGTAGCACGTGCTTAAATCTTTATCTTCATAGATTCATCTAGTGGAAAGGGTACCTAATATTTTAATATATATATATATATATATTTATTTACGACTATCAAAGTTTTCTGTTGTTTTTATAATAGAAACTGCTTAGCTAACAGATACTTTAGTCAAACAACTCACCATTACAGAAGAGTAAGAAATGCAATTATGTGGAAGTGTTTATTTACATGAATTAGTTCTAATAATTTTGTACCAAGGCGATAACCAAAAGATTATGAAATTATTATTCAACTATTTTTTTTCTTTTTGTGAATAAACAGTTTATTTTGGAACGAGTCTACGGTTTTGTTTTTCCGTTTTTGCTTTGATGCTTAGGTATGGGAAACAAAAATGATTTGTGGAGGGCGAAAGTTTGGAGAGTATAAGGATTATCAGAAGTTTGGGGGCGTAGTTTTAAATAGGAATTATTTACAGTGAGAATGTTAAAAATGACGGAGGGGCAGTAAACCATGATAAAAATCAGCAAAACAAAGAATAACAAAAATTCATGTCAAAATAAGCATCTTGTACTCGGACGTCTTCATCTCCAAGTGCAACTTTTATTATAGCCTTAATCAATACACAATTACTGTACTTGTGCTTTAATATCTCCAATTCTTATTTTATGTAGAAATATGGCTTGAAAACAATTCACGACAGTGTGAAACAACATTGTCTCTAAATGTATCCCATGTTAACACTTCAAAGAACTGTTCAATTTATATTCTTTCTCTGAAACATTATTATATACTTGTGTCTTTGAATGCTGCATGTACACAAAACGAAAAAATCGCAATTTTTGATATTGGATTACAACAAGTCGTTTGAAGCTCATTCGCGCATTTTATTAAATAAAAAATTGTTGTAAGTTTGAATAATATTTTAAGTAGAAGTGTACAAGTCACTTAATTTAGCTACAACGTTAATTATTCGAATGCTTTGTCGTGATATAATCCTCTTTCCTTTCGAAACTTGTCACTACTTATTAGAAATTTCATAAGTTAGCCGTGATATTATTATCAGTTTTTAGACAATATAAATACGTACAAATCTTTTGTGGGCCTTGTGTAATGGATAACTAAATCATTATGATTTTGTTACAAACAAAAAGCAATATCGCTGATTTAAACTGATTTTTATCCACCTCGTAATTTCGTTTCTGGAAGGAGCGATAGGATATCTCGAACATGACCTTTATGTGGCTGTCATTTCAGTGTTCCACTATTAAGGTAAAGAAACGTTTGAGCGATTATTCCTGTGATAAGAACAAAATTAATTATTTATGATATTAGAGAATTGATTGTGTAAATTTTTATCATCAATTTGACGTTTGTTATAGCCGTAAGTTTTAACTTTTTACAGTATACTACAAGTGATGAGTATATGTGATTAAGTAGGACATAAAACAACCTTCATTCACACCATTAAATATGAATTAATATACTTTGCTATTCACCAGTTTATTATTTTTTTGACATCCCATTTTTGTATAAAGAAATGTAAATTTCAGGAATGTCATGATCGTGTTAAAATAACTCATCTGTAGTATGAGAAGTTCAACCATCTATTCTCTTCTGATGGGTAGAAATATTGAAATGATGATTATTAAAATTTATTAGTAAAAACACTACAGATGGCTTGGTTGTCAGATTTTTTTACTTTTCATTTGCGGAATGTTCATGTTGTGAATATTCTTTAAATGTTAGAGAAAAAATCCATTAAGTAATCTCTTTCACCAAAATTTATTTTCCTAGATTTGTCGAAAATGAAAAATTAATTTTTTTTTTTAACTCGGAAGAAAGTTTTGACTGTTGATTTTCAATGAAAATAGTTTTTTGTGAATTTTTCCAGGAGGAAGAAACATATTTAGAAGGTTTATATTGATTATTTTCAGCTGAACACTTTAATTTTAGCACTAGTATCAGTTTTAACAGAGGGCGCTTCGAGGAGCTTCCTTGGACAGCTGTTGTTGCTTCGTTGGGATTAGGATTTGCACTCTCTCTCTTGTTCTTTATGGACCAGAATATTTCCGCTGCCATGGTGAATAACCCCTGCAATAAGTGAGCACCAATCTATCATATATGGCAGAGCATCAGTTATTAGTTGAAGATAATGTTAACTAACTTGATAAAATAGAGATTTTAACATAATTACCGAAACACGGAGTCCTGTCATTTTTATGATGTTTTATTGTTTCTAATATTGCGGTAGAATATTCTGAAGTTGTCATCTG
Organism: Carcinoscorpius rotundicauda; assembly: GCA_011833715.1. Classification (NCBI taxonomy): domain Eukaryota; kingdom Metazoa; phylum Arthropoda; class Merostomata; order Xiphosura; family Limulidae; genus Carcinoscorpius; species Carcinoscorpius rotundicauda. The sequence goes on along the minus strand of CM022391.1, from coordinate 146,617,464 downwards.
TCGATAAGTTTATACGTGAGCTAAGCATGAACTTGTTATGAATTAAAAATAAAAACAGGTCTGCCAGTTCTTTTTCTTTTGTACACTGAATAAATTATGGTGTCAGTTAATTTATCAAAACAAATGAAAAACCTAGATATTTATTTGGTGAAATTGTAAAATATTTTTCTAATTGTAAAAGAAAATATGTATGATGTGACGGGTATTTAGTCTTTCTTAATTTGATAGCGTACTTAATAGACTATACATTTTTAAACCTAATGTTTCATCCGCGTGTCTTCCATATTTTTGACATTGAGATGTTTGCTATTTCTAAAATAACAGCTCTTAATTCCAACGATAGATGGCGTTTATTGCGATGTATACGAAGAAATCCGGCTTTTACTATTCTAGAAAAATTAAACAACTTCTGTTGACTTGACATATGGAGCAAAGCATTTTGAACTGTAATAGTAATATTTATAGCTATTATTTTAATTACCCAACATTTGGAACTGTTTTTAATGTTTGATAAATTAGAAATTGCATTTAAATTATAAATGACATTGATCATCTAGATTAAAAAAAGGTCCAGGCTACCATCTAGATCTCTTCGTAGTGGGAATGTTGAATGGTTTTCTGTCCTTGTTTGGGCTTCCATGGATGCATGGAGTACTACCACACTCTCCACTTCACGTTCGCAGCCTGGCGGATGTCGAGGAACGTGTAGAACAAGGACATATATATGAAATGTACGTTATTTTTATACTTACAGCTTTAAAGTTGAATGTTTCAATTATCATTAACTATGGACAAGGGAAGGTGCAAAATATTGTTGTAAGCTATATTTTTATAATTTTAATTTTGAAGTTTGTTTGCTCGATAGAACTAATCCTTATGATGTAATGCTCTAGAAATTTAGTGTGTTAAGTAGAAAAACGGAATGATATAAATAATAGAGTGAAATATTCAGTTTTAAGATTCGGGCAATAAACTTAACAGCAAATTATCCCGTATACGTTTAATCAATTTATTAGCAATAAAATTCTACAAGTAAATTTATTTGTAAGTTAGAGGTACATCAGCGTTTGTTTTTCAACCGAAATGTTTGTGAAGTTAGGCCTACCAGTAAACCTAGCCAGTAGCAAATATAATTGAAGAAATACATTCATTTAGTATCCTTCCATGGACGAGCAATTTAGAACAACCAATCCAACAATAGAATACGTTACAGAAACATGAATGGGAAAAAGGTAAAAAAAATAAAAAAAATGTGAGCAACAACTATTAGAAGTTAAACTTGCATACAACGGTAGTTGGAGGTATGAATACCATACCCCTGTGGATAAAAGTAATAAGAAACATTGATAGCAAAAATTGAGTTAAACCAAATGTTTGGTAAATTTTTTATATATCAATGTGTAAGAGTGTTTTTGTGTACAGTAGCAACCGGTTGCAGTAGGGATGGTAAGTAATTTATCCATTATTCTAAATAGTCTTTTTACAGAAATACTAAAATTGGAAAGTGGAGAAAAATATCAGGTTTATGTTTATGAACTTAAGTTCAGTGATTTTTCTACTAACCCTGTTCTCCTTGCACTTTCAGAATTGTTAAAGTTCGGGAAACACGGGTAACAGGCATAATATCTCACATCCTCATTGGCCTATCAATATTTTTGCTTCCGTACCCACTAGGCTACATTCCTATTGCTGTTCTAAATGGGCTGTTTCTTTATATGGCTGTGACATCTTTAAATGGTAACCAGATGTTTGAAAGAATTACCTTACTCTTTATGGAACAGGTTTGTTTGGACATTTTTTTTAGTTTTTGTAAAATAATTTAATTATGTTTCAATTCTTGTATATATTACATGTATTCTTCTCAATGTTATTTACCTTGTTGTCATTAGTTTCAAGGTTTTCTCACTGGTTAATGTATTTCTTTTTTTATTTATAAGTATTGCCAATTTCTTATCCATTATCAATAAATTTGTTACTCTCAGATTTATCATTACACATGTATTTGTTCTCCTAGGTCCATAATACTAGCACACAGTCCTCTATACAGTTTATTAATTCATGTTGTGTTTCCTCTTATAGTCTGATAAATACATATACAATTCCATAGTTTATCAGTACATCTATTTTCCTGTACAAGATGTATTGATGCACCTATAACTATCTTGATGTACTCATGAAGGAAGATCCACTTTCTAAAAGTGTTCAGTTTATTGGTTATAATTTTTTACGTTTTTTTTTTTTACTGTTATATCTTGCTTGCTTTGGAATAGTGTGTTACTGTTATCTGTTTTGTTCTGCAAATTTTCACTAACAATCTTGTACCAAAATGTTACTGAAGAATCAAAGTTATAATACATTTATAAATACAGGCATACTAGCCCTGACAAATTTATCAGTACATCTATATTAGCTCCTACTGGTTTATCATTACACCAGTTTTATCTCTAAAGGAATGTTACACTTTTGGACTAACCCAGTGTGTGTCAATACATCAGCTCAGGTAACAAATATAATTACTGATGTTAAAATCTTAATGAAATGCAGAGAAGCAAAGATTAAAAATGAAAACTGATGAAATACAATTTTTCATTGCCACTTCTAACTAGTTATTATATTGCTTGCAGACTGCCTATCCACCAAACCACTACATTAGGCGATGCCCACAACGAAAAATTCACGTATTCACCATTTGTCAGGTGATTCAGTTGGCTGCCATGTGTTTTTTTGGTTTTTCACCTTGGCCCTATGTAAAGATGGTGTTTCCTGTTATGATTCTTTTGCTCTTACCCATTAGGTAGGGAACAGATTCCTTCCTCTTCTTCTGTGTTCAACAGTTTTTACATTTTTTTGTATGTAAAGTGCATCTTTCTAATTTGTTTATAACTCGTAAGTATTTCAAAACTATGCATATTTATATTAATATGTTAGTAAAATCTCTGGGAAAAACAATAATCTAATCTGTTTCCTAGCTTAAAATAATATTAGTTTGTATATTTAAAAATGGTTAACTGAAATTAAATTTCCCAGATTTTAGTAAAGTTTAAAATTGTAAAGCACCTTATGTAATTATGAAAATTTAGCTTTTGAACAAAAAATATAATTTGATTAAATTAAAAATTGCTTTTATGTGGGGGGGACCCTATTTTCATATAATATTAATACTATTTGACTAACCTTGTGAATTTCTGTTACAGACACAAGGTGATACCTTGTCTTATCCAAGAAAAGTTTCTGGAAGCTCTCGATGGTGAGCATCAGTAACTTGAAAGTACTGCAATAATTCATCCCTGACAGAACCACTACCTTTGGTTTGGGGTGCAGTAATCTAATGCACTGCACTCATCCCATGAACCTTTCCTGCTCAATTATGAACGAAATATGCGTCCTAGAAAAAGGCTGTACATAGACATTTGTACAAAGAAATTAACCAAAACACATCGAAAGTCCCCACACATTTATTTCTTGTTACCTAATCATCAGTGTCACAATATTAATATTATACTTTGCAATAAAAGTTGGGGTACATAGATACTATATTCTGTGTGTATGTAATATATGCATATGAAATTTATATGATTTGTTATTGATATTTTCTAAACTAATTACAAGTGTTAAGATATTACCAAGCAGGTTTTCAAATAGTGATAGATGTGTTAACCTACCTCTCCGTCTCCATATCTTGACAGAGACTCCTACTGTCATTATAATACTATTGTCTGACAACATACCCAATACTCAGTAATGACACTAGTCACCATGGAGATCAGCTATAGCATATGCATACTTACATATATACTACGTAAAACAGTTCATGCAAATCACCTTGGTTTTACCTCAGATTGATAGGTCATTAATAATGTAATTAGGAAAGGTAATCAAATTTAAATCATCTGTATGCATTTAATAACTAGAAGACAAACTTTCATTCAGAGGCTTATAACTTTATTCTGGTGTTGGTGTTTGAAAATTGGTCAGTTATAGTAGGGTTAGTTGTAGTCAGTGTTAAAGTTTACCTTACGAGCCTTCCAGTAGTCTGTTGTTAAATTGACTGAAAGATGTTTAGTTTAATAGGAAAGGTATTATTTTATAACAAGTATACCTATGCAAAATATTTCATCATTTAATTTTTAATTTGTGAAGTAGAAATAGAAGTAACCATACTGGTATTATAGAGAAACGTTTATGGATTTTCTCTTCAAGTCTATGAATCTGAAAAATAAAATGGTTAAAATTGTGAGAAGTACGTTGTTAGCATAATGCCAATGTTTATTTATGTTACAATGAAGTCTGTGAATATGTATTTAGAAACTAACAAAATTCTGAACAATCAAGTATTATCAATAAATTGTTTTATCAAAGTTATTTCAGTATCTGTCTGCCTTGAAAGGTTTAAAATGAATAGAAATATTTTAATTTTTAACAGTAGATTTTCTGTAAGGCTAAAGACTAATCTTCTTTAGACAGTTTATATTCTGAAGAATCATTCATTTCAAACTAATATTATGTAACAGAACCAGATCAAGGAAAAAGCGATTGATACATCAATTTGGCAAGAAGAGATTTAAATATATTGGGATATAATCAACCAATGACTAATCATTTAACAAGAACGCTCTATATTAAAAATGTATTCATCGGTGCCCCAAGTCTTCAACGGTTTTAATTCCCATCTTTGTACCTCACCTTTTTTAAGCAATACATTGTAAGTTACTTTTGCAACAGGTAAATAATTATACTTTTCAAATTCAGACTATAATTTGTATATAAAAAGAAAAGCAATTCAGCTTGCAGTGGTGCAGTTAGGTTCCACATAAATATAAGAAGTGCATTCAGTTTACTTAAAGTAATCACTACCAAGGGCATAAGCAAGAATTTTGCAACATCTAATAAATAGGTTAAAAGGCTAGTTCACTAACAAATGTTAATATTGTTAGGTAATGAAAGGTTCATTGTTTTATGACCTTTTCATCTTGGTTTTGATTTGTTTTGTAGGCTGAAACCAGGTTAGGAGATACAGAAATAAATGGATTTCTTTTCAACGTAAAAGAAAAACAAACAAACAACAAATCAGGATATGAGTTATTGTGACAGTGATTTTCTGAGCGTTCTAAATACTGTTAAAGCATACCAAAATAATATGCTATTGGTTTGAGACGTTTTTGTTAGGAAAGTAACCACGTATTAAGTTTGACATCTTTGGTCACACATTTCATCTAATTCCAGTGACTTATGAAGCTTTTAATCAAAAAGTATTTATACAGGCTAAGCAGCAGCCTGGAAGAGGTGTAGTTAGAGGGCAGTCACTGTCTAAATGAATGTTATATACTGTGAACTAATTGTAGCCTATTATATAATTTCTTGCTGAATAGATAGACTGAGCAGTAAGTGATCTATTTAACACATAGTGAAATAGAAATGTTTGTAGAACGAATGTGTAATTCAAAACCATATTTGATCTTGTTACTATTTATATAAGGTACCATAGATTTTTGTAAATGTAAGATAAATATATGAAAGGCAGACACCCTGGTAAACAGTAAATAAGTCAAAAAAGAAATATGCTATATAAATAATATATATACTTGTGATAAATGCTTTCCATCTGTAAAATTATTATGATATAGGTAACTTTGGATGCAATGCTTCCAGACATTTGGTATGTTACATGCTATCAGGGGAAGTAGTAACTTGCGTTCTATGTATATATATGTAAATTTTGCTATACTGTTTTATTCGACAGTATTTCAGAGATTAAGAAATAGGATGCACTTTGTGACCAGAATAAGTTATGTACATGACAAAACAACAACAAAGGTTATGGGTGTTATTTAAATGTAGTAATAAGAGTGCTTAGCAGATATTACTAAGTAGCTGTGAGCTAGTCCAACTTATTTTAAGGACTGTTATCTGTGATTCAACTCTTTCTTTATTGTATATTGTACAATACAGGGTTGAATCATGCACAATCATTGTAAACAAGGGAAATAAAACAACAAAAAAAGAGAGAAAGATAATCGGTTGTTCTTAACGTTTCTTTGATCTCTGCATTAAACTTGTGTAATTTCATTAGTTTCTTTCTTATGGTAGGACTTACAACTTTAGTAGCAGTGTAGATTGACCTAATATAATTTCAGTGCACGCATACCCATAAATCCAGCGTATAACGCAAGATTTAATATATATATATATATAACTCTAAGATCTATAACATAGTAATTTGAATGTTATCACATTTAACAATTTTTTTGTATCAATTATATTTTATTTTATGTGTTAGAAGAATAATATCTAAAAAAAACATAATAGTTTTCACACATATCACACAACGTTATATCTATTTCATACATGTTTACAACCCATTTTCTGAGAGTTATTTTACTACATATATGGATGTGTAATGTTTATTAAAACATTCAAATATCATTGTAACTGTTTTAGATGTAAAATAAACGATTTCCTCTCTTCACATCACTTAAATGAGACCCCCCTGCAATTGTATGATTTGCACCCCTTTACATTCAGTAAAGGCCACGTTGAAGAATTATCTAATGGTTATGATGATAACAAATGTCGCCCGAAATCTCCAATCAATAGTCGTTTTCTTCTACTCTCTTCTGCTTTCAATTTTAACAAAATCTGTATTAAGATTACATTCTTGAGCCTACAATATATCTATATAAAAGTTAAACATTACATTGAAGATTTTGATCTCATTTGAAGAATCAATATGATTTTCAAAATATGTCCCTCATCATCATGCAATCATACCAACGACTTTATAAACTATGCAATATATTTCGACATTGCAATTGTAGTCCAAATGAATCAGTGTTTTTTTCTTGTGTTTGAAACTTCTGCAAAGTTCCGTTGCCTAAACGATTCTGCAACGCTTCGTCTGTGAGTAGCTTAAATCTCACTCTATACGAGACATTTGAACATTTAATTTACATATTTTACAAAAATAAGACGCTGAAAAACGTTTTAAAATGTATTCTGTGAGGTACGAATGCATAATAGCTTAGGCCAGGTTGGCAAACTTTTTGAGAGTACATGCCAAAAAAATATCTTGTGCTCAGATTATCATTTATTATTATTCTGAATTATTTTAAATGAAACAGCATTAGGAGTTGCATGTTCTTAATAACTATAGTAATTCTCAACAAATAAAATTAATAATAATAATAATGGACTTTCAGGAAAAAGGAGGTCTTCTTGCTTATTTAAGATTAATCATTAGTTTACTATTAATAGAAAACATTTTGTGAAATAAACTTTGGTTCATGTTATGTAACGTAAAAAAATTAAAAAACAAAGAAAGGAAAATAAGCATATTTTACTCTTAGTGAGAATACTGCTGCTGTACCAACAATCACAGATATTTTATATCAATCTTATATTTGGTTGTTTTGAGAACTATGAATGCAGCACTAGTTACATCAGAAAGTGTATTCCTATAATTACATTTTATGAAGTTCATCATTGAAAATAATGACTCATATAAACATGGTATTTAAAATGCTGTTAATTCTGCCATTGCAACATTTTCAAGAAAATCAAGAGTTGCAGAAATAGAATTCCAAAGTTTCAGAATCTCATTTTCTGTGTTATTCCAGTCACTAACTGATTTCTTTCTATATTTTCTAGTTCAGCTCTTAAGTCGATAAAATTTTTCCTCCGAATTGAATTGCTTCGTAAATCGATCAATTGCATCTCATAATTATCCAAGTCGATTCACTCGAACATTTCCAAATTCAGTTTGTCTAACGTTAAGCTGTCTTCATACCTTATGGATTTTGCAGTTTCTTCAAATAACTTGAACTTACTAAATTTTAAAGAAAATTGTTCAAAAGTTGAATGATGCTTGAAAATTACATTTGCAAGCTACGAATGTGTGTGTTCTCATGAATTTCAAGATCAGTCGTGTATATTTCAGGCTTGGGGAATATTTAAAAGTGCCATTATAAATACCACATTTAAAAATTTTCACTTTCATTTCAAAAGCTTTATATTATCAAACATAATATTATGTGTTTTGCCAGATCCCTGCAATTTGGTGTTCAAGTCATTTAAATGTGAGGAGAAATCTGTAAAAAAAACAACAACATTAATCTACAAATCCACAGAACAGTAGATAATTCTTCACAAGAGTTTTAATTTGACAAAAAAGATGAATTTCATTCAAATACTTAAGGAATCATTTAAGGACAGAATCTCTACTTAGCCAACAAACAATGTCGTACACAAGCAGTCAGATGTACACCAAATTCGCCTTTCTCAGTAAATTCTAAAATTGTCTTCTTTTCAAAAGAGCATGCGTATAAATAAAATTAAATACCTTGGTTACAATTTCCATTACTTTTCCAGCTCTTTAAGGCTAGCTTTTGCACACAAAGCCTCCTCGTGTATAATACAATGAAAGCCTACCATGGGATGTCCAACATAGTTTGCAAACAGAATTACAAAACCTACTTCTTTACCAATCATGCTGGGTGCACCATCAGTTGTCACAGAAACTATTTTTGGAAGGTCAACCTGTCTATTGGATAATTCGTTTACTACCGCCCTGTATATTTCAGTTGAGCAGCTCTTCACAGATTTCATTACTCCTACAAAATCGAGCAATAACGGCTACCTTAGGTGATGATGTAACATCAATGACAAATGGAAAGGAATCTACATGAACCAATATATTTTGTGTTACCTGTTATGCTGTGTTTGTTTACATCTTTTATATACATTCTATTTTGTACCGTGTTTCTACTCACTGGCAATTCCTTAATACACTGAATAAGTTTTTTTTTTCTGGAAAACCGTCAAAAATGAAAGGAGGACATTATGGCCACGATTCTTAAATATACTCCCCATCACTACACGGTTTTCATCTTAAGCAATAATCTTTGAAATCTCAAAACTAACAGCAATTACATCGGAACTACCTGAAACAAATTTCATCAAAACATTTGACTGCCTGATGTTGCTGACTTCTCGAAAAATGTGCATTTTTTGTTCTTGATTACTCTTATCACAAAGCCAGTTATGAACAGTTTCATTATGCTGCTTTACAGAAGAAGTCTTGCACACCACTGTTTCAGAACATAAGATGCATAATACTTAAACCACCCTCTTTGATCATGCCAAATCTTTGTGTCAACGATTGTTGAACATCTCTTCTGCTACTCCTTCTATTTGAACGTTTTTGTTTCTTTGCTGGTTAAGCGGACAAGTTGAAAAGGGGTAAATACTATTTAAAAATATCTCGCCAATAACTCACCACAACATACAGCAGATAAAAATGTATATCACTGACATAGATAAATCTATAATTAACTAACTGATAAAAAATATACGCATACCACGCCAAATAACATAATTTTAACAATATAATTTACATACTTACTGCAAAAAATATTAGGTTGTCCAGAAATAAATGTCGGGATTCTCACGATGACATTTAGAAGCTGATTATTGATTAACTTATCGTTGGTTGGTTTAATCCAACGTTTGTGGTTTACAAGGTGTCTTAATTGTCTGCTATTTCAATTCTACTCAGAGTTAGTTTTGCACCTCCCAAGGCAACATGGACAAGAAAGACTTTCGTCTGTGACTTCAAACTACGCGGAACATTAACCAGGTATTCGGCCATAAATCTGTCACTGAACAGTGTTGGTTCTAAAGGTTTCGACATGGAGATTAAAGTTTTAAAGACCACGAATATCGTGGGAAAGGAAGCCATCTTTAGATGAAAACACATTAAGAGAAGTAGGTTGAGATAGACCCTAGTACAAAAGTACGTAAGCTGGCAGAAAAGCTAGGCTTTGTTTGTTTGTTTAGAATTGAGCACAAAGCTACTCAATGGGCTATCTCTACTCTGCCAACTACGGGTATCGAAACCCGGTTTTTAGTGTGTAAGTCCGCAGACATACCACTGTGCCACTCGGGGGCGAAAAGCTAGGCACAAGCAATTCAAGTATTGCCAACTATTTGAGTGCAACTGGAAAGACGAAAAAGTTGAATAAGTGGGTTCCTCATGAGCTGACTGAAGATCAACAAAAATCAGCGTTATGAGATCTGTCAAGGATGACACCTCAAAAATTGAATGAATTGGGAATCAAGGTTCTGCCTTATCCACCTTATTATTCAGATCTTTCCCTACAGATTTCCATTTTTCAAGCACTTTGAAAACCTTTTGAACAATAAACGTTTTCAAAACTAGGCACTTGGAGAAGCAGCTTACAGGGAGTTTACTGCCCATAGCAACTCTGATTTCTACAGTAGGGACATAAATAACATCGTTACACGTTCGCAAAAGTGTGTAGGAGCAAATGGTGCTTACTTTGATTCAAGTATTTTTTTTTAATACATTGGTTTATAATTTTCCAAACTTCTCAGTTCAAAAACATTTTATTCTGGACAACCTACTAAATACATATTTTTCCATTATTATCACTAAATACCTAGTAAGGTCCTGCACGGCCAGGTGGGTTAAGGCGTTTGAATTGTAATTTGATGGTTGCGGGTTCGAATCCCGGTCGCACCAAACATGCTCGCCCTTTCAGCCGTGGGGGCGTTATAATGTTACAATCAATTTCACTGTGCATTGGCAAAAGAGTAGCCCAAGAGTTGGCGATGGGTAGTAATGACTATCCGCCTTCCCTTTCGTCTCCTAAATGAAAGACAGCTAGCGCAGATAGGCCTCGTGTAGTTTTGAGCGAAATTAAAAAAAAATCTAGTATACACTCACAAACAACAGGAGAAAAATATAAGCAGAGCAAAGCCAATACTAACAGTTTAATTCCATATTTACTCAATTACGGATGGGTACACCGAGTCTGCTAGGAATACAAAACATGTCATCCGATGTTACATTTTCCCGCACCTGCAAAGCTGGCGCCAAAAGAGCGTGAGACATCTCCTGCAAACACTTCTCACTGCTACCGAGTTGGAAAAAATAATTCGTTGTTGCATTTGGCAATAATTATGATTATTATATATATATTTATTTATTATGGGTTAGCGTTTAAAGAATCAAGAGACGATACTGGAGGCTGTGTGCCAACAAAATTTTTTCATGTCCCATAGGTTCGCCATCACTGGTCTAAGCAATTGGGAATATTTTCATACCACGAAAAGCTCTTGGCCATTCATATTAAAGAAATGTAAAAACAAGTATTTAAAACTAGTAAAATACACATTTATATCAAAAGTTTTACTATTAACTGCAAGATTTCGGATAGGCCTTCATCAGGTAGCAAGACAGAAAAAAGTGTGTTCTTCTTGTAGCAAAGCCACATCGCCTATCTGCTGTGCCCACTAAAAGGAATCGAACCTCTTATATTAGCGTTGTAAAGCCGTTTACTTACCGCTGTACTAGTGTGAGGCACAGAGAAAAGGCTTATAATATAAAGAGATTCAAATTACGTACGTATTGTGTAGATCACGTCAGCAAATACTGACGAAACGGATTTATAAACAGTTTGAAAATAGAAAACGTATTAAAGTGATATAAACTGGATTTTAAATATTAACAGAACACAGAAACTTAATAAATATAAATTTTAAAAATAATAAAATTGTAATTTAATAATACTAATTGGAGAAATGAGTAGTCGGTGTCAATTTAATAAGAAAACATATTAACGGAAAAAAAACGTTCGTGCAAGTGAATTTAATTTAAATGTAATCGATAGAGTCTTGTTTAAAACAGTTAATGCACTCTGATGTAGTTTTATTATTTACTATTTATTGACCTTTTACGTGAAGGGTAAAAGTAGAACCGTAGAGAATTAAATGGTGATATAATAATATGCGAGACAAATGGTTCATCCATACGGCTGAGTTTCGTCAGTTTTTCAAGTTAAGACGATTCAGTGTTTAATTAGAAGTATACTAGACAGTCTTTCAAACTTTCTCACATTTGAAAGAAATCAAGTCTATGCTAACCGTTAAAGATTACAAACATATGACAAGCATTGGAATAACTGAACTTGTGATATTTATTCTCAATCAGCAAACACACACACAAAATTTCAAAAACTGTTATTGTTATCTTTGTGTGACAGGGACAGGAGAACGGAGATAAGTTTACAACTGTATTTTTACTTACAAAGTATATTATTTATATTGGTGTTGATGTAAAATTATGACTTTATAATGTATTATTTGAAGTTTAAAAATACGTTTATTTCTCTATATATTACCCATGATTGTGTTTTTCCCGTTTATTACATCGAAACATTCGATTTATATTCTTTATAATTCTATATATTTAATAAATTTGATACCAGATGTCAGTTATGATTGTCGCTTAGATACGTATTTTAAAATAGAGTTACAAAGTTTAACGAATTTTTGAGCTCACTTCATTGTTGCCCGATGATCTCCAGTAAAAGGGACAAAAGCTTGCAATAAAAGTATTTTCACATTGAGAAAAGTCAGTATATAATTTACATATTAATTTACCTACGTTATAAGTCTTAAATAACATAATAAAAATCATTAATTAGGAGGGTATTTCAGGAGTTTAAAATTATTAATAGTTCAATATTTAAACTTATCAAAATCTCCAACAATCACAAATGACTAACAAAAATTCAATAACTTTTATTACAAGTTACAGCTGTTCTAAAAATATTATTCCTTACTGTAAAAGCTGCAACTTGTAATACTTATTAGCTAGTCAACTTGAAACTATAAATTCTATATACATTCAACCACTGATTTCAAAAACGTTCAGCCAGAATAACGAATTTAAGATATTTAAAATGGTCAGTAACTGATTCATCAGGCAGAAAATAAGTTTAATAATAAATATTAAAAACACGGTAATACAGAAAAACACTTAATTATGGACGTTTTGGAATTGTTTCAAATTTCATAATCAGTATTAAAACCAAGAAGTTAATTCACAATATTTCAACAATAAATAACATTTTTTGTACAATCAAAAGTTTATTAAGTTCTTGTAACTACCATGTGACTGTATCTAGTCCTAGTAAGTAATAATTATGTTCATTTTTACCGTGTTCTTCCATCTTGTAAATGATACATTTACTGAAAAAAGTATTATAAATCATGTTGTTAAAATGTAACACTTAGTGATTTCATCACATGGTTCTACTGATAACAGTTTCTTGTTCTTTTGGTGAAATTTATCTACATTGATAACTTCACTTACTGCCTTCATTTTCAGTAACTTTAAAGGTACAATGCATTCAGGTGTTAAAGAAACAATCCAACAACAATGGATATAATAATGGGATTAAGGTTACATTTATTGAAGATAACAAAATCTGTATGAATGTGGTAAAGAAAGTAAATCACAGACATCACGAAATTTATTTAATGTGAACACAAGAATGCAGAATTTCACACAATAATTAAGTATAAATATTTAACTCTTTAAAATTTCATATATTAGTTTACCATTTAATTCAACTGTTGAACACTTTCTACTGTTTCATTTTGTTTGTCATAATTTGGTAAGGAACTATACCTGTATCTGTTGAAAGTTCTGATCTAAAATAAACAATGAAAAAAGGGTCTGAGAATGACCTGATTGGTTACTTAATAAAACATGGATCCTGAAGGACTCATTTTCAAGACTACTAAAAAATTGCAATTTCAAATATAACTAATGTGATATAATAGCAAAACTTAATCCTGGCATTTGGTTAAATGTTGTAATTTCATTGAACAGACACTAGACACCAAGTCCCCTGGTCCACAGTTGAGAATCAGAAGTGGAGATGCCTAAACTACAGGGATCTGTGACACAGCTATTTAGCCCATGTGGATATATTCTTGTTTGAGTGAACAAATAAACAATACCAGAGAAAAAAGAATAAAATCATATGAAAAAAAAAAAAAGGAAATTTTTATTCTGGAAAAATATTTACCAAAAGAAAATCTTGCTAAAATTGAAAATGCCAACAAAAATTACAAAGGCATGTTTGGCACAAAAATTGAACTAATATGATTTTTAAAGCAAATAAACATTATGTCTGAAAGACACTATCTTAAGAGTGTGGGACTTTGGGTTATATATGGAAGTCTAGTTAATAGTGTGTAAAAAAAAAAAAAATGAAAAATATTTATTTTACTCTATAACAATTGTAGATTCCAAATAAAAACAAAGTTTCTCTTGGTAATAAGTTAAACTGCTTTATCACATCAGCAGCACAGTATTTGTCCTTTACACAAAAATCTTTTGGAAGTTAATGCCTTAATTAAACAGGATTGATATCAAGAGAGATTATTTAAAAAAAAATTCTGATTTCTTTGAAAGCTATAATAAAAATCATTAGTTTTAAACAATACAAAATGTAATCAAAGTTAGATTTCTAAAAAAAAAATTATTTTTATTTCATTAATTAAATTTGAGTTATTTATCTTTATAGAGTAGCAGAACCAGCTGTTCATACAAAAATTACTAACAAAGATTTTACTTTTTATACACTAATCATTAATTTATATCAAAATGCAATGTAAATTTTCTCTTTTTTCCTTATTCTACACTGTATACTTCAAAAAAGTAATGTTTATTTCATTGCTGATGAAAATTAGTCATCCTTACGGTAAATCAAAAGGTCAAGTGATTTTACCAATTCCTGATAAGAATCTGCAAATAAACATAATTACTTTTATAAAAACATCAGGTATCTTACTTTTTTGACTGACAATACAAATGTTCCATATCACAATCAACTTTATTATCTATCCTATATGTTGTCATCTAGTGGTCTAACTACTGAGAGAAAAGTTCTTTTGATAATTTGACGTCACTATAGGATATCCTAACTAAATAAAAAACATTACTTAAGCCAATATCCAAGAAACATTAAATTTTGGGGGATTGGTATATTAACACAATTTTTTTAATGAAAAATTAATTTGAGTATAATTAAACATAAATGACAAACAAATGAATAGTTTAATAATAAATACACCTGTTTTCAGAAGAATAAAAAATAAGCTAACATAAGGAAGCCTATAGCAAGTTTTTAATTTAAGAGGTTTCACTGAAGATTTAGAATTACTACATGTGACAACAGAAATGTTGATTCACAAGAAATGCCAAACTATTGACTTAAAAGCAACTTAAAAAAATTAAAAACCAATTGCAGTCTCTAATATTTTTCTACTTCCAATCATACATTCTTAAGATTAAAAAATTATTTCCAGTTTCAAAAAGAACATTACTGGTTAACAGTGATAAGAAAAATATCACCAAAATTGTTAAAAACAGGAGAGTTATAAACAGGAAATTATCTGAAAAATAAGTCAACTACCAGTTGCTTTTGCAGATTTTTGTATGCTGTCTTCTAAGCCTTTCACAAAAATGGAATGAATTTTGCCACAAAGAGTGTTTTGCGTTCTTTGCAAAGCTTCTTTCAGTCGTTGGAGGAGGAAATTTGTCACATCTGTACTGAGATCATACTGGAAAAAGAAACATCAACTATATTATAAAATATGAAGTTACTGTTAAAACAATGTATGTACATTAAATATATAAAACCTGTAGTTAATGTTTTTTTTTGTTTTCTGGTCAGACATACAGGGAAATAAAATGGCTAATCATAGCAGCACTTCCACATTATATCAATTATTCTAAGAATTAATTCAGAGTTTGATCCTTTAAATATAGCTCAAAATTAAGAAATACTCTGAATTAAAAGTCACTCATATATAGAACTAAAGTTCCTATTAAAACAAGTCTTATTGAAGTCCAAAATTACAAACCAAAACATGAATTATACATATAAAAAGATTTGAAACAAATACAAAGGTTTACATAATTAAATAAAAAAGATAAAAAGAAAGAGCCTTTAAATTTACTACTTGGAATGAGTGAACCATTTAAAAACTCATCAGCTGTTAAACCCTGACATTAACAAAAACTCTAAACCTCTGTAATATATTCTTTACTACTGATAGTAATAAAAACTCTACACCTTTGTCATGTACTCTTCACTACTGACAGTGAGCAAGAACTCTACACTCCCATCACCTGAGTACTCTTCACCATTGATAGCAAACAAGGACTATATACTTGTGTCATATGAGTACTCTTTGCCACTGATAGCAATAACAGGTTTCTATTCTTCCACTAACTGGGAACTCTTCATCACTGATAGTGTGTGTGTATTTTTGTATCGCAAAGCCACATCAAGCTAACTGCTATGTCCACAAAGGGAAATTGAGCCCCTGATTTTAGCATTGTAAAATCAAAGATTTACCACTGTTTCTTCAGGGGACAGCAACAAAGAGTACATTATTGTCAATCAATTGAGTTATCTTTATCACTGATAACAATAACAGTCTATAACTTCCCATTAGATGAATACATTTCAACAATGGTAGTAACAAGACGACTCCAGACATTGGTCAGCCTAGTAAGTACTCCTCAACTCTAACTAAGAATGCATCAAATAAAGGTTTTAATTATTCACAAGATCATGAATAGTTTTATTCAAAAGAAGTGATTTAGGATAACAGAGATATGTAGTTAATTCCTCAATGAAAACTTGGAAGCTTGAAAACTTATTTCTAAGTAAACTATCCATAAAATGCTACCACTTACAGTTTTATAATTTACCAAATACAGTATTGGCTAATTTACTGGAATTATTAGTACCCAACATCCTGATATACCCTCCATTTTTCAAACATGACTTGTCCAAGGGAGGTAAAAAACATCATGAGAAAGTTAAATAGTAAGAACATGACAGTTGCTTTCAAAGCATAAACAGTAAATTTCATTTCAATACATAATGTTTCTGTGTTAAAGCCACTGAGTATGACTAAGAGCAGTTGTTTTATATTTTTTTTCCTGAATTTTTTCATGTAAGAATCAACATTCAGAAGTGATTCCCCAGTGATATTGACTGCAGTAAGTGATCATTATCCAATTGGTTGACTGAATCTCTATGCACCACTGTAATAGGTATTTTGTCAGTCATAAATTATTTTGTCTTCACCATTCAAAACATTCATTCAATTGAATGAATTGTGTCTTTTCTTTATGTAATAAAATATAAAGTATACATGTCGCTTCCTGTTTAAGTTTCAAGCCTCAGATATGCAAGTCATTGGAAGTAAATTTGTATATAAATTTGGTTATTTATGCACCTAAGTCATATTTCACATGATTTGGGGATACACTGCACCAGCACTTAAATAATGTTTTGTAACTTCTGCAAGTTTATAAATTTAAGGACTATAAATACCATCATAATTCTTAATAAAAGAAAATTACCCAAAGAATGACTTATCTTTATATAGTATTCAAAATGAGGTCACTGTTATCATAGTTATTCAACTTCACAAAACTACCAAATTTTGACACATCACACAAAGATATCTACAATGAAAGTTCTAACTTGAAATAATGTTCTGTGAACTTACAGTCTTATCTCTTAAAGGTACTAAAACACAATGAACAAAATCTCCATGAATCAACAATATATTTCATTCATAAATATAATGCCAAACAGTTTTTGATATAGACTAATATTGAGTCAAGCCAAATGGAAGTCAACACTCAGCCATTTTCTTAAAAAAATTCTCCCACCAAACTAAAAAAACAGAATGTTTGGCACATCACTACTGTTTTAATCTTGGTGATAACAGAATACCTTACCCTTACCTAGGGTGCTGTTATATAAAATGAATTAGTGTTAACTGTAGTTACAAATTATTTTTTAGGTGTAAATATTCTGTTCAAAATTTCGAGTATTATTTGCAGTAGAAAAATTTACCAGGTCTTATGTTCAGTGAATACAGAATAATATCCGAAAATGTTCTGCATTTCTAGTGTCCTACATTCCACCCCATGGAGAATGAAACCTCACTGTAGAGGAACATACCCATGGGAGACTGCACTACATCTGTACAAAGTTTATTATTTGCCCTTTGCAAAGATATTTTCACTAAATCAGGCAGAAGAAGATACATATCTAATGTGCAATTGGATCAAATGGTGTGGAAAGGACATCACACATCAGACTAGGTGGCATTGGATATTTACCATCTGGTCCATGGTAGGAGGAGGGTCTGTACCATTTTCACTTCAAGACTAGAAAGCAGAAAAAAAAAAATTCTATACCACCAGCATAGCCAAGGGACATGGGTGCAGATCCAGAACTCAACCAACACTTAGCCATATTGGAACCCTATATTCAGGTGCCAGAAGGAAGACAGGGATACAATGTGGTGGGTTAACTTTAGTCAAAACATGTCACCATTTATAATTTATTGTTCACTTTGCAGTTAGAGGAACCCTACTAGACACATGTGAAGACTTATATTGGCTGGTTCTGTTTTAATCCAACACCAGACCATCTGGGAAACAACACAGATAAGAAATTCTAGCTGGAGAGGTAAACTGTATGTGGTGGATCATCTCCAGTTAAAAACTAGACAATGTAGGAAATGTTTTGTCTGTTCCATGTTAAGAGGATGGATCACACCATCTAAATGAACAGAACACTACTGCTCTACACTCAACTGAGTAAACACAGGATTGCCTCCATGATCTACCACTCCAGTGGCAAGAAATCCTGTGCTTCACATCATGGGGAAGACAATAACACAGTGGAGAGGTTAAAGGAACACAACACTGGAGATAGTACAATAGATGACTATAAAACCCAATTTTTAAGAGTGCTGGTTCTCATTGATTCAGCTCTGATTGAAGGGATTGGCAGCTATCCCAACACTGTGTTATTCATTATAGTTTACTAATAGGTATAATCTGGGATAAACTTTATTTATGAAGCAAAACATTGCAAGGAAATGATGAGCAGTTTCTGGAAAATCTTACCCCAACAATAAGCATCATAGACCTGCAATGGCTGTATAGTGTAGATTTATGGATTAGTACAGCTGGATAGTCACAACTCACCAAGGAGCATAATCCAATGAGCAAAATGTGTAACTGTATTTATCCACTCACAGTTGAACTATAGTCTGTATAAAGGCAACAGGTGGTATTTAGTATTTCAAATAGGTATAAATAGCCACATGATAATGATACTGAATGAGGAATGTGTGTGGCACTGTCCACTGTTCAATGTGTGATGAAAGAGGGCAAGATAATTAATCTGGTGAGAGAATACATAGAAACAGAAATTGGGAAACAAGAAAGAATAAGTCAACCAATAGGATAGTGAATCCAACCTGTAAGGTTGGTTGCTAGGTGTTTTATGGCACAAAGCATCAGGCTATCTGCACCAAACATCCAGTAAATAGGTAACATTAGAGTAAATTTAGTAAAGTTCATAAAAGAAAATTTAGTTTTAATAATAGCTTGCCAGGATGACTAATGGGTAGTTCAAACAGCAGTGTTTATCACCTGAAGTTGACCTTTCCATTCCTGGTTTCAAGTTATTTAATGTTATGGCCATTTTATAATTTCAAATCAAACAAATGGAACCACATTAAAAAATGTTTAATGTATATATTAAAAAACAAATAGCATTAAAAAGATTAATGGCTTTTAAAAACTGAAAACTTTACCAGGGTAGACAGTTTCACCATCACCAATAACACTGTGTAACATTATGAACAAACCTTGGGACAGAACATGTTTAAAATGGTACCATCTTTGAATATCGTAATGACGGCAAGACAGTAAAATGTGGCTTATTGTAATCTGAGTGTTACACAGGTGACACACTGGTGCATCAGTTCCCAATAAAAGAAAATGATAAGTTAAAAAACTGTAACCAATGTGTACTCTAGTTAGAACAACTTCCTCTTTCTGCTCCTTATGGAAGCAAGATGGCCAAAGTCCAATATATGGTTTTATTTTCAAAAGCTTGTTTTCACATTGTTCACTCCAAGTCAACTGCCAGCTGGCACAGAGCCAAGCCTTGAATACAGGACCACAGTCCCAGTATGGAACAGGCACAGCAGTGACAGTGTCAGAGCAGATTGAATTAGCTGCAGTGTCAGCAAGCTTGTTCCTGTGAATACCAACGTGGCCCAGTATCCAGAAAAACTGGAGAGAACTAGATTTTAAAGAGAAATAGGCCAGTCAGTTTTGAATATTGGCAAGAACTAGTGTGAGCCAATGTGAAGCAATTCCAGGGGCAGTAGAGAACTGAGTCGGTATAAATAGAGCAGTTTGAGTATTGCTTAGCTTCATGTGATCCAGAGCAAGAGAAATGGCATAAAGTTCAGCAGTAAACACAGAAGCTGTAGAGGGGATCATGCATTCAACCACTAAACAGCTACAAACTATGGCAGAGCCCACACAGTCACCTGATTTTGAACCATCTGTATAAATACGAACAGAAGGATGGTTTGAAAGATGTTCAGCGAATAAAAGACGGTATTTCCAGGAAGACTAAGACGTAAGTACAGTCACCGGAAGTTGGCCTTTCCAGTTCTGGTTTTGAATATTTTGATGTTAGGGCCATTTTCTAATTTCAAATCGAACTAGATTGACTGTGATTCTTAAAAGGGAATTACATCAAAAACGTCTAATGTATAAATTTAAAAAGTTAAATAGAACTAAAAAGATTAATGGCCTTTAAAAAATTGAAAACATTTCCAAGGTGGACAGTGTCACCATCACCAATAACATTGTCCAATGTTATGGACAAACCTTGAGACAGAACATGTTTAAAATGGTGCTGTCTTAGAAAGTCATAATGACAACAAGAAAGTAAAATGTGGCTTATTGTGACGTGAGTGTTACACAGACTGCACATTGGTGCATAAGTTCTAGAAAAAAGAAAACGATGGGTTAAAAAAGCTGTGACCAATGTGTAGTCTACTTAGAACAATTCCCTTGTTCTGATCCTTACTGAAGCAAGACAGCCAAAGTCCAATACAGGGTTTTACTTTGATAAGCTTATTTTCCCATTGCTCGCTCCAAGTCGACTGCAAGCTGACATGGTGCCGAGCCTTGAATACAGGACCCATAGTCTATGTATGGAACAGGCATGGCGGTGATAGTGCCAGAGCAGATAGATTTAGCTGCGGTGTCAACGAGCCCATTCCCATGAATATCAATGAAGTCTGGTTCACCAAAAAAAAAAACTGGATAAAAGTAGATGTTAAAGATAAATGGGCCAGTCGGTTTTGAATATCAGTGAGAACATGGTGTGAACTAACAAAACGATTCCAGGGCCAGCAGCAAACAAAGCGAGTCAGTATAAATAGTGCAATTTGAGTACTGCTTAGCTTTTATGTGATCCGAGGATAAGAGAAATGCAAACAGTTCAGCAGTGAATATAAAAGCTGTAGAGGGGATTCTGTGCACAACCACAATCAAATAAGAGTACAATATATCTTTAGCACAGAACATTAATCTGTTCCCCAGGTGGTGGTAGAAAGGATACAGGGGATGTTCAGTACTCTTGTATGTTTGACTCGTAGCCACTTGATCTGTGGTATAAAGGTCTGCTTACAATCAAAGATAAGGCCCATTACTTTATCTCAGAGACCACAGGCAACATAACTTCACCAATTTGGAGTTCAGGATCACTGTAGCTGCTGCTCAATATGCCTCATATTCAACGACTGACATAAGATGTGAAAGTCGTCAACCTAAAGCCCGTTTGCAACAGTGAGTTCAGTGATGGCATTAATCTTTATACTGAAAAGTGTGACACTCAAAACACAGCCCTGAGGAACTCCAAGTTTCTGTAGAAAAGAACTGGAAAGTGTCAAACCCACACGAACTTAGAATTTCCTATCCATTAAAAAATTTTAATAAAAATGAGCAAGTGGCCACACAACCCATATATATGGAGATCTTGCAAAATGACATACCTCCATGTTGTATCATAAGCCTTTTAAATGTCAAAGAATATTGATAGAAGGTGTTGTCATTTGCAAAAAGCTTCTATGATTGACATTTCAAGTCGAATCAGGTGGTCCATGGTGGAGGGCTGTCGTTGGAATCCACACTGGATAAGCAAGAGGAGGTTCTTTGATTCAAGGAACCAAACAAAATGAGCATTAACCATTCTCTCTAAGGTCTTACAGAGACAGCTCCTCAAAGTAATTGAATGGTAGTTTGAAGGAATAATCTTGGAATCCTTCCCAGGCTTAGAGAAAGGTAGGACAATAGCCTGGCATCAGGAGAAACATTCTCCTGCCATATCTGGTTAAAAACAATAAGAAGAATAGCAAGAGAAGCAGGAGGTATATGGCGCAGCATGTCATAGTGTACATAATTAGGTCCAACTGATGTACTGCCAGACACAAAAAGGGCCAGTTTGAGTTCCCCCAGTGTAAGAAGATGATTAGTCATACAGACAATCAGATCAAAAGGAAAAAGGTGATCGCTCTGCCTGAGTCTTGATGGCTAAGGAGATGGAGGAAGAAGCAAAATCTCTAAATACTTGGCAAAAGCTTTCATCTAGAGTATTGGCAATGCTCTGGGTATCAGCTACTTCCTGACCATCTGAGAGCAAGATCGAGAAGGGGACAGAATTATATTGCCCACTGACTTTTTGAATCTTATCCCATATGACTTTAGAACTGGTGGTAGAAGATTTGCTGGTTGTGAACATAATCCAAGATTCCTTCTGGCTTTGAAGTCTTACCCATCGAGCATGTGCATGGGCACACTGGAAAAGGATGAGATTTGAGAGTGTGGGATATCTACAGAAAGTATCCCAGGCCTGTTTTTGAGACTTCCATGTCATGTGGCACTCAGGATTCTACCATGGATGAGGATATAGTAGACAGAAAGGGGTGGTGAAGTTGATTCATCAACTTTTTTAACCATAGAGGTCAAAAGGCTGTTCATTTATTTTGAGAGTGATTCTTTTGGAGGCACAGAGATTTGTCTGCACTCCCACTGTAGTTATGGAATAAAGTGCAGCAACATATGTTTGAGGTGAGAGCCATTGCAACTGATGCAATGAGAGTCTGCTTCACAATCATAGACATCATGGTCCTTGCCACCACAACGAGCACGTCAGGGAACCACAACGTGACGTCTTTGAATCACCGAACCTCTAACACTGGAAACATCAGAGAGGGTTTGGAATATACAGTTATACCCCGTGAGTAAGATAACCTGCCTTGATGGTGGCAGGTGGACATGG
Source organism: Carcinoscorpius rotundicauda (assembly GCA_011833715.1). Taxonomy (NCBI): domain Eukaryota; kingdom Metazoa; phylum Arthropoda; class Merostomata; order Xiphosura; family Limulidae; genus Carcinoscorpius; species Carcinoscorpius rotundicauda. The sequence goes on along the minus strand of CM022391.1, from coordinate 146,594,398 downwards.
TGATGTAAATATCAGAATGAAGATATGGGTCAGCATTGTAATTCCATTTTTGTGAGTGGAGATATGCCTCATTGTAGAAACTCCTCAAGTAAAGAAACCAGCAAAAATCTCTGACTTGGGGATGTTCTTCAAATCCCACTTAACAATAACTCCTTGTGATGAATTCAAAGTAGCATGAGGTGTAACCTCAATAGGTATATCCTCAATTGCCTTTTAATGCAAAGTTGTTGAGATGTGGATGTTTCCACCAATATGCCACCAGATCGAAGCTTCTTTTCTGACTTTGGAGAGAAGCAAGTCCCTCCAGTCCCTTCTGAATAAAAAAAAATGGGGGATATTTGCCCTAAAGGTTTATTTTAAAGACAATGTAGGATAAATAAATGAAGTACAATAGGTGCTACAGATGTTGAAGATTGCTGCTCAGAAACTTCAAGATGTGGTCGTTTTTCATTATTTAATTTAGATGTTTATTTTAAGGATCCACAATAAAAAATGAAAACTTTGGTGCCCACCAATTTTACCCACCATGAAGCCTTATGAGTGGGAAGCACTACAATGTTACACATGGACACTGCAGCAACACCAGGGTTTTGTGAGCACTATACCCAAACACCAGCATCAAATATAATGCCCACAACACTTGTTGAGAACTTCCAACATTGGTACTTGGTTGACCCTTGGGTCAATCAGGACACCCCAAGGCAGCCCGTCTACAGAAATTCAAGTCCAAAGTGGTATGTTAGGGTTGGACCTCTCAACCACAAGGATCACCTTCACTAGTTGCTACACACGGCAAAAACATGGGTGGATGTTTAGATCCCAGAGGAGGTAAATTGAAAGAATAGAACCTTCCCTGGGAGGTCGCATCACCATGTACAAGGATCCACACCAAGGGGCCAACTTGTAAGGATGATGAGAAAATGTCTATGGTAGAGGAAGGCATCAAATGGAGAAAAAAGATGGAAATGGGAACCACAGAAGAAAGCCATGCAGACAACATAAAATTAAAAGCACGAACAGAACAAAGATGAACCAAATCAGAATAAGAAGACAAATGGGAAACAAGTGTAAAAGTGAGGTCATCTTCACATCTGCAATACAGATACAAGAGAACATGAGGGCAGTGGTAAAGAATACACACCATTACCTATGATAAACCTTGATGATGAAAGATGGATTGACTTGGAAAGAAGAGATGCTACACGTGTGGAGAGGCCAGACCACCTCACAATCGACTGGAAAAATGTTACACATGAAGCCAGAGTGTGGGGTGACACACAGATGACTGAGGTTGCATAAGAAGGTAGTGGTGATGTGGTAATGAAGGAGATGACTGAAAGGAGGTAAAAACTGAAAACCACAGTTGAGCAGATTAGAAAGGGGCCTAGGAAATAATTTTAAATTAAGTAGTTTGGAAACGTTATAAAATGCAGGATTGGAGGTATATAGGAGAGGTATAACAGATTTAGTATTATATATCTATTTCAATATCCATGTTGGTTTAAGTTAAATTTATATTCAGAAATGTACAAAACTTGTACCTGTATTGTAAAATTCATTTTCACCTATTTATTAAAGTTGAAGAAGATTCTTAAGGGTAAGAATCAACAATATATGTATGTATGTACATAATAAAAAATGTAAAATCAGTATATGCCTCCAAGAGACAGTATATATTATGGATTTGATATTGTTGGTACACTGTAAATCGTGGAATATATAACTGTGTTTAAACACTTATTAATCAAAAACTTCAGATACTCAACCAGAAACATTTATAAATATTGAATATTACAAACCATCTAACTTCATTGGATTCATATCAGGCATTAGTACTTTATAAAAACATTACATAACTTCAACAGTAAAAAACTTGATGTGCCACCACTAAAGAATGCAGAGGTAGTTAGTTCCCTGTAAAGTAAATTGTACCTTCATCAACTCAAAAGTAATTTGCTTATTGTGAACCTTTGATTAGACATCAACAAAGTTCCAGACCAGATAGAGGAATCAGTATTGTTTGTAATATCATTATTTGTATTAACAGTTATTGTAAATTGTGTTACTGTTTGTATATTAAAAAATATTTGTATTAAAAAAGAAAATTGTGTAAATCAATTCTGTTGGCAAGTATCATAAACTAGATACAGTAATATTTATTTAGCTTTCAAATCTAAATTATAATTTAACCCAATTTTAAACTATTTCAAATTGTAATACTTAACTCAGAAAAAGGTAAAGTTGAACCAATGCTGGCCGTACCACGAACCAGAAAATAGATAGTTTGGAACTGAGGTGAGTGGCAAATGTTTCCAAAAATGGAGTACCCTGCAAAAAAAAAGATTCAGAGCACCTGGGACATGACATGGAAGTAGGTGTACATAATACAAATGGGCCCAAAAGAGTATTTACAACATTCCAAAATAAAACAAATATGAAAGAGTGCCACCTTGTCAATTGATATAAGAGACAGTGGTTTACTTGTTAGAATGTATTATGACCAATGTGCCCCAAAGACAGCAAACACTCAAAGCATGACAAATATCAAGTAGCCCCAGAACACTGATGTGCAGAGCTGATTCAATCAGACAAATAACCCGTGTTGTCCTAAGAATAAAAAAAAGTCCCTAAAGAAGCATTTGTAAAAAGATGCAAAGCTAAGTTAACATGTAGAGAAGGAGGATAACAAAGTCCAGGGGACCACAAGCAAATTCCAAGTTATGGTACAATACCCATCAAAGAACATGCATGTGAGCACAACTCGAGGGAATGTGGGTTTACACGAAAGCCCAAGCCATCCTTGGGATGGAATCTTGCATGCATTGAGAAAAAGAGAAGATTAAGCTTTGAGAACTAACAGTTACATCAATCACAATCAGAGAGAATGTAGCCGAGTCCAACTGAGATAGGAGTTGATGAACACTCTCAAATGAATGAAGTGTTGAAATGTGATAAGAAAAAAGACTTCTCCAAGAGACTTTTCATCTGTACTGGCTAGTCAAGTTGAAGAAGTAAATGCATGTGCATGAGAAAAGTTTGTTGTAATGGATCTAAAAGCAGCCACTCATCCATATAATGGTGAAACCTGAGACTAAGAATGAAGATGGAAAGAAGCCAGACCAAATGAGAAACCATGGAACTGGTATACTTGACCTTTGATAAAAATTTTTATTAGGGTTATTCATTATCTTGCACATAAAACTTAGAACTATTTATTCTTAATTGTTTTATTTGTTATTTAATTTTTAGTGTTGGAGTTTTTCTGTTAGCAGAGTGAAAAGCATTTATTTTAAATAAATAGATTATTGTTTCCATAGAAAAATTTACTTATAGATATTAAAAATAGTGAGAGATTATTATAGTAATATTTCATTCAACACAAGTTAAACTTCATGAAACAATTGGTTGATGTTCCAATGTGTATATTGTCCATAAAGATATTCTTCAGAAAGTGCATAATGTAAACTACGTCACTTAATTTTCAACTTTTTGTGAAAAACTAGATTTTTCATTTTATATTTTCTGAAGTAAATGAAAAAAATAATTTTACTTGCAGAGACCCATAAATTAGTATCTTTGTCACTAAAGTACTTTTTCAAAAAGAAGATTTCTAGAGTAATACAAAAGCATTCATATAACAGACACTGAAATCTCACAAGTACACTTTTTTTAGGCCTAACATTAGTTAACCCTTTATTAAGTATGGCCTATATTTGATAAAGAAATAAATTAACACAAGTTTGTGTACATTTGATTTAGTTTAGTTAGGGCTGAATCTTACTTCACTTAATATTATCAATAAATAAACTAATAATGTTATTTTACAACTAAATGTTAAGAGCTTAAAGATTTTAAAAAGGTATAACAAGTTGTTCAAAATGTCTATTAAAGCATATTTATATTCACACTTTGTTTACATGAGATGACAACAAGTGCACATGCATCTTCAGAATATACAACAATTAAGTATTATTATAACATCAGAGAAAAACACCTTACCGAAGACATAACATCAAACACTGCTTTGAAAGTTGGTTGTTTGGTCTCAAAAAATGCTCCCCGGCTTCCATGGATGGCAGCAACACCTGTTCTTTCTGCACTTTTACACACGCTGGTATACATGCAGTGATCTGGTCTGTAGTTCCATTCACAGCCAAAAAGAAGAACTTTATCTGAAACAGCACAAAATAAATCAGCCATCAACTGTTTCCTTAAACAAAATAAATAATGATTCATATATTTTGTTGCCTACAGAAATTATCATACAGAGGTCATCTCTGATTACTTTGCACCACAATAAATGGAAACATGCATGATTTACTGTTGTAAGATATGTTTATACACAGGATGTGTTTGATTGCTATCAGCACATTTGAGCAGGAACTGCATAATTTACTGTTGTATGGTATGGTTTATATAGAGAACAGGTCTGATTACTACATGCCACATTTTAGTAGGATACATATAATTTATACTGTAAGATGTGGTTTATACAGAGAATGGGTCTGATTACTACATGCCACATTTTAGTAGGATACATATAATTTATACTGTAAGATGTGGTTTATACAGAGAATGGGTCTAATCACTATGTACTACATTTTAGCAGGACGTGTAATTTACCATTGAGAGTTAACTCATTAAAGGATATTTAAACTGTATTTACAGTATCCATTTTGTCACAATTATTGTTTTTAAATTAACCATTGTGAACAGACTTGAAAAGCTAAAATTTTGCAGATGTGTAGATAAAAAAAAGATTAAATGAGAAGTAATTTTGCTTTATTATAATCCAGCTCAAGTTTCAAGCATGAAAATAATCCTGTTCTGATTAGAAGTTGATGCTAATAAATTTAATTAACTTTTATGCATTTTTAAGTCTTTTTGAATCCACAATAAAGTAATCTGAAATAGTTGTGTGTGCAAATAATATCATGATTTGTTCTTAAATCACTTTTGACATTAGGTATCAGACAAAGAATTTAATTATTATGTGTACTTGTGTGTACTACAGGCTTTTCTTTTTCACCACAAGTAAATTTTAAATGAAAATTTGTGATTGACAGTAGAAAGTATGGTCATTTGAGAAAAGCATTTCTTTTTCGATGTTACTTTGGTGAGAAAGAGAAGAAATTTGTGATGTGTATAAATATATATATTAAAATCACCTTTGTCTCCACATGTCCCTGAACTCTCTTCTGTTTTAACTATTTCTGAATTTAATGCCACCTTTGATATATTGTTTACTTTATATATACTTATACTTAATACTCATTAACATTTCCCACAAACAGTTTGATTAGTCAACCATCAAAAATATGTCCAAGAGTTCTGAAGATAATCTCAATGGTAATGCATAGGTAGTAGCAAAATATTAAATTGACAATATTAACCACTACAGAAGACCTCTGAAACAACAAAGTATGATACAGAAGTGATGTTATTTTAAAAGGTAACCTTAAGAATAAAAAAATAATTTGGTATTGGAATATAATAATTCTCACAGGTTGTGCAAAAAAAATAAAAAAAGGTACTATTGAAATCACATAATTCCTTGCTGACACGTGTAGCTATTACTCAACTATCAGGGTTTTTATTTGTCCATCTAAGCATTGGTCTTTTTTTTTCAAATTGCTCCAGTCATTTATACCCCACTTAATCGCTCTAGGCAACATTTATTTTGTGATACTCTCCACTTGTATCAAAGTACTATTTACCATGGCACAATATATAAACACCTGATTTAAACAATTTTTGACAACCTACACCAGCCCAATCTATACCATCAGCACTTGATCAGGAGGAAAGATGTAAAAATATCAGTGGAGGTGAGTACTACTAGAAATGCATTTTCAATTTAGGAAAATATTAATTTCCAAAACATAGTTACCTCCACTAATGTAGCTAGAATCCCACATTAAGAAGATGATGGGGCAGGTAAAGACATTATCCTTGCAGAAAGCATCTACATATTCAGGGGTGTACCAAGATAAGATTAATACCCAAGTAAGGGAATTGCACTACATCCAGAATAAGTATATTATTTTACTTTGAACTTAGTTTCTGTATCAAGGGTGGAATAGTACATGAGCCCCAACCAAATAGCCAAAGTTCCACTTTTTGGGTTTGTTGTTGTTTTGAATTAAGCACAAAGCTACACAATGGGCTATCTGTGCTCTGCCCACCACGGGTATCGAAACTCAGATTTTAGCGTGTAAGTCCGCAGACATACCGCTGAGCCACTGGGGAGCTTTTGGGTTTGAAATTAAGGTGTGTTGGTTCTTATATCCCATGTTAGGGACAAAGATGTATATATACTCTTGAATGAATGTTAAACTTTAGCCATAGAGTGATGCATTCTGGACCACCACAGTCATGACATGAAAGCAAGCAACACCAAAGTAGACTCTTCTTGACCTGAAGGAGCCCAAAAGACAATACCCCAGTCACAGAATAATAGGATCTTGTATGCTATATTCAACCAAAATAACAGAACTCACCTGGTCTGGAATTAAGAACTTTCATCCTCACTCCCAAATCAAGTGAGAAAGGAGCATTCAAATTACCCTGAAAAACTTGGGAAGGATGTGGAAAAAAACTGTGCTCAATCAAGAATTCAGGATGGGAACATTCTATGTTCAGAATTACAAGGAGATAGTGGACCTCCCTTCCATGAACAATGCACTGAACAGATACTGACCTCCCACTCAAAAAAAGTGCCATGAGCACCTAAACCAGGTAACCAAGCATAACATTTAAACCAATATTACTACTAAGCTCCAGTACAGGCTGGTGCTGCTCTTATCAACATTTGAGAAAAAAAATCGAGGGACAAGGGTAGAAGGGCATCAAATTTTGCTCTCTTCTCCATTAACAAAATTTGGGGTGGGGGTAATGTGTGTTAGAAAGTCCTGAGTAATTTTGTTCTAGGAACACTGCAATAGGTGAACAAAGTTACCTATAGTTTTAAAAGAAATTCTCCCCTGATTTATTCAATCTGATGATTAGCAGGGACAGGCAGGATCCCATTAATCATGATATTCCATGAAAGACAGTTTAGCATAGTAAGGTAAAACCACTTGGCAAGATTCAAGGGCAGTTTTACTGAACAGCTCATTTCTACAGAGACTGTTGCAACTGGTAGTAATTATAGTGAAATAGTGGATGTTGTTTCAGAGTTCATTTGATAAAAGCACATCTGCCACAGAGCAGAATCCTGTCCAAACAATGTAAGGGACCCTGAGAGGTAGATATAAATATACTTATCCCTCTGGGAAATGTAACATAATTGATTAAGATAGCTACATGAGTAGGCAAAAACACTCAAATGATGAGACAACCAGATCAGGCAAATAACATGAGAAAAAGGTATTAGGGGAGGTCTGGATACTTGTCTGCAGAATGAACTTCAGCAGGCAATTTGACCAGGCTGCTAAGGACATAGTAAAGAGATAATGATTAGATGGTACTTACAGAAGATATTTTACCTTCAAATACAGTCCAAATTAAAGTTTTGTCTAGTATCTTTAAAAGCATAAGTGCAGGGAATAAAACCTTTAAGATCCACAATGAATATGACATAACAAAATATGATTGGACTTACAGAGAAACAGCAAAAAGATGAATTAGAGAAAAGGACTGAAACCATTTCCCATCTGATAAAGCATTGGATAAGAAGAACTGGTCTGAGAATGTAGAGAGAATGTGAAAGTGGTCTGTGAACAAACAGAATAAATCACACCAATCAGACATCCATAGGTCAACAGCCATGCAAAGTAAGCCTGCAAGAGTAAGAGTCATAGTTGACAGCTCTAAATGAAAAGGGTTCAACCTCCTCTTAATACAACACTGCTGATATGCATGTCATTACCATTGATAAAAGTGTATTTTAGACAAATCAGAAGCTGAGACAACTACATGTCAACATTAGAAAATTAACCCCCAATGTCATATAAAAGACAGTATAGCCTCTATGCCAGAAGTTTGAGCTTGTGGATAGCCAGATGTACCATATCAAATCATGGCTGCCTCCACAGCAAAAACCTAAAAAAAGTGGAAGAGATAAACACACTGGAAGCGAGTGCAGAAATCAGAAACCTGGATAAACTAACCAGTTTGGTGCTATCTACAGGAACTGACAATGGGTTGGAACAAATCATATTTCTTCCCCTGAGTAACACGTAGAGTGTATAGAAGGTTTAGAGTGGTAATCTAATCCTGTCCAAATGTAAAGTAGTTACTGCCAAAGACCAGAAGCAAGATACTGCACCAAACTGTCAGTAGTTGGGTGATCCAATGAGACCAACCTACATATTAGAGTAGCTAATGAGAACCAATACAAGAGAACCTTGCAATGCAACATTTATTCAATCAGGATGAGTAATGTCAAATAAAGAGATTACTTGTGTTCTTGTCCCAAAGGCACAAAGGATTTGAGTGATGCCAACATTTCCAAAAGAAAATGAAGCATCTGTGCAATGGAAGAAGGAGAGGTGAGTAAGAATGTGGCATCCTATTCTATAACATTGAGCAAGATGAGAAATAGCTGAGCCTGACTGAGAGATGAGATGAGAAATAAATATTCAGGTTGGTGAATTTGGGTATGTGAAAGAGAAGCTTGCCTGGGTTGTATCAAAGTAGAATCAGGATGTGACCAGTTATTGATGGAGTGGTGTGTGCACAGTACAATAGAATAGACAGGATGAAAAATACCATCATCATCAAAATAACTTGTACAATATGACAAAACCCATGTTAACCTGGAAGAAAACCTTGGACCTACAGTACCTGACCCTTCTGCACCACAAATACTGGTAATGGTAGAACTCCACCATTAAAGTACAGATAAGAGCTTACTACAAACAAGTTGGAATCTACAATCCCAGTAAAAGAACAAAGACTGAGAAATGAGTAATGTATGAATCTTGGAGAATGTAGGCATTGATATAAACAAGGAACTCTAAGCTCCTGTCTAAACAGGGCCAAAAATTAACAGGAATAAAATGCTGAAAAATTAGTCCAACTCTCCCATTATCCCCAGGCCAACCAGATAACCCTATAGTTAAGTTCCAAATCTAAATGAACTGTGGGAACAGAATGCCTACAGATTAGATGAATAAAAGTTTCTCCACTGGACAACTATTTATAACTCAAAGATCTGCAGAGCTCCTGGACCCAAGGTTAAGGTCATTACACATTCAGAAGTAAATGGAGCTGTGCCTCCATAGTTCTTGAAGGTATACAATAACACTCCACAACAAAGTATTTGCTTCTTGAACACTGTTGGGTGTTCTTTATAGATTTTTGGCTGCTGATCATGAAAATCACATCTAACTTTGCCCATCATGTACTTTTTTTTTTATAGAAATATTCAGTTTCACTACAACGGAAAAACAATATCGGGGCAACTGAAATCTGCCAATGCTTGCTGACTACTGTTGGACACTGTTCAATGATGCACTGGACACTGAATGTTAAATTTGAGTAGAAAGTTTGTAGACTTATTCTGGTCCATCAGAAGTTCTAGTAAAGAACTCTAACTCTGCTGCAGAACCTCAAACATTGAGGAGCAGATTTGTAATTTAGTCTACCACCACCAGAAAGAGGTAGATTAAACCACAAAGTTCCAAAAATGTCAAATAGAGCCAAACTGTCTCTACATGCAACTAAGAAGTAAACCTTCCAGCATGAACCACAACATCCATGTATGGAGAAAGAAGAAGAAAAATTTCCTCTGAGACCCTTTAGCATTGAAGTATGTTGTAGGCTTAAAAGCAACCAGAAAAAGCATAAAACATCACACAATCAAAGAATTAACAGAAGAAAATAAAGACAACTTATTCCAAAGTAACCTCCCTTTTGTTTTTCGTAAGTTGTTTAAAGTCTGTGGAACAGAATTTTGCATTTGTTTGTTTGTTGTTGAATTTTGCACAAAGCTACTCAAGGGCTATCTGTGCTAGCCATCCCTAATTTAGAAGTGCAAGACTAGAGGAAAGGCAGCTAGTCATCACCACTCACCACCAACTCTTGGGCTACTCTTTTACCAACGAATAGTGGTATTGACCGTCACATTATAACACCCCAACGGCTAAAAAGACAAGCATGTTTGGCACGATGGGGATGCAAACCCGCAACCCTAAGATTACGAGTCGCACGCCATAACACGCTTGGCCATGGCGGGCCATAAGCATTTTGTGAGGCTTGATTGATTTATTTAGTGTTTTATGGCACAAAGCAGATAGGCTATCTAAGCCAAACGTCTGGTAAAAAGGTAAAAATAAAGTAAATGTAGTGAAAGACACAAATGGAAATGAAGGTAAAACAAAAAAGTATAAAACCAATGTTGACACCTATTGTACAATGTTAAGAGAGAAAACAGAGTAAAAGAAGTTGTAAAGTACTTACTCTAGCAAAATGGTAATGATCATAACCCACCAGGAAGACTAACAGGTAAGTTCAAGAACCACCGTCAGCCACCTGAAGCTGGCCTTTCCAGTCCTGGTTGCAGGTTGTGTGTCAAAGCAGCGATAATCAAAATTTAAAAGTTTTGGGAGCAGTTTTACAAGATACATAGCAAAATCGTAGTAATGAGTAGCCAAATGTCCAGTAAAAAGATAAAAGTCAAGTTAATAGAGTAAAATTTGTAAAAGTAAATGAAGATAAAAGCAAAACAGCAATTAAAACAGAAAACTGCGTAAAAACCAATGTTGACATCTGGTCTACAAAATTGTAAAGGACTACCTGTAGCAGAATGGTAATAATCATAACCTGCTAGGAACACTAACAGGTAAGTATAAGAACCACCATCAGTCACCTGAAGTTGGTCTTTCCAGTCCTGGTTCCAGGTTATGTGTCATTATGGCCAGTACTGAAAGGTAAAGTAATAAAAGTGTTAAATGACATGCAGCAAAAGTGTAATAACAACTCGCCAGGATGACTAACGAGTAGTTCAAACAGCAGTGTTATTCACCTGAAGATGGCCTTTCCCATCCTGGTGTCAACTTAATGTTCTGGCCATTTTTCAATGTCAAATTGAACAAAAAAGAATGAAACTGTGAAAAGGGAACCACAATTAAAAAGGTGTAATGAATAAATGTGCAACACTTAAATGAGATTAAAGAGATTAATGGCCATTAAAAATCTAAAAACGTCATAAAGGTGGACAGTGTCACCATCACCAATAACACTGTGCAATGTTACAGATAAACCCTGGGACAAAATATGTTTAAAATATTCATGTTGTTGAGAATTGTAATGATGGCAAGAAAGTAAAACGTGGCTGATAGTGATTTGAGTGTTACACAAACTACACATTAGTGTATCAGTTCCAGATAAAAGAAAATGATGAGTTAAAAAACTGTGACCAATGCGTAGCCTAGTGAGAACGACTTCCTCCCTCCGAACTTTACGGAAGCTAGATGGCCAAAGTCCAATATAGGGTTTGATTTGAAAAAGCTTGTCGCGTTGCTCACTCCAAGTGGACTGTCAGCTAGCATGGAGCCAAGCCTTGAAGACAACGGAATGTACGGAATAGGCACAGTGGTAATAGTGCCAGAGCAGAAAGATTTAGCTGCCATGTCTGCAAGCTCGTTCCCACAAATACCAACATGGCCTGGTATCCAGAAAAACTGAACAGAAGTAGCTGTTAATGAGAAATGGGCCAGTCGGTTTTGAATATCAGCGAGAACAGGGCGTGAGCCAACGTGTAACGATTCCAGGGCCAGTAAAGAACTAAGCAAATCAGTATAAATAGTGCAGTTGGAGTACTGCTCAGCTACAATATGATCCAGGGCAAGAGATATGGCATACAGTTCAGCAAACCATAGCAGAGCCCACTGAATTACCTGATTTGGAACCATCTGTATAAATGGGAACTGAATGATTGTTCGAGGGATGTTCATTGAATAAGAGACGGTACTTCCAATCTGGAGTATCTGCCTTTTTTAGATGACTGAAAAAAAGGTCACAATTGAAGACTGTAATAACCCATGGTGGGATGGGCTGACCAATGGAATCTGCAATGTTATCCAAGGACAGACCCAATTCATCCAAATGCACTCAGATTCGAAGGCCAAACAGAGCAATGACAAATCGCCTGTTCTGAAAAAGTACAGCCCACCGAAAACACATCCCCAGGTGGGATGCTTGATTAAGGAGTGAAGTTTCGAAGTATATTGTAAAGATAGTTGCAAACGGAGAAAGAGCAGAGAAGGTTCATGAAATTCAACGTATAAGCTTTGAACTGGAGAGGTACAGAAAGCCCCAGTGCAGAGTCTGAGTCCTTGGTGATGAATGGAGTCCAGCATCTGTAAGGCTGAGGGTCTGGCAGAGCTATAGACCATTGATTCATAGTAAAGTTTTGATCAAATAAGAGCACGATATACCTTTAACATTGAACATCAATCTGCTCCCCAACTGGTAGAAGAGAGGACACGTAGGATGTTCAGTGCTCCTGTGCATTTGACCCAAAACTGCTTTAAGTGTGGTATAAAGGTCAGTTTACGATCAAAGATAAGCTCCAAGAACTTGGTCTCCAGGACCACTGGCAGAGAAACTTCACGAATATGAATTTCAAGATCAGGATGAATACCCCATTGACAGCAAAAGTGCATGCATACAGTTTCAGAGAATAAGAAATTAAAGCCATTTGCCATAGTCCATTTCAGTACATAGTTGAGGGCAGTTTGTAGTTGCCGCTCAATATATCTCATGTTTGATGACTGACATGAGATGTGAAAGTTGTTGACATACAGCCCATTCACAACAGTGAGAGGGAGTTGTTCAGTGATGGCATTTATCTTTATTGTGAAAAGTGTGACACTCAAAACACAATCTTGAGGGACTCCTAGTTCCTGTGCAAAAGAACGGGAAAGTGTTGAACCCACACGAACTTAGAACCTCCTGTACATTAAAAAATTTTTAATAAACATGGGTAAATGGCCACGTAACCCATATGTGTGGAGGACTCGCAAAATGCTGTACCTCCAAAAGTGTAAGCCTTTTCAATGTCAAAGAATATTGATACAAGATGTTGATGTTTGAGAAAGGCTTCTCTGATAAAAGTTTCAAGATGAATTAGGTGGTCTGTGGTGGAGTACTGTCATCAGAACCCAAAATGGGTGGGTGAGAGGAGGTTGTTTGATTCAAGGAACCAAACAAAACGAGTATTAACCATCCTTTCTAAGGTCTTACAGAGACAGCTCATCAAAGCAATTGGACGGTAGTTTAAAGGAATCTTGGGATTTTTCCCTGGCTTAGAGAAAGGTAAAATAATAACCTGGCACCACGCGTCAGGAAAAACATTCTCCTGCCAGATCTGGTTGAAGACAATCAGAAGGACATCGAGAAAAGCAAGAGATAGATGGTGCAGCATGGCACAGTGTACATCATCAGGTCCAATAGATGTGCTGGCAGACAAACGAGGGGCCATTTTCAGTTCCACCAGTGTAAAAGGACAATTATAGTCAAAGAAACAGTCAGTTCGATAGGAAAGAGGTGAACGCTCTGCTCGAGTCTTGATGGCCAAGAAGGTGGAGGAACAAGCAGAAGTGCTAAATGCCCAGCAAAAGATTTCACCTAGAGTATCAGTGATGCTCAGGACATCATCCATCTCCTGACCATCAAAGTGTAAGATTGAGAAGGGGACAGAATTGTAGATCCCACTAACCTTTGGAATCCTGTCACATGTGATCTTGGAACTGGTGGGAGAAGATATGCCAGTTGTGAACTTAATCCAAGATTCCTTCTGGCTTTGACATCATACCCACCTAGCATGTGCACGGGCCCATTGGAAAGCGACATGGTTGGAAAGTATGGGATATCTACGAAAAGTATCCCAGGCCCGTTATTGAGCCTTCCGTGCTAAGTGGCAAGCAGGATTCCACCACGGACAAGGATATTGTGGAAAACGTGTCAAGGTTTTAGGAATATACTGAGCAGCTGCTTGTATGATACAGCCAGTTACTGCTGCCACACAATCGTCTACTGATGGCAGGATCAAGTTCTGTGAGAGCAGTGAAAGTGGACCAGTCTGCCTGATCTAGCTTCCACCGGGGGAAGGGGGTAGGGTGGCATCGACCATGGCCAGTCTCTCTCAAATGGATCGGAAAATGATCACTACCTAGTGGATTACTGTTAACCCTCCATGAAAAATGGGAGAATAATGAAGGGAAGCAAACCAAAAGATCAATAGCGGTAAAGGACTGACAAGGTGCATGAAAATGAGTGAAAGAACCAGTATTGAAAAGAGAAAGATTGTGATTAGAGAGCATATGCTCTACAGATCGACCCCTCCCATCAATAACAGCACTTCCCCAGAGGGGATGATGCCCATTAAAATCCCCCAGGATTAGAAATGGAGATGGCAGCTGTTCAACGAGAGTATCAAGGTCTGATAGATCATATGTCTCTCCAGGGGACAGGTACAGAGAACAAACCATGATGGTATGACCCAAGGAAACACGGATGGCGACAGCCTCCAAGGGTGTATTGAGTGACAAAGACAGGGTGGGCACATGCTGATCAACTGATAGAGCCACCTCTCCATGTACTCGTCCATCACACAGCCTGTCTTTTCTGTACAGAGAAAACTGCTGAATGGTGACTGTATCAGCAGGTTTGAGAAATGTTTCTTGTAAGGAAAGACAAACAGGATGGTAGGAAGCAATCAGTGTTTTGATATCAACCAGATTAGAACGTAAACCTCGACAGTTCCATTGTATCAAGGTGGCCATTTTGAAGAACGGGTAGGTGATGTGGCTGGAGAACTCTTTTGTTTACGACCACGTCTTTTTTCCTTACTGTCTTTAGTCAGAGGAGGTCTATCAACCTCCATAGATCCTGCCCTGGGTTGAGTGGTCAGATCTTTGTTATTGGAAGGGGATTCTAGTGACTGAGGATGCAAATGAATGATTATTTTGTCTCTTGGAGTGGAAGAAAAAGATGTATCAGAAGAAATGCCTGTATTTGAAACTGAAGGACATGGATCTTGAGGATTGTTGCAATGTATGGGATGAACAGAGATGGGTGTGGAAGTCGATTCATCAACCTATTTAACCACGGAGGTCAAAAGGCTTTTCATTTGTTTTGAAAATGATTCTCTTGGAGGCATAGAGAGATCTGTCTGTACTTCCACTGTAGTTGTGGAATAAAGTGCAGCAGCATATGTCCAAGATGAAGTGGCGAGCAGCAATTTCCGAGCCTCAGGATAACTAATGTGATGTATCATTTTAAAATGCTGCACCTCTTTTTCCTCCAACCATTTTGGTCAAGAACGAAAGTAAAAGGGTTGAGAACCATTACAGTTGATGCAATGTAGGTCCATGTCACATTCACAGGCATCGTGGTCCTTGCCCCCACAAAGTTAGATATTGTTTCCACGACATTGGAAACATCAGAGAGGGTTTGGAATGTATGGCCAAACCCTGCAAATAAGATAACCTTCCTTAATAGTGGCAGGTGCATGTGATGAAGTGTTAAAACGAGGGTATTTGTTGGCAGTGTAACTCCATCTTTGCAAGTGGAGATGCACCTCACTGCAAAAACTCCTTGAGTAGAGAGACTAGCGAGAATTTCTGACTTGGGGACGTTCTTCAAATCCCTCTCAACAATAACTCCTCGTGATGAATTCAAAGTAGCATGAGGGGTAACCTCAATAGGTACATCCACAATTGCCTTCGAATTCAAGAGGAGTTCGCTGTATTAAGATGTGGATGTTTCAACCAATGTCTCCAGATCAAAGCTTCTTTAGTGACATTGGAGAGCCAGCAAGTCCCTCTAGTCCCTTCTGAATAAAAAAGGAGGAATATTGCTCTAAAGGTTTTTCTGAAAAAGAATGTAATATAAGAAAATGAGACATGTATTACAGAAGTTGAAGATTGCTGTTCAGAGTCGTCAAGACGTGGTTGCTTACTAATTTTTAATAATTTTATTTATATTTTTTGTTGGAGGATCCATAGGCAAAAAGGAAAATTTCAGTACCCATTGACCCCACCCACAATGGAGCCCTACAAGGGGATGCACTTCAAAGTCATGCAAGGACAATGCAGCAATGCCAGGGTTTCGTGAGCACTATACCCAAACACCAGTATCAGGCACAATGTCCACAACACCCATTAAGAACTTCCAACACTGGTAATTGGTTGACTCTAGTCCTAGTGAACGAGCCGATTGACTAAGGGGGCCACCCAAAAGCTGCCCGTCTACAGGAAATCAAGGCGAAAGTGGTGTGTTAGGGTTGGACCCCTCAACCACCAGGATCCTCTCCTCCCCTTCATGGGTCGCCATGCATGGCAAACACGTGGGTGGATGTTTAGATCCCAGAGAAGGTAACCAGACAGAACAGAACATTCCCTGGGAGGTCCCCTCGCCACGTACAGGAATCCACACCAAGGGGATTTTGTGAGGTAAAGTAAGTTGTTTTGTTAGAGCAAAGCAACTACATATCAGCTTCCTTGTCCATCCTAGGGAACTGTACTTTGAACTGAAGTGCTGCATGTCAGTAAAATTCTCATAGTCCCAAACAGGACTGAAAATCTAACAGACTAGAAAAAGGCACAGAAAAAAACAAATCTAAGTAATCCAAAATGTAATTTCTAAAATAAATTTAAAATCCAAACACTAGAGAACAATGGTGACAATAAAATACTAATATCAGGTTGTTAGGACTTCAAGTTATATGACATCACCATATAACTGATTATGATAAAGTAAAAACAAGAGAGAATATTTATGTAGTGTAGTAGGTTCTTAGGTTTCAACAATCAAATGTACTCGTGTTATCATATAATTGAGTATCTTTAAGCATAATTTTCCAGATGTAGTAAATATTTCAATATCAAAGTTGTTTTATTTATCCATGTGAAATTTTACTCTAATTTCTTGTTCATAGGACAGCACTTAAGAAGTATTATACTGGTAAAAACTGTCAATCAATTACTGGATTCATTCCTGCAGCATGAAAATGTCTTTACAATTTATAAATTTTACCAATGAAATTAACTTCATTACAATATAGTCTAAGAGCAAATACAAAATTGAATTAAATATTCAACTATACTATTGCAAAATGATAGCAAGAGTTGTATACTCTACTTACCTGAATTATAAAGGTAATGTTATAAATTCTCTGAACATCTTACATAATGTAAAAATGTGGAAATATATTAACAAATGAAATGCTACAACTCTAATAATTAAGATAGTTATATTAAAGAAGTTAACTTACCTGGATGATGATGAAAAATGATGTTAATAATATCTTGATCTCCCCACACTAGCTTCAGTTTGTACTCTTTAAAAATTGGATCTAAGTAAGCTTGCCACTGGAATTCCCTCATCCTTGTTAAATTCATCAACATCACTCCAGAATTCAGACCTGCAAAAACATATTTCCAAAGTTATAACCAAGTTACCAAATATTATACAACAAGAGATTTACAAAATAAGATATTCTTGGAACTTGTAGAATAGAACTTCTATGAGGATTTGTATTAAAAAGAATTACAGTGTAGTTATAATAATAAAAAAAACTTGGGTTGTACAACTTTGTTTCAATTCTCAGCAAATCTATGATGTTCCAAGTAAACAGAAAAATTCCATCAGTTCTTAATGAAGCTAATGATAACCAACTTCAACCTAGTACAGAAATAGTTTTTGTAAACAAATTACATGTGATACAATTATAATATTTTCTCTTCAGTTCACTAGATAAAAATCTTAATTGAATGGTATGTAGACATTCCGCAAAAGAGTGAAAGTACAAACACACATACATGCACAAACTAGCAAAATTATCAATGCTTTGTACAATTTAATTTGTTAGTTTTATGTAGATGGCAGGATAGTGTGTATGAATGCATGCATGCATGATGTGTCATGCAAGTCTACCAAACACAAATCAGCAGAGATGACTCTGAAACTCATAAAATTGGCTTAACATAGCAAAAATTGTAAATTGCTACCAAACCTAAAACATTTATGTAATTACTTACTCATTTAACCCTTTAACAACAAATGGACAGATTTCATCCATCCCATATTTTCTAAAGTAACCATAAAGTAAACATGTAAACTTTTAAAATGTACATGTATCAGGACAAAAGTTTTTTGCACAATACAAAAATATTATACACAAAATATTTGATATTTTAACAAAGTTTAAAGACTTTTAATTAATGATTACAAAACATATAATTTTGATTTTAAAATAAAAATGATTTTATTAATTACAATATTGTCAAATTACATGTGCAATATCTCTATAGCCTCAACATAATAATCAAAAACCCCTATTTTTATTGTGATTTTTAATATTGTATCTGTATAGGTTTGGTCAATTTGACCAACATCATAACCTCCAGAAAAAAATTAGGAAATACGTTGTTTTTTTCTTTCTAGATGCCTACAAATAAGATGAAAACACAAGTATTTAGTCTAAATAGCTTAAATCTCTTAACATCATACATCGATATATGCTCAATTTTAATTTTTAATCTTTCAGCTGTGTCTGTCTAACATTACAGAAATTGTAACAACATGATGCATGTCTAAAACAATATAATTTTTTGAGCTCACTAACATTTTACCTTACTGGTTGGAATCTAGCATGAGAAAAACAGTTTCCTCACAAATATTTTCCAGGGGTTGAGAAAACCGCATGGAGAACTTTCTTGACTTCCGATTGGTTATGCATATCATTGAACAGTGCAGTTGTATGCAAACATGTACTTACAATAAAAATAGAAAAGATATGCAGTTCTTATCTTATACTTAAATTTGTCAATATTAGTAATTTAAGTTTCTAATTCATCAGAAATTATGGAAACTATATTTAGACATCACAAAAATCTAATTTACATTCAATATGTCAGTGATACACAAAAATCAATATTCAAGTTTTTATTACATTTTCTTTTAAATTAAGAAATTAATTAACACAAAATACTAGCTAACATTTTAATACTAAGATCTGAATTACATTCTAATGATTTTATACCAAACTAATTTACATAAATTCATAAAATAGCAATTCAATAAAATTTTGAATGCAAGTCTACAAATGCCATGACATGCCCTTTCACCCATAACCCATCAAAATAGAATTAAACTATCCACAACTTACAATGTCAAGACATTACAAAGACAGACAAAGAGAGCTTCTGATTTACACAAACATGCATACAGCATATTATAGGGTTTGATTTTTGGTGGTGTGCACAAAATTATCTTGCCAAGCATCAAGCATGAATTCAATATAATTAATTGATTTCTGATTTATTTAACTCACTAAGTCCACAAACATAGACAAAACTACAAAAAACAAGACACTTCATAATTAAAGAACAGTATTACAATTGCTTTAAATGACAATTAGGTTCTTGAAGGAGAAAAAAAGTTGTAAACAAAATGGCAGTGCCAATAATTATCCAATTATTCTATTTTAAGAAAGTGCTGCTTTCACATGCCTCTGCAAAATATAAACATAAAATATTACTTGAATATTAAGCAAGGCCAATACATTTTTATAAGGAATTGTGGTATGATCTTGGGCCAGAAAGGATTAAAGCCGAGTTATGCTTTGCTGTTTGGGGCAATTCATACAAATTAAGAAAGTGGGGAAACTACCTAGTGGCTCAAAGAATGGGTGACGGGCAAACCGGTTATACCAGCCGGTGGCCGAATCTTCACTTTCTGGAGTCATTCCAACCATCTGACTAGCATTCATTCGAGAGAAATATCTCCATAAATCAGCTACTGGTCGTAGAAAGAGCACATCATTGTCAATGTATAACAGAGAATCAACATGTGGTACAATCTCCTGTAAACATAAAATACTAGTGATAAAGTCAGAGTACACACCAGAAAGAGTATATGTACTATGAATTCTCCTACAAATACATAAAATTAATGTGATAATCTGAATATGCAAATGAACAACTGTTTTCTGCAAATTATCCTTAAAAAAAATTAAAGCTATAGTGTTTCATACACAAGATAGCATACTGCAAAAGTAAAGTGTAAATATTTCCTAAAAACATGCAAGGTAGTGGTACACAGTGATCACAAAAAATATGAAGAATATGAAAACAGTTATTAACGACTAATTTCTATACCACCAAGACCACTTGTGCAATTATCTGGTGACAAAATCAAGTCCACAGAAGATCTGGACGTCTGAAAAAACTGGAATAAACTATCAGGATCTGTGGTGCTTCTCCTGAAAAGCCTTTTGACATGGTTTTTTCCACATAGCAATTGTGGTGGGTTTTGTAATGTTCACAGAATCAGCACCACCATTAATATCATCCAATGTTTACTGGCTTTGTAAAATCTATAGATATTGTATCACATTAATACGATGATCTTAAGCAATGTTCAGAATATAAAATTATTCATATACCAAAAAAGAAAATCATTCTTTGATAGATTGTTCAGGCAGGTTATTCACATTGAAACTGAGCTGAACAAATAACAACTGTCTGAAAACATTATGAAATTCATTGTGTCTACTCCACTTATTTTCAGTTTTTGAGTGTTTGAACACCACTGGACTTCTCATATGACAGTGCACACTCTGTAAAATTTTCCAGAAGTGGAATACAACACATGATCTGGATAATTTACAGCTTTCTCATTAAAAACGTAGAATAAATGAGACATTCTATGAAACCAAAACATAAATATGTTTCAAAATAACCTAATAAGCACCATATGACATTATAACTATATGGACTAGATTCTGTGTTTTAAAATTCTATAAATACACTGGTTCAATGAAAAATAAGTTATTATCAACCAACTCAAATAAATTTTTATGTGAAGAAAAAATTATGTGCAATGATACATTTCTTTATAGAATACTTTAGCTTAAATAATATTCTTAGTTGTACAGTTACTTGTTTAAACAACTTATTACAGGGAAAATAAAGTACTGAGTTCAGTGATGTCAAGAAACCCACTTGTAGAGAAATATATATGCAAAAATGGCTTGTTTGGGTTGAGAAAATATTTTACATAGAAAAGCGAACAACGTTTCGACCATCTTCGGTCATCGTCAGGTTCACAAAGAAAGAGGTAACTGACTGGAAGCTGACCACATGTTTGAAAGGGGTTGTGTAACTGAGTGTCGGAATGTAGAGGGCAGTGTTAGATGTTTGAATATATAATTTTATTTATTTTATTATATTAATATAGATATAAAGGCATTCCTTTATATTGGTTTATTTTGGGTTTAAGTTGTTGTATAAGTAAGGCTTCTTTAATTATGCATTTGTTTATGTTTGTTTCTTTATTTAGTATTTGAATGTTTTCTATGATTATGTTGTGTTTATTTGAATTGCAGTGTTCAAAAACGTGTGTAGGTGACTTTTTATGTTCTTTGAATCTGGTTTCCATTTTTCTACTTGTTTCTCCAATATAGAAGTCGTGGCAGTTATCACGTTGTATTTTATAAATAATGTTGGTGTGGTGTTTGTCAGTATAGTTCTTACACAGTATAGACCTCAGTTTTGTGCTTGGTTTTTGAATAAATTTAGTGTTAACTGGAATGTCATATTTTGTTACTAGTTTTTGCCAAATGTTGGTTATTTGTTTGCTCATGTCAGGAATATATGGTGTACAGCAGTATATGGTTTCGTGATTTTTTGATTCATGAGATATATTTACTTTAGTTGATTGATTTTGTTTTCTGTCTAGGTGTGTGCGTATAATGTTTTCTGAGGTTTGTGGAGGAAACTTATTGATGTTGATGAGGTATTGTTTTATTTTGTCTAATTCATCGTTAATTTTATCTGGTGAGCATAGTTTTATGGCTGTGTTTATTTGGTTTCTTAGTATGTTGAGTTTTTGTTTTGTTTCATGTGCTGAGTCCCAAGGAATGTATAGTCCAGTATGGGTGATTTTTCAGTGAATTTCTGTTTAGAATTGTGTGTCAGTTTTTGTAATTTTGAGGTTAAGAAATGATATTTGATTGGTTTCTTCCTGTTCACATGTGAAATTAATGTTGGGATGTATAGAGTTAATGTGAATGAAAAAATTAAGTATGTGTTCGGTAGATTTGAATCCTGCAACCGTGTCATCTACATATCTGTACCAGTATAGTGGTGGATGTAATGCTGTGTTAATTGCTTGTGTTTCAACTTGCGTCATAAAAATATTGGCTAGAACTGGTGATACTGGGTTACCCATGCTTAGGCCATTTGTTTGTACATAGTTTTGGTTGTTGAACATGAAGTTTGTCTTTATCGTGGTGAATTCTATAAGGGTTGCTAATTGGTTACTGGGAATGTCTATAGTTGGGTTATGGTCTCGGATATAGAGTTCTAAGGCTATCTTGCAGGCTTCAGTGGTTCGAACTTCTGTAAAGAGGAATATAACATCGAAACTGGCCATTAAGGCTTTATGATTAAGTTGATTTAGATCAGACTTGAAATTAAAAGAGTCTTTGATGAATGAGCTGGCTGATGTTACATATTTGGAGAATGCCCATGCTATATATTTACTGAGATTGTAATTAAACGATTCATATGTGGACATTATTGGTTGTAATGGACAATCTGGTTTATGAAGTTTGGAGACGCCGTACATTTGTGGTGTGCATGAGTCAGTTTTACGTAGGAAGAAATAAAGTGTTTGTGAAATTGTGTTGGCTTTTTTCATTTGTAGTAGTAATTTGTTCAGTTGTGTCTCGTGTGTATTGGTTTAAAATTTGTTCATATCTGATAGGATGTTATTCATTTTTTGGATGTATTCATTTGTGTTCATTATGACTATAGCGTTACCTTTATCTAATTTTAGAATTTTTATGTTTTTGTCTTGTTTTAGGTTTTTAATGGAATTAATATTTCTTTTTGTAAGGTTGTTTTTTAGTTTTCTATTTTGTGAAATGATGTTGATGATTTTGTGTGACAATTCTTTAAAAAAATCGTTTAAAATGTTGTTTTTAGGTGTTTCTAGAAAAAAAAAATTTGTAATTTTACCTGGGAAGTGTGGCTGTTGGATGTCAATAAAATTATCTAAGTTGTCTTCTTTCTGTTGGTTGTTTCTGTAACACCAGTTCTAGCCAATATTTTTATGACACAAGTTGAAACACAAGCAATTAACACAGCATTACATCCACCACTATACTGGTACAGATATGTAGATGACACGGTTGCAAAATTCAAATCTACAGAACACATACTTAATTTTTTCAATCACATTAACTCTATACATCCCAACATTAACTTCACATGTGAACAAGAAGAAACCAATCAAATATCATTTCTTAACCTCAAAATTACAAGAACCGACACACAATTCTAACAGATATCCACCGAAAAATCACCCATACTGGACTATACATTCCTTGGGACTCAGCACATGAAACAAAACAAAAACTCAACATACTAAGAAACCAAATAAACACAGCCATAAAACTATATTCACCAGATAAAGTTAACGATGAATTAGACAAAATAAAACAATACTTCATCAACATCAATAAGTTTCCTCCACAAACCTCAGAAAACATTATACGCATACACCTAGACAGAAAACAAAATCAATCAACTAAAGTACATATATCTCATGAATCAAAAAATCATGAAACCATATACTGCTGTATGCCATATATTCCTGACATCAGCAGACAAATAACCAACATTTGGCAAGAACTAGTAACTAAATATGACATTCCAGTTAATACTAAATTTATTCAAAAACCAGGCACAAAACTGAGGTCTATACTATGTATACACTACCCTGACAAACACCACACCAACATTAGTTATAAAATACAATGTGATAACTGCCACGACTTCTATATTGGAGAAACAAGTAGAAAAATGGAAACCAGATTCAAAGAACATAAAAAGTCACCTTCACACATTTTCGAACACTGCAAGTCAAATAAACACAACATAACCATAGAAAACATTCAAATACTAAATAAAGAAACAAACATAAACAAACGCAAAACAAACGCCTTACTTATACAACTTAAACCCAAAATAAACCAATATAAAGGAATGCCTTTATATCTATATTAATATAATAAAATAAATAAAATTATATATTCAAACATCTAACACTGCCCTCTACATTCCAACACTTAGTTACACAACCCCTTTCAAACATGTGGTCAGCTTCCAGTCAGTTACCTCTTTCTTTGTGAACCTGACGATGACCGAAGAAGGTTGAAACGTTGTTCGCTCTTCTATGTAAAATATTTTCTCAACCCAAACGAGCCATTTTTGCAAATACATTAAAGTACTGAGTTGTTTATAACAATCATCATGATCATCATTTTCTTTAAGAATTATTCAAAAGTTTACATTGGAAAATATACAAGGCTGTATAATAATAAAGAGCTTACTGGGAGAAACAGTCTTTGAGCTGCACACAGTTTAAAGAGTTTTCTCCACTCTACTTCAGCACCACTTGTAGGAAAGGTGACTGGATATATCTCAAATGACAATTTCTGTAGAACTTTGTGAGGCCAGTCTAGAATCTGTAATTTCAAAATGCAAGTCAGAAGTCAAAACTATCATACACTAACTTGTACTATTTTTTTTCAATTATATTAATGACAAAATTTGTAAGGAAAAATATATATTAATAGCACACAAACACAGACATATATACTTTTTCACCTTCAAAATAGAACTTTTCAATGAAATCCTACAATAAAAATGATGATTAAGATAATTCGGACTACAACACATAGAAAGTGAAGAAGCTGCAAACAAAACACTGTTGATATCAATTATCATTATTACAGCAAGATATTTTAGTTATTTACTTAGCAATGATGCAATTCTTTTACTTTCTTTAGGTACTGTAGGTGGAATTTGTAGAACTCCAAAATGTTTATCTATATCCCAATTACATTATAAATAAAATTGTTTATTTTAATTGTTATTTTTTGTATTGTAAAACTATTCAACATCAACTAACCTTTTCTTTGAGAAGTTTAATATTATGTTGGTCTGCAGCTACAACAAAATGAAGATAGTCCTTGTTCAATGCCACTATAGATTTTAAAGTTGTGATGGTTTGATTAAGTCTGTCTCCACAAAGCACAACAGAAACAGTCATCTTTCCAACATTATAACTACCAAACCTGTATGAAGATATGTAAAGAATGTATGTAAGTGAACAAATCAAAATCTCCATACTACAGTTTATTCCAATAACAACTGTTATGTGCAGCTCAATTGTTTTATTACAATTTTAGAACATAAAACCATTCTCATGACTTGCTAGCTTATTTTCTACAAAGCTCACACAATCATTTAAGTTTAAATATCCTAAGTTTTTTCCACGAGCAATAGATGAACCACACATTTGTGTAAGAACTTCCAAAACATATTGAAAGAACACTGTAGTTACTTGCACATACAAAACAAACTGCTCATATAACTTGTGATTGCTTGAGCTACATATAAATGCAGAAATTCAGTCATATTATTACCAGTCTGCAAAAATATGGTAATATGAAAGATCCCTTTTAATTTTAATAACACATAAAAATTAATGCTCATTTCTCAGAAGTGCTGTGATGAACAATAATTTCTTTGACTACAGTATTTTTTTCAAGTTTATCAATAGTCCTACTATTCTCATTGTTAAATATGAAAAAAATGATGCATCAATGTCAATTCTGTTTAAAATGTTAAGCATTTCAATCAGTTTCCTCCTAACTCTTCTTTTTTCAAGAGAAAATTACAGAGATCTTAACTTCTCCTCATATGACAACCCCTCCAATACAGGCACCATTTGAAAAGCCCTCTTATGAACCCTTTTGAACAATTCAACATCCTTCCTTAGGTAAGGAGCCCAAGACAGAATATAAATCCTATGTTATCTAGCCACGGACCAATACAATAAAATAATAACCTCTTTAGACATGTGTTAAATATTTCTGCATATAAACCTAAAATTTTATTTGCCCTACCTACAATTAACAACAGCACATTATTTGAATGGCTTAAGATACTTATCAACCATTACACCAAGATTGCTTTTTTTTAAAACACTGTTAAAGTTATTCCCATCCAAATTATATTTAATTAAAATTATGATAACCCACATGCATTTTTTATAATTAAAACCATCTGCCATTCATTTGCAAACTCACCAAATGATAAATATCTTTTTAAAATCAGCAACATCCCTTCACAGCTACCAACACCCAAGACCTTAATATTAGCAAATTTCTGTTATTTGTTGATTGTTCCTTCATCTACACCATTGATATAAATAAAAAAGAATAAAGGTCCTAAAACTTAGTCCTGAGGTACCAAACTTGTAACATAAATCCAGAACTCCATTTATAACAACCCTATGTTTTTTTCTATCAAGCCACTCTTCTACCCAATTAGATAACTTGTACCCCACACCTAGATATTTTTTTTACAAGCCTTTCATCTGGCGCCTTTTTAAATATGCTTTCTAAACATCCAGATACACCAAATCTACAACTTTACCCTCATTTTTGTAACAAATAAACTTTCCAAAAAATGGCAAAAGGTTTACGAGTTAAGATTTTGCTTCAGTGAAACCATGTTGACTGTGAAATAATATTCTGAACATTGTTCAATGACTTTGCAAAGAATCTTTTATTAGAGTTTCAAAAAAACTTTAACACAACTGATGTAAGACTAATAGGTTTATAATTTCTTGGACAATTTGTATCATCTCCCTTGAAAAGAGGAGTTGCATTGAGCAACTTCTAATCCTTTGATATCTTTCCACCATTAAAGCACTTAAAATAGTAGCAGGTGGCTCACATATCTATTCCTTAACCTTCTTCAAAACCTGTAATCAAGATCACATAAATTGACAGTTTTGCAATAACAATAAATAGTTACAAAACAGATCTTGAAAATTTGATTAAAGAAAACCAATTAATAACAAAGATGCCTCAATCTAATTAGCCTATTCAATAGATATCCTTCAATTAAAACTGTTTCAATTTGCACACAAATATACATTATTCAATACTTGGTCTATTCTTAAATTTGGAATAGTATATTTGTGTTTGGTTTCTGTCATGTGAAACTTGATGTATAAATGTATTTTCTCTGTATTCATTCAATTTGTAACAAAATTAATAGTTTGATAGTATTTTTTAATTTATTTTCTGTTTATTATGTGTTGTTTACTATGTATACTGAGCTCACACTCTTTTGATTATTTCAAAACCTAACATATTCAACTATCATTTCAATTTTGTTGACATACTAAATTACACTGGGAAACACTTTTTCAGTAACTTTGAGTTGCATTGAATATTTTAACTGATTCTGAAGGAGTTTTAGGTGCTGATTTCAAATCTGAAATTATTTTTTCTCTACAAGCTCTAGTTTGTATGCAATTTGAGGTTAATGAAATTGTACATATGTGAACTTGCGTAAACCATGTATCAGCATTTTCACGTCCATATATATAGATAGCTTCTAATATTTTGATCATTCTTCTTTTGTTTCAGATCAAACATGGCTTCCAAAAATAGATATCATTGCACAAACAAGCCTGATGCCTTCTGCTACATATGTGGATGCTACACACTCAATCATCAGAGACGTAACATATCCTCATTCGTCAAGCGTGCCGACAAGGGATATTTTGAAGTTCATCTTGGTGATAAAGACAAGCAATGGGCTCCTCATGTTGTGTGTCACAATTGTGAGGAAATGCTTTGAGACTGGACCAAAGGAAAATTCAATGGTCTGCCTTTTGGTGTTCCAATGATTTGGCGCAAACCCACCAAACATGTAACTGACTGTTATTTCTCCATGGTAAACACAACGGGTGTTGGGAAGAAAAACCGACATAAGATTACATATCCGAACATTCCCTCAGCTATTCGGCCTGCTATGCACTCTGAAGAAGTTTCTGTTCCAGTTTTCAAAGGATTGCCTTCAATGGATGATAAAGACATTGGACATGATACAAGCGAACAAGACAGTTGTGACAGTGAATTGTCAGAAAAGTGTACACAATCAGAGAACTGTTCTACAGACACTGAACCTTTCCCCGTCCCCAAGCCTCTTCCCCAGGCTGAACTGAATGATTTAGTGTGGGATTTAGGTCTTTCAAAGAAAGCAGCAGAGCTTTTGGCATCAAGATTACAATGCAGAAATCTTGTTGATCACTCTGTTAAAGTATCATATTTCAGAAAGCGTGACCAGCTTTTTATGACCTTCTTTTCAGAAGACAGACAGTTTGTTTACTGCCATCACATCCAAGGGCTTCTCAAAGAACTGGGTGTACTTTAATATAGTCCTGCTGAATGGAGACTCTTTTTATACAGTTCAAAATGCAGTCTAAAGTGTGTTCTTTTACATAATGGGAATGTTTATGGAGCAGTACCTGTCAGTCACTCAGTGCATTTACGGGAAGACTATGATGATATGAGAATGGTCATGGACTTATTAAAATATCATGAGCACAATTGGATCATTTGTGTAGACTTAAAGATGGTCAACTTTCTTCTTGGACAACAGAAAGGTTTCACCAAGTTTCCATGTTTCCTCTGTATGTGGGACAGCCGAGCATGATCCAGAAGGACTGGCCTATTCGTGACACCCTTGAAGCAGGCATGCCAAATATCATACAAGACCCAATTGTAAGCAGAGATAAGATCATCTTTCCTCCTCTTCACATCAAATTAGGTTTAATGAAGCAATTTGTCAAGGCACTGGAAACCGAAGGTGAATGTTTCCAACACCTCATCACAGCTTTACCAGGGTTATCATTTGAGAAGATCAAAGCAGGCATGTTTGATGGCCCACAGATTCGAACCCTAATTCGTGATGATCAGTTTGTTGCTAAGATGACCACTTTAGAAAAGGCAGCATGGTTATCCTTTGTGACAGTCGTTCAGAACTTCCTTTGAAACAATAAGGCGTAGAACTACAGTGAACTCGTGAACAGAATGCTCCTCGCTTTTCGTGATCTTGGGTGCAACATGAGCATCAAGCTTCATTTTCTGAACAGCCACCTTGATAAGTTCCCTGACAACCTGGGGGCTGTGAGTGACGAACAAGGAAAATGATTTCACCAAGACCTAAAGGTCATGGAAGAATGCTACCAAGGGTGCTGGGACAAAAGTATGATGGCTGACTACTGCTGGAGCATTAAACAAGATTGTCCAGATGAAGTGTACAAACGCAAATTCCTACCTGAATAAAATACACAAACAAATTGATAAGCTATTCCTATAATTTCCTATAATAACGAAAAATTAAAAAATAAATAAAAATGTCAAATTGCATAAAATCTGTAGCTTGCAGATAAAAACCGACTTCAGATTTGAAATCAACACACTCAAACTGACTATAGAAAGGTCTTTTTTTAAATGCAACAAAATGAGTGTTTCCCAGTGTTATCTTTGGATGTTACTGATGATAAAATAACTGTTTTCTGTTCAACACATCAATTATTCAAAGCAATAATAAATTCACACAAGTATTCTTGGTGTACTATTTACATAATTGATATTAACATCATATCTACTTGGGATTTCAGAGAAAAAAGAAAATCTAGCTGTTGTACATTTTTGTTCCTTTGGCATACAGAACACAAAATGAAAGTGAAGTAACAAATGCCCTTAGATTTACAACATGACATATATAACTACAAACTGGATCTATGGGTTGCATCATTTTTACTATTCAGGTCTGAAACACACGACTAAGTTTTACAGCATTAAGTTTCTATGTTATAATTTTGAACATAAAAAACTTGGGATCCATACATTGAAGGTAAAAACCTGTTATTCTGATGTAGATTGTGTATGTAGTTAGCAGGATGACTGAATGGATATTCAGCTTTTGGAATGGATTACCTTTAGGTGTGGTGGACACAAAAGAATCATATTGGGAGAGTTTGCATGAAGGTTTGATAAATATTTAAAAAACCTCAGATGAAATTTTGATTAAACAAATGTGACAAAGATGAGTTTGTTGTCATTCATCTTCTGCATATTATTCCTCTTCCTTAGTAACCTTTATATGTTCAACTAATATTATTCATGATATATGTCATGTTGTCTCTTTCAGACATAATAACGGTAAGTTGGTCAAAACCTACAATAACAATTGAAAAGCTACTGAAATATCTTCCATATAAAAAAGCATCTACCTTATAATGAAAACCAATATTTATACAGAAAAAACTATAACAAACTATTTTGTTACCTCACTGAAGGTTTCACTGTTAACTTTGAGTTTTTGGTATCGGCATGACTTCTTCTAACCTTTTCTGAAACATATTTTGTATTTCCTTTCTTTTCAGAGGTCAGAGGATATGGAAATAACTTGAATGTTTTACCTTGGCTTTGCTGATACAGTTTTCCATGCTGACTCAAATTATTCTTTATCACAGGATTTTCATTTTTAAAGTTCTTATACAGAAACATGACTAAGACAATGATGACAGTAAAGAACAACGAAAGACGTGCCACCCTGAAAAGGAACTTTTTACTATGAAAGCTTGATACCATGATATTTATAGTATAAAATCCCAATACAAGAACAAAAGTGTCTTTATTTTTATAGCGTAGCGTAGCTCTTCTTCATGGAACTTCATAAATGTCCATTACATCTCCCAAAGACTGTACCTGAAAGAAAGAAAAAAATCACTGCATAGATAAACAATTACCTTCAGGGGTATTCCTCTACTTTAAGAGTATTAATGTTAAATACTGTGGTGCCTAAACATCTTCTAGTCTAATACATAGGTTGCTTGCATGAATTAAAGATAATATTCAAAACAAGGAACATATTTACTTTACAACTTAATAAAATAAGATGAACATTCCAATATAAAGCCTCAGACCAGTGCTAGTAAAACCATGTTTCTGAGGATAGACTATTGCCATTTAAATTACTATTATATGACTGAAGGCCCAATTTTTCATATTTTGGTTAATAACTGGATCAAATTACTTCGGTAATTTTAATAATTTCTATACAAAAGTACATTAAAATAGCAAGACACTCAGCAGAGCATGTGCCTTTGGCACTCAGCACTGACCTTTTTCAGCTCTCAAAAAATATGGAAACATGCCTGTACCTCCATCAACAATAAACAGAGACAACAAGTAATAATAGTATACAAATGTCCACCAAGTTTCATCAAAATTCAACAATTTTTCATTTAATTACAGAGCAAAAATAGTGTAGAAAATTGGTCCCCATTTTAGAAGATTGGGATTTTACTTTCATGACCTTGCTGTGACTTTGACCCTAAGAAACTAATAACTTCTAGCTTGGGTCACAGTCCAAATGCATAACAATTTCATCCAAATTCATTCAGACATTTTCAAGAAACCTTGTTGACAAGCATACATACATACATACATTCATACACACACACACACACACACATATATACACAGGAGTGAAACAGCTTCCATCCACCTTTGATGGCAGAGGTAAATACTATCTTTGTAAAATAATAGTTTTCAAAATAGCATTTAAACAAAATTATGGATATATTTTATAAGTGGTGTATGTATGAAAAAGACAGTCAGCAATTCAGTTCTTGTACATGAAATGTTCACTTGTGATGTAAAGGTAGCAGTTTTTACGTTTATGGATCTATTCACATATTCAGTTATGACTCCTATATGCTTACATAATGTACCCAAAATTAACACAGCTAAGACTCAGAGGCTCACTTATTGATACTTAATTGTAATCCGTAAATGGCCCACCTACCAGCATGGTTAGAGCAGCAATTCATGAAGATAGCCAGGAGCTGCAAACACTGGATAGCATCTCAAAACAAGAATGAACATCAAATGTAGAATTAATGTTGTAACTGACATATTTACAGAGCAAAATGCTTGGAAAGAATTTTCTCTAGAGGAGCACTAAATAGAGTGCATACCTCCACCTTTCAGTGATAATCATATTCAACCCTAAAATATATGGAAATGTGTCTTCATGTCTGTTGTTACCAGTGAACTATGACCATTGTTAGTTGGAAAATAAGGAATATTCTTCATAAGCTTGTTAAACTTTACCAAAATCTGATAATTTTTCATTGAGTTATGGAGCAAAAACTTTGTGAACAATATGCTCCTATATTAACAGGTTGGGAGTTTTTGGATTTTCGTTACTTTGACCCTCCAAAAACTAATCACTGCTAAGTTGGGTCATAATCCAGAGGTATACCAATTTTGTCCAATTCTGTTTAGCTGATTTTGAGAAAACTTAGTAACAAGCATACAAACACACACATGGATGAAAACATAACCTCTGTCCAACTTCAGTGGCAGAAGTAATAATGAATATCACACCTTTAGAGAAATATACAAATTGTATAGTAAACAAATGCCATTTAAATGAATAAATATCAGCCAAAAATTAAAACACCTTTGTGAAAAACACAACAATTTATAGCAAGACTAGACCAATGAGTATTAGTAATAAACACCAATTACCAGTCTGGTTAACATATTATACACTCTTCTTAATTTATATCTAAAAGTTATTGCAACTAAGATTTAACAGTAATAAATTATACTTGAAACTTTTCAATTCATGCATGTTATTTTTAATAAATTCTGAGATCAATCTTAACATATTTTCAATTAATCAAACTTCAATTTCATTACTCATAACATGCCTAGAAACTGAAGAGCAATAAATGTATTGCCTATCAAAATACTTGAGAAGTTTAAAGAATTATTAGGTTCTTGCAACAGATAACATTTTTACAAGGTTCTTGAAAGTCTCTTAAGATTCAAACTTGGCCAATTTTATTCCCATTTTTGAGGGAGGTAATAAAAATTGTTAGAGCAATTTTGTCCAATTTGTATAACATCAGTAGTGGGAAACAGTTCAGAAAGAGATGTTTTAAAAAGCCATTAAACAAAATTTATACATTTTGTTACATGGCCAACACAGTTTCACTAAGAAAATTTGTGCTATTAATCTTGGACAACTCTTTGAAGAGATTATTCTTGCATAGATGAAAATAAGGGCAAGAATTTTCATAGAACACCAGATAAGGTGCTACAAAAAGGCTTGTTAATATAATGATCTTGTTAGGTGTGAGGATAAATTGGGGTCATACAAAAGAAGAGTGGCTGGATGGAAGAAAGCAGGTGGGTTGTTATCAAAAGAGTTCAGCCAGACTGAACTAATGTTACAAGTGTGGTACCTTAGGGCTCAGTGACAAGACTTTTGCTCTTTCTGATTTACATGAAATAACATGGAGTAAGAAATGACAATATGTCAATAATTTTGCCAATAATATTAATAAGATCTTGGGTGTTGTTGTTTGTGAAGAAGATGCTGCTATTGTATAAAAATATTCAGATTACTTGATGATTTGGGATATAAATGATATGGGGTGTTTAATCTCAATAAATGCATGTGAGATGGCATAATTTAAATTATAATTTCAATTAAAGTAACCTTAATAATGTAAAAAAATTAAAGTTCATTGTTCTGGTTTATCACTTTCTTGACTCACCAAAACAGTCTGCTGTTAATGATAGTAGGATAAATAGGTTTGGTTATATCTACAAAAATATTGAAAACAATTCTAAAGCAGTTATAATTTGAGTATATAAGCCACTGGTTAGATCATACTTGGAATATTGTTTTAAGTCTTGGATCCTTACCTTGTATATGGAACTATATTATGCTAACATAATAAGTTAGCAAATAATGATTTATAAACAAGATGAAAAAATTCATTATTTAAAAGAGAACATCACATTTTTTAACAGAACATTAGTTTATCTTCAAGTATGAGAGTCGTGAGTGTAAATGTTAGTATGATAGGAGTCATTTTCAGCTTAGTTTCATTTTTATAACAGAGTGGTCACAGATATGTTGGATACAATACCTTTATGGGAATTTTGGAAAGGCTTGATAAATACTGAAATTGTAAGAGCTGTCATTAACTTTTTATCATACAGTTTAGTTCAGTGAATAAGATAGTCTAGGCCAATAGGTCATTTGTAGTTCTTGAATTTTGTGTTATGTAATTAGTAGGCAAACTCTTGACTAATCAAACATGAAACAAATACTTTTCTAAGACATTTTAACATTTTGAATTAGATGATAGTTTACTAGATAGTGAGAGAGCATGTCATAATCTCTTGGTCACATTAAGTAGAAATAAGAGCAATATAAATACTACCAAATTAAAACAAGTGAATCAATAAGTTAATAATTTAGTTATGTACCAGACAGTGAAAGTTATTGTGTCTGTTACTCAGTTGGTTAAATAATAAGGGTTAGTTCATCTGTGTCTGTAGTTCTACAATTAAATGTATCTACATTAGGTTCAGGAAGTTTAGTTCAACATTATTTACACTGTTGTATTTGAAAGTAAACATTGCCTGTAACAAACATTGTTCTCTAACTGAAAACATCAATAAATTATTGCTATGATGACTGGACTTGGCATTAATTTTACCGAATGATACACCAAACAATAAAATATGCTACAAAAATAAACTTTCTGTCCCACATAACTAGCTGGCAAATTCTAGCTAATGAAATGAAGACAGGTGTATATATAAACATCAAACCAATGGTAATGAATATTAGTGAATAGAATATTTTAATACTAGAAATAAATAATCTTAAAATGCCAGATGTGTTACACTTTTGAGTTTCAGGGAAATGCTACTGATGAAGCAGTAAAGCAAAATGCTGAGTGTCAAATTAAAGAAAAAATACCAAAAGTGGTGTTTAAAGATCATTTATTTATAGTATTAATGTGGTAACAATTAGTAAAATTGATTGACTGATTGTTTGTTTTAGTGTTATCTGTGCCAGACATCTGGTAAAAATGTAAAAATAAAGTAAATGTAGCAAAAGACATAAATGGAAATGAAGGTAAAACAAAAAAGTATAAAATCAATGTTGACACCTAGTCTACAATGTTAAGATAGAAGGCAGAGTATAAGAAGTTGTAAGGTATTTACTCTAGCAAAAAGGTAATGATCATAACCTGCCAGGAAGACCAACAGGTAAGTTCAAGACCCACCATCAGTCACCTGAAGTTGGCCTTTCCAGTCCTGGTTCTGGGTTATGTGTCATAGCAGCCAGTAACAAAATGTAAAAGAATAGAAGTTTTAAAAGACACATAGCAAAATCGCAACAATGTCCAGTAAAAAGATAAAAGTCAAGCAAATGGAGTAAAATTTGTAAAAGTTCATGAAGGTAAAAACAAAACAGCAATTAAAACAGAAAATGGCATAAAAACCAATGGTGACATCCTATCTTCAAAGTTGTAAAGAATTTACTCTAGCAAAATGGTGATGATCATAACCTGCCAGGAAGACAAACAGGTGAGTTCAAGAACCACTGTCAATCACCTGAAGTTGGCAAAATGGTAATTATAACAGAAAATGGTGCAAAAACCAATACTGACATCCAGTCAACAAAGTTGTAAAAATCTACCTGTAGCAGAATGGTGATGATCATAACCTGCCAGGAAGACAAACAGGTAAGTATAAAAACCTCTGTCAGTCACCTGAAGTTGGTCTTTCCAATCCTGGTTCTAGGTTGTGAGTCAATATGGCCAGTACTAAAAAGTAAAGTAGTAAAAGTGTGAAATGATATGCAGCAAAAGTATAATAACAACTCGCCAGGACAACTAAGGAGTAGTTCAAATGAATAGTTCAAACAGTAGCATTAGTCACCTGAAGTTGGCCTTTCCTGTCCTGGTGTCGAGTTATTTAATGTTCTGGCCATTGTCCAATGTCAAATTGAATGAGAGAGATTAAAACTGTAAAAAGAAACCACAATTAAAAAGGTGTAATGAATAAATATGCAACACTTAAATGAGATTAAAAAGATTAATGGCCATTAAAAAATTAAAAATTTTATTAAGGTAGACAGAGTCACCATCACCAATAACTCTGTCCAATGTTACAGATTGACCCTGGGAAAAAATATGTTTAAAATATTGCAGTCATTGAGAATTGTAATGATGGAAAGAAAGTAAAACGTGGCTGACAGTGATTTGAGTGTTACACAAACTACACATTGGTGCATCAGTTCCAGATAAAAGAAAAGGATGAGTTAAAAAACTGTGACCAATGCGTAGCCTAGTGAGAACTTCCTCTTTCTGAACTTTACAGAAGCTAGATGGCCAAAGTTCAATACAGGGTTTGATTTGAAAAAGTTTGTTGTCGCGTTCCTCACTCCAAGTGGACTGCCAGCTGGCACGGAGCTGAGCCTTGAAGACAACACCACAGTCCATGTACGGAATAGGCATAGGGGTGATGATGCTGGAGTAGACAGATTTAGCTGCCATGTCTGCAAGCTCGTTCCCACAAATACCAACATGGCCTGGTATCCAAGAAAACTGGATTGAAGTAACTGTTAATGAGAAATGGGCCAGTCGGTTTTGAATATCAGCAAGAATAGGATGTGAGCTAATGTGTAACGATTCCAAGGCAAGTATAGAACTAACTGAATCAGTATAAATAGTGCAGTTGGAGTACTGCTGAGCTACAATATGATCCAGGGCAAGAGATATGACATATAGTTTAGCAGTGAACACAGAAGCGGTAGAAGGGATTCTGCGTACAACTACTGAACCACAGCAGACCATAGCAGAGCCCACTGAATTACCTGATTTGGAACCATCTGTATAAATGGGAATTGAATGATTGTTTGAAATATATTCATTGAATGAAAGACGGTACTTCCAATCTAGAGTATCTGCCTTTTTTAGAGGGCTGTAATAAGCCATGGTGGGATAGGCCGACCTGTGGAATCTACAATGTTATCCAAAGACAGACCCAATTCATCCAATTGCACCAGGATGAGAAGGCCAAATGGAGCAATGAGAGATCGTCTGTTCTGAAAAAGTACTGCCCACCGAGGAAGGAGAACACATCCCCAGGTGGGATGCCTGGTTAAGGAACAAAGTTTCGAAGTATATTGTAAAGATAGTTGCAAATGGTGAAGGTGTAGAGAAGGTTTATGAGATTCAATGTACATGCTTTGAGCTGGAGAGGTACGGAAAGCCCCAGTGCAAAATCTGAGACCTTGGTGATGAATGGGGTCCAGCATCTTTAAGACCGAGGGTCTGGCAGAGCCATAGACCATTGATCCATAGTCAAGTTTCCAACGAATAAGAGCACAATATACCTTTAACAATGAACAGTGATCTGCCCCCAACTGGCAGAAGAGAGAACACAGAGGATCTTCAGTGCTCCTGTACATTTGACCCGAAGCTGCTTTAACTATGGTATAAAGGTCAGTTTACGATCAAAGATAAGCCCCAAGAACTTTGTCTCCAGGACCACTGGCAGCAAAACTTCACTGATATGAAGTTCAGGATCAGGGTGAATACCCCGCCGATGGCAAAAGTGCATGCATACAGTTTTAGAGAGAGAGAAATTAAAGCCATTCGCCATATTCCATTTCAGTACATGATTGAGGGCATTTGTAGTTACCGCTCAATATATCTCATGTTTGACGACTGACACGAGATGTGAAAGTCGTCGATATACAGCCCATTCGCAACAGTGAGAGGGAGTTGTTCAGTGATGGCATTTATCTTCATACTGAAGAGTGTGACACTCAATACACACTTGAGGGTCTCCAAGTTCCTGTACAAAAAAACGGGAAAGTGTCGAACCCACACGAACTTGGAATCTCCTGTCCATTAAAAATTTTTAATAAACATGGGTAGATGGCCACGTAACCCATATGTATGGAGGTCTCGCAAAACGCCATACCTCCATGTTGTGTTGTAAGCCTTCTCTATGTCAAAGAATATTGATACAAGATGTTGGCAGCTGAGAAAGGCTTCTCTGATAGATGTTTCAAGACAAATTAGTTGGTCTATGGTGGAATGCTGTTGACGGAACCCACACTGGATGGGCGAGAGGAGGTTGTTTTATTCAAGGAACCAAACAAGACAAGCATTAACCATCCTTTCTAAGGTCTTACAGAGACAGCTCATCAAAGCAATTGGACGGTAGTTTGAAGGAATCTTGGGATCTTTCCCTTGCTTAGGGAAAGGTAAAATAATAGCCTGGCACTAGGTATCAGGAAAAACATTCTCCTGCCAGATCTGGTTGAAGACAATCAGAAGGACATCAAGAGAAGCAAGAGATAGATGGTGCAGCATGTCATAATGAATATCATCAGGTCCAACAGACGTACTGGCAGACCAATGAAGGGCCATTTTTAGTTCCACCAGGGTAAAGGGACGATTATAGTCAAAGAAACAGTGAGTTTGAAAGGAAAGAGGTGATCGCACTGCCCGAGTCTTGATAGCCAGGAAGGTGGAGGAACAAGCAGAAGTGCTATATACCCAGCAAATGGTTTCACCTAGAGTGTCAGCTATGCTCGGAACATCAGTCACCTCCTGACCATCAGAGAGTAAGATTGAGAGGGGGACAGAATTGTAGTACCCATTAACCTTTCAAATCCTGTCCCATATGATCTTGGAACTGGCGGTAGAAGATATGCTAGTTGTGAACTTAATCCAAGATTCTTTCTGGCTTTCACATCTTACCCACCTAGCATGTGCACGGGCCCGTTGGAAAGTGACACGGTTTGAAAGTGTAGGATATCTACAAAAAGTATCCCAGGCTCGTTTTTGAGCCTTCCGTGCTAAGTGGCAAGCAGAATTCCATCACGGACGAGGATATTGTGGAAAACGTGTCGAGGTTTTAGGAAGACACTGAGCAGCTGCTTGTATAATACAGTCAGTTACCACTGCTACACAGTTGTCTATTGATAGCTGATTTATGATGGCAGGATCAAGTTCTGCAAGAGCAGTGAAAGTGGACCAGTCTGCTTGATCCAGCTTCCACCAGGGCACGCGGGTAGGGTGGCATCGACCACGGCCAGTCTCTCTCAAAAGGATCAGAAAATGATCACTGCCTAGAGGATTACTGTTAACTCTCCATGAAAAATGGGAGAATAATGAAGGGGAGGAAACTGAGAGATCAATAGCGGTAAAGGACTGACTAGGTGCATGAAAGTAAGTGGTAAAACCAGTACTGAAAAGAGAAAGATTGTGATCAGAGAGCATCCGCTCCACAGATCGACCTCTCCCATCAATAACAGCACTTCACCTGAAGGGATGATATCCATTAAAATCCCCAAGGATTAGAAATGGAGATGGCAACTGTTCAACAAGAGCATCAAGGTCAAATTGATCATATGTCTCTCCAGGGGACAGGTACAGAGAACAAACAGTGATGATATAACCCAAGGAAACACGGATGGTGAAAGCCTCCAAGGGTGTATTGAGTGACAAAGACAGGGTGGGCACATGCTGATCAACCAACAATGCCACCCCTCCATGTACTCGACCATCACACAACCTGTCATTTCTGTACAGAGAAAACTGCCAAATGGAGACTGTATCAGCAGATTTGAGAAATGTTTCTTGTAAAGAAAGACAAATAGGATGGTGGAAATAATCAGCGTTTTGATATCATCCAGATTAGAATGTAGACCTAGATAGTTCCATTGTATCAAGGTGGCTATTTTTAAGAATGGGTAGGTGAAGTGGCTGGAGAACTCTTCTGTTTACAACCATGTCTTTTTTCCTTACTGTCCTTAGTCGGAGGAGGTCTGTCAACCTCCACAGATACTGCTCTGGGTCGAGTGGGCAGGTCTTTGTTATTGGAAGGGGATTCCAGTGACTGAGGATGCAAACGAATGATTGTTTTGCCTCTTTTGAGCAGTAGGTGCACAACCATCTATATTGACTACAACAATCAACTGTACAAAACAAATTAGTTTTAGTAGTAGTATCTATAAATTATAAGTTACTTGTACTAGAAAATAATAATGCACTCGATACTATGATAATACAATGTGGAAATAGTTAAGATACTAATTCAGCAAGAGAAATACTAGTCCTATTACACTTTATACTTATAGTAACAATGAAAACGAGTAATATTACATAGTAATAATCATACTAAAGTAAAAATAAAACCAGGCCAGTCACGTTACGCAATTATTATTGAAACAAAAAAACTTGTTAAAAAGTTAGCATTTTAACTTGTCTCATAAACAAGTTATTTAATAGTAATAGTACTAGTAGCCTACCACCACAGCCGTTTTTCAACTTTTTGCCATTCATAATCCAAATGGTTCTTGTTACCACTACTCCTATTAATAATAAATTCTAGTTACTTCGCTTTTGAAAAAGACGCACAATTACTTATTAAATAAAGGATCAAACATCAAAGCCAAATATCACCAACAGCATTATCATTACTTAACTCTTCGCAATTACTGGAATAACAAAAAGATGTCAATTTACGATCAGTAAACAATTTAAAGTACTTGTAGTGACATCTAACGATTATGTAGTCAAAATAATTAATAAAAAATATTTTATGGTCTGTTGTAATGAAATATTATTGTTGTCGATTTTTGGTAGATATTTGCTTAGTGAATACGGTGGAGCTAAGATACCTATAACTTTTGATTATTACACAAAAAAATTGCATGATGGTGCGTATTTGTGAGTTACGTGTTAACAAAAAGTGTACAAGTACTATTGACCTCAAAACACGGTGGACTAGGGAGATAGCCCGATGTGGTTTTGTAATAAGAAAACACCCACATAAACAAATGTTAAAGTAGCATGGCGTATAATGTATTTACATAATATATGTTGCATTATTGGTACATTACACATAGTAAATAACGTTTGCTACTTTCTTAATTTATGTATTATTCTGCTGAACATTTTTTTTATTCTAGTACATGTTCAGTTT
The DNA here is from genome assembly GCA_011833715.1 of Carcinoscorpius rotundicauda. NCBI lineage: Eukaryota > Metazoa > Arthropoda > Merostomata > Xiphosura > Limulidae > Carcinoscorpius > Carcinoscorpius rotundicauda. The sequence goes on along the minus strand of CM022391.1, from coordinate 146,553,672 downwards.
TTTACATGTCGCGTCGTCTAAAAAGTCGTTAACTTACTTTCGTTCTGCTCGTTAATCTATGGGATTCCCTTACGATTACACCGGGTCTTTCTGCGGAAAAGATAGCTTTAAGGTAGTAACAAGAGTAAAAAATGTAGACAACAGTTTTCTATAAATGTAGGTCAAGTGATGTGTCAAGGTCATAATCTCGCCTTCAAATGATAATAACCATTCGTGTAAGTAGCGTTAATTGCACAGGAAAAAAAATGTTATTGCAGTTTTAGATGCATAACGTTATGCTTTCTTAGGGTGAAACAAAATTTGAAGAATATCTTGACAAATATATTAAACATTTTCATTTCTCTTATACAGATAATCGATCCTTGTGCTGGTACTGTGATATTCTCAAGTGAACTAAATTCTTTGTAAGTATATTTACTCAAAGCAGGATCGAACAGGACATTTTAGAGAATTCAAATTTGAAAACTCAACCGAATTAATATTAATTTAAGGTGTGTGATAAACAGGCTAGACATGTTTGAACAAAAATGTAAATAATACTTATTAATGGCACACCAAAAAGCAATGTGTATACCTGTTCTTATAAAGAGATAATCACCTCTACTGGATTATTGCATGCTTTAATATATCTCTCTCAAGACGGGGCCCGGCATGGCCAGGTGGTTAGGGCGCCCGACTTGCAATCTTAGGTTCGCGGTTTCGATTCACCTTACATTCAACATTCTCGCCCTTTAAGCATTGGAAGCGTTATAATTTGACGGTTAATCCCACTATTCGTTGGTAAAAGAGTAGCCTAAGAGTTGGCAGTGGGTGGTGATGACTAGCTGTTTTCCATCTAGTCTCACACTACAAAATTAAGGACGGCTAGCGCAGCTAATGCTCGTGTAGGTTTTAGCGAAATTCAAAACCAGACCCTTAAGACGGGTTTCTGTTAAACTAAGCACAAAAAATAACATAAAAACACAATCTTCAAAAAATAAGACACACTAGTGATACAAAAAACCTTGTTTCTTTTCCAATACTGTCACCATATGACTGGTCAATCTCCCACAGAAAAGGCAAACCCGCTTTATGCGATTAATTCATTTCGATTTTTACTCGCGCAACACGAATTTGCGTTGATTAATATAATCAATGTGAATAATTACAATGAATCCCCGTCCTTTCATATCAGCCCCCCAGTGGCTCAGCGGTATGTCTGGGGACTTACACGCTAAAATACGGGTTTCGAATCCGGGTTGGCAGAGCACAGATAGCCCATTGTGTAGTTTTCTGCTTAATTCGAAACAACAACGACCTTTCAGATCGTTAATCAGGACTTATAAAATATGTTTTAAAAACAACTTTTAGCTGCGTATAATGTCCAAACTTAATAAACATAATTATGATTTTCATTTCTTTCATAATTATATCGTAACTAAATTGTTTTTTAGAAAAGTATTTGTCCAAAGTTGATTGCAGAGATTTTAATTCTTTTTCCCGTTATACAATTTTCTATGAGTAGCGATTGCTTTTCTTACATTTCTGCGGACTTTCATGTTAGAATCGACATTTAGATAAAAATCCTTGGCGGCTTCAACAAGTTTAAATCCTTCTTCAAGTTCTTTATAGTGATTTCTTTAGCCGTATTTTCAGATGTTTCACTCTCTTTGCCTTCAGCTTCTTCAAATGCACGTTGCTCATCGAGTTGACGAAGATCATTTTTGCTTAATTTTTCTACATGAGGGCCCGGCATAGCCAAGCGTGTTAAGGCGTGCAACTCGTCATCTGAGGGTCGTGGGTTCGCATCCCAGTCGCGCCAAACATGCTCGCCCTCTCAGTTGTGTGAACGTTATGATGTGAAGGTCAATTTCACTATTCGTTGGTAAAAGAGTAGCCCAAGAGTTGGCGGTGGGTGGTGATGACTAGCTGCCCTCCCTCTAGTCTTACACTGCTAAATTAGGGACGGCTAGCACAGATAGCCCTCGAGTAGTTTTGTGCAAAATTCAAAAACAAACAAACAATCGTACTCTGAGGGTCGCATCTCCCTCGCGCCAAACATGCTTGCCCTTTTAGAAAGGGAGGCGTTATAATGTTACGGACAATCCCACTATTCGTTGGTAAAAGAGTAGCCTTAGAGTTGGCGGTAGGTTTTGATGACTAGCTCTCTTCCCTCTAGTCTTACACTGCTAAATTAGGGACAGATAGCCCTGGAGTAGCTTTTTGCGAAATTTAAACACAAACAATCTTTTACATGGGATAAAAGAAGGTACAAAGCATGATTTGTATTCAAATCGAAAGATGCACACTGTTATTAATAATAACATTATAACACCCTCATGGCTAAAACGGTAAGCATATTTTGTGTGACGTGGATTTGAACCCGCAATTCTCAAATCACGAGTCGAATGCCTTAACCCACTTGGCCATGCTGGACCTCGAACAATACTGATCCGGAACTTCTTTGATATCCCGTTGAGGATTTACGATGAACTAATTAATTTCGAGTTGATATTGGTACAATTCACTTAATGGAGAACTAGATAGCTATTCGCTGATTACACATGAGTTTTTCACCACTGAAGTTATATAATGTCTTCGTAAAACTACTAACGTCTGATGTTATTCCGCTAAAATTCAACGGCCTGTAATGTTTGAAACTTATAAACATTTCTTATCAATATTTGAAATTCCTGATTAAAAGCTTCCGAGTTATAGTTATAGCTTCCGAGGTTTATAGAATACCAACTGTATGAAACCAATTATATATACTCTCTTGTTGGTTACGTTTTATAAGCATCAGGGGAGTTTCTAGAAATTTCAGCTTGCACAACAAACTAGCAATATGCTAGTGCTTTTATAAAACATATATTGTTGATTATTACGCTCAAGAATTTTTATAATTTAGCAAATCGACGAGAATTTCGCAACATTGATTTAATAGTGTAAGTTATGTACACTTCTAGATAAAAATTGAACTTAAATAAAGATTGATAATAAAATAAATGTATAATAGTAAATCCGTCACACTCTAGCAGTGTAGTATAATTTGAAATTTAAGTTATCATCTTTAAACAGTAATAAGTTTGGTTTATACTGAAAATTTTTCTTCAGCACATGGTTTGAGTTGCCGAGTGATGAAATTGTCAAATTTCGGACGTTTTAAAAAGACTATTTTTTATCATTTTCATCTCACCCAAGTGCAAATATAAGCTCAGAAAAGAATTCGGAATTTAAATGAATTACAGAGGGAACATTTTGTTTAATTATGCTTGCTGTTGGGTGTATCAGATGCACCAAAATCATTCTATTTATATAGAAGGAGGCTTATGAAAACTTTTCTATATAAGACTTTTATTCTCCGTCAAGAAGACGTTGTTTTGCCACTCGAAACAGCTGGTATTGCTGCTGTGCTACTGAACAGAAGAAAAAACTCTTCACAGTATATTTAAATTACCAATTCCAACAGTTGACACTTCTGTCTCTTCAATGTCGGTCCCCTGCTGGTACAGCGGTAAGTCTTCGGATTTACAACGCTAAAATCAGTGGTTCGATTCCCATCGGTGGACTCAGCAGATAGCCCAATGTAACTTTGCTATAATAAAAACACTCAAACTCTTTAATCTTGTTAAGAATGCAAAATTCTCCTCAAATTAAATCAGCCAAACCCATCTTAGATAACGTATCTATGATGACAAAAGATGCTCTTCTTTGCAGTAAAGGTTCATTTGAAAGAAATTATGTAAATTAATATTGAATTTGTTGAAAAAGTTTTAGTTCTGCTTGAAGACTTCAGATAAACACTTCTGTTGCACTCAAAGGCTCGAAAACTGAGATGATTTTAGCTTGCATTTAATATTGCTTCCATTAGTTGCAACTTCGCAAGTACAGCAAGAATAGAGCAGTTGGTTTTTTATTGTCAGAGATGGCATTTCTTTCAGTGAATCTGATCTGCCAGAAACCATCGTGAAGACTCCACGATCAGTGATAGTTGATCACTCAATTTTGTCTGCCTTTTGTGGTGAACAAAATTACATGAATACCATAGAAGTTTTAACCAAGAAAATCATGCTATCCATGAAGAATAACATTATAATGCGCTGAATAGTAAAAATTTAAATATTTTTCCTGGTGAAAATTAGTCTTATTATAGTGCTGATCCTATCGTGGCGGAAAATGATAGAGATTTAACTAATTATCTAATAGAGTTTTAAATTCTCAATAATACCTCTTCATAAACTGCTTTTAAGTGATAGATGCATCATAATGCTCCTAATAAATTTCAACACTAAAACAATGATTCTGCAATAGTATTCGCTTAGTGGTAAGATCTTTATAAGAAAACTTTATTGATGCAGAATTATTAACAAGCACAAATTAAGGAGACAATGTCTTCATTTCAAATATTGATCTTACCCTCAGTGAAGATCAACTGCCATTCAGGTAGAAAATGCAACAAATTCCTATCCTTTCACCATTTACAATTATTGGCAACAACAATAAAGAGCAAAGGTCAGATGAATTTGGTACATTTCTTTCAGTACCTGTCTTCGGTCACGGTTAACTTTATTTGGACTTTTTCAGGTTACGTCTAAAGAAAAACTGAAGATAAAAATGATCGATTCACAGTTGCAAGGGAAATTGAAAAATACTAATGATATTTTCACTTTTAGTGTTGTGTGTGAAATTAAATGTGAATAAAGTTGGTTTTGGTTATTTTATATTAATTCTTATAGTTTTCTTAACACGTTGGCTCCCACACGACCCACCGGTGGTCATAATAGTCTTTCAGTAAGACAAACATGATCAATCGGTGAGTGGTGCTCTATTTTCTTTTTAAAGGGCCACTTATTGAATGCAACACAACGGCTACATATACACTCTTCCTAAAAAAAGTAATTGTAAAATAACTAGTAGAACCCTAAAAAATATCGAAAAAATAGGCTGGGGAGCCAACGTTTTAACACACGTCATTATGGTCGTGACCATAGTGTTAGAATTCTAATTTTGAATTTGTATAACTTCGATTCACAGAGATCACTCAAAGAAGTATATGACATTTCCTCATTAAATATGTACTTAATGTCACAACGTTAATTATTTATGCTCGTTTTGTGTTTGTTGAATAAACTAGAGAGAAGGGAACTGGTTAACACCACCCAGTATTAACTCTTTGCCAAATATAAGTGGGATTGATCATAACATTTTAATGCTCCATAACTAAAAAGGCAAGCATATTTAGTGATGAGAACTTGTTTTCACACATTTAATGTGTGTATGTGTATGTGTTTTCATATAGCAAAGCCACATCAGGCTATGTTCTGAGCCCACCGAGAAGAATTGAACTCCTGATTTCAGCGTTGTAAATCCTTAGACTTACCGCTGTACTAGCGGGGGGCACACATTGAATAAATATTTTATTCTTGAGATACATTCATGGCTCTGTTGGGTACAGCTTTTTTCACACTCTAATAGGTAGTTCACTTCTTGGGCTATATTAACGTCTCCAGTGAATAGAGATTTATCTTGAATTGTTTTTTCAAATGGAATTATTTTGACTGTAGAAGAAGTGTCAGCTTAGAAAATAACAAAAATAAAAAGGTTACAATATGTTAATATCACACATCCTATTTCCTAACAGCTTACATGTTTAATGTAAGTAAGTAACAATATTATGACATTTTGCTAGTGTGCCAGTGTAGATCCAGATGTAAAATTTGTCTTAAATGTTACATTTTATGACTGGATTCAGTCATGGGTAATATATTTTTAATGGATATTTGTACCGTAGTCAATATTATCTGGTGTCTAGAAGTCTATTTCATGACTTTAGTATAATCTAGAAAATATTAACTTCGTAGAAATATCGTTATTGCTTTGACCGAGGTAAAAAGATTGTGAAGCTATCTTACAACTTTAAAAACATTCATTCCGACTCAGGAAAGTCTAAGATGTGTTGTTGGAGTCCTGCCGATCGTTTGTTTCTTCTTTTATTTTAGCACTTTTATAAACTACTAATTTCTTCCTTTTACAACTACTATCGAATATATTTTTTATTCAGGTATATTCTATAATCTATATACATTTCCATGCAGTTTCAGTATCACACAGATGTCATAAGGTCATAAACACATACACTAATGATCAAAATCTTAAGGCTTTTGTTTGTTTGTTTTGTTTTGGAATTTCGCACAAAGCTACTCGAGGGCTATCTGTGCTAGCCGTCCCTAATTTTGCAGTGTAAGACTAGAGGGAAGGCAGCTAGTCATCACCACCCACCGCCAACTCTTGGGCTACTCTTTTACAAACGAATAGTGGGATTGACCGTCACATTATACACCCCCACGGCTGGGAGGGCGAGCAGGTTTAGCGCGACGCGGGCGCGAACCCGCGACCCTCGGATTACGAGTGCACGCCTTAACGCGCTCGGCCATGCCAGGCCAAATCTTAAGGCCAGTGAGCATAAAGTAAAAAAAATGTATTTTGCGTGTTAGACTGAACCACTTATTTGAATAGCGCTTCGAAAGATGAAAATAAAAAACTTTTAAGCATTTAATAGGGAAAATATGAACACTATTAAATTAGATTAAATACTAGCTGGTCAAAAATTTAAGACCATACTGCAACGAAGTGTTAATCGGTAAACACGTAACGAAATTTTGTCATTTGTGTTCAAGCATTAGCATTATCAACATTTCTTACTGATATCTCCTGTGTTACGCTGGGTAAAAACATGGCAAAGTCTAAAAAGTTGACAGAGTTTGAACGTGGCAGAATTGTCGAACTGCAAAAGCAAGGTCTCTCTTAACGTACCATTGCTGGTGAGATTGGGCGCAGTAAAACTGCTGTTGCAAATTTCTTAAAAGACCCTGAGGGATACGAAACGAGAATTGCAAATGGTCGGCCCAAGAAAATTTCCCCGGCGTTCAGCAGGAGCATTAGACGGGTTGTCCGGTAAGACACAAGGCGATCATCAAACCAGATATTTTGAATTTATTCACAACATAAGGAATAGTACAAAAGGCATGAAAAAAGAAAAAAACATGAAATAAGTACAAAAAACAACATAAAATACATACAAGTAAAAAAACACATGAAATATAGACAAACGTTAAAAAGTTAAATGTATACAGAACCCATTTAATGTACACAAAAACCCATGAAATAAATACAGAAAAACATTAATTATATAAAAAACATTTAATAAATACTAGATAAAACAATAAAAACCAAGAATAGAGAGTGGAGGCAGGGCGACTCAGAATCCAATCTCTACCCAATTCCCAAACAACGCACAAAGTGGCCAAAGATGGTAAAAGGTCCCGGAACCCAGTCGCTAATACTCTGCCTCAAGGCGGGGTAACAGCCTATACCTGGCCCTTTCCAGCATCAAAAAGTACGACACTGTCATCTGCTTGAAAACCAATTCGTTTCGAGCCAGCCAGATGACGTGCTTAAAGATGGTTATGGAATACTGAAAGGAAAAGGCCAGATGGCTGGGAACAGGGACCGATATGGTCTCCGCCAAGAGCAGTAGAACCCGGAAAAGGCGAGCAACCCTTTTACAGATCTTCGCTGACGTTGGACAGAAAACCAACCTGTGCAAGACAGACTCCACCTGGATGTGACACACTGGACACAACTCAGTCGTACCAGAGTTCTACAGGTTCCTCACTGGCAGGATGTTAGGTACAATGCGTCAGTTGAAAGTCTGGAGGTAGCTATCAACATGGTGCAGCGCAATACGGTCCCAAACAACGTCTCATAGCAGAGCAGGGTGGTGTTGCTCGATTCTGAGGGTACATTTGGGGACCAGCAGGCAGTAGAGGGAACGGGAGTCTGTCGGTACATCAGCAAACACGGTATGACACTGCTGGATTACTGCAACAGCATCGACATACCAAGAAGGAGTGTCAAAACACAAAGGTGTATGCAGTCCCAAAAGAACGCCAAAGAGCCTGTGCCCCATGCAAACCAAAAATTTTGTGAGGTGGCCACAGGGGTGACCCTCTAAAGATAGAGAGCAAAAGGTAGTTATAATAGATGAAAGAAAAGACACTGGGTCCAGACACATGGGATGCCCAAACCACCCCTGCGAGGTGGCAGCGTCAAGGAGAGCTAAGACACCACATCAGGCTTGTCACCCCACAAGAAGGCAAAGACATGGTGTTTGATGGCTCATGCAGTGCAGCCATCTAAAGGAAGAACAGCCCACAGGTTCCAGACCAAGGGGAGGATCCTTCTTCTCACCACTTCTGCCCTGTTAAACACGTTAACAGGGCAGTAGCAGTAATCGTGCCGAACCACCCCCTCCCAAGCAGCTCCAGGGCATGCTAGAAAACGAACCCGGAAGCAAGTGATTGGAGAGGGATCCAATCCAAAACAAACAGGGAGTCGACAGACGAGGCCCATTTGCCAAACCCCCGCGCACAAGACTTAGGAATATTCAGCTAAGCAGCACTGGCCCGAGAGTATCGGTGGACGATGGCTAGCACTGAGCCTAACGATGTGAAGTTCTCAAGGAATAGGTTCGAATGCATGCACGACGTACGTCACGCACAAATCTCCTGGCATCTGAAGGCCACGTACCAAAACCGAGTGGTACAGAAGAGAGAGCATAACAAACGCATAAAGCTTTGGGGACAAAGGGCAGCCCTAATAAAACCCCTGTAAGATGGGTAAGGAAGACGTCAGGTACCCGTTAACCAAGAGCCTGCTTAAAGCACCTTGTACAAGGCTTGCATGTACTGGACAAAAATTGGAGGTAGGCCACGCACCCACAAAACGAACCACAGAAATCCATGGTGAACTCGATCAAAAGCTTTGTTCTGATCGAAGGACACAAAGACAGCAGGAATGTCCCAATCCACGACGTAATGGAACAGGACCCTGAGAAGCACCAGATTGTGTTGGATACTTCTGCCCCACACGCTACACGACTGAGTGCAGTGAACCAAGGAAGGTATAACAGCACCGAAATGGGCACACAGGACCTTAGAAACAATCTTTGTATTCACGTTTGAGAAATGGGACGTCACGAGGAAAGATCTTGAGACTGGCTGGGATCCTTACAGATAAGTGTAATTAGCTCATCCAGTGTTCCCGGGGGCAGAGACTCCGTAGTGAGACAGTCGTTAAAAAGTCTAACGAAAGAGGGTCCAACAACATGCCACACGTGGCTGTAAAATTCCACTGGCAGCCCATCCAGCATAGGACACTTACCAAGTGGCATGGACTGAATGGCCTACCAACACTCACCCAAGTTGATGGGTTTCACCAGCTGGTAGTGAGAGGAAGGGTCGAGGGAGGGCAAAACCGACTAATGTCGCTGACGCTTATGCTTTGAGAGAGTAGATGGAGGAAGAAAGCCTTTGGACCCTTGAGGCTATCCGATTCTACCCGCTCTGTGCAGCAGCTGCCGCCAACATCTGACCACCAATGCTGCATAACAGGGATATCTGGACAAAGGTCTGGTAACAAAACGGGGCTGCAAGGCCCCCGCACCTCCCCATTGTCCTCACTCAGTTCGAAGGTTCCTCAGAGTCCCCACCAAAATTACCACCCTTGACCCCAAAAGACGCAGCCTCCATGATCAGGGAAGGCGAGACGTGGCCTCTATCAGGGGACTGAGACTCTCCCCACACCGGATACAGCAGTCGCTGGGACAGGCACCCCACCCACAGCTGCTGCCTTCGGCCGCTTTACCCTCGCCCTCTTAGGAAACGCAACCGTCGGCGGCCTTGCAACCACCGTGGCATACGGCACCACACGCCACCACTACAAATACTACATGTAATGGAACATGAACGTTCGCATGTCCATACGCCAGACATATCTCGCATCGCGGGGTCTGGCACTCAACCAATAGATGGCCTTAGAGTCCACAGCGGCCACACAGCCACCGCATACCCGGGTAATAACACATCACCTGGAAACCGTTCACCGACAAGAAGTTCAAAACTAAACTAAACTAAACTAAACTAACGTGGCAGGGGTTCAGTTTAGAGAGAGAGAAATCAGAAGAGTTCTCTCCCCAACCGGGGTGTTCAGGAACATTGTGGTTCCTCTTCGTCCCCTTTCGTGGATTGTTATTAAGATTAAATGGTGTTTTTTGTTATATATATATATATATATTATAATTATTATTCTTGACTATTTGGGTCGAAAATGTCTCTTCTAAATGTTGTCTTGGATGGAGGCAAAGGCAGCAGCGGAAAGGAAACCCGGGACCTGTCCCGAGAGGAAGAGGTTGAGAAGATGTGAACATGAATATTGTTCAAATCCAGATCAAAAATAAAACAATTCAAACGGCACGATTAAGGGTCTGGCAAAAGAGATGCCCGGGATGGGATCTATAAATCCAATGCCTGAAGATTTTGATGTAGGGGAAACGGGAGTGCCCCGAGAAAACCCACTTTCACAGGACAGGCGCCGAAAGTTTTGCCTGTCGTGTGCCCTGTATCTGAAATGAAAAGAAAAAAAAAGAGAGAAGAAGAAGAAAAAAAGAATTCGTGTTGGTGACGTGGATTTTATTTGTTTAGACTCTTTGTTAAGTAGAATGTGATTCTTGAAATATGTTGTACGGTGAAATGTATTTTGTTGGTGCACTTGATAATTTGTGTAGTGATGCCGTTAGTTTGTTTCTTTTTTCTGCTTTTAGATAATATTTGAGAGAGAGTTCTGTTATTCTATCTCTTATCGCTGGTAAATTACTAATTTGGTGTAGATAGTTTGTTGGCGTAAATGACGGTAGGCCAAATGCGGATTTTAATATTCTGTTTTGCTGTACTTGGATTTTCTGGAGTGTGTTATTTGACATGTTGTATGCTACTTGACATACGTACTCTATTAGTGGACGGATGTAAGCCTTGTATATTTGTATAATGGTGTTCGGTGCGCATTTCGATTGTTTGCCGGTTATGGTCTTTAGATATGAAATCCTTTTTCTGATGGATGAGTGTATATTGTTTATATGTTTTTTCCATGTTAGTTTTGTGTCGAAAGTGACGCCAAGGAATGTGATGTTTTTACTCGTGTTAATGGTTGTGTTTCCAAGTGATAATTTTATTTTTTCTAGATTTTTTCTTTGCTTCTTAAGTTTCCTATAGAAAGTAATTGCTTGTGTTTTTGTTGGGTTTAACACGACTCTCCACTTGTTGCTCCATGTTGAGACGTTGTTTAATGATTCTTGTACGCGGGACATGGCCATTACTGGGTTTCTGGAGGTGCTCCAGATTGCGATGTCGTCTGCGTATTGTGAATTGTGTGCGTATGTTAGATTTGGAAATGGATGTCACTGACGAAAATTATGTATAGAAGTGGAGAGAGGACTGATCCTTGGGGTACTCCTGCCGTTATATTAAATAATTTGGATATAGTTTTGTTGACTTTTACTTGTGCTGTTCTATTTGTTAAGAAATTTGAGATCCATTTGACTATCGTGGGATTTATTTGCAGGTGATTTAGTTTATATATGATGGCGTTGTGCCATACGCTGTCGAATGCTTTTTTGACATCTTGGAATATCCCAATGGTTACTTAATTGTTGTTGTAAGCTTTGTAGATTGATTCGGTGAGTCGCGTGAGGTGATCTGTTGTTTGTCTATTTTTTCTGGAGGCATTTTGAAATTCTGGAAGGATGTTGTTTGATTCGCAAAAATGTAGGAGACGGTTGGAGATAATTCTCTCCATCAGTTTGCCAAAGCAACTTAACAGACTGATGGGGTGGAAATTATCTGGATTTGTTCTATTAGTTTGTTTCTTGGGGATTGTTGTTATGATGGCTTTTTTCCACGTGTCGGGATAGTACCCAGTTGCTATTGAGATGTTCATGATGTTTGTGAGGTGTTGTAGTAAGAGAGTGGAGTTTTTTTCAGAATAATATTTGGTATTTGATCATGTCCGGGGGAAGTGTTCTTCAAGTTTTTGATATTAATTTTTAGCTCGGTTGTGGTTATTTTTCTGTTGATTAAACTTGAGTATGTTTCTAGTGTCTCGCCGGGGAATCGTGGTGAGAATAATGCTTGGTTTGTGTTTATGTAGCTATTGACATGGTGTTGTGTGTCAAAATCTACTGAGTTTAAATCGCTAAAAGAGGATTTGTAATAGTCAGCTAATAACTCAGCTTTCTCTACGTCCGTCCTTGCGATTTTGTTGTTATGGGTGATATGTTGTAGCATATGATTTGTGTTTTTGTCTGAAGCGATACTCTTGAATTTTTTCCAAAATTCTTTTGGATTGTTCTTGGTTTTTTCTAAGATTTTGCAGAAGTTATGCCAATTGTTTTCTCTTACTTTTTTGATTTCTTGTTTAATTTTTGTATTTATTCTATTGATTTCGGTTTTAATGTGTGGATCGCGTGTGATGTAGTGTGTTCGTCTTAGTTTTTTGCGTTTGAATATTAGTGCATGAATTTCTGGTGTTAAAGTCCATTGAATAAGTGATTGTTTTCTTTTTGATTTAGGGATTGTGTTTTAATGGCTTTTTTAAGGCTTCTGTAATTTGATCAACATAGTTGTCTAGTTCTGTTTTGTTATTTACATGTTCTATTGGATGGGGTAGGTATGAGTCCAGAGAGGCATTAAAAGTTAGCCAGTCTGTTTGAGTGTAGGTGTAGGCAGACGGAGTCAAGTACGCCACAGCAGAGTGGCGCGGGTGAATCATACATGACATGGGGAAGTGGTCACTGGTGATTTCATCATGTACTTTAAAGTTAGATATCCTGTTTACTATGTCCTTGGGTGCGATGATGAAATCGAGTACATCGTATGAGCCGTTAGCAGCTGAAAAGTGTGTAGGTGTATGGTCATTGATTAGGTGCATATTATTGCTAGAGATAAAATTTTTTAAGCATGATCCTCTCCGGTGTGTCTCTGTTACCCCTTAATTCTGAATGTGGTGAATTAAAATCTCCAATAATAATTGGTTTGGGTTTACGATTAACACTTTTTTGTAGGAAGTTAATATCGATATCTTTGGTTGGTGAGCAATATACGGCTAGAATCGGAATAGTTAGCCGGTTGTTGAAGTGGATATTACAGAAAATGGTTTCATTAATGTTAGATTTAAAGGAATCTTCTATCGAGATTAGATGCGATATGTTCGTACTGAAGTAAGCTATTATACCTCTATTGTTTTCTGAGTGAGGTATGCTGTGTGAGATGAATCCGGGAATTGTGGTGTTTTGTTTCTCTGTGCAAAGTGTTTCTGAAACGATGATTATGATGGCGTTTATATGTTTGTTTATGTTGTGTATTTCTATTCTTTTGTCTTTGAAATTTCCTTGGCAGTTGATGTGTAAGATTTTAATGTGTTGTGTCATTGTGTTGTTTTATTTCCCTTGCATGAAATTTGAGTGAGAGGTGGTGTGGTTTGAGGTGAGGAAGGTTAAAGTAATAACTTGCAAGGCTGCAAACAGCTATGAGTGACTCGTGCCTCGATTCAAATGAGGGGAGATCACTTAATTCTATCAGCATTGCCAGCAAGTTTGTGGTGAAATTTGTGGGGTTGAATGCTTGTGTTGTTTTCGGGCGTGTTACGTCCGCGTAGGTACGTGTTGGTTGAGAGTGTTTGATTTGCGAGTCAGCTGGAGTTTGTAGTAACGGTTGTTTGGTGATGTGGGTGTCGTGGGTTTGATTGTTATTGTTCGTGGTTTTGAAAAGGAATCTGTTGCGTATTTGGGTGTATTTGGGGCAGCCTTTGTAACTAGCTGCATGGGGGCCCTGACAGTTGGCGCATTTCACTTGGTTACGCTCTTTAGGACACTGAGCGACCTCATGAGATGCGCCACATCTAACACATCTGTCCTTGGCCATGCAATTAGTTTTTGTGTGTCGAACCGTTGACATTTGTAGCATTGGATGATTGGTTTTTGGTGTGTTTTTTCCGGTTCGGTCGTGTGTCTTTTGAAGGATAAAAAGCAACCGTTTTTAATAGTTTATCTTGATCTTCCATTTTGTTGACGGTTACCTTGATCAGTGGCGTTTTTTGTTTTGTTCTGAATGAGGTAATTCTGTTAGATGATTCAATGTCGAAGCCTTGAGTTTTTAGTTCGTCAGTGATTTCATTATCTTCGATGTCGAAATCGACACCTCTGATAATGACGTTTAGTTTTGGCGTGATGGTTTTAGGTGTAGTAATAGTGGCTTTGACCCCGAATGCATCCTTGAGCCAGTGGGCCAAAATATGTGAGAACTCTTGTGGTTCAGAACATTTAAGCATGATTCTTCCATTAGGAAGACGTTTGATATCTTTGAACTGAATGTCAGGGTAATAAGTCCTCAGTTGTTTGACAATCTGTGGAATGCGTGTTGTGTTGTTTACTCCTTCGATGAACAGAGTTAGGATTCTGTATAAAGGAGAATCGTGTGTTTGTGTGACAGTGGTGGTGTTCTTAGAATTAGTGGCGATTGTGGTGTTGTTAGTATTAGGGTTAGATTTGTTAGTTTTGTTGGAACAAGTGGCTTTGTCATTGTTAACGTGGGTTATGTTATTAACACTTTGGTTTTTGGTATTCTTAGTGGCGTCGTTAACGAGGTTAGAATTGTCCGAAACTATACTTACCATGTCCTTTTTCCTCTTCTGACTCCTCTTGTTGGATGTCGCGTTGGTTTCTCAAAATTCGCGTCTTGGTGACTCTTCAGCTCCTGAGTATTCACTTTCAGAACTCTCTGTTGAGCTACTCGGAGATTCTGAAGCTGGTCCTTCGATCGCTTTGTTCAGCATTTTCATGATTTCTTCATTTGAAAGGGCATTCCCGTTTGATCGCGTAGTGGTCTTCCTCCTCTTCATTTTGTTTTACTAGTCCTGATAAGGACTAAGAAGTTCAAAACTGGCGACTTCATATTTGTACATATTCGCCAGTTCCCGGTGCATACATTCGGGCGCGTCTGGTGCACTTCATATTCGATTTTTCTCACCGTCCCATACGCCTAAAACACGCTCTTGACGACGCCATGGGACAACTGGAGCAGAACCAACTGGAGGGTGATCCACTTCACGTTCTTCCCAGCAGGCTCTACGGACACGCACTGGTCGCCCAAGGGAAGTCTCTCTGGTCGAACAGGCGACGAGCGTAAGTGGCCGACGCCAGCGTCGCCTCATAACGTCCGTTGCCAAAATATTGAAGACATTCCATATGGCTACCCCCGACAGCGGCGTTCACGGTTTCATGACCACCGAAGGTAGCGTGGCGTGAGCACGACAAAGGAGATAGAACGCGACCGAACAGAGTATGGCCGGACGGCTATAGCCAACCAACCTACACGGTACACACACGACAACACTGCTAAAACTACTCGAGGTAGTACAGACTACTATCTGTGCTAGTCGTCCCTAATTTAGCAGTGTAAGACAATAGGAAAGGCAAATAGTTATCACCACCCACCGCCAACTCTCGGGCTACTCTTTTACCAACGAATAGTTGGATTGACAGTAATATTATAACGCCCCCACGGCTGAAAGGGCGAGCATGTTTGGCGCGAAGGGGATGCGAACCCGCGACCCTCAGATTACGTGTCGCACACCTTCACCCACTTGGCCATGCCGGGCCCAGGCGGAATGCAGCTCAAAAACAATAAGACGGCTTGTAAGAGCGAAAGGCTTTAAAGCAGTAAACGTCTTCCAAGGTCATGCGTTCTTTGACAACACGAAACAGCTCGGTTAAACTTTACTGAAAAGCAACAAACACGAGATGTACAAAAGTGGAAGAAGGTTTTGTTCTCTGATGAGAAAAAATTTAACTTGTATGGTTCAGATAGCTTCCAACGTTACTGGCACGATAAGGATAACCCACCAGAGACATTTTCTACACGATGTAGTGGGAAAGGTTCCATTGTGATCTGTGGTGCTTTTTCCTTCCATAGAACAATGGAGCTTTAGGTTATACAAGGACGTCATACAACAGCTGCTTACATTAGCATGTTGAAGAGAGCATTCTTATTGACTGAAGGCCCTCGCTTATGTGGAAGCGACTGGACCTTTCAGCAAGACAATGCTGCAAACCACAATGGCTGCAGGACAAAGAACTTTTCATGGCGAATAACGTGATTCTTTTGAGCCATCCAGAATGTTCGCCCGAACTAAACCTGATTGAAAATGTTTGGGGCTGGATGGCATGGAAAGCCTATATAAATCAATTCCAAACAGTGTATGATCTTCGTGAAGTCATCTTTACTACTTGGAATAACATTCCAGCCAAAGGAATGTTTGAAGTTATTCGCAATGACGGCCGTGCAACTCACTGCTAAGACCTCTTGTTGGGCATTTCCTTCCCTGTTTAGGACTTATTTTTGGTATGATCTTACACTTTTGACCAGCTAGTATTTAGATTAATTTCATAGTGTTCACATTTTCTCTATTAAATGCTGAAAAATTTTGTTTTTTTTCTATTTTCCTTTTTTTTTTTTAACTTTCAAAGCTCTACTGAAATAAGTGGTTGAGTCTAATAACACAAAATCCATATTTTTTCTTTATGTTTATTAGCCTTAAGATTTAGGCCAGCAGTGTATTAATCATTTTATACAGGTAAATTTCAAGACAAATGTGCTTGTTAAAAAGGTTGCTTATTCAAACAGGTGATACATAAACCGATACAGAATTGGCTTTTGGTGATGTGGAGTTTTTATATATGCATAATGTTAAGTATGTAACCTAATGGCTTATTGGATTATTCATTGAGGCCATAATCTGGTTATAAAAATACGATATTAAAATTGTTCTGAAACTTCCTTCTCATATATTTTGTTTTATTCATCCCAGCAGTAAGTAAAAGTCACATGGCACGTGGTAAGAAATTGGTTGACGAACACGGTTATTTATGGTTGTAAAGATATTATTTTACAGTACCATTTTTGAATCTCGATTTTGTGGATATTTTAGACTTATCTGTAGAACATCAGTGTACCTGAATAATGCAGAGTCGAAAGGTTCTCTTTGGTTTGCATTTTTCATTAACATTTCCAACTTAACGTCTGTTTATTTTGACACAAAATTTTCTTTAACCAGCTACACTCGTCACTCTGTATGTGAGACTTTGCACTGTTTAAGATTGCTATGATCCAACGGTAACTATGTTTTATCTTATACTAAGTTGTGGAATATCACACTATCAACAAATAACTACGTGATAATTCCACCAAAGATAAATATGGAAACGTGTGAATAAAACATAGAGTTTCGGGTATAACCAAAATCTACCAAGGAAATATTCGAACAAACGTCTGAAGAAATCATTGTGTGTAACGCTAACCAGTAATTAAACATGTAAATATATAAATATACGATAGTGCAAAACAATAATCATTGCGTAATCTGAGCAAATCGAGATGCATGACAACAATTATCTATAATTATAACGAAATGTAAGATAAATTAGTGGACTACGTAAAGACATTAATCAGTAATTTAACGTGTGACTAAATAACTTACGACGATAACGCTAATCAACAGTAAACACAAAAATGTATGAATACACAATTATGTGAGAAGGTAATAAATATATTAAAACATAATTTTTGATACTGTATTTATCGAGTTCGTAATTTTGATTTCATTTACAAAATATCTTACTACACCAATCTTGACAAACCTAGTTTTATTAAGAATTTTATGAAGAGCTGAAGAACAGTGTTATACTCAGATAATCACCGAATAGCTATGCGCAAAATTCAAACCAATATTTCTTCTGTTTGCGACTGTAGAAATATTCTCATGACACGAGACTTTGGAGAGTAGTCACACTGGTGTTATCCACTTTTTCTCTTATGCGACTCTCTTTGTGTACGCAAGATAAAGGAGCGAAACTCTGTTGGAAATGTGTTAAAAGGCTCGGTACGTATACAGTTGAATAAATTGTTATGAAACCGTTTCTTTGGTAACCTTTCAAATAAAATCAACTTTTGTAACTCTTGGCTGTGGTTACAAGTTAGCGAGCCTTCGTTGACCTCAAATCTCCGCTTATTATCTTGCTATCAGCGTCAGAAGGTATGAATAACTTTACTGAATTATGTTTGGAAGAGGGATGTTTTTCTTTTTGAATTACGCGCAAAGCTACTTGATGGCTATCTTTGCTAGCCGTCCTTAATTTAGCAGTGTAAGACTAGAGGGAAGGCAGCTAATCATCATAACCCATCGCCAATTCTTAGGCTACTCTTTCACCAAAGAATAGTGGAAATGACCGTTACGTTATAACACACCCGGGGCAAAAAAAGTCTGATGGAACGGGTATTCGAACTCGCAATCTTCAGATTACGAGTCGCGCGCCTTGACCACCTGGCCATGCCGGGGCCCTTGGTGAGGGAAAGTCCACTTTGGTTCTGCTTAGCAACTGTAGCTAATTTAGATGCGTTTCTATAATGTGCAAGTCTATAGTTTAAGAAGATAGGGGTGGTAAAAGAGTAGCCAAGAGTTAGCGGTGAGTGGTGATGAATAGTTGCCTTCCCTCTAGTCTTACACAGCTACATTAGGGACGGCTAGCCCAGATAACCCTCAAGTAGCTTTACGCGAAATTAAAAACAAAGATAGGAAATTCCGATGTAACGTAATTCAAAATTATCTCTAAATGATTGTTATGTAAATGTTGTGTAAATGTTTTGTAAACGACAACATGTCGTGTTGTATTTAAATTTTCATTTCTATTTTTTATATTTCCATATTTATATTATTGTTTCAAAGTTTAAACCAATTAAAAAATATGTTGTTATTCATTTAAAATAACATTTAGAAATTTCTAGAATTAGGTAGATCAATCAATTGACTATAAATGGAATGTGGCGGCTTAATGTCTAGACGACAATTCTAGTGCAAGAACGGACATGCGGGGATTTCTCTGGAATGTTGGGAAGTTACTCGATGTTTCGAGAAGTCTAGGCCTACAAATATATAAACAGACGAAGATGCGAGAAAAAGAGAGTCGTTAGTTTTTATTCGAAGAAAAGAAGAGTCAGTCATTCGTTTGAGAAAGTTTAAGTGTTTCCTGTGAGTTTATACAACTTGGATTTGTGACTAGAGCTAGATCTACAGAAACTGTAATTTTGTTTCGTCAGTCTCTACGATTGGTTCCAATTACTAGTTATACTGAATGTCAACACGTGTGGAACTATTTAGGGGAGACAAATTGGAAAACAACAAATTTGAGACATTCGTCGAAAACATCGTAAAAAGAACTTCGTCATTCTCCATTCAAACTTCGAAATTTCTTCGTGGGACCAAATTCACCTCCTAGACTAGAATTTCGGATTTCTGATATGAACTTTTGGACTTTCATTCGAGATCATTATATTTGACACAGGCCAGTAACATTTTGTATCGTAATTAACATTGAAGGTTGAAACTAGTACCATTTTGTATCGTAATTAATTTTGAATGTTGTAACTGAATATCTGTCATTGTTATTATATAATTTATGTTATATCTGTCATATATATAAAAGGTTATTGTAATAAATTATACAAGCTGTTATCTGTATTTTTCTGTTGCGTTTAGTCTACATAGAACATAAAAAATCGTAACAATGATCTATAAATTTAAATGGAAACTGATATACAATTCTAACCCTACGACAATCGACCTAACAGATTGAAGTATTGGGATATTACTTATATAATTGTTTGAAAAAATCAAAAACAAAGATTTTGTGCAACTATATACACATATTTCAAAGTGCAAAGATGATAAAAGTTATAAATGCATTTATGAGGATAAACATAAAAGAAGAAATTCAACAAATATCATTAAAAAATCGACTTTGCTTGTTTGTACATTTTAGGGTCTTATTTTATTGATTTAACTAAAGGTAATAATTGATTTTCGCTAGTTGACTTTCCATTGTTCGACTACACTAACTAGTTAAATTTCACGATTATCTGCTGAAGAGTACAAGTTTAATTTTAGTGGAAGCATACATACTGACTTTTCTTTATCTCTTTCATGTACACAAAGAAACTGAAATATTGTTTGCCATCAGCAACAACTGCAGTAGGTTTCAGACACCAGATGCCACTTTATGTAAGAGTGTTTGATGGCAGCCTAAACATCACAGTTTGAATGTGTTGGTTACGTTGCAGGAATAAAATTAGAATAACTACAAAAAAGACCACCAGACTTCATTTATAAGCAATATATTGATACAAAATTAGAAATTATATATCAAAGCATTACAGCATCATAGCAGCGTAATTAGAGTAGAGTATTTTTAATATGACAAAAGTGATTTGTTAATATATTCCATTGTACTACCAATGAGGTAGTAACATACGCATCGTTGAAACGACCATGCTATTCACTACAGTACGTTCCTAATATTCATATCCTTGTTCATGTTCTTATAGCTTGCGACAAATACTCAAACGTGGTGGTAAAGTTGTAAACGTACTCGGAAAACGCTCTTCGACACAAGTCAGCCCATCTGCACATTTGCCCATCCACCTGTTCCAGGATCCTTCACACAACTCTCCTTCTCCCTACAACAAAAAATAAAGTATCAGAGCAATATTAGCCATGAAATTACCAATAGAATCTTACCCTGCCCACCACTAGTTGACATTTTAAAATACATTTCTTCTAAGATACCCACGCAATAAATAAAGTGTTCGTTATTGACTATATAACCCACAAAAATGTGAACAGAGTTAACATCAACAGTGCATGTAATATCACTGATTACTGCTAATAACCTCAAACTTCAAAGCATTTATTCTTTTACAAAGATAATAAATTATTTATTTCATGTTTTTAATCATTCTTTTATAACACACACACATATTATATATTATAACCAAAAATTTAAGCCATAAACCAAAACATATTAACATGAAAAAAATACGCTGCAAATTTTTAAAAGGATCCTAGGGTACAAGCTACAACGTGAGATTATAAAATATATCCTAGGTTTTGGATGTGACTAAGAAGTAGGACCCACATTATTACTATTTACAAATAAGTATCTAAATTTCAGTTATTTTTTAAAAAATTAAAACACAGAACAGCAAATAAAGAAGTGCAGAAAACAATTCTCTCTTTTAGTTACAAAATATGCATTCGTTTGTTGCTTGCCATAATTTGCTAGGCCTTATCAAATTTTGGATGTAAACCAAACTAATTTTGTTTTACATGTTACATATGAATTTTGAAATAATAAACAATTATAAAGTACTATATCATTACTTCAGAATTCAAATATACTTTGTCAGGCTTAGTAACTAAGCTGTATAATTCATTAAACTCACTAGCACCTTCCCTACTCACTTAGGATCTACAATGGAAGGAAAGAGTCTTAAGCAAAAGCCAAGAAATCTACTAGTGATTAGAAGAAAATTCAGAGATCTCGTCGTTAGGTGAAAGAGGTGTACATAACAAGTATTTACAAAAATGCAACAGATGGGCGGAGCCACCTTGGTTGATTCAATAAATATATTGATGTCTGAGTAAATATGAATTTAGGGGGTTCTATTTTATATTCTAGTTTGAGCATATAATTTGTGAGGAATTATAAGCTTTGTACTTGGAAATCACAAACATCTAATTTGAAGGGTTCAACATATTACGTGACACACAGAAAATCTATTTTTAGATTTTTAAAATTACTTTTAAATTAAGAAATGAACTAATGAATAATACTAAATTTGAATTATAATCTACAATTAGGTACACAAATTATTGACGTATATTGTTATGTAAATGTCGTGTAAATGTTTTGTAAGCGACAACATGTCCTGTTGTGTTTAAATTTTCATTTCCATTATTTATATTTCCATATTTATATTATTGTTTCGAAGTTAAACTAATAAAATATGTTGTTATTCATTTAGGGTAACATTTAGAATTCTCTAGAATTAAGGAGACCAATCATATGTATATGCATGAAATGTTGGCGGCCTCGTGTCTAGACGAGAAGTCTCGTGCAAGAACGGACATGCGCGGATTGCTCTGGAGTTCTGTAGAAGTTTCGCGGTGGTTCGAAAAGTCTAGGCCTACAATATATAAACAGACAAAGATGCGAGGAAGAAAGGAGAGTCAGACATTAGTTTTATTCAAAAGAAGAGAGTCAGTCATTCGTTTGAGAAGGTTTAAGTGTTTGCTGTGATTTGTGACTGAAGTTAGACCTACAGAAGCTGTGATTTTATTTCGTCAATCTCTACGATTCTTTCGAATTAGTGGTTATACTGAAAGTCAACACGTGTGGAGCTATTTACGGGAAATCGGAAAAATTGAGGGCGACAAGTTTGTGACGTTCATCGGAGGCAACGTGAAAAGAGCTTCGTCGAATTTATTGAACTGTGAATTGTTTCTGAACTTCTTCATTTAAGCTTCGGAATTTCTTCGTGGGACCAAATTCACTCCCTAGACTAGAATTTTGGATTTCTGATCTGGACTTTTGGACTTTCATTCGAGATCATTATATTAGACACAGGCCAGTACCATTTTGTATCGTAATTAACTTTGAAGGTTGAAACCAGTACTATTTTGTGTTGTAATTAATTTTGAAGGTTGAAACCAGTACTATTTTGTGTTGTAATTAATTTTGAATGTTGTAACTGAATATCTGTCATTGTTATTATATAATTTATGTTATATCTGTCATATATATAATAGGTTATTGTAATAAATTATACAAGCTGTTATCTGTATTTTTCTGTTGCGTTTAGTCTACATAAAACATAAAAAAACGTAACAATGATCTATAAATTTAAATGGAAACTGATATACAATTTTAACCCTACGACAATCGACCTAACAGATTGAAGTATTGGGATATTACTTAAATAATTGGCCTGGCATGGCCGAGCGCGTTAAGGCGTGCACTCGTAATCCGAGGGTCGCGGGTTCGCGCCCGCGTCGCGCTAAATATGCTCGCCCTCCCAGCCGTGGGGGTGTATAATGTGACGGTCAATCCCACTTTTCGTTGGTAAAAGAGTAGCCCAAGAGTTGGCGGTGGGTGGTGATGACTAGCTGCCTTCCCTCTAGTCTTACACTGCTAAATTAGGGACGGCTAGCACAGATAGCCCTCGAGTAGCTTTGTGCGAAATTCCAAAACAAACAAACAAACAAACTTAAATAATTGTTTGAAAAAATCAAAAACAAAGATTTTGTGCAACTATATACACATATTTCAAAGTGCAAAATTTGTAGATACATTTATACCAGTAATGAAATTTTTACAGTAGGTATTCATTCATTAGTTAGCTAGTCCACGCTTTTAGATCAGTTGGGGCATAGTGGTGAGTAAAACAAAATGTGTGACCGATCTAATGAATGTCTATTTCCTGCAAAATTTAATCAATGCTGAAAGTGCGCCTACCAATTTTGCCGCAAATTTTGATTACTTTCCTTTGAGTTACATGCACAATTTTTTTTGGCCGCACATTTCTTTTTTAAAACACCAAGGCTTTTCTGATCAGATCACCGTTAATTAAAAAACAAATTATATTTATGCGAATTCATCAGAAAGCAAGAAAATAAATATCGGGTGTAGATATTATGTTATTCTGTCGATTAGATTTTTTGGAACCATTAAAGTGTTTTATTTTGCACATAGCTACTCGAGGAGTTACTGCGCTAGCCGTCCTTAATTATAAAATCATAAAGCTAGGGAAATACAGCAAGTCAGTGTCAGCACGTGGGCTATTCTAACTAATTAGATGGACGGATTTCACTGTCGCGTTTATAACAAGCCAACAGCCATAAAGTGCAGCTAGCCACTTTCTGTTTTGTTAATAAAGGGGCACGAAAAATGTAACCTGAAATACATCATCCAACACACTGACCACTAGTTATCTATCTGATAGTACTAGAAAACAAAAATGGTTAGTTGCATAATTTATGCTGTGATATCGCATAACGATCAACAATAGTTTTAACACCTCTATCTTTCCACAGTAGATTTGTAACTGGTATAATATCAGCATTCTCAACATAAGTCTAGATATACTTGACCCTCCTGGGTATACAAATATATATACCCAAACACCAATAGATGGATAGATCAACATAACGTTTTAGGCTTAACCAATTCAGGCGTATCACCATTAAATTAGAACTCCAAGAAGCACGCCAAGACGTAGTAACTTGTTTTATCTGTTTGTTATATTTTTCAGAAGTGATAATACAATAAAGATGTTACATTCAAAATAATAACTTATTTGTTTCGTAGGCTTACAATGCGTTATTGGATAACGTAAAAACGCGGGAAAGAGTGGTTTAGATAAAACCAACGTGATCACTTCCTTCGAGGAACCTTTTATAACATGGAATATTAAAATGCTTAGATAAATTACATTGACAAGATTGAGTATAAACACGATAACAAAAACAAATTAGAGGACTTATTAATCACGCTTTTAATAATCGAACCTGTAAATATTAATTTAAAACTAATATTGAGATATAATTTTCTCTTTTACATTTCTAAATGTTCTATTAAAAAAAGGATACGCAAGAAAATTCTTACAGTACAAAAGTATTAGGATAGGATACACAGGAAACACTATAGAACATAAATAAATATTAGGTTAAAAATACATAAGATAATTCTTAAACAGCATACATAATTATTGAGATAGGCCTCAGTGGCCCAGTGGTGTGTCCGTCAACTCATGCCACTAGAAACAGGGTTTTGATACCTGTGAGGGGCAGAGCACAGATAGTCCACTGTGTAGCTCTGTGCTTAATTTCAAACTAAGAAACAAAATTAAGATAGGATACATAGAAAACATTCTTATAAAATTTACAGAACTAGCAGGGACGCACACATGCGCCATGCAGCGTTGATAATATCAGGCTCTCAAGAAATACGAAAATGTGTCCGTCATTATCAATGGACATTCGGACTATTTTAGTAGAGTAACGATGAATAATGTTTCACATATATCCACCAATTTTGTCAGAATCCTATCATTCTTGACTGAGTTATATAGCAAAAATAACATTAAAAATACGTCACTATATTGACATATATGAATTTTCTTGTTGTCAATGGCTTTACTGTGACCTTGATCTTCCTAAAAATAATCTTTATAAGTTGGTTTACATTTGGATTATGAACCAACTTAGAAAAATTATTTTACTTTCTTACACAACAGGCTTAACTTATAAATTCACACGAGACATATTATCCCTTTACCTTTCCGCAGATTTTACAACAGTTACATACGTCTGTTGTCATTCCTGCTGAACAATCAGACGGGTCAAGAGGTGAGCATCTGTCCAGATCACAAGGTCGGCAGGTCAGAGTATAGACAGCCCTACAAAAACCCAATTTTTTCTTCAATAAAATGAAACAATACCTATAAAAGTAGTAAGGATGAAGAATGCCTAACCACTTAGAACCTTCATAATGTTTGTTTGCCAAATCAATATGCTTGTTTGCTTGTTTAGAATTTCGCACAAAACTACTCGATGGCTATCTGTGCTAGCCGTCCCTAATTTAGCAGTGTAAGACTAGAGGGAAGGCAGCTAGTCATCCTCACACACCACCAACTTTTGGGCTACTCTTTTACCAACGAATAGTGAGATTGACCGTCACAGTAAAACGTCTCCACGGCTGAGAGGGCGAGCATGATTGGCGCGACGGGGATGTGAACCCGCGACTCTCAGATTACGAATCGTACGCCTTAACACGCTTGGCTATGCCGGGTCTCCAATTCAGTATGCTATTGAAGTTCTAAAAATACACATGTACATTAAAGAGGAAAACAATATGTCAAACACGATTTGTATACAAACAGCGAATTAAAGCTTGTTAGCAGGCATCGTGATGGTGATACTCTAACACTCCCCTTTTTCTTGAAAGTTATACTTTCAATTGTACGCTTCTTTTATGATGACCTAGTTGTGAGAGTATCGGATTATGAACCTTAGGATTTATGTTTCTTTATCTTTTGCTACACGTCTTTCAATTCTCCCTTTGTACTCGCATTGACATTTTAAAAGTTCACCGTGTAGAAAAGCGGTAAGTCGTCTGATTGCCAACGCTAAAATGAGAGGTTCCGTTCCCTTTGGTGGATTCATCAGATAGCCATATGACTTTGCTGTAAGAAAAACACACAGATATTGTATCAAAATTATATTTTATATCTATTTTAAGTATTTGTCTTATATAAATAGTGCAAATATACATAAAACAACAATAAATACTTCTGTGTTTCAGTGGAACATTAATTTACATTTAAAATTTCATAAAGATAAAATTATACTTTTGTATCGTTTATCTTCTTTCTACTTGACGATGGCCAGAACAAATACGACCAAACGTGTACCAAGATTTATTTTGTAATAATAAACAATTGTAGTTTAGTTGGCCAATTTCTTTTATTAATTAACTATGAAAAATATTTATGAGTAGATAAACTTATACCACTGTTAAATGTATACACTTTGAAGTACGAGATATGTGAAGAATCATGATGTAGAACTAGCGTTATTAAAATGGTACATATTCTATAGAAAGTATTTTACAATGTCCAACGCAAACGGTATCTTATGTAGCTGGAGTTCAATTATCAGGTCAGAGACCCCTACTGACCGTAGTCAACTAGAAATACCCGACCAAACGGGGTATCTGTCCAGTTTTTACAACAATGTAATAATATTACTGTAAGTTTTGTTATTTGCATGTAGTTGAAATTGCGGAGCATACTCCATTAAAGTCATGTCTGGAATCCCGAAATCTTCGATGGACGAAACACACTCAGCACTAGAAACCTATTCTAAGTTCTATTGCTTCAAGATACTTGAGCTGCTTTCTCTCGAGGCTGTTTACACTCCGGCTGTACATGTATCATATATTCTTGTAATAGAGAGTTTACGTTTTGTTGACGAATACTTTAGTTTTCCTCAATGGTATGGCTGAAGGTAAACTCTGAAAAACAAAATCCCAATTTTTGGAATGTTGCTTCTTCCTACTTCACGGTTTGTATATCTTTAATGCATTTCTCGCTATTATCTACTCTAGAACTCAACCATTAAAGTTGCCTATTTGTTTTAACTAATACAGTCCCGTTTCCTAAAGATTAAGCTGAAAGAAGGATCTCGATTAATCTCAAAGTCTCCTACATCGGAAGGAAGTAAGGCAACAAACGGATGTTGCGAAATAGCTTAACAAGACACAGTGTGACCAACAGTTGCGACCTGGATAAAATATATTCGGAAAACATATTTCAGTGTATACTACACCCGTGTGTGTGTGTTTTGTATATTAATCTGGTTACATAATAAGTAACCTATTTTAGATGCGTCGTTATTCCTAATCGTTAGCAAAAATGTGTAGAATCATTTATTACCCTGACCACTGTGAGGTACATTTTTTCAGATTGATAGTTATAACCGATATGATTTTTTCTACTGTAGAACATCACATATACTTGAAGATTTTCAAAGAGTAATTAAATTTTTCCATAAACTAGGGCTTTGTTTGTTGGTAAGCAGGAAGCCACATAGTGAGCTATTAGAGCTCTGCCCACCGCGGGTATTGAAGTCCGATATTTAGCGATTTGAGCCCTCGGACTTTCCGAGGAGTTAACTTTTCACTTAAAATTGTTGTTATTTGTGTTAACAGAGCATAGCTACACAAAGGGCTACCTATGCTTTCCCCATCAAGGGTTTTTAGCAACATAAGCCCTCAAATATGCCACTATGGGGTTCATTTAAAATACATTAATAAGGCTTTGATATCTTCTGTTGCTCCGTTTCAAAACTTTTGAGCTCCACGTTTTGTTTAAACAAATTAACCTGTATTGCCTGTATATTTTTCAACATAAAGTTTCAAACAATTTTTACTGAGAAAGAATGCTGCATCTTCTGTGTTTATTTCTTAATGAATCAACTGTAAGTTTAAGGACTTACAATGCTAAAATCCGGGTTTCGAGATTCCCAAGTGGGCAGAATGAATATATTATTATATCATGTAGTTATGCGCAAAAAACAACATTTCTGTGTTTTACTTATTCATTTCTATGATAAAAAGTTATCCTGACATATCTGTAGTACTTTGTTTTTGCTGTTTTATTTATGTTATTTGTTGTTTTTAAGACTAAAGAGAAATGAAAACCAAATGAAGAAAAACACCGATAATTAATTTAGAAGTGAATGGCTTTGTTTTACTTGATTTTTGATAATGAGTATTTTAAAGGACAACTCTACGTGTTACAACTTCTGCCATTAAAACTTAACTTAAGACAGTAAACGTAGAGCAATTCTGTGTTCGAAATACACGAATAAACACACACACACAACAAACTATAATAATTAGTATTTGAAAGTTGTTTCCTGTTAGAAATCAATGCTTTAAAAACGCAATAAAGTATCTTACTTAATAAAACTGTATTTAAATTGAGTAAGAATAAAGTGTGTATGTATGTGTGTTCTTATAGCAAAGTCACATCTGGCTATCTGATGGGTTCACCGAGGGGAATCGAATCTTTGATTTTAGCGTTTTAAATCTGTAGACTTACCGCCGCACCAGCGGGGTGCAAGAATAAAAGAGAGAGAGAAGTTAAAAGTAATATAATGTGAAGTCTAGAGAATGGGTAGATTGAGTAAGACAAAATACACGAACATAACTTTTAAAAATCGCTGTTAGTAGCAATCAACTTGCTATGAGTAAGTTCGTTGTACGTGTCTTGTTATCCGGAAGCCACACAATGGGCCATCTGCGCTCTGAGCACAATAGGGAATCGAGCCCCGAATTTTAGCGTTGTAAATCAATAAAGGTACCAAAGGGTGTTTTGAGTAACAGCTTATAAATTAGATTTTTACGTAGTATATGTGTTATTAAAAGAGCTAACAACTTTATTTTCATTTATAAAACCTGTAATATTACAACTTTACAAAATTAACTTGTTGTTGTTGTTGTTGTTGTTGTTGTTGTTGTTGTTGTTGTTGTTGTTGTTGTTGTTGTTGTTGTTGTTGTTGTTGTTGTTTTGAATTAAGCACAAAGCAACACAATGGGCTATCTGTGCTCTGCCCACCACGAGTATCGAAACCCGGATTTTATCGTGTAAGTCCACAGACATACCGCTGAGCCACTGGGGGGCGCAAAATTAACTACACAAAATGTTGTAACTGCTATCATAATGAAATTCTTTACAGTTTTATCACACTTTGTTAAATCAAAATGTATTATTTAGATAATTTCGGATTTTCGGAATACATAAAACAATATTTTTTTTTGCTTGGGGTTACAAATGTTACAACTAAAGAATTATTAATTCTTATAACAAATAATCCGAAAGTTGATTTAAAGCATTTAACAAATACTGTAGCATTATCAAACACAGGACCACTATTAAACCATCGTTACTGGTTGTTGTTGTTGTTTTGAATTAAGCACAAAGCTACACAATGGGCTATCTGTGCTCTGCCCACCACGGGTATCGAAACTCGGATTTTAGCGTGTAAGTCCGCAGACATACCGCTGAGCCACTGGGGGGCATTGTTACTGGTAATTCCATTGCATGTAAAGTTAAAATTAAAGCCTTTGAAGTTTTAACAATAGAAACATGCGATTACAATATTTTTACACTGGTTTTCCCATTGGGAAATTTAAAAATATCTTTCATCGATAGTTTCAAGGTAATTTAATACTTAACGTTGGTAAACACAAACTAAAAGGACATGTAAAATGTCGGAACGACCTTTTATTTAAATTTGGTATTGTTCCGTGAGTGTAACTTTAAACTTTATTGTTTGTTTTTTGAATTTTACGTAAAGCTACACGATGGCTATCTGCGCTAGCCGTTCCTATTTTAGCAGTGTAAGAGCTAATCATCACCACTCACCGCTGACTCTTTTACCGACGAATTGATCGTGAGATTATAACGCCCCCACATCTGAAAAGGGCGAGCATGTTTGGTGTGACGGAGATTCGAAACAACGAACCTCAGATTACAAGTCGAACACCCTAACCACCTGACCATGACGGGGTCTAAACTTTATTGTAATTTGGCGATATTTTAATACCTAATTATCATGATTTTTTTTGAGACCACAGAATTCATTCTGAAAAAACATATCTACTACTTCTTTACAAATAAGGCGTACCATCTAGATTTATATATTAATATAACAACGGACATTTTCAACTCTAAACTGATAAACTTTTCAAAGAAATTATGTTTCATTGTTTACAATTCACAGCTTAATAGGATTTATTTTACAATAAAAAAAACAAAATCAAATCGTGAATAGACCTCATAAATTCACCCTCACAACGTTCTTATGCACAGAAGAGATTTCTTTTACCGCATTTTGAACTGCCCCCCAGTGGCTCAGTGGTATGTCTGCGGACTTACACGCTAAAATCCGGGTTTCGATACCCGTGGTGGGCAGAGCACAGATAGCCCATTGTGTAGCTTTGTGCTTAATTCAAAACAACAACAGCGTTTTGAACAAGGACATTAATTCAAGTTCTGAGGAAGTTTATCCATAATTTTGGTGCAAATTATGAGTTAAAATATTTACAAAATATCATCACTTTTCCAAATTCTCTTGTTTATACTCTGATTCCTCAGAAATAGTTTAGGGTACTGTTTTCTCGTGATCTTGTATTTACCGCCATTATTTTGGACCCCGTAAATTTAAACTTATTTTGTGTTACATACTTACTGCATATATTAGAGTGAAATTAGAAATAAACCTGGTGACGAGTAAAGCCACGTACATACATTTTTCATGCGGTTTCAGTTTAAAAGGTTATAATTCATGGTTTCATCATTTCGGGTACTCTCGCTGTTAGTGATGTTAGTATGTTAATATTATTAACGTGTTAAAGAAAGACACTTACCCTGTAAAACATACAAGTAAAATGACGATGAAAACATAACTAGTCTTCATTCTGCTTGTTCTCATGTAACAGTTTGACAACAATCAAACACTTGTTCTTTCTTTACTGGCTTTACTTCTCCAACTGAATCGGTTATTTGCTCAGGGTTCTTCTAATACTGAATATGGCGTGTGGTCGTGATGATATCATAATTCGTGACGAGTTCAAGGACAAAAACCGAGAATTCCCCACTTTACAAACAATTCGTCTTTAACCAGTCACGCTGAGCTTTTACACCATATATTTACTCAGACAACGACTTGATGGGTTTTCCACTGCACTCGGATGCAAGCTTGCTTGTATATGTTTATTTGTTTCTTGTGTAGCACAGAAACACTGATAAGTGCTTACTTAAAAGCTGGCGTATTTTAGCGCCCTCAAAGGTGTGGAATGTTTATTAAATCATTTGAACACTTTCTGAAAAAAAAACAGTTGTGTATTTTTTTCAGTATTAAGATTTTCAGCACTTTTATTGCTCATTTTATCAAAATATTACATTTCAGTGGCAACATCAAAACAGAAATTTAAAAAAATGTCAAACAGTGATCAGAAGTTTATAGTTTTTGGTCTTATTTTTTTTTTAGGGATGGTGGTTGAAGAGTGCGAACTCATTTATCATTAGAGAGAAAGGGGCTATCTCTATATATTTTCAACTTTCAATAATATCGTTATATTTTATAATCCCGCTACGATGTATAAATATGGTTAACATTCAAAGATTAAATCTCTTTCTGTTTCTAACAGCAACAAGCTCAAAACTTTCAAGTTTTATCTAAAGTGGAAGCACGAGACTAGTGGAGAAGTTTTTAACTTCCAGATCTCTCGATCTTCGAGTCCCAAGCTCCTGTCCTGTTACTCCAAGAAAAAAAAAAAGTGCTCTGCATTTTGGGACGTTGGTTTTCTTTTTAATTTCGCGCAAAGTTATACGAGTACTTTCTGCACTACCCACGCCAGGCCACTTTAGTACGTAGATATGTTGTACTGTGATGGTCAAATTCTCGTGTTCGATCAGACAAGCATAGTCTGAGAATTGACAGTGGGTACTGTTGACCAATTGTCTTTCTGATAATCTATCAGTTCAAAACTAGGGATAGCTAGTGTAAATAGCCCTTGAGTTACTTGACGCTAATATCCAATAAACCACAAATGGAAATGGCTTTTTTGCCATCACCTCTCCATGGTTACCTACCTTACAATAATAAACATGTATTAGCGCTGTTCTGTGGTTTCCTGATTGGATTCTACCTCCTTATTTGAAAAAAAATATTACCTTGTTTAATTTAGAAAAAGAAAACAATTGGCGTCAAATGTTTTAGAGATATTTATATGGTGAGTGAAAATCTATTTAGTATAGAATATTTTTGAAATTGATCGATGATCAGACAAATGACAAAAACGAGGTTCAATGATTTAAAGATGGGTGCAGTCAAGAACAAGAGACAGCACATAGAATATGTTCATAAGACTAAATAGCTGTTGTTTTGTTGTTGCTGTTTTTGAATTAAGCACAAAGCTACACAATGGGGTTATCTGTGCTCTGCCCACCACGGGTATCGAAACGCGGATTTTAGCGTGTAAGTCGGTAGACATACCGCTGAGCCACTGGGGGGCAACTAAATAACAATAAAGCAACTAGTGTGTTTCATCTTAGGATGTTTTCAACATACTTCCTTGTAACCAGGTTGCGATTTGTTAAATTAGGGAAGGATTTCACTCGATATTTTCTTTCATCTCCGCGACTTCAACTTCAGTTGTCATCCGATATTTTAAACTTATAATTTTTAACTTATAATTATTTTACTTAATTTAACTTATAATATTTTAAACTTATAATTCATTTCTTCTGAAAATGTAAAACTTAAACATTCCGCACTGTGAATCCTATTTGTTATTTATCTTTCACACGACCTTTACTCTAGTGATTACCACGTTTTTCACATTCACTAACAATAACTTTTTCAACTGAATCCGTGTGTGCAGTATAATTAATTCCTTATTTAATCAGGTGCCTTGTTTAGTATTTAGTTCTTGCCTAATCACACTAACTTACTTAACATTAGAGAATGAATGCAAAAACACAGTATGGCTCTTTACAGATTACCAAAAAAATTACAATATCACTAAAGTTTTTAGTAAATAACAAACTGATCAACGGAGAATATAAATTAAGAAATCAACATATATTTTTTCTAGTTTTATTGTTTATTAATTTCATTTTTAAACGTTCAGTACATAGAATTACATCAAACATGCTCGTCCCTTCAGTCGTGCCCCCCAGTGGCTCAGCGGTATGTCTGCGGACTTCACGCTAAAATCCGGGTTTCGATACCCGTGGTGGGCAGAGCACAGATAGCCCATTGTGTAGCTTTGTGCTTAATTCAAAACAACAAACAACAACCCTTCAGTCGTGGCTGCTAAATGAGGGACGGCTAGCGCAGACAGCCTTAGTGTATCTTTGCGCAAACTTCATAAATAAACAACCATAGAATATAGTAATATTAGGATAATATGGACGGAAGTTATGTAAATTCATGATTAATATAGGGTTACCTCAGAACATGAAATATTTCTTCCCTTATATGTAATTGTAAGAAACGCAAAAGTGCCAGAAATACACACAATACAAATTTACAAATTTGTGTGCATTTCTACGTGGAGCCAACAAGTCTTCATGCGAAGTTAAGTGAAGTTCCATTAACAAGGGGCGAAATAGTAGAAATAAAATATGCGAAAACGCAAAACTGAGCATTTGTATGTATCCTCGGATGTATCTAATGAACCATTCATATCAATTTTGGTGAAGAACCACCCACGCACTGCGAAATAGTTATATGTGCATGCAATAGATAGTACTATTATATTTATATAGAAACTTTTACTGGTAAGGAACATGACATACAAGTATTTGTTGGAACGCATTGTCACCAAAACGCAATGGCTTTTCTACATATCAGAATTTGTTAATATAACTGATGTACTGCAGGGGCGCACATGTGAGCACTCACGTCGATAAGATGAGTAATAATACCTAGGTGGACACCCTCAGGGTTTACTAAGTATTAGTGTAGAATTTTATATTTCTGGGTTTATTCCTCTTGGAGCTATGATGGTCACACATGCACACGGATGCGCTCTTTTATCGTTATAGATTATTCTAGAAATCCTGTATTTAAAGAAATACTGTTGTAATAAAAATATGAAGTGTTTTGCGGATCTTTATCAGTAGCTCCTAAAACTTACATTATCAGTTATGTTTTACTGCAGTGTATAGGGAATTGAGAAAAGGACTTATATTATGTCTCTAGCCCCCTCTTTCTACAATACTATGAACCACAGTAAATATAATATTAGTTTAAACCAGTGGTTTCCAACCAGGGATGCATGCACCCCTTGGGGGTGCGAAATGACATTTGTTTGGCCACCTTCACCTTTATTCTCAAATAAATAATTACTGTGAGGAGTGCAAGAACATTTTAAAATGTTTAGGGGTGCAGGGTATAAAAAAGGTTGGGAATTACTGGTTTAAACAAAAGCTTTGAAAGTTTGAGTTACTTTGAAAAAAAGCGTATGTTATGTTTTTCCTTATTTTGTTCTCAAGTAATTTTCATGGAAGCAGTCTTTTCCCAAATCAATTGTTTCACATTTATTTTAAAGCTACTATTAATTGGCTTTGAATAGGTTATATGAATTAAAATTTATTTATCAGTGACTTTGTTTTATTGTTTAGCCTACCAAGTTATCTTATGAAAGTTTAGATATCACAGGTTGATATAATATTTACAATATTCGTACACCTGTTCATTTTATTCTTCCAGTTTTACTTGGACGCAATTTGATACTGCAGTAGAGTTCTGGGTTTTGTACCTGGAGAACAGAATTCCTATTCGTGTGGTTCCATAAATATTCCCTGCACTGAAAACTGTAAGTCATTGTAATAGTGACACTCGAATCGTTATTGTGGTTGATGGCTATTAAGGTACTGATGATTGCCTGACTTTCCACAGCGTAAATCCTGTGTAACAGGCTCCTCACTCTACTTTGAAGTTGGCCTGGTATGGCCAGGTGGTTAGGGCGCTCGACTCGTAATCTGAGAGTTGCGGGTTCAACTCCCTGTCACACTAAATATGTTCGCTCATTCAGCCGTGGAGGCGTTATAATGTGACGGTCAATTTTACAATTCGTTGGTAAAAGAGTAGCCAAAAGTTGGCGGTGGATTGTGATGGCTAACTGCCTTCCCTCTTTTCTTACATTATTAAATTTGGGACGGCTGGCACAGATAGCCTTCTTGTAGATTTGCGCGAAATTCAGAAACAAATAAATACTTTGGAGCCTTGAAATTCTCACTGTGATTAAAATCAGAATTGTTATGTTAGTGCTGTTGCTTTCAGTTCGTACATACCAATATATTATTTACATGTATTCTTAGATATAATGAGTAACATTCCTAAGGTTGCAGCGACAGGCTGGATGTCTCGCGTGAGCTACAAAAGAGTTTCTTTATTGACTTTACTATTTGCTGTCCTATTGATTCCCCATATTATGTTTGTCCTAGCTACATCACATAATATCTGGTTTTTCATAGGTCTCATTCGCCCTAAATATTAATGAAGACCTTGCCATTTTTAATTTACTAGTGCAACAGAAATTAATATTATTCATTCAATAAAAAGATGTGTTGTACTTTTTGTGGGGGTTTATCTGAGAAGCTTGCCAGTTTTTACCTTTAACTTTAGTCCCAATATCACCTAACATATACATTTAAATGATGAGTTGATCATGAAATTACTCTTTTCTCTGCCATCCATCTGGTCCATTGCTTTCAGAAATCCAGAAAATAGATTGCTTGAAGCTCCTAGCTTCCTCCTTGTACTGCTTGAAGGAAACTTGAATGTTCTACCAGCATTACACAAAATGTTTTTGTTTTGCGAGAGCATGAGATGATGACTGTCCAACCAGCTTTCTCATTATCTGTGATGTAGGGACAGTCTGTGGTTATAATGACTGTCAATCATGGTATTCATACAGGTGCTGATAGACTTTTGCTGCTTCACTCTTAGCCCATCTTCTACATGACTTTCTGATTTTCGCAGATCCCCTGTGGCACAACATGTTATTCTATTTGGAAGTGACTAAGATTTTATATTTATTCTTATTATCAGCATTTTGTCGGTATGAATAAGCAGTTGAAATATACTGTAAGCATCTTCCAGATCTAAAGCTACTGTTCTGACCAATTTCGCAGTTTTCATGTTTTTCAGTTGTTAATTCTTCAGCGTTAATTTAGGTTTTTCTTCCATTATGATAACCATTCAACGATTAAGTGGTGTTCACGGTGTAGCAATTGTTTAATTTATCAGAAGTTTCTGGAATCTTCCTAATGATGTTTTGTAAAATGAATGCTCAATGGCCTTTAAGAAGAGAATGATGCTTCAATGCCTGGATAAGGATTTGACATTAGTTAATATCTCATGAATACTACCTGTTTTTCAACTACATCGTACTATGGCATTGACATAACCAAACTAGACTGTCAAAGATGGAGTTTGTTATACTATCTTGACCTGGATGTCTATGTTTAGATGTATTTATAGATCTGTGTATCTTGAATAAGTTAAATATAGTTTCCATATCTACCTGTATTTGTAACTCTGATAACGCATGCAGTAGCTCAAGCCTCTTCTGCATGCCACCATTGGCACAGTAGTTCATAAAAACCTTGAATTCATCTTCATTTGTATGAAGCTGGATATCAATATCATCCCTAAAAACTTTAAATTGTCGCGTTTTTTATTTCTTTATCAATCTTAATCTAGCATAAGTGCTGTAATGAAATGCTGAGAAGAATGGCTTTGTTATCATGTACTTTGAATGCTGATCATCTGTAGAGTTTGCAGGTTTCTTTCTATGCAAACCCTACTTTTTCTGCCTGGAATTAATTGCATGCAATTCAAGCGTTTTCAGTGTTACTATTATACCAGAAAAAGCTGTTGAATTGACTTTACTCGAAGATAGAAAGATGTTTGAGGTTATAAGCCCTGATAGCTAGCTTGAAATTCGTCTACAGGTTTCTAGATAGTTTTACATCACTAGTTTTTTACTATTCGCACTAACCTCATACATTATGTGATCTCTGTTCAGGTCCTACTCTCTACGCAAGATAGAGATGACATTTCAAGATGTAATTAAAGAAGCGAGGTACGTAAGGAGTTTTTTGTCACGTTGACATTCAGCAATACTTATTGGCTCTCTCGAGTTGAGCAGTATAAGATAGGTGGCTATGCTGTGGAAAAAAGAATACAAGTCTTTATCATTATTTTTTTCACGTGCATGCCAGGTGGAGTCAATGATTTTGAACTCTTCTATTGCTAGATAGATATAGGTGTTGTCAGAGAGAAACGTTCAATCGTCAGCATGATGTGTTTTACTACCTTTGACATACATGTGAGTAGTTTGGATGTATGGGGGGAGCTTCAGGTGGGCAATCTACGTGGTTTGTAAGTTACAATGGAATTTATTTTTCACTGAGAGTGCCATAATGATTCAGTACGTGATACAATAAGTTACGGCAGTGAAAATGAATTTCTCAGAGTTTAAGTGTTTAGTTTCTTGAAAGAGCATTATTTTTAAGATTTAGGAAGATTTTCAAGACAATATTTGTTTATTTTCGTTCTCTTAACTTTGCAGTAACCGATTACATCCTGTCTATGTTTAGGCCTTCTTGATTTTTCCATCATTTTCTTTCTGCTGCTAATCAGCCAATGTGCACCACTGAATGTATGATCTCTGTTGCACTTATGCACACTTTGTTGGCGTTCTTTAACATATTAGCTGCAGGAAATATATTAATTATTTAATTTTCATAACTCCTGTTTCTATTTGTGTGTATCCTAAAAGAGTGAAGACATGTTATTATTTTATTATAATGGATTTGATATTTTTAAGTTGGATGCATAATTACTCTCTCTCTGTGAACAAACCTCCCTAGCCCATGTCCGTAGTTTTATTGAGAAACATATTGCAGTTTAATGATTGACACTTATTCTTACCTACAATTGTTGACCCAGTATGGTACTTAAAGGTGAGAATTGCCTCCAGTTATGAAGACAGAAGAGGAAGTGAAGTAAGTAAACATAAAGTTTCAGTAAAGGAGAAGTTGTAAGCTGCTCTTATCCTAGGAGGTTTGTCTGTACCTCATGATAAGTGGGTAATTTATATCAAGGAAGAGAGCATTTCAGAATTAACATCATATGGAGACGACGATGCCAGGTTAGGCCAGCTTCAAAAGCTTCACAGTCTACATTTGGGATATTTCTGTGTACTACATGACAATTAGTACACCAGAGGTTAAACTAACCCTAAATGGAAAGCAGGCGTTGTACCAGCAACACGTAAATTACTTATAACAGTACATGTTAAAATAAATTTTCATCTACTAATAGTGCTATAATAGAAAGAAATTACCCAACATGTCTTGATAGAGCAATGAATGGTCCAGCTTTCCTGGATCTGAAGAATAAAAATCCCATTATTAAAGTCGTGAACACAACAAACGATAAAATTAGAGTCAGGTTTGGATGAAACATTGCAAGCTTTGAAAATACAAATGTAGCTTTTTAACATGAGAGAACATCAAAAGTAATTACATTTGAGGAAAGTCTGATGTAGGATCCGCAAATAGGGTTAGCTTTCGTAAGAAATTACGAAATCTGTATGGCTGAAGCTGTAGAGGTCTTACAACTGATCAGGGATGATTGTTTTACATAATTTGCTCATGCAATATCAAGACACCTTCAGCAAATTCCATGACTTAGGACATTCAAGCCAGATCAAATGTCATCTACCAGAACCTGGTTTAGCTGTTGTTGAATCAATTATCATAATGCAACGTCTCCTATAAGTAAACCAGTGAGATCGTACACGTTTCTTTAATCAATGAAATTTTATTTTATATGGAACTAATGGGGTATTTTAAACATTGCCTAATAAGTCCAACTAATCCACGTTTTCCGATGTCTATTATCTTTTTGTTGCTATTTTAACCTTGTTGTGTTTCAATACCTTACTTTTTGGTATTGTCTCAACAGTTGTTGAGTCTTAATCTTGGCTGTTATGACCACGTTTCTCTCATCGAAAGCAATTTTCTCTTTCTTGTATCCTCGGAAAAAGTCCATTTTTCTGCATGGTTTTGGTTGCAGCTCCTGAAAATAATAGTTATTATCTTGTTACTCACTTCCTTCATTCTGTTTAACCAGTTATTAATTCATCTTTTAATTCTTCTATACTGTTCTCAGTTGGAGCTGGTTTTGCCATACTATTCAATCTGATAATTCAACAACTTTTTAAATTACTTGTCTGGATTCTAATTCCATTTCCAACTGCAGAGCTCCTTTAAGACTGAACACTTACTAATCCAAATATCCTTGTCTCTGATAGTGTCTATAGATTGGTCACATACCAACAAATTAATTATTGCATGAGGATCATTGGGATAAAATAAACTGACAAGTCTTTCCAAATATTCTGAAAATTCAGCTACGTTTTCCATTTACTTCAATACTCTGTTTCAGAACTTTGCTCTGAATACTTGTTTTGTGGTGCGAAACTACAAACCTATCAAATAAGATGGCTATCAATGGCTGATAGTTGTGTGGTTCTTGGTTGAAATATTGCTTAATGTTGTCAAAGCTGGTCCTGTTCATGCTTCCCCTCCAGAGATTATTTCAAATTGAATCTGAAATAACTCCCATAGTATCTTCTCATCAGAGTTCATTAATTTCTCTCGTGGTCAATGTTGAATCTATCAGCTTAATGAGGAAATTTTATTTGGTAGTGTCATGGCTGGAGTAGTACAGAAAGGTGTTTTAGTAATAACTAATACAGCAGTTGTGACAAGAAATGTGGACCAAATTAACAACTTATTCTACGTTTTTCAGGCAGTAGAGTAAAGGCTAGAATTCCCGAGCCAATGCAGTAAAAGGCGTAGTTGCTTAAATTAATATTTTTACATGATAGGTTCTTTTCCCATATGTTCTATTTTGCCTTTTGTGTTATTTTCTACTCATTCATGCATATTTTTATAATTTATTCATAATTCTTTAATCCATTAATTCTTCCAATAAACTTTCTTTATTTCATGGACGTTTTTTGGTACCACCTGCTTTTGTAATCTTTCTCTTACCTTTTGATCATCTTTCAATTTTCTATAAAAATTCTTTTATTTTTATGTTTTTGCTCCTAATTTTTGACCAATTCTTCCTTGTTTTCTCTTAGTTGCCTTTCTGGTTTTTGCAGTTGTTTTTCATTTAACTACCTGTCACATTATTCTTGGTTTTATCAGACCCTCTCAGATGTTCTGGTCTCTATAATAATAAAAAAATGAAGGTACACGAAAACAGAATGAGATAATAATTAGTTCAAAAGAAAAATAAAACATACTTTGAATATTTTTATTTAATATACATATTCTGGCCTTTTTTGTGCATAAAAACAATTCATGAAACTTAACAAATGCAAAAAAGCCAACAACCCAACAACAAATGTTTAAACTGAGATTCCTTTGAATTTTAAGCACGACTAAAACATCTCCTGCTGCACTACACTAGTTGTCTGACCACTAGACCATGCCAGGTCCAGAATAGTTGAGTAGCAGGATATATGCGATATTAGAACAAAATAACTCTTACACTAAATTAGCTTCTTGCTAACAATAAACTCACTTCACGTATCATAGAATACTCATTAATTCCACATAACTTGAGGTGTACTCTCGTCTCCGGATGTTACACGTAGGTTTTCAAATATCACATCATCATTGTTAGCAGCTCATTCTGATAAACAACTAAACTGTTGACTTTGATAATACAGTTTTAAGTAGTCTGTTGTTTTTTTTTATTCAGTCATTCAGGTGTTTTTTTATTTTAGAGCAAAACCACGTTGAGCTACCTGATTTATTTACCGCGGAAAATCGAGACCTGAATTTTAGCATTTTAAACTTGTATACTTGCCACTTTTCCATGGGTAGATTTTTAGTTGTTATAATCCAATGCGTTGATGAGGTTTTACATTAAACTTAGACCTCCTGAGCAGTATGTTCTCCGATGAGACAGTGATAATTCTTCAGGCTAAAATTTGGAGTTTGATCACCTACTCTGATACAGCAGATAGCCCAATGCGACTTTATTGTGAAACAAACCCTGGCAATGAAGGCAAAGACTGACAATATTGGAAAATTACCTGATGTCAAGTTTATTTTATTTTTTGTAGAAACATTTTAAACTTTATCAACAATTAAAGACGATAATATTGATAAAGATTTTATTGGATATTGGAAGTTCCAGATTATACATAACCTATTTCGAGCAACTTACAACAAAGCTGAATAAATTACAATTAAGTATTAACTGGTATAATAAAATATTGAAGTAACATAAAATGTAAAGCAAATAATCTTATTTAGAACTATTTTTAACGCTACATAATTGAGGAAATACTGTGTTGATATTTATTAATTAATATGATTTCTTTTGTTCTTAGTTTGCAGTTATGGACAACGCTATACAATGGGATATCTGTGCTCTACCAACCATGAGTATCGAAATCTGGTTTTCAGATGTGTGAGTCTGCAGACATACCACTGTGCCATTAGTTTCGTTTGTAAAGTGTTCCGGCAGTATTTAATTTTTTTTAGCTGATAGTATTGAAGCTTTATTTTCTGTTTTACTGACCAGCTTGCTTGTTTTTTCTCTACTTGTGTGAATGGTAAGAGGAGACAGTTTAACGAGTTACGAAATGGATTTAAAAAGATAAAATCTGAACTTAGTCACGTGCACTTATCAAAAGAAATACAATTATTGGCGAGCGTTGAGTGACCCCATCTAAACATTGATTATCTGATTGAACACTATATTAACAAGAAAGTGTTTTTGATAACTAGATGAAGGTGTAATCTTTGTGAGGATGTACATTGCACCAGTACGATGCAGGAAATTTATAAACATTATGATATCATTGTGAGTTCTTTTCTGTCTTTATTCTTTAGACAGGTATGGAATATCCAGATAAAATCGAATAAACTTTGGAACAATAGGGTATTTCGGTTTAATAACAGCAGATTCGGTCAAGGTATTGGTAACGAAGTAATATTATATCTCTGAGTTAAAGAGTCTCGGAAACATAAAGAATGTGAATAATGAAACACCACGTGTTTCCTTACGTGCTTTATAGTGTGTATTCTTTGTTCAACCAACTAACGCTAAAAAGCATATACCAGTATGACTAAATCCAACATTTCTTATGTTACAAGAAACAACAATACGGCAGGTAAAACAAAACAACTTAAATGCTTTCTTGATTAGATTATTAGCTATGTAAAATCTGGACATACACAAAATAATATAATAATATGTATGCAAAAACGGCTCGTGTGTGTTGAGAAAATATTTTACATAGAAGAGCGAACAACGTTTCGACCTTCGACATAAAAATTCTAAAAGCAGATAAAGGTAACGCTATAGTCATAATGAACACGAATGAATACATCCAAAAATGAAGAACATCCCATCAGACACGAATAAATTTGAACCAGTACACACAAATCCAACAAAGACACACGAGACGCAACTTAACAAATTACTACTAAAAATGAAAAAAAGCCAACACAATTTCACAAACACTTTATTCCTACCTACGTTAAACCGACTCACGCACACCACAAATATACGGCATCCCCAGACCTCATAAACCAGATTGTCCATTACGATCAATAATGTCCAAATATAATAATATGTTGTGGTATTATTCTTTCGTGAACTGATTCTTTTAAAACATTTTGGTGAAAATAATTCAACGTCAGGTCTACGCAACAACAAAAATTACCTTATTTCGTCGTTTAACTCGTCAACAATTTTGAACACTTATACACTGCCGTATATTGTTGTAGGGCTATGCTATAAGTGATCTTAACTGACGTAAAACAGCTAATCTTAACTGCAATTCGATAAACGCGATCTCAAATACGTATGTAAATATTTTACCATAACAAAATGGATGATTTTACGCTTTATCTTTACACGAAATTAGTTGGGTTGTTTTTCAATTTCGCGCAAACCTACTATCGAGGTATATAAATTAGCCATCCTTAATTATGCAGTGATGGACCAGAGTGAAAATATCTAATCAACACTACCAATCACTAACTGTTTAGTGATAACTTTTTCACTAATAAAAATAGTGGAATCGACTATAACGTTATAACATCCTCACGGCTCAAAGGGTGAGTACGTTTATTGTGTCAGGGATTCGAACCCGATTACAAGTCAATCTCCCTTACCACCTGGCCATGTTGGACCTCATTTAAAATAAACTATACAATTTCACAACTTTCTCGTAATTATAAAGTAGCTTCAAATGTTTAAGAAGAACATGATGCTAACATAGAATGTTCTAGACGTTCTATGCCTTCTCGCAAAGAAACAAATTATAACATTAAAATGTGATTTACAATAAATATAAGACAGAGCAGCATTATGTATTTCATATGCTAAAAAGGTACTGTTGTAACATGGAAAATGTTTTCTTCAGTGATTAACATTAGACTTTCAAATCACTGTTTGTTCATTTTCTACCATGTGTAAGTTCATTGTTTTGTGAGGACTAAGCTAGATAAATCTGAATTGTTTGATTAAGGTGAAATGTTTTAGTATAGAAAGATATTATGTCAAAGCTTACCTCACACGTTTCCATGTAAATTGTAGGTTTTCGATGTCTTTGGTTATTGAACGTCACTAATGAGATTTTTACTTGTTAACTGTTTTAAAACTTTGACTAGAAGTGTAGCTACAGACTGTAT
Source organism: Carcinoscorpius rotundicauda (assembly GCA_011833715.1). Taxonomy (NCBI): domain Eukaryota; kingdom Metazoa; phylum Arthropoda; class Merostomata; order Xiphosura; family Limulidae; genus Carcinoscorpius; species Carcinoscorpius rotundicauda. The sequence continues at coordinate 146,510,032 of CM022391.1, read as the reverse complement.
AAGTATCATCCGATCAATGAGCAACAAAGTGCATCAATAGTCTAATTTTATGCGGTTTTTTTTAAATTCTGTAACGTTATATTAATACTAATGATATTGAAACTGTTTTAAGCCCCGAATCAGAAAAAAAAACACATTTACTTTGTATGTTTAAGTGGATATTGGATAATAATACTTAATCTGTTAATCAATTAAACGTGCTTATGCAGGGTTTCCGAAAGTGTTCTATTTCAAGATTAAACAAAACCAAAATAAAAAGTAACAAATATTTTTATTTCTTGTTTTTGAAGTTCATATGTCATGCCTATTTTTAGCGTACAGAGTGCATAATCCTTGTCGTAATTCTTGGCACACTCCCGTTTTGATAACATCGTAGCAGTACAAATTTCATTGTTAAGCATTTCTTACGTGACTTTATTTTAATATCTGCAAACTGACAGACAACAAACTACTATACATTTTGGCGCAAGGAGATTCCTCCAACAGACGGCCTACGGCCCCTTTCGAGAAAATAAATAGATCCTTTAACTGATTGAACGTTGTTATACTTTAATTTCTATAGTGAATAAACTGTCATATTGCAGACAGGAATATTTACTGACCGTATATCACTTTTAATAGATCATAGCCAAGTTTTTGAATATTGTCGATAAATTACAAAAGTATTTCAAAAGTCTCATAATATCTGTTTGTTCTTTGAATTTCGCGCAAGGCTACTAGGGCTATCTGCTCTAGCCGTCTTTAATTTAGCAGTGTAAGACTAGAGGGAAGGCAGCCAGTCATCACCACCCACTGCCAACTCTTGGGCTACTCTTTTACCAATGGATTGACCGTAAATTATAAAACCCCACGGCTGAAAGGGCGAGCATGTTTGGCACGAAGAGATGAGAACCCGCGACCCTCACATTACGAGTCACACGCCTTAACTGACTTGGCCATGGCGGGCCGAAGTTTTATAAGTATATTTTTAATAAAGATATTTTCCGTATTATTATTATTTTCGGAGTTGTTATTGTTGTTTTAATGCTATACTGCAAAATGAGCTACTTACACTCTGTCAACCACGGAGAGTCAAACATTGGATTTTAGCATTGTAAGTTCGTAAAATTACTGCTGATCCCTCTAGGAAATTATTTTGGAATAAACAAATATATACGCATTAGCAAACTTGTCTGATGCGCTAAGAATGGGTATCAAAACTTTTTACAGTCATGCGCAATAGTTTTTACAACACATAATTATCATTGTTTTTAATAACGGTATGATACTAAATGTAAAAATACTGACCATGATTATGAAAAGAATAATTGAAAAATCTGAATTTAAAGAAGTAAATACATGTATTTATTTATTTTCTGTTTAATACGTTGCAATTTGTCATTAATCTGCTTGTTTGGTGGCGCCTCAGTATTTAGTGTTAGGCTTAAGAGTGTAAAGCTGGAAACGTGAGCGTATTGTTTTACTTTTGGTTTTCTCTTAAAGTTTTCGCGTGATAATATCAATTCATATTTGTTTAACGTAATGGCTGATTGTGAAATGTTACCATTAGAAGCCTCAGTTAAAAACGTGTTAGAACAAACATCTTTAAAATGGGTTTTTGTGGGTGGGAAAGGGGGTGTAGGTAAAACCACGTGTAGTTGTAGTCTTGCTATTCAGCTTTCAGCTGTGAGGGAAAGTGTTTTAATTATATCGACAGATCCAGCTCATAATATTTCTGATGCTTTCGATCAAAAATTTTCAAAGATTCCAACCCTTGTAAAAGGCTTTGACAATTTGTTTGCAATGGAAATCGATCCAAATATGGGAGTGTCTGAACTTCCAGATGAGTATTTTGAAGATGATGATCCTATGAGAGTTGGGAAAAACATGATGCAAGAGCTGTTAGGAGCTTTTCCAGGTATTGATGAAGCTATGAGCTATGCAGAAGTAATGAAACTTGTAAAAAGTATGAACTTTTCTGTTGTCATATTTGACACAGCCCCAACTGGACACACACTACGTTTATTATCATTCCCTCAGGTTGTGGAGAAGAGCCTTGGAAAACTAATTCGACTCAAGTCTCATCTTAGTCCTTTCATATCTCAGGTAGCATCAGTTTTTGGCTTACAGGATGTTACTGCAGATGTAATGTCTTCAAAAGTCGAAGAAATGCTCCCAGTTATTCAGCAGGTGAACAAACAGTTTCGGGACCCAGAACAAACAACATTTGTATGTGTTTGTATTGCAGAGTTTCTCTCACTTTATGAAACTGAGCGCTTGGTACAGGAACTGACAAAGTGTGGGATTGATACTCATAATATTATTGTAAACCAACTTTTGTTCCCTGAACAGGGAGAAACACCATGCCGTATGTGTTTAGCTCGGTATAAGCTTCAGTCAAAATACCTGGAACAAATTGCTGATTTATATGAGGACTTTCACGTCACAAAGCTTCCTCTTCTTGATCATGAGGTTCGGGGCACAGCAGAGGTCAAGGAATTCTCAAAGCTTTTAGTTGAACCATATTGTGCAAAGTCTGCATAAATAAACCCCTTTTTTCCCTTCTTTGAAATATATGTAAGAAAATTTGTAATTACATGTTATCTAATTAACCACATTAGAAATCAGTTAACATTATATAAGCTTAGTTTAAAATGTTAATTCTTTGTGTTGCAAGACCAATGTTTTTATTGTTACCTATTATAAAGTATTAATAATATATATATATATATATACACACACACACACACACACGCTATCATTATTTAAGAGGTTTTTGGTTTGCCCTGTTAATATGTTCCATGTAGTCCATTTACACCTTGTAATCCAATAATGAAAGCTAGAAACATTAAAACACATGCATAGAAAACTGTCATCATACAATTGATTTATTCTGTAATAAGTGTAGTTCAAAACAGTTTCAAGTATATTAACATATACAGTGTGATATCTTTTTGAGGATGTATTTATTTTCAAACTATTTGTAAGATGTTATGCAGAAAAAATAAAGTAAACATGTCAATGTTAAGATATGAAAAAAAGTAAACTAAACACAATGTGTACTATAATAAAGTAAATGTAACAGCACTTTTTTTTTTTTTTACTTTTATCTGAGTATTTAAACTTGCAAAAATTATACAAGGTGATTTTACAATATGGAGTGAAATAATGGTATGTGCAAAACCATCAATGATAAAACATTTAAAGAAAATGAAACTTGTATAAAGCGAAAACTAATAACATATTTCTTTGTGTTAGATCAGGAAGGTTTTGAAGTGCAAGTTTTCTTTATATTTAGTCAAGTTACTTTGTAATTTATGTGCTTTAAGTAAATATACAGACAGTTAGTGGGTAATATTGATTTTTAATTATTATTTTGCATATCAAATTACAGGACTCATTTATTAATAAGAAAAGACAAGTTATCTAAAATGTTCACATTGCTGAAGACTCCTTTTATTAAGTACTGAAAAGCAGCTGCTAACTATATGGGATCTGTTGTGTGTAAACATTGAAGGTGTAAGGTAATAATTTTGTGAATAAACAGTTTCTGAATTTTTATTTGTATTTGTTACAAAATAAAATTATGAGTCACATAAACTGAATTTGATTAACTTTGTGTTTTTTCCTTGCTTTTTTTTTGAAATACAAACTCTTAGGCCATAACTGTCATTTCATGACTGATTTGAGATCTAATTACAGTTTTGGACTCAAGTTTTTCAATTGCTCTATTTGACCATTCCCAAAGTCTCATAGATTAATTTACTCTAATCTTGCCTACAGGAATTTCAGTTTGAGAATAAGCGTGTAGAGATCCTGATAAGTAATAAAATTGAATTAGCATATGAGCACTCCATGCTTGATATTGCTTGTGCACAAAATTATAGCTGCTAAAAACAAATACTTAATGTAAGTTTGTGTGTATTTCTGTGTAAAAATAACCAACTTTTTATGATTTAATTTCATAACTTGCGTAACGGAAATAAAACATGGTCTTTTTAAGAAACAAATATAACTTTATGCCAAAGATAACTCTTTGTTATCTGGATAAATTTTAACTCCAATGTTAACCTTCAGCATTCACTAGTGCAATGTTTGTTTATTCTATAAGCTGTTTTCCCTGTCAGAAAAATAAAACTGCCCTAACTGGAGTGTAGATCATTTCATGCATTGAGCCAATACTTGTCAGATGATGTTTAATTATCCACAATGTGAGGTGTTGTATGTAGGTTTTCACAATTCAAATTATTGTTATTATAATTAAATTTAATTGAATAATTAAATACAGTGGTTGAAGAAAATGGTCCTAGTATCTTGACTTAAAAAATCTCTTAAGCCATCTAAATACTTTATTGTTAACAGTAGGGCTAACATGGTTTTTGGTAGTCCCTATAGAAATATTAAATACAAGACAATGGTCATTATTGCTTCAATGCATAAAATCACTTGTAAAGCCTCATTTAGAGTACTATGTGCTGTTTTAGGCTTCCTTCCTCGAGTAGAACATTGAATTATAAGAGAAGAACCACTAGAATAATACCTGTGATGGTGGAACTGTGTTAGGAGATGAGACTAAAATCTATAAACTTGTTTTCTTTAGACAAATGAAGGACCAGAGAGGATTTGATTGAAGTGTTTAAGATTATTAAGGGTACTGATAATATAAGCCATCATACTTTTTCATATTTATCAGTGAAAACAATAGGGCAAGGGTTATATTTTCAAATTGTTAGTGTAAGTATCATTTACAGTTTAGACAGTATTATTTTTTCAAACACAGTGGTTGAGTTTTGTAATGAGCTGCCTTCAATGGTGGAGACAGAAATTTTAACCGAGGTCAAGTAATGATTGGACAGATACAATGGTAATAGTGGGGTGGTGGTAGTTAGAGCTGGAAGGGCTAATAATCTCCAGGTCTACTGCAGTTTCCACTGAAATATTTTCTATTTGAAGTTAGGTCTAGAGTTGAAAGTGGTTGAAGCAGACATTGAAGAAGAAATAAATTTCTGTTTAGGAGATGGACTGGATCTTTGATTACTTTTTCCAAAAGATCCAACGTCAGAACTCATTACAACAGTGTAACTGGAATTACTGAATTTTGTTGAATGTTTAGAATGGGAAATATACAGAAATCTCAGGTTACAAGTTATTTAGTAGTGATAGAATTTTAGATAAAAAGGAGATTGGGTGAATCTTTGCAAAAGGGAAGAACTGCATCTTGCTGTGAATAAAAAATGGGATCATAGTAAAAAGATTGAATCATTAAAGGTTAAAGTTATCACAGGCCATATGATCAGACAAATTAAATTAATGGAAGTATGTATAATGACATCATAGTTGCTACTAATGAGAATATTGTTGTGATGATTATGGGAGACTTTGGTTTTTAGATCTACTGATTGAAATTTTCTCGAATTAGACAGTGATGGAGAAAGATTTCTTGAAGTGTGGTAAGATGGTCTTCTACACTATCAAGGAGGGGGAAATTTCGTTTGACATTTGCATAATTAGACTTGATGTTTTGCTACATGTTGAGATAAAATAATTGAAGTTTTAGTTTTTATTTTAATAGAAACAGTTTTAAGAACATGAGACAACATTATTTATCACAGGTGCACTGGGATAATGAATTAGAATATTATTTATAACAGATAAAGGAATTGTAAAAAGAATATACTATTTTAATCAAAATAGACATATTCCTAAAACTGGAAAAAAAAATTGGCAGAGAAAACCAAACCTAATCTATTTGATAAAGACATAAATGAGAAAATCAAGGATAAATGCTATAAGTGTAACAGGTTTAAACGGCCAGATAAAGCTGAAGATCTACAAAATAATAATAAAGGTAAGGATTAGGCTTAACAAGTAGGAAATTAAAAAAAACAGGAACTCATGAGAAACAAATGGATGATAATGTTAAAAGTAAACAGGATTTTTGTGTGTTAAATGTTAGCAAAACATTAAAATGGAGATTACATATGCCCTTAAAAGACAATGAGTCAATACTGATATGTTAGAACTGAAAAGAAAACATTTTCATAATGAAAACATAATTTCTCAGGATCTGACAGTATATTTCCTCAGGTATAAAGGAGGGTAAGATCAGAAATGCAAATCTCTCCTTTTCATATTTTGGTAGTGTGATACATTTGTATAAAACTGCATATACTTTAAGAGCAATGAGATAGGTCCACTAAATAACAGGAGATTTGATAAGGATACTAATCACACAATAATGTTAACTGTGAGAATGAACAAGTCTCAGAAAGCAAGATATTGCCATCATGCTGGACACAATGTGTAAAAAGGAAGAGCATTTATTGATGTCACAAACAAAAATGAGTGTACTTAATTTTGTGTAATGGTAGGTTGTCACTTTTACTAGGTTCTCACTTTAAATTCATTTTGTTTCAAGTTTTCTAAATTCAAGTTCAGTATTTCCTAACAAATTTCATATTTGCCCAGAGAAGCTAGGACAATCTATAAAACTGGCCATTCTTATTTAAATATAGTTGAGGCTGTAACTGTAAGAAATCACCTGAACTGCCATTATAGGATACTGCTATTGGCATATTTGCAACGTGTAAAGTAGCAATGCAGTACTTCTATTGGTATAATAGGTACATTTGAGGGTAAAACAACAAACCACAAGTGGATCAAAGAAGATAAAGTTAATGGCTTTCTTAAACATTTATTATATGTAATGTGAACGTAAACAGAATTAATATTGTAGTAATACAAAAAGATAAAAACACGTTATAAATTCATATACCATAGTAAGATAGTGAGTTGCTGCTGAGGATAAGAGAGATGGTAATGTTAATTATATTATGGTAAGCTATATTTTTTAATGTCTTAAATAATTTGTTGGTTAACAGACGTAATGCTTAGAAAATTATAAGGTGACGTCATGTTCTTCTTACACATTTGAATTTAGTTTATAAATAAGAGATAGTAGTTAGGATTAAGAGTTATTTGAAAAGAGAATTTCCAAGATGGCCAAATTATTCAGTGTTTTTTCATGAAGCATTTAATTTGTATTTGCTACCATGCTTATTCATTTAGTTTTTACAAGTAAGATAAGTTGTTTCATGTTAGTTGTTATTTTTAATGTAATTTTACAACAATTTACAAAGTATTCAAGCTTCTAGAAATGTTAGAAGAAATAATTATAGTTTATGTAGACTGGACTTTGAATTAATTTTATCAGATAATTTAAAATCACCCAGCAACAAAATAAAACCAATACAAACTTGTCAGAAAAATGGGGAATTGTTTTGGTGAACATAAAGTAGGTTTGATTATTATTGAAGATAGCAACTAGAGCCACCTGCACTAACCTTTATTAATTTAACAACAGTAGACTAGAGGGAAGGCAGCTAGTCAACACCACTCACTGCTATCACTTGAGATACTATTTTATCAACAAATAGTGGGGTTGACTCTTACATTATAATATTCTGCTGGCTGAAAGGATTAATGTGTTTATTGATGGGGATTTGAACCTGTAGTCTGCAGTTTGCAAGTTGGGTTCCCTGAGCATCAAGCCATGATTGGACCAAAAATAAAATGAAACTTTGACTAAATTTCAAATTTTGAAATTGGTGACCATGATGTTAAAAGAATGAGAGTAAAGTGTTGCTTGAGATGAAGTAATTATTCAAAAATTTAAAGAAAAATAAAAAGGACCAACAAAAAGTACTATAACAGTAAAATAAATGTGGGGTAAAGGAAATAAAATATAAAAGATCAGAAAGAAAGAGAGACTGTTTGAAAGGAGAATTCAAAACATCTGATCGAAGACTAGATTGATGAAGTTATAGGGAATATAGAGAAGGATTATTATAAATATTAAGAAGTACAAAAAGACTGATGAAATCAAACATAAAGTAAATATAAATATTGAAGGAGAAAAGAACATTAGTGACAGAATAAAGTATCTGAAAAACAAATTACTAAATGAAAAGGTTAAAGCAGTCTACATTGAACCAAGAGTTCCAACATAAAGTACTGTCTGCTGCAAGGTTTTGAATACCACAACTTTTTCATTTACACCTATTACCACTTCTGCTGTACCATTTGTAACTAGAGAACATTCCTGGTCAACTTCAGCCATGAAAATCCAGTTTAAGAATTTTAATGACCAGAGAAACCAACAGACTGTAACTAACGATTGGAATCATATTGGTCTCTGTTTGAAACCCTTTTAAGAGTGAAATAGAGAAGAGCAAGCCACCTATCATGATGCCTATCTGAAAGAATCAGATTTGACAACATTAAATAACCTTCCAGCTGATAGCCAAAACAACTACCAAGTATTAGTAGTTACCTTATCCAACAGGATTGAAACTGGTATTCAGAACAAAGTTCTGGAAAAGAATGCTGAGGAAATAAGGGACACTAGCTAGTGAAATTTGCAGCAGTTTAAAAAAAATTGACCACTTATGCAGACATTCCTCATGAAATAATGGATTAATTTGCATGTTATCAATTTATAAACGTAACAGATGAGCATACGGGAATGAGGCTGGAGCAAAGGAGAGGTACATCGTTAAAAGAAGATTTGCAGTTGGCAGTGAAAGACACAAATAGTGACACAGAATTGAAGGAAAATGTTTCAAGTGTAACTTGAATGGACATATTACTAAAATCTGCAGAATAAATCTTTTAAGAAATATGAACTTCTCCCAAAGATTACTAGAATGAATAAATTGTAGATTACCATAACACCTGAGACTGTGAGGAATCAACAAGACACCAAAGAGACAATTCTCACAAAGACAATCTTCCAAGCTTAACCAAATGAAAGAAACAACTAAGGGCTAACCATGTACTGAAAAACAGGAATTAGCTGGATTTATGGGACAAAGCTCTGACAAGGATACTCCATTTGCTCCAAATAAGATAAGAAATTCACTGTTTTAAGACAATAGGCCTTTGGCATATGGATTAAAAGCTTTGTGTTAACTGATAAGAGTTCCACAGCTAAAATATTTTAACCCTATTTGTTTATGATATGTGAGAAACTGCATCCAAGTATCAAGAATGAGTAGGGAGTGAAGAAAACAAGTGAACATAAGGTTTCAGCAATAAAAAAGTTAGAAGTTACTTTTGCTGTAGGAAACCTCTCTATGAAGTATGTAAACACTGAAAAGAATGAAGTAAAAGAAAGAAAATATGACCAAAAGGCAACTAAGTTTGGTCCAAGATGTATCATTTTTCAATGATAATGATAAATGAATGTGGTCCAACAGTCAACCTGAGAGCTGCTTAAATAAAATTTCAAGGTATGAAATCATTTATTGAATGGTTCAAGGATAACAGAAAAATTATCACAGCAGAGTTACTAAAGCCTAAAACCAAAGAGCTATTAGGCACATTTGGAGCAGTTATAGAAGTAACTGGAGACAATGGAGGAGTTTCATCAGTTTATTTAGGCCTCTGTAATTTATGAAGGGAGCCTTTGAATCCTACAGTGTAATGTGGGTATTTTATGTTTGTGAACTATAAATATCTGCAACTAACTTTGTTAAATTACTAGATTTCCAACATGTCTTTTATTACTTTCCCAATAGATAAGTAGTTTTCACATACATTGCTATGTTCATTTGTGTTAAGCTAAAACAAAGTGTGTACCATAAACTTAATGAACAATACTTATTTTCTATAGACATTGCAAACAAGAAAGATAGAACTACTGCCAAGTAATTGCATTTTATGTTTTGTATTAAATGACAGAATTTTAAGTTGTACATGAATGTGTCAAATATTCTGATCAGGAATCTGGTCTGACAGCAAAATGTTTTTGTCGGGGCAAACAGAAGAGTAAGATGGGTTTGACAGAGAAATGTATTTGTGGGGCAAACAAAAAATATGTAAAATATCAGTGCACTGTAACGCATGGATGGAAGAATGACTGAAGGCATACGTTATTTAGTTCATTATAAATATCAGGAAGTTTTACAGTTCATATTAACAACTGTTTACAGGGCATCAGGAGCAGTTAGAGCAATGAGAGATATGAAGGTCGATATACTTATCAATTTTACTATTTTAGTACCAAAATTATATTTTCTAAGAGCATTATTAAATACAGTATAGTTTGTAAGTTGCAATAATGAAATATTAAAAACGTATTTTACACCAATTGTTTCAAGATAAGGCAGCTGTCATTACATAGGTTGTTTGACATTTGATACATTCTCATATCTGATTGGGTAAACTTTAGGAACATCAATTTTGACAAAGGTGTAGAAGTGTATACAATATATTATCATTACCACGTTTTAATTTCACTGGTTTTGGAATTTCTTAAATAAAATATAATATCTTCTTATAAACAGTGCAGAAGTAGTATAGTCTAAGACAGTAGGCCTGATCCAATTTTGTGATTAGAGACCTACAACCACAATCTGCAAGTCGTGGGTTCGAATCCCATAATCTAAAGTTATTTGTTTTCTAATTTTGCACAAAGCTATACAAGGCCTCTCTGACATAGCCACTCCTAATTTAGCAGTGTAAGGGAAGGCAGCTAGTCGTCACTTTGACTATTTTACCAACGAAAAGTGTGATTGACCATCACACAATGACGTCCCTATGGCTAAAAGGGTGGGCATGTTTGGTGTGAGGGGATTCGAACCCACGACCTTCAGATTGCGAATCGAGCAGTCTAACCACCTGGCGATGCTGTGCTCGTGTAATATACTCATCCGTATTATTCATAAAGGCATCATAATGTGTTGATCAATCATACTATGCAATGAAAGTTGGCATTGGATAGTTTTAACTATCATTCAAGACCAGTGGTTTCCAACCATGGGTGTGAGATAGCATTCCAGGGGTGCAAGATAACATATGTTTTGACCACCTTCACCTTTATTCTTAAATAAATAATTACTGTGAGAGGTGCGAAAACATATTAAAATGTTTTAGGGGTGTGGGGCATGAAAAAGGTTGGGAACCACTGTTCTAGACTAACACTTCCAAATTAGAGACGACTAGTGCAGGTAGCACATGTAAAAATAAACGTTTTTGTATACATTTCTATACAGACATATTAAGTATCTGTGTGTTTCTGTAACGTTTTACTTTAGTAAGGAAACAATATAAAACAAAATGCGTTTCAAATTTTAGGGTCATGTTTATTTTTCATTTAACTTCTGTTAAAAAAAAATACTTTGTTTTTGGGGGTAAGAAAAATGGTAAAATTCCAAGTTTTTTTCAGTAAGCCTACTTCCCATACCAAGGACAGGAGTCGTGTTTTTTTTAAACAAGCTGAGCCTAAATGACTTTAAACATAAAAAATTTATATATATATATCAGCATTTTTTTTCTGATAATCTGAGTATTATTCAAATAAACATTTATTTTTACAAAAAGAATAGAGATTTCAAAATAACAGTTTATTTGTTTAATTGACTACAGATAGCATGTATTATGATTAGTTTTGGTTTTAATATAATTATTTTGGATGTTGGTATTTTGTTTCATTGATTATACAAATATTTGTCTTTATGTAGCTCAACGATAAGACTGGCTCATAACGCTAAAACCCAGAGCTATGCTAATGGTAGGCATAATACAGGTATTTTATTGTTAATATTATTAAGCACAAAGCTACACAAAAGGCTATCTGTCCACATTGGATATCTAAACCTGGTTTCTTGAAATATAAGGCAGTAGATATGCCGCTGTATCACTATGGGCAGCACAGATAGTTATGGTGTTAGTTTGTGCTTAACAATAAATATTTACGCCAAAACGTACAGTATGTTCAGAAAACTCAGTTTCTTAAATTGGTTTCGAATCGCCAGCCTTTAAACTAATTGATGATAATAACTCCACAACACCTGATTAATTTTAAAATGAAAATAAGTCAACACATGCAAACTATTTTATATATAATAAAAGACGAAATAATACATTATCAAATCCTCTTTAACTTCTCCCATTCATTATCTTCATGTGAAAATTTGAGGAAATTCAATATTTTTTTTCAAGAATTTCTTTTAGAAATAAAATCAGCCCATTTTAAGTTTATAGATACACTGCATATTAAAACCAGATATTCAACTGAAGCCTTATTCACTAAATTACTTAAGTTTTTACATTAAACGATAGTTTTTGAACTGTGTTTGATATAACATTACCAACCTTACATAACAGCAAGAAACAGAGAAAAATTGTCTTTGTCTTTAGAATTCTCTATGTCACAAAATTTATAGCAATAAATTATATTATCAACTTATTTTATACATTTTTGCTTCAGATGTATATTATTACTTATGTTGTTGAAGTTTATCCTTTTAACAAACTAACGAAGCAATGATTTCAGCTGGAGAAGTTTTGAACGACATTATGTGTGGGTAAATAATAAACATATAAGATATACAATTAAAAACTTTTAGTAAAAACTATGAATGTTAACACTGCAAAACTATTACAGGAATCAAACCAGTTCAATAAAGATATATCAGTGAATTTACATAAATACATGTAGTCGTCTCTGTGTATTCTTTAACATGAAACAGTCGAAGGAATATTACAATATATCTTCAGAAATAACAGTAAAATGGTTTTATTTACCAATGGAAAAATAGCACACACGTATCACTGAAACGTTGTATGTTTCATAATATTTGTTTACGTACATTAAATGAAATTTGTATCCTCGCTAAACAATGCTAGGGAAGTGTTTGTTCAGAATTCTTTAAGACTTTAAGTGAATGTAGAATTATTAGTAAAATAATGTAGATTTAATATTGTTTAATTACGTGAATGGATAAAAAGTATTAATGCAACAGTATACATTCAATATTAAATAAATGGCAGAGTACTGGAACAACGGTATACGTTTAATAACATTTAGGTAAGTGAAAAAAATATTATAACCAATGTGTGTTTCATACTGTTTAGATTTGTGAATAAATACCACAAACTATGTGTTTTTTATCATGTTTAAGTATACATAGAAGTATAATAATGAAGATGGTTGACAAAACATAACGTTTTATTTACAAGTTTGAACGTTTCGAAAATCTGAAAATTGTATTACACAAATTATCGTTACTATAATCATAATATAACATAATAATTAGTTTATTTAGTTGTTAAGAAAAGTTGTACGTGTATGAATAAAACAAACTTTATATATTTATGTATATATATTACACAGTGGATTAGTTACATGTTGAAATTTATAACAGTTTGACGTCTAAAGAGCTTTGTAAATCATTAAAGGTCGGGCTATCTTTAGCTATGAGTAGACTTTCTTTAATGAAGAGGTCAGGGTCTGAATGTCCTTTGGTGATTAAAAATAAATCGTTAAATGTAATATTGTGACCTGATGTTTCAGAATGTATAGGAATGGATAAGTTGTTGGGTTCACACAGTGGACTGTTAGCTCTGTTAGATACACCTAAATGTTTACAGACTCTAGTTTTTAAGTAGCGTTTCGTTTTGCCAAAGTTGGTGACCTTACAGTCACTACACGAGCCATAAACGTAGAAGTTTATATATTTGATCTTTGTACTGAAATAGGTGTTTAATGTGAAGGCTAGGTCTTATCAAAGAAGGTAAATATATTTATACCTCTGTGTATCATAAAATGGCGTTCACTGGCCTTTACACCAATTTCAATAGTTTTATACCCAACGTCTTCACACGTAATCAGGTTGTATCATCGTCAAACAGAAATATTTATCTTTGTTCAGATTATTTTATTTTGCATGAAGAAATTGCCCTTCTGCATAAACGCATGTTAAAAATTGCTATCCAACTGATTTTCTGAAGAAGATTACACGCAATTTACCGAGAAACAAATATTAACCATCAACCAATGTACACACTGTCCCTAAATTTTCACTCACTATCTTCTTTCCTTTTATGGGCTCGCAAACCCTACCAATTAAAAAACAACTCTCTTCCCAATTAAAAACCATCTCTTGTCAAATTCAGCTCAGAATGACATACAGATCACATAAAACACCTATTTCAGTACAAAGATCAAGTACCTAAACTTCCATGTTTATGGCTCGTGTATAAATATACGTATAGTAACTATATTTCTTTGTTTATTCCTTATATGTCGCGCAAAGCTACATGAGAACCAACTACGCTAGCCATCCCCAATTTATCAGTGTAAAACCAGAGAGAAGGCAGCTAGTCATCTCCACCCATCGCTAAATCTTAAGCTACTATTTTACCGACGAATAGTGGGGTTGACAGTAAAATTATAATACCCCCACGGCTGAAAGGGAGAGTATGTTTAGTGTGATGGGCATTCGATCCCACGACTCTCAGATTACCAGTCGATCACCCTAACCACCTGGCCAAGTAACAGCTGTAGGCGTGTACATTGACAAAATGAAACACCACTTAAAACTATAGCCTGTAAGCATTTAGGAGTATCTTACAGAACTAACCATCCACTATTTAAACCCAACAACTCATCCATTCGTAAACATTCTGAAACCAACGGTCACAATATTTCATTTAATGATTTCTCTATCATCACCACAAAACCTTCAGACCCTGTCCTCTCTACATAAAAGAAAGTCTGCTCATAACTAAAAATAGTTCGACCTTTAATGATTCACAAAACTCTTTGGACCTCAAACTGTTCTAAAGTTACGTATCTTATCGACTGTGTAATATATAAACATTGCTTTATCCATTCACTTACAGCTTTTCATGATAACTAAATAAACTAAAAATTATGTTATATTACAACTGAAGTAATAATCATCTCTGTAACACAGTTTTCAGATTTTGCTGATGATGGAATAAGTTATTCTGAAACTTTCAAACTTGTAAATAAAACGTTTCATGTTTTGTCAACCGTCTTCGTCTAGATTGCATGTAGAAGTAGTGATGTATTAGTGTAGGATTATACGTGTGAATAAAGAAGTCTTAGTGTAATGTATTAATTCATTTCTTTTTGTTCGTGCAATGTTTTCTTGAGAGTAATAAAGATTTAATGATCTTATTTCTCAAAATATGAAAACAGTTCTGCATCATTTATTTAAAAAATAAACAATAGTAAACCTTCAAATATAAGCCTTTTTCTGATGCTGGCTCTAAACTCGTGGCCATATTTATTTTTAAATGAAGAGAAAACGGTTTCTTTATATTCTGAGAATTTACTTCTCTAAATATTTATTGCATGTTCAACAGTGTAAAAGTGAATGGAGAAATATTAAACAAAACATTTTTATTGCCCGTGCTTGTAGGGAGGGAAGGGTATTGCAATCGGGACCGTCTCTGCGGGAAGGGCTGTTTGTGTTTTTTCGCGCTTACCTCGTAAAACTAATAGACTGAAGTACAAGAACATGTCTTCAAAGTATGGGAAGTCAATATGGAGCAATCCTCCCCAAATCTGGTCTGGAACAAAATACGTATTCAAATTCTGGATCACTTTCAAGCCTTTTTTATAATGGAGAACTTGGGCATTTTTGTAGTTTGGGGTTAATTACTCCGTAAAATATAATCTGGTTTATACGAAATTACATGGACACATCAATGATGAGATTTTTCATCACACTACAAAAAATGATCTGGATCGTTGATCATTCTAAATTTGAGAAGGATTTTCAAAATTTTCAAAAATGAAATTTGACGTTTTTCAATATAATCTTTGAATGGTGTGTTTGTGTTTTCTTATAGCAAAGCCACATCGAGCTGTCTGCTGTGTCCACTGAGGGGAATCGAACCCCTGATTTCAGCATTGTAAACCGAAGATTTAGCGCTGTCTAAGCGGGGTACATCTCTAAAAGGAGCTGTGGGACGAGGACATGTAATTTATCCGATTGGTCTTGTTTATACTTATATTCATAAGCTTGGAAACTGTTTCTGTTAGCATTAACCAAGAAGTAAACCTAATCAATGCCCTTTACTCTAAAGATAGACATAAAGATAGAACGTAACTTGAGTTATAGAAGTGCATTTTAGCGAGAAGGTGTCTATGCAAAGTACAGAGTGTTCTGAAAGTTACTGCGCACTTGTATATTTATTAACAGACAAAATTGCACAGTGACTTTTCGAACACCCTGTATATGCCTCATGTGAAATGGTAATAATTGCATATTAAAGAAATACCATTACTATAAGTTATCAAAATATAAGATGTGTACTGCGTTTCTGTCTTGTTAGAATTAAAGATTTAGTACGTGAAACTGAACTTCAGGAAATGAAAAAATTCGAATATTATTTTACATTTTATTAAGTACTAAAATTCATTAACTTTGCAATGGAAAAGATTCCTGGAAAATATTGTTTTTAACTTCTCTATTCAGCATTACATATATTAGTCAATTTATTTCTTATCTTTTTTTTCTTGATAAAGATTTACTAAAATCGTCAATAATTTCCATATTGTTCTTTACGGCTCGTCACACTCCTCTCCTTTAAAGAAAGGCTTCACTTGGTTAGGGTAAAGAATTGGTTCTCCGATTGCACAAAACTGTTCACTGAAAACATGATGAAGTTGAATAATTTTTCACTGAAAGTTTGATATTTTAATTTATAAACACATCACTCAAGCACTATTAATAATAGCACAGTAACATACTGTTACCTTTTCAAACTGATCATTTTAAACTAATATATATATAATAAAAACTAGAGGGCGCTCAGTAGAACGCATACCTTCACCACACAGCGTTGATCATATTCGGTCCTGAAACAAAACATGAACTTGAAAAATCTTTCCTTATATGTCCATCGTTATTAAAGAACACGGGTGAATGTTTGTTTGTTTTAGTTGTTTTGTTTCTTTTAAATTTCGCGCAAATCTACACAAGGGCTATCTGAGCTAATCGTTCCTAATTTCACAGTGTAAGAGGAGAAGGAAGACAGCTACTCATCACCACCCACCGTCAACTCTTGGGCTACTATTTTACTACGAATAGTGGGATTGACTGTAACATTATAGCGCCCCACGGCTGAAACGGTGAGCATGTTTGGTGCGACGGGAATTCGAACCTGCAATCCTCAGATTACGAGTCAAGCACCTTACAACCTGACAATGCCGGGCCTGACACCGGCGAACTTTAGCGAGACAATGAAGAATGATATTCTATATATGCCCATAAAGTTTCATCAAAATCTGATTATTTATGACTGAGTTACAAAACAAAAGTTGTGTGAAAAATCGATCACCGTGATAACAGATAGGAATATTTTGTGTTTTCCTGACCTTGCTATGACATTGACCTTCAAAATCTATTCCCTTCTGCGTTCATACTCCACTTGTATAAAAGCTTTAGTCCAAATGCGTTCAACCGTTTTTGAGAAAGCTTGCCAATAAATATATATACACACACACACATAATAATAAAACATAACTTTTGTTCACTAAGAGGTACATATCGGTTCTTTTTCTTCATTTGTTTCTTAATTTTTGCGCAAAGCTACATGAGGGCTATTTGCGCTAGCCGTCCCTAATTTAGCACTGTCAGACTAGAGGGAAGGAAACTAGTCACCACCACCCATTGTCAACTCTTGGCTACTATTTTACCAACGAATAGTGGGGTTGACAATACATAATAGTACCCCTACGGCTGAAATGGCGAGCATGTTTGGTGTGACAGGGATTCGAACCCTCGACCTTCAGATTACAAGTCAAGCGCCTCAACAACGTGGCCATGCCGGACCGTTTCTTCCACTTACTAAATGTTGTTTTCTCTTGACAACAGAGTTTCACTATAAACTGTCTATAATATGCCCACAACAAAGATTAAACCACAAAATAGCCCTGAGGTTACCGCTGAGTTACCAAGTATATACATCGTATATACAATATATGTTCAATATGTGTGTATTTATATATATATATGTATGTACAATAATTAACAATATGCTCTCACAGTACGAATATGATAGTAGCGTGTTGCTGTGTTTTAAAACTCAAATTTATAATAATAGATACTTCATTCTATAGAAATACAATTCTAACACATCGTTTTTTTAATGATCAATAAAACATGTATGAAAATAAACGAGCTTTAAAATTCATCGCTCAGGTTTCTAAATCCCTAGTATTCAATCGTATCCAGAGATTTAGTTTTGTTTATTTTAGATTTGTGCGCAAAGTTCCACAAGAAAAATCGGCGCTTAGTTATCATTAATTCTGAAGTGACAAACAGGTTATAGCTAGTCAATAACACCCATCGCCAACTCTTGAACTGTCCTTGTCTACTCGAATAGTTGGATTTAATTGTTATTATTATAACGCACTAGTGACCCCAAAGTGGGGGGTACATTCTTTCGGCAACGGAATACGAACCAATATTCGAGTAAGGTAACCACTAGGCCACGCTCAGTCCTATTCAGAAATAATGGATATATCCTAACCAAATAATTTCAACTTAAGTTTTTTTAATTTCTTTTTGAGTGTACTGGATTTGAAATGCTTGATTGTTTTTTTGAATTAAGCATAAAGCTACACAATGGTCTATCTGTGCTCTGCCCACCACGGGTATCGAAACCCGGATTTTAGCGTGTAAGTCCGCAGACATACCGCTGAGCCACTGGGGGGCTGAAATGCTTGAACAATTCCGTGAAGAGATAAGATATTCAAACTTTGAAAACAAAACAAAAACATTAATTTACACTAATTCTACCCCATCTACCGAAAAAATCTAAGAAATCAAAGATTGTTTGTTTGTTTTGAATTTCGCACAAAGCTACTCGAGGGCTATCTGTGCTAGCCGTCCCTAATTTAGCAGTGTAAGACCAGAGGGAAGGCAGCTAGTCATCACCACCCACCACCAACTCTTTGGCCACTCTTTTACCAACGAATAGTGTGATTAACCATCACATTATAACGCCCCCATGACTGAAAGGGCGAGCATGTTTACGAGAAGATTACGAATCGCACGCCTGAACACGCTTGGCCATGCTGGGCCCAGAAATCAAAGAAGTTACATCATATAATTTGTATTCGAGCATGCAAAAGTGTATACACCTGATTAACTAAGTCACTCCTGGAAAATTATATCGCACAATTCATTTGTAATATTTGTATCGCTAGTGTTCGAATAAAATATTGTTGAAAATATATTAGTTATAAAACAGTTTGTAATATTTGTACAGCTATCGTTCGGGTTGTTGTTTTGAATTAAGCACAAAGCTACACAATGGGCTATCTGTGCTCTGCCCACCACGGTTATCGAAAGCCGGATTTTAGCGTGTAAGTCCGCAGACATACCGCTGAGCCATTGGGAGGCCTATTGTTGGGGTAAAATATTGTTGTAAATATAATAGTTGTAAAAGAGTTTGCAATATTTGTTTCACTAATGTTTGGGAAAAGCTTTTGTTTCACGAACCATCTTTTATTTATGCATATGTATCTTAGAAACAAGTAATCAGACAAAATTAACTTATTTTAATTGTGAAAGTTGGATCAATTAAAAAAAAATGAATTAAAAGAAGCAAGTCGAATAAATTACTTCTAAGGTTACCTGATTCCGCTTTCCAAGTTATTTACTTCAAATCGTTCGACTCGAAGGGCTCGCGGTTTGGGAATGAATGGAAGGCGATATGGAAGTCCAAACTCTTATCTCCGTGAAGAGATAAGATATTCAAACTTTGAAAACAAAACAAAAACATTAATTTACACTAATTCTACCCCATCTACCGAAAAAATCTAAGAAATCAAAGATTGTTTGTTTGTTTTGAATTTCGCACAAAGCTACTCGAGGGCTATCTGTGCTAGCCGTCCCTAATTTAGCAGTGTAAGACCAGAGGGAAGGCAGCTAGTCATCACCACCCACCACCAACTCTTTGGCCACTCTTTTACCAACGAATAGTGTGATTAACCATCACATTATAACGCCCCCATGACTGAAAGGGCGAGCATGTTTACGAGAAGATTACGAATCGCACGCCTGAACACGCTTGGCCATGCTGGGCCCAGAAATCAAAGAAGTTACATCATATAATTTGTATTCGAGCATGCAAAAGTGTATACACCTGATTAACTAAGTCACTCCTGGAAAATTATATCGCACAATTCATTTGTAATATTTGTATCGCTAGTGTTCGAATAAAATATTGTTGAAAATATATTAGTTATAAAACAGTTTGTAATATTTGTACAGCTATCGTTCGGGTTGTTGTTTTGAATTAAGCACAAAGCTACACAATGGGCTATCTGTGCTCTGCCCACCACGGTTATCGAAAGCCGGATTTTAGCGTGTAAGTCCGCAGACATACCGCTGAGCCATTGGGAGGCCTATTGTTGGGGTAAAATATTGTTGTAAATATAATAGTTGTAAAAGAGTTTGCAATATTTGTTTCACTAATGTTTGGGAAAAGCTTTTGTTTCACGAACCATCTTTTATTTATGCATATGTATCTTAGCAACAAGTAATCAGACAAAATTAACTTATTTTAATTGTGAAAGTTGGATCAATTAAAAAAAAATGAATTAAAAGAAGCAAGTCGAATAAATTACTTCTAAGGTTACCTGATTCCGCTTTCCAAGTTATTTACTTCAAATCGTTCGACTCGAAGGGCTCGCGGTTTGGGAATGAATGGAAGGCGATATGGAAGTCCAAACTCATTTCGGCTGAAGAAGTCATAATGAAAGTGTGGTGACTGTACAGGTTGCCATTTAACATCTGTACGGATTATACTTCCCAGGTCTTTCGAACTTATCAAACATTCCACATCTTTCTGATGTCTAGTGAACATTAAAAAATTGATACAAAATTTACGAGCTGATCTTAACAACTGTTAAAATCTACTTCGTAAATACAAAACACACGTAACGTGACACTGTGAAAATTGCACTTTTTATCTATCCTTAGTTATACAATATATATTGAAAACTGGTTCCCTCAGTGGCTCAGCTCTGAGCTTCACGGCTCATTTGCTAACAATCGGGGTTTGATGTTGTTGATGGATACAGTATAGATAGCATTTTTTGTTGCTTTAAATACAAACAAACTTTGGAACTTGAGGTACCCCTAACATAAACATTACTATCTTACAAGAGAACTGATGTTTTTCTGACATAAATAGTTTTATATTTCAAAGGAACTGACGTTATTCTACAAAAAATAATATTATCTTCAAAGGGAACTGATGGTTTTCTAACATAAATAATAATATCTTAAAAGAAAACTGATGTTCTTCTAACATAAATAATACCATATTTCAAGGGAACTGATGTTCTTTTAACATTAATACAATTTTTCAAGGGATCTGATATTTTTCTAACATAAGTAGTACTATCTTCCAACGGAACTGTTGTTACTCTACCACAAATATTACACTATCTAGCAAAATTTTTACTTTTTCTTGTTCTTGGGCGGGAAGTCTTATTTCCCAATTGCTTATGTCTAAAGTAAATAGAAAAGACCTATTTTTCTCCTCAAACTTTGCTTGTGTGACCTGTGTAACGACATTTTCAAATTTATCCATTTTCCAGAACATTCCAGGTAGATTCGGTGCTAAGTAGCTGATAGAGAATTTTCTAAAACTTTCCATATTAATTTTTATATACAGGGGCTCACCACTCACCACTTCAGTTTAGCTCTAGCTGCCTAAGTGAACACATGCACCTATTCAAGGAGGCTTTACCAAGTTTCCCTGTTATCTTTGCCTTTGGGACAACAGGAAGCACTGACCACAACTGACCGAGTTTTCTGTGGGGAGGCACAATGTCATGTGTGAGCAACTAGTGGACCTACAGGTCTTGTTCCCACCATTGCACATAAAAATTGTTTCTTATGAAACAATTTGTCACAGTTCTTGATAAGGAGTCTGCAGCCTTCAAGTACTTTAGACTTCTTCCCTAAGCTGTCTGAAGAATAGGTCAAAGCTGATGTCTTCGTTGGACCACAAATAAAGAAGATCCTGGAGTGCACAGAATTCCCCAGGAAGGTAAAAAAAAAGCTTGGGGCAGCTTTGTCACACTGGTTCGGGCCTTCTTGAGCAATCACAAGGGCGAAAATTATGTGGAACTGGTTGAAGAACTACGGCAAAATGGGCTGCAGGATGTCCCTGAAAGTCCATATCCTTGATGCTCATCTTAATAAATTCAAGGAGAACTTGGGAGCATACTCAAAGGAGCAAGGTGAGCACTTCCACTAAGATGTACTGGACTTTGAACACTGCTACCAAGGAACATATGACGAAAACATGATAGAAGGCAGTATTTGGGAGCTGATACGTAAAAGTGATTTACATTATACTCTCAAATCTCAAAAAACTACGCACTTTTAAATATTTTTGTTCGTTTTTGTATAACTTTAGTGTAAATACATGTAAATCTTGATTCATATGTTGTTTTATTCAGACCTTGTGTAAATGAAAATGTGAAAATTTGCCCATTTTTATACAGAAAATAGATTAATTTACAAATTTCATTATCTAGATCACAAAAGCAAGGTTTGAAGGGAATAATGGCCATTTTATGTACTTTTACGACATAAGCAATTAAGAAATAACACATACTATCCAGTAACAAAGTTTGTGTTACGTTGTGTTATAATATTTTGAGGGGCCTAATGGTTTTCTGCAACAAATGAAACAATCTTCTGCAAAACGTTTATAAATTCAAAATTAAATATTCTACAATAAAAATATTTAAAATATATAAGCATAATTACAGTCAAAACTGATGAAGTAGTACAGATGTATACTAGTATTCATTTAATATCCAAAAACGTATTTCATACTTTTCTTACTGTACGATTAACTGATTAATAGTGCACTAAATATCCTAAAACACGTTTATTTTAACAAAAGTTTCACTAGTTTAATCATACTTTTCATACTAAACAACTAATTGGTTTTCAGTTCTCACTATATATCCTACAATATGTTTCTTTTAAATATTTCATTAGCCTAACCCTACTTTTATTACTGTATGATTAATTGATTTTACAGTACTCACTAAATATCCTAAAATGTGTTTATTTTAACTAGTGTTTCATAAACTTAACCCTACTTTTGCTGCTGTACGATTAAGTGATTTTAAATTACGTAGACGTTTCTATTTTGAAATATGCGTGTGAACATTATTGCAGGACACAATATATATGTATTTATTTTCAAGTAGTCACGTGTCAAGCAACTGTAATTTTTAACTTCCTTTGTCAGATTATGAAGCAAGGAGCAATGATAAATAAACTACTATTTGAAAGTTCTAATACAACAATATGAATATATTTATTCCTTACGACTTCCTGACTTGGAGAGGACCTATATGCTTTTTAGATCCTGTAAGTTGAATAAACATAAGCCCCTGAGGTGGACTTGGTTTAAAGACTTCATCATCTGCATCGTTTGATTCAGAAACTTGGGCCTTCACATAATAATGATAGCCTAAGAAAAGTAAGGCTTAAAATTAGGCTTACGAAACTACTAAGGCACACTATATGTGTATATGTATACATATATATATGGTATGACAGTCTGAGGTAAATACACCGTTTTAGATTTGAGGCATTTCTAATTGATTAATAGTGATAACGAATTGTATTGGAAAACACGAAACTGACCATTAATAAAAATTAATATACCGTATATAATGTAAACTAATAAGCCAAGGACCCGATAAAAGTTGTTTTTATATATATTTCCTTATAGCTGTTTAGAATTGAGATTACATGATGTGTTTAATGTGCAGGTGAGCTGAAACTTAATTTTTTTAGACCTCGATTTACTAACGTTTTGCGTATCGCATTATGGAGTTATTCTACTAGTCTTCTTACTATCACTATTATGGAAACTGAATATATAGTAGGTGAAGGATTACGACAGTTGAATGTATACAATAATCACACTGCAAAACAAAATCATCTAAATCAGCATCTTTCTTTTTTAGTGTTAACAAATGTTCATGTACTCATCTTTCGTCTGGTCTTGAAGCAAATAAGCGTCTGTATCATTTAAATTTTAGTTTTGATTTTCTGAACGTGTACGTAACACAAAAATGTTTGTACTATTTACAAGAACTGAGTTCAGTGTCAGTCAACCAATGGAAACCACTAAAGAGTTTCCTGAATTCTTATTATTTTTCATTAGCTTAGTTGTAGTCAGAAGTTTATTGCTTTTAGGAAAGAAATTATGTCACATTTATTTAAATTTACTTACGGCAAGCTGGTGTGCTATGGCCAGATAAGAGATACATCTTCACGGACTCGGACTTCTTGTACTGTTGCCATTCGATAGCTTTGTGCCCTAGCGGTGCACACAGAGAGCCATCACCGCAACCCTCGACACACTTCGCAGCTGAAAAATTTTGGAAACTGTCGCACACATAGCCATAGAATGGACAGTCACTGTTGATGGATTCTATGTATAATTGCCAGGCAGGAATGGTTTCACATCCTGAAATAGACATGGATGAAAGAAAATAACAACAAAGAAAAACTTTGACATCACGAGTTTTTCTCTCAGTTACAGCAAAACTAATTTAACTATCTTTCTCAATGAAGAGAAACCCACTCGAAATATAAATGTATCTCAGAACGGCTGGTATGGGTATTAACACTTTTACTGATGAGGTTAAGAAGGTGACCTTGGAAGATCGAAACGTTGTTCTCTCCCTATCAGTAAAAGTGTTAATACCCAGCTGTTCTGGGATACATAATTTAACTATCGCTTTTGGTTACAATTTTTCTCCGAAAATCCCACTAGCTTATTCCTTATTTTAATAGAAAATAAACCCACAATACAGCAGTAATTTGGTATTATAGTGACAAGAACACAAGCCACGAACTTTGAGCTCTTTAAGTATTCTTAACTGACTTCAGTGTCAATTTAGAATACACCAGATACACTTTGTTAGCTGTATAGTTTCAAATTCTGTCCCTAAACTGTACAATAACAGCTGTGTCGACGTGATCTTCTTACAAAATTACTAGAAAAAAAATCTAACCAATGTCATGTGGATGGGGTTCACCAAAAGGGTGACTACAGCCATGAGGCCTCCTGCCCCCGTTAGGGTAAAAGTCCAAATGACCACTGGGTTCCAGCTCATCTATTTCTGGAGAGAAAAGGACGAGGATACATTTCAATAGTCAATAACAGAGCATCCAAGTGATATGTTTATACAAATGCACAAAATTATGCTTATTTAATACAACAGACTAGATATATGGATTAATTTGATTATCAATTAGATAACTATGTCTGTAGCAGTTTTAACCTAAAAGCCTGTAAATGTAGATAAAGAGGCAATCAAATATAAATGTATTACAAAATATTGATATTGGTTATTGATGCACTGGTTGTTCATGGCTAGAATATAAATTGCTACCACCATTAAATAACTATTTAAATAAAGTTCCCAAAACAGAAAGAAGAAATATAGGAAACTATCATTATTATCACCAAGAAAAAATAAAGGAAACCATCTTTTTTATAATCAAGTTAAAATAAATAATCGAATAAGATAGAAGATTTAAATACAATTACATTACATAATCCACTTGGTTAGGTTAGAATATCCTAGCTATAACTGCATTACAGAAGACACATGGGTGAGATAGAATATCCTAGCTAAAATATGTTACAGAACAAATTTGAGTGAGATAAAATATTCTAGCTGTAACTACATTAAAGAAGGCAATTGGGTGAGATAGAATATCTTAGCTGTACTTCATCACAGAAGACATTTGAGTAAGTTAGAATATCCTAGCTACATCTTAGCTTGACGTACTTTCGCAGGATACCCAAAAATGTTCTGATTTAACAAGATATTTGGATTGGGTATAATACCTTAAATATAGTCATATCATATATTATGGAAATATGTTTTCAAATTTTGCAAATCATCTTTAAAAAACTTAAAGCTAGTTATGCATTTGTCATTTTTAAGATTTTGTTTTTAGTTTCTCACCAAATCCATTCACAATAATATATTCGTCTTTAGTGTGGATGACGTCGACGAACTCGGCATCAGAGGGATCAAGGCGGACCTGTGGATCAGTTTTTTGGAAGTAAGGACCAGAAGGATCAAGCCCTGTATAAACGATGGATATATAGGTTGAAACTAATCGTAATAAATAATCAACTAACACCTTTAGTGAACTTACTTCATTTGCTTTCCACATTCTTTCAAACATTTAAAAATGCAGTTGCTATAAAATTCCTACTTACAGTATAGTAGCTGTAGCTTACCGCAGAATGAGAACGTATTCCAGAAAGCAGTTTGATTGTTTGATGCACCATTTATGACGTACGAAGCGCTTGTAGCGTCACAATTAAACTAACAGTCGAACCATTGGAGTCGAGAATGAAATTTAAGTATAAACTTCTCAGTGCTCGAGTTCAATGGAAACCATCGAATGTCTTGGAAGGTTTAAGAGTGTTTTTATAGTATCTTTCATTAACTGATGTGTTCGACTTGCTTGTAAAATCCCAAGAAAGTTGAATGTGTTTTAAAAACACCGCGGCATACCTACCAATCTCTCGCGGCACACAGGTTGAGAATCATTGGAGTAGGTGCATGACGAACCAAAATAATGTCAATTTTATTGTGATAGTAAGCTTGTCACATTCCTTGATTTTTTTGTTTACTAAGGCTAGGGTTTTGTCATAGATGAGTATTTTAATTACGAAAATGATTAATTCATTGTAGCATGCCGGGGACAGATTATGGACAGTGGACACTGTCCCAGTTGAAAGAAGAGTTTGGAAAGAGAGGAGCTAGAAAGTCAGGAAAGAAGGCAGATCTTGTGAAGATGTAAATATATTGATGATATTGTTTTATATCAAATATTAAATATCAACTTTTCTTCCTGTAGAAAATGTACATGATAAAGTAATCATTGATAAAAATCAGAAGTTGCACAGTGAATATGTTGATGACATATCTGAAATTGATTATGTTCTGCCTATTTGTGGCTGTTATATTATATTTAATGACGTCAGTTTTAAATGCAGAGTAATGTTATACAATAATACATATAGCTGCCTGAGATGAATGTAATTTATTTTTGCATTACTGATGGATTGGAGTTCTATGATCAGAACAGCAACTTTGACAGGACTATACAAGATGACAAATTATACCAAGCTTATTGATTTAAAGATAATATGTGGTACATGTCAGTAACATGTTTTACAGGACTAAAATAGCTTTAAATGTTGCGAAAGTGTCATATTTTCAAATACGTGAAAAGAAACGTTTGAATCACTATTTTCAGAATTTACTTTGCTAAAATAAGTATAAGGCAGTGTACAAAATTATCAGTTTATGAATTTTTAGTCACAAAATATTTTTATTTTTAATGACGAGAACTTACAAGATGTCCATAAAAATTGTGCTGCTGTTCATTAATTAAAAGCTATTTCGTTTGTTTGTTTTTGAGTAACGTGCACCTAAAAATATTGTTAAGGCTTTCCAGGTGTGCTGCGAAAATTTTCAGATAGTCGTAGTGTGCCGCAAGTCAGAAAATGTTGAGAACCACTGACCTATTCTATACTTGTTTTTTTAGGCCTAAATGACATTGAAATCAATAACAAAGCCTATATTATCGTCCATTTAAAAGTTCATGATTCACTTTAAAAAAAGAAAAGTTGTCGTAACACACAGATACAATATACACAATGTATTTATATATTAGTTATTTCATGTTCCTAAATAAGTTACATATGACATATAAAGACCAAACGTTGTGTGTTTACCCGGTAATAGTCCGCGTCCAGAGAAGGACCCTGACGATTGTGCTGCCACCGTGCGAATGCCGAAACGTGCTAGCTACGAGCTTCACATTGGATATAATCCATTCTTTCCTTCAACCATAAGACACAATGAAGCTTTAATATTACTTTTATTAACAGTGTCGATTAGAATCTATATAAAACATAATGGTACTGTATGTTGTACGTCCATGTAACTACTTTCAAGTATGAATAGATCTTCACGACAGTTGGTATAGAAGTTCATTAGGTCCCTGTGGGAGTACATACAATTTTACGTGTTCGTGTTTTTTACTACTACTCTGGCCTTGTCGATGGATCTTTACCAAATTTGGTTTATGCGTTTCTTTTACAATTATGTAATGGGAAAGCAACTTTTCATGTTCTTAGACAACATTTTATTAGTCATGAATTTGCATGACTTCCGTTCAGGGGTGTGGCACTTCAGCTAGTAGTTAATATATCTAGTTGTATTATTTTTAGAGGTTATTTTGCATTGTAAACCTGATATTCCTACGATAGCCAAACATCGTGGATGTATTATTAGGTTTATGACCGAAATGTTTGCTAACAGCAAGAGAACTGATCGAACAATATATTATATTTGTAAGCATATAATTCACGAGGTTTATCATTCCTTTCAGTTGCGTTTCTTAGAATGCTCTTCTTCGCGGCTCTTAGGATGACAATGAGTTTGTTTTTTTCAAATACAAACTTTTAGCTCACAGCAGTAACTCCTGACTGATTTAAATCTAATTGCAGCCGCAGCTCTTGAGGAATATTTTTTGTTTTAGTATTGATCTAAATAGGTTTGTTTGTTTTTTTTAATTCCGCGCAAAGCTGCACGAAGGCTATCCGCGCTAGCCCTCCATAACTTAACAGTGTAAGACTAGAGACAAGGCAGCTAGTCATCACTATCTACTGCCAACTCTTGGACCACTCTTTTACCAACAAATAGTGGGACTGACCGTCACATTATAACGCCCCCATGGCTGAAAGAGCAAGCATGTTTGGCGCGAAGGGGATGCGAACCCGCGACCCTCAGATTACGAGTCACTCGCCTTAACGTTTATGCTGGTCCAATTAAAAGCTAAGTTTTATTTTCTGTTCAATACATTTCCAATACAGGTCAACCATGATCTCTCAAAGGAGGGTGTTGCTGTCCTAACCAGATGTGTCAGTGATATAAGAGCAATTTCTTCTTTTTTCTTGTGCAGTTATATTATGTAAGCTATTTGCTTTTGACCTAATATTTATGGTTAGTTATCAACATGTAACAAGAAATATGATATACTTACAGGTAGTAAGTACTGTATATGTTATCATCATTGTTGTACTAAAAATGTATACAAAGTCATTATTCAACCTGTTAATAAAGGAACACAACATTCTGTTTGCGGCATATTGTTGTTTTCTATCAAACTGACACTGTCAAACACAGAAAACAACTAAACAAATGCACAGACAAATATGGCGCTTGGACTCTCTCCATTGTGCTGCCGCCCCGCGACTACGTCAGAGCTACGATATTACGAGTCGACCATTCATTTCCTCACCACAAGAATGATTTTGTTTGTTTTGAATTTCGCTCAAAGCTACACAAGGGCTATCTGCACTAACTGTCTCTAATTTAGCAGTGTGTAAAACTATTTAGTCATCACCACCTACCGCCAACTCTTGGGCTACTCTTTTACCAACGAATAGCGGGATTTACCGTGACATTATAACGCCCCAACAGCTGAAAGGGTGAGCATGTTTGGTGCGACGGGGATTCTAACCCGCCACCCTCAAATTACGAGTCGAACGCCTTAACCCACCTGACCATGCGACCCCTCCCAAGATTCACTCACTCATAAGTGACTGAGTAAAGAAATTTGTTGAAATATTTAATTTTCTATGTAAAATAGTCAGAGACCTATGGTTGCAATTAATTGCTTTAATTATAATCTTGATGACACATAAGTTACGAGGAAACACGCTTCATTGTATTCAAAATACTCACGCATCTGTAAATGTTTGGCTTATAAACAGATCAGAACAACGTGCATATAAGTCAGATGAGGTTTACATAAACCTCCATCGATAATTGTATAGATTTAATATAATACATTTCTAGTTTGCATAATACAACAATAAAAAACATGTAAAAACTTTGATTGTAACTCATTATCAAAGGAAACTGAGTAATAGACGATTTTTCGTTGGCTAATAATAATAATAATAATTGTGGGACTCACCTGTTATTCTGCCAAGACCTGGTACATTTTCTCCTACATATCCAGCAATGTGCGCTCCTATTCCATGACCAATTATGTGTACGTTGGAGGGAGGCACAGACTGTTTTTCCTATGTTTCGAAATAAACCAGTTAGTGATTGAGTGGTATAAGAACTTAGCACTGATTAAACATTTTCTTCTGAAAATATTCTTGGATAGTAAACAGGAATTTGAATTTACAGTGACTTTGTGACTGTGCTTCATGCTAACTACCCCTGAAAACATTTTGAAACAAACACTGCTATAGCCCTGATCATTATGACGTCATAACATTATCCAGTTATGTTAGAGTACGAACGAGAATGAACACAGGTCTACATTCTAAAGGAGACAGATCCATAATTTTAAAGCGAAGATGGCGCAGGTGTTTGGTCCGAGGGAGAGGATAAAAATAATCTCTAGTCTGAACAAAATTTTGAGACAAAGCTTTGAGGTAAAAAGGTATGTTATAGCATAAAGATGGCTTAAATCAGGCCTGTAACTTACAAGAAAGTTATTTGGTTGGCTGTAGTAAAGCACAAAGCTATACTATGGGTTATCTGTGCTTTGTCCACCACGAGTATCGAAACCCTGTTTCTTCCAGTGTGAGTTCGCAGATATGCCACTGGGAGAGTTGACAAGAAGGATTAAAAAGAAGTCCATAGTCTCACTATAACATTGGACATGAAAGAGCATGTTAAAACAAAAAAACTTGAAGGATGAAAAGCTAGAAAAGCCTTTAATCTGAAGGAAAAGATAAGACAGGTCTTTAATTCGATAAAGATGGGGTTGTCTGTAATCTGTAAAGACGAGAAGCAGGTTTGTATGGTGAAGGGGCAGGGATAAAGTTGGTCCTTAGTTTGAAATGGTGAGATTGGGGGAGGACATTAGTAACATTCAAAAGTACGTGTAATAAAGTTAACATTTCATTGATTCATATTTATCAAGGCCATCACCTCTTATCTGAACCCTTCACTGAACTGCAACTTTTAAGATATGAAGACTCATTCTGTATTTCAGTCAATTAAGAAGTGGTTCTAAGACGGTAAATATAGACATAAAGTTTTATGTAAATTAATTTGTGACGTTTTACACTTACTTAAGCACAAACCATAGTTTACGAACATACTAGAATTATCTGTAATATACTGAAACAGATAGGGTAGTACTAAACATATTTATACTGTGTTACTAAGCAACAAGTGATTTACAGATAGGGTAGTACTAAACATATTTACACCACGTTACAAAGAGACAAGTAATTTACACGTAAGGTTCACATTACTAAGCAGCATGTATAATGTACAAAAATGTGTTTCATTCAGTAACAAATATGATTCAGGTGTAACACTAAATTTAGTATTTTAAACTTATCTCCTATCGTTACAAATCGTATTTGATAACTTAGCCTCATGTTGACGTGCCTCAAGCTACAAGTACAGAAGTATAATACACTTACTTGTAAATCTTTCAGAAATTTTGCGATAATGGCACCAACCATACGAGCATTAGCCACGCTCTGGGTGTATGAAAGAGTGGCGCCTCTCGACCAGTCTACAGCAATAACGTTGCAGTCACTGTTAGTTAATAGTTCCTGGATCATTTGCTGAAGTGTTATATGAAAATAACATTTAAGCCAAAATATTTGTAAATATTTATAAATGTTTCTATTACACAAAACTCGGA
Source organism: Carcinoscorpius rotundicauda (assembly GCA_011833715.1). NCBI lineage: Eukaryota > Metazoa > Arthropoda > Merostomata > Xiphosura > Limulidae > Carcinoscorpius > Carcinoscorpius rotundicauda. The sequence goes on along the minus strand of CM022391.1, from coordinate 146,478,449 downwards.
GTTAGCACAGAAAAATGAAGTTAATATAAACCATATCAGGCGTGTCTTTTCTCTCTCAGTGCAGGCCAACTGTAAAATGAACATTACTTTCGACGCTTCTTTTCTCTGTTAGTGTTAACTGTTACATGTATGTTAGTTTTATCGTTTCGTTTCTCTGCCAATGTTAACTAACTGCTACACGAATATTAGTTTGACCGTTTTATTTCCCTGTCAATGATAAGTATTTTTGATGACGAGAAACCTACTTGAAATAAAAATGTATCTCAGAACGGCTGGTATGGGTATTAAAACACTTTTATTGATAAGGAGAGAACAATATTTCAACCTTCCTAGGTCATCTTCAGGTTAAGATAAATATTGTTTTATGCATATAATACACCCAATTTGAAATGTTACACTTACACTGTAAGATGACCGCTTGCTGCATGTGTAATAAACATGGTTTCGTTTTTCTCTGTTATTGCCGTGCTCCTGCTGTAAGTAGATTAAATACAGCGTTTCGATATTCTGTTTATACTGATCACCTGTCATGTATTTTTCTGTTGATGCTGTTTAAATGTTACACATCTTCAGGTATAACGTTTCATTTCTGTTACGCATCTTCAGGTACAGCATTTCTTTTTTCTTCTGTATATATTGCAAAAAAAAGCTTTTCAATCGTTTTTTTTTCGTTTGTGAAAATTCTGACTAAAATCAATCTCCAAAATGATTTATAACCTTTCACTTAGTAGTGGTTTAGTTTGTTTTGAATTTCGCGCAAAGCTACACGATGGCTATCTGCGCAAGCCGTCCCTAATTTTAGAGTGTAAAACTAAAGGGAAGGCAGCTAGTCATCACTACTCACCGCTAACTCTTTTATCAGCGAATATTGGGATTGATCATAATATTATAACGCCCCCACATCTGAAAAGGGCAAGCATCCACCGCCATCTCCTGAGCTACACTTTTACCAACGAATAGTGGGACTGACCTAACATTATAACGCCCCTACCATTAAAAGGGGCGAGCATGTTTGATGTGACAGAGATTCGAACTCGTGACCCTCAGATTACGAATTGAATGCAGAACCACCTGGCCCACTCAGAAGTGAATTTCTGCAGAACTTTACACGGTATACCCTTACTCATGCAACTCTCACTGTCGTTGTTAAACACAGTAGATAAGGTAAAATATTCTAATACTTTTATAATCTGACACACGACTTTGCCTGCAATCAGCTTAGAGTTAAAAGTTCAATCATAATCGATGTATACAAGTGTTATAAAGAGTTACGAACCATGACCTATGACTGTTTTAAAGCTGGAACTCAGTAACAATCAAATAATTTCTTGCCGTGAAAGGTTTAAGTTTTATTTGAGTACCAAGTGTTAAAGAGTTACAAACCAGTATCCAAGGCTGATTAGCGTCTTCAAGGTAGTCATGCACTAGTAGCTTCACCGGTTTAGTAGGGTCAAAGTCTGAGGTCGATTCATCAACAGAATTCAGTCTCCGGAATCGTTTAGGATTATATCTGGACATTTCGAAGAGATGGACATTAAGAGCATCAGGATGTGCAGGAAATAAGTTGATTGGACGATAGATAGACAAGAAAGGTTTGCCAATTGAAAAGCACCCAAAGTCTCCATAACAACGTTTCAGCAACTCCTCTGTAAACAGTAATAAGAAAGTCATGAACATGAGCAAATGGTCATGAAAATGATATTATTTGATTGTTCTTGAAGCAGTTAACATCAGTATCCTCAGAGAAATTTAAAATGTAATTCAGTAAAATAAATTATTCTTTTATCCTTCGAGCTAGTTTTTTATGACGTAAAAGATCGTGAAATCGTAAATATACACAACGTATCAATAAGTAATAAGAAAACTGACACCCCATAGAAGACAAATCGACTATCTTCATGACGTAATGCTCAAAAAGAAACCACCGGATAAAGACAGTATCTTTAAAAAAAGACCCAGAATACGAACATAAATGTCACGAAAGAAAGATCATGTTTATCACCTGAAATACCACTGTGCATAACGAGTATAGAGATTAAATAGTTTCACATACCAGACCTAAAAAAGAAACACACCTATTTTTAGTTCTGCTTTAGGGCAGGTCAACTATACTACACAATCTGTAAAAAAGATGAAGTGGAGAGACAATTTCAGTTATTATCAGGATAAGAGGACTAGTCCAGAACGTGTTAGAGGTTTACCACTACACCAAAGTGCATCACTTTTTATCGCTATTCGCATTGTAAAAGGACAAACGATTAGCCTTTATAAGTTTTGGCTAGAACACTAAGTGAGTAATGATTGTATACAAAACAGTGTTGCTTTTTACTCCAAATACCTAAAGATTAATGTATAAAACATTATGATGTTACTAAAGGCAGAACTAACATGATTTTAGGTTGTATCTATCAAAGTGCTTATTATAAATCTAAGGATAATATCATTTAATTGCACAGATCACTGGTTATGCCACATTTATATTACTATGTTCAGTCTAGGGCAACTTACATCAGGAAGGATGTTGAATTGTTGTAAATGGTTAATAAAGGGCTACTAAGTGATACCTAGGATAGAATGGTTGGTATACGGGGACAATTAAAAATAAGAAGAGTTATAGAGGTATCTGAGGTTTTTGAGATTGTTAATGTAATTGATAATGTTGATAAATTAATTTTGTTTGTAATTAATGCTGAAAATGGTAAGACTAAGGAACTCCAATATATTTTTGCAGGGTCGGAGTCATCTTCAGCTAAGAAAGTTTTACTTTCCTAACAGAGTGATTGGCTTTTCAGATGTGTTGGAAATAGTTAATTTAAGGGAACTTAAGGTAAGAGTTACTAAATATAAGCATTGCAAGGGCTAGCTTTGAGTGTTTTATTTTTACTTGAAGTTTAGTGTATGGAAAAAGTTAGAAAGACCAAAAGGTTCCTTGTTGTCCTTAAATTACATCTACATGTTCATTCTTTTTATCAGCTTCTAGGGACCAGTATAAAACATTAGGTTAATATTTACTATAAATAAACTGGCGTTCTTTCTTTATCTCAAATTTTAGAGACCACTATGTAAATGTGGTTAGGTTGTATATAATGAGATGTTGTAGAAATTGTATATGACATCATGTACTTTTCACCCTTTTTTTATTCGTTTTAAGTGCAAAGCTCACATTCTAAGGCTTGTTAAGATATTCTTTTTTTTAACGACTACCATTTTATACTGATGTTTAATACATATTTTGGCTTCTAAGTTCACACACACACATATATATGTTTGTTTGTTCAGATGAACTAAATATTACAGACACACGATGATCCAAACATCAAATAAAGAGATTCCAAGGTTCAGGTACGGTCTGAAACAACTATTCTTACTTACCTGATCAATGAGATTGAGTTGACACCAACTGCTACTTCTCATATTTGATCGTCAATACGCTATTTACTAGAACACACTTGAACCAAGGTGTATTTTTACATAGATTGAGACTCAAATACACTAACTATTAGATCACACTAGAGCACAAGTATTTTTTTATTAGGAGAATAATACTCCAATACGCTAACCAATAGATCAAATCTGAGCAAGGTTATGTTTTTACGCGTTTCTACATGGAACGTGTTTGTTTTTCAGTTTTGGGCAACGCTACACGAGGGCTGTCTGCTATCTGCGCTAGTCGTCCTCAATTTCGCAACCCACCACCAACTCTTGGGTTACTCTTTCACCAACGTACAGTAAGATTGACTGTTACTTTATAACACCTCCATGGCTGAAAGGGCGAGCACCTGGGACCCTCAGATTAGGAGCCGAGTGCCTTAACCACCTGGCCATGCAGGGCCCTATGGAACGTGGTTCTTATCAGTTAAAATGATTATCATGAAAAAGTAAAACGTAGAATAAAGGAAAGCTGTTTTATTACAAATGCTATTTCTGGTTAAAACATGGACTGAACATTGTTTCTAGATATTGAAAAAGACACTTGTTGTGCTCGGGTACGGAATGATCTATAAGGTTGGAAAACACGACCCTCAAAATGGTTTTCATCTAACGTATAGTAGCTGCAATTCAAAATAAATGCTGCATTTAAATCACTTAAATCATCGTGTAAAAGTTTACGGTTGGAATCCGGAAATTAACGAAACATGCGCAAGGGACGCAGTATCCACTACAATGGTGCAAAGAACGTGGATACTAGTGTGCGCCGATGACGTAAATTGTAGTCGAAGCATTCAGCAAAAACATACGTCACTGATGCGAGTTGAAATGGTAACGGGAAATGGAAATCTCGCCCTAAAACAGTTATCATAAAACACTAGCACGCTATAAAAATCAGTTATCTTGAACTTCGTTCCTTTTATTGAATATTCGTCTGTTTATACTTTTTTACTGTTGAAAATCAGGAAAACATCCATGTAGTAAACATAAAATATTCAAGTTGCTTATATTAGATCAACGTTACTAAAAAAGTAAAGTCACGCACTAAGTATCCATTCGTGACAGTTTGTCAGTATGTTAATCCTTAGGACTACGTAAACAATATAGTTCCCTGTAGATGGCAGCACTTAATATCTTATGTTGGAGAAGATTGGCCGTTTCACCAATTTATGAGTGAAAGTGAGAAAGTATGTTGTAATATGTCAATCAGACTATTCTTATATATCCACTACCAACGGGGCCCGGTGGTTAAGGCTCGTAATCCAGGCGTTGCGGATTGGAATCCCCGATGTATTTATAAAGAAATGCCTTGCGATGTTTTAAACCCTTTTCTATTTGGAAGATAATTGACTTTGAAATATAGTTCCACCCTAAAAGCTAAGTTATAAAATCAAACTTTCGATAAAAAATTGTTAAGAGCAATTGTTCATTAATTTCATGATATAAATAGCGTCTAGAGCATAAACTATGTTTATTGTATTAGCAGCCGTCTTGATGACTGTTTGCTTGTTTTTTTAAATTTTGGGCAAAGCTACACAAGGGTTATCTGCGCTAGCAGTCTCTAATTTAATAGTGTAAGACTAGAGAGAAGACAACTAATCATCAGCACCCACCGCTAACTCTTGGGCTACTCCTTCAAAAACGAATAGTGGGATTGACTGTACATTATAACACCACCACGATTGAAATGGCAAGGCATGTTTGGTGTGACGACGATTTGAACCCGCGACCCTCGGATTACAAGTCAAGTGCCTTAACTACCTGGTCATGCTGGGCCCTATCTTGATGTTCACCTTAAGTGGCAAATACAGTGTGGTTGATTTATTATGAAATATTATTCCTGGCTTTCATTCTTAAGTTCTTAGAATTTAAAAACTAAAATTTCATATGAATCTGAAATGCTGAAATAGTTAATAAGGTGCTCAGCAAATGGGTGATTAATAATTTTTCATAAACTAAAATCAAATAATTATGTGTCTTATGGAAAGTAGTAATTTCTAGTTTATTTCGGCGCTTTTAAAACTGAGGAATAGCTAAACACAGACAAATACATGAGCAGTGTTTTCCCAAACCCTTCTAATCAGAGGTTTTGAACCTACTACTTCACCACGGTGATTAAACAACAGTGCAGTTGTAAAGTTCAGTAGCATCTCCTTTTCATGTATTATATTAGTTACTTAATTCAACATAATTTTTATAGGTTTAATGTTTATTTAGAATTAAAATTAATACGCTATCTACTACTCTTCCGCAGGACTTACAACGCTAGAACCTGGGTTTTGATATTGTGTAGCTGTGTAGCTTTGTGCTGAATTACAAACAACAAAATTTAGCTCATTTTTTTGGCCGGTCCCCCAGAAAAAGCTCCACGACCCTCAGGAAGAAACACAGCTGTATAGCTGAGCAAATATATTTTTATACTTTTTTTCTTTTTACAAATTAAGCCCCCCAGTGGCTCAGCGGTATGTCTGCGGACTAACACGCTAAAATCCGGGTTTCGATACCCGTGGTGGGCAGAGCACAGATAGCCCATTGTGTAGCTTTGTGCTTAATTCAAAACAACAACAATTTACAAATTAAAATTTGTTTGAATTCTATCTTTAAATAGTTTAGTTTACTAGTTGTTATGATAAGCTGTGAACTACTGGATACATAAAAACAGCTCAGGTTGTTTGCCTCGATTTGTTGAAACTAAATTATCAAGTTCCAGTGCCGATCCATAAAGAGATAACTGAATTAAAAACATCCAAGTATGCAGGTCTGGTTACTAAATAAGCCTTCTGCTAGATTGTCAGAAAAATATCAATTTTAGTTTTATACAAACCGTGACTCATAGAAATCAGTTTGAACCACAAATACGAGGACTCAACAGAATCTGTCTTCTGGTCTCTTAGATCAAAAAATATCCCGAATTCAGTGGTGCGATTATTAAATGTAGAACAAGAAGCCGCTAGAACAGGAAACAAGCTATTCTAATATGTGATTAGTTAAAACATGCTCTCAAGCCAATTACTTTCAGGTGTTCTTCTTACACAAACACTATACTACTAGTTATACACCTACGCATTTTTAATCGTTTTTTAAAGTACTTGATAATGTCAAAACGAGGCATTTTTAAACATAAGCTCTATACAAAACAATAACAAATAAATATACGATATTTCAGACTGATTTTATTTTAGGCTATATTTAGATTGGGCCGGGTTTGACTTAGTGGTTAGTGTGCACGTACTGAGAAACTGAATATTCGTGATTCGCGACTCGATCCCCGAAAACACATTCTACATCATAAGAGTAATGGCCATTGATTGATTGAAATTAAGCTCACAGCTACACACTGGGCTATCTCTGCTCTCCATATCACGATTAAAGAAACATGGTTTCTAATGATGTGACTCTACAGACACGGCCAAATCCCATTATTCATATAATCAGATACAGGTTACTCAACCAAGCAGGCAGGTAGAAACTGCTGACTAGCTGTCTTTCCTCTAGTCCATCGGTTCAAAGTAACAGAAGATTGGTCATGCGCAAATATCTCGTTTATTCAGTTTCAATTAATAATATAATTTATGATCAATTTTTTCCCCATCTGCTACTTCCAGTTGTTAGTGACGTCTATGATTACTGGATGAAAACAAAACTTCACATTTCTTCATACATGCGAGTATGGGATGGTAGTTTGGGTGTATATTCCGGGTTCGAAACGTGGTGCTACAAAACATGCTATGCATATGTTATAAAAGTGACAATCAATTGAATTATACTGTTAATATTAGTCTTTTCAGTTAGGAGATACTGTTCACTGATTGCTTCCTCCATGGTTAACATTTCAGAATTAAAGACAGCTAAGAGAGAGCCGTAGGAGTTTCTGGCGTGATCTCTTGACCAATTGGCCCAGCATGGCCAAGTGGTTATGGCACTTGACTCGTAATCTAAGGGTCACGGATTCGAATCCCCATCACACCAAATGTGTTCCCACTTTCAATCGTGAGGGCGTTATAATGTGATGGTCAATCCTAATATTCGTTGGTAAAACAATTGTCCAAGAGTTGGCGGTGGGTGGTATTGACTAGTTGCCTTCCTCTACACTGCTAAATTAGGGACGGCTAGCACAGATAGCTTTCGTGTAGCTTTGCAAAAAATTCAAACCAACTCAAACTTACCCTTTTTTTCATTCATATGGCGCGTTTTCGATTATTATATTGTAGTCCTTAATTATTATTTTAAACAAAATTTTATTTGAATAGATTAAAAAACGATATTTATCATTAACTACAAAACTGAAGTCTTAAAAATCTCAACTGGTCAAAACGGGCCCAAGAGCTGACGGTGGGTGGTGATGACTAACTGCCTTCCCTCTAGTCTTACACTACTAAATTAAGGACGGCTAGCACAGATAGCCCTCGAGTAGCTTTGTGCAAAATTCAAACAAACAAAACAAACTGTTCAAAACGAATATTGAAATGTACTCTTAAATATTGTGATAAGAAGGCTTAGTTTTACCACAAACAGTCAAGACGCTTCAGTATGATAACACTGCGTGAAGATTTAGATTGGCACAATGTTCAATAATGCTACAATATGGTACGTATGTGTCTAGTTTTAAATATTGCTCCACGGTTAAATATCATAACATTGACCATAAAATGTGGAAAAAAAATGTATTTTTCCTTCAGTTTGTATGAAGAAAAGTGGCACAACGGGGCTTCAAGAATCTTGCAAAGTGGCATCATATATATTTATTGTAAATATGTATAGTAATGTAGCAGAAAATAGGAGGTAGCAGTTGTCTTGTTAAATCTTTCCTTGTTAGGATAAGTTATGTAACGTCAAGTAAGGATAGGTTATTAATACCATTAAGTGAGCATATTTCTCAACTTACTTTTCTTGTAAGCTTCTGCGGGCTTATAATTGCCTGTGCTAAGCCCATCGTAATCAGTGAAACCCGGTTTGTAATGGTGTAAGCCCTCAGATTTACCCCTAAGCCACTTGTGGTGGAGAGCAATTAAGTTTTGTGTAGGTGTTAATCTAAATAGGGTTGAATCATTAAGTTGTATCTTTTTGTATAAAAGAAAACGTGTTTCAATCTCTTTCTTTTACACGTAGAAATTTAAATTTGACCTAAATTTGACTGCTAATGGGGGAGAGACAAGACATACACACACAAATAAATATATACATTTCAATTAATACGACACACATGAATGTATCATGTGCGTAGAAATAACCAAAATGAACGAGTCCGTACGCATAATTATCAGGGCTTGGGCTCTTGTTGGCCCCATCCCCAATTGCACAAGCACATGTTTTAAATTTTAGCTTTAAGGTTATAGAATATTAAATAACAGCAGAGCTTAATCAAGGTGGTTAAAGCATAGTATTCTGATAACAGACCCCGGCATGGCCAAGCGTATTAAGGCGTGCGACTCGTAATCTGAGGGTTGCAGGTTCGTATTCCCTTTGCGCCAAACATGTTCGCCCTTTTAGCCGTGGGGGCGTTATAAAGTTACGGTCAATCCCACTATTCGTTGGTAAAAGAGTAGCTTAAGAGTGGGTGGGTGGTGATGACTAGCTGCCTTCCCTCTAGTCTTACACTGCCAAATTAGGGACGGCTGGCACAGATAGCCCTCGAGAAGTTTTGTGCGAAATCCAAAAACAAACAAACAATCCTGATAACAATTTTACAAATAAAAATATGACCGACTGAGACACGTTATTCTTTAGTCAAAATGGTCGTTTTTAAAAATCAATTTTTTTCCAACAATCTTATCATACATTCTTTCCTTTAATTAATATAATCTGTTAACACCTGTTCCTGCAATAAAGCTCTATTAATTATGTTCTAAGCTCAACTCCATATGTTGTTGGTTTTTGGGGGGCTCATTTTTGGCCAGATATCAATATATACAGTGTGCGATACAAAACAAGAAAACCAATTTAAGCAACAACCTAGGACAGTGGATTAAAGACAAGTATGAAAAATAAACTAAAATTTATAAGATCAAACTACACATAATATTAATTTAAAAATTTTTGTGCCCCCTGTTCCAGGAAATTAAAGAGTGCGAATACGTTCTTCTCTGTGCAGACGAAGTATGAAACGCAAACTTGTTTAACTGGTTCGAACAAGTGCTCCAATTTAGCGCACCAGGAGTGTTATCGTTGGAAAGTTTAATGACTGCTCTAACCCGAAAAAGTACGTAGAAAGTACAGTTACGTATACACTTACGTAATTGTAACTACCCACCGACCGAATGAACACACGAACGATTCCTTTAGTAAGCATTAGCTAATTTTATCTAAGTGTCGCTTTCATTTTATTGTGTTGCATTTTTCATCATTTCTTCTTCTTTATCGCTCACGTTTTTTTACATTTCGTTTTCGGTTTGATCATGTTTTTTACTTTTCTTGTCTTTTTCTTTCCTTTTTATTTTCACTTTCATTTATAATGACGTCACTTTCGGTGTTTCGTTTACGTTTTCATTATTACTCTTTTTTTTTTCTGTCCTTCAGTGGTTTAGCGGAAATTTGTAAAATTAAAACCACTAAAATGAAAAACAGTGATTCGATACCAGTGCTGACCTGTTCCGTTTTTAACTTAGTTTTATGTTGTTTCCTCTTGTCATGACCCCAGTAGCTCAATCAGAGAGCTTATACCTCTTGCAAATTGGGTTTAGATACCTGTGATAGGCACAACACAGAGATTCCAAATTGTTAACATTCTCTCTTTTGTTTCGAGTTACTGCCGTTTTTTAAATCTTACCTGTTGTTTCGTAGTTTGATATTGTTATTTCGAGTTATTGTTGTTTGTTATATCTTACTTTTGGTTTTTGTCGTTTAATACTTTTAGTTGTTTCGTGTCATTGCTGTTTGTTAAATCTTACTTGTTTTGCTTTTCGTTGTTTTTTGATTTTGCTAGTTTCGTTATAGTTTTCGTACTGTTTGTTCCCACTTTAGCTTCTGTTAAAGTTGACTCTCGCTGGCTCATATAACGCCAAAAATCGGGTTTCGATACCCACTAGGGACATGCAATAGTTTTGCGCTTAAAAACACATATGGCCCGGCATGGTCAAGTGTGTTAAGGCGTTCGACTCGTAATCCGAGAGTTGCGGGTTCTAATCCCGCTCGCATCAAACATGCTCGCCATTACTGCTTTTTTATGTAATAGGCTTTTATGTAAACAAAGAATGAAGAATGCAGTTATTAGTGCGCTTCGAACGGCACTTGAGTTGTTGTTTGTGGTCATCCCCGTCGCGCCAAACATGCTCGCCCTTTCAGCTGTGGGGGTGTTACAATGTAACGGTCAATCCCACTATTCCTTGGTAAAAGAGTAGCCCAAGAGTTGGCGGTGGATGGTGATGACTAGCTGCCTTCCCTCTGCGCGAAATTCAAAACAAACTAAACTTTATTATATTCTCACCCGCGAGACCTAGTGGCTACACCAGATCTATGAATCAGAGAATAGACACTTTGTGGTCCTTTACAACAAAATCATGGGTCTGTGGGCACGCTAAAAATATAATGGTAATATCTCACTTTCCGTCAGACAATTTTGTTTTTTTTATTTCGCACAAAGCTACTCGAGGGCTATCTGTGCCAGCCGTCACTAATTTGGCAGTGTAAGACTAAAGGGAAGGCAGCTAATCATCACCACCCACCGCCAACTCTTGGTCTACTCTTTTACCAACAAACAGTGGGATTGACTGTGATATTATAACGCCCTCACGGCTGACTGACAGGGCGAGCATGTTTGGTGCGACGTGGATCCGAACCCGCGACCCTCAGATTACGAGTCGAACGACTTAACCAACCTGCCCATGTAGGGCCAACTTATTCTCAAGAGATTGCGGTGGGTGTTAACCGCCTCTTTCCACTCTATCTGTTAAAAACTGGTCATTCTTTATTCTTTATGTATGTATGATTGTGCAACATTCTGAAACAAACAGATCTCATTAACTTTTATTAGTGAAAACTTTGGTAAGAATGAAACGCCTTTGTAATATTACAAATTTCCTAATGTATTGGACACGCTGACAGTAAAATGTTTAAAAAAAAAATTAAAATCAAAGGGAAGTTAATAACTCTAATAAAACTTTACACTTCAGCAACTTTCAATACTGAAACGACCAAACACGACTGTCTTCATAATCCATCACTACTAATTTCACATTAGTTTACAGTTGATTGAAAAAACAAAAATGGATTGCGTTGTTATTGTTAAGGGTGGTTTATGATGTTATTTTATCAATGTTAGTAGACCTATTTATTTTTTACTTTAACAAGACCTGCTCAACTACTTTTAAACCAATTATTTGTTATTTTATTGAAGTAAAAGCGTTTTTGTTGTTTATATACATATGGTAACACATTTCGTGTCCACACGACAGGCTATCGCTGCTCTGTCTTACTCGGACACTGAACCCAGAATTTTAGCATCATAAGCTGATAAGTTTGCCACTAGACCACTGATGATTTTTTAAAAATAAGTAAAAAAGGTTTAATGCGTTCTTTTTAAATATTTTGAACAAAAAAAATCAGTAAGTCACGTGATAACTTCAACCAATATAAAATAGCGTTGGAACTATGTGTATCAGAACTACATTTTGACACTGTTAAAAGAGTTAAAACAGCCCTTTTCGACGTAAAATATGCATACATTTGGATCATAAAGATTTATTAAATAAAATATTCAGAATTTCGAATTGAGGAATACCCTGGGATATTACAAAAGAAAGATGTAAATTCACTTTTGACCGCAAGGACCACCCAGTAAACAACCTGCAAGAAGTCCTACCATAGTAAGCAAAGAGGGATAAATTGTAAAGTTGTGTTAATCCAGACATACAAATACCAGTGGCAAAATCCATCCATATATTATGTGTAGCAGGTACGAAGCACAATCAAAACGGATCTCGTTAGGTACTATTACATGCGATCGAAGTTTTGAAACGAACGTTGGAAAATTGTCTTATTCTTACATTAAGTTTTATGGACAAATATCAAGGAAGAAGGATGTGCTTTAAACATGACAACCTTAAGACAGAGCCTTCTACAATGGAGACTACACTAAACAGCTCTTGTTAAGATCTGCTTTCATAACAAAGAGCGCGGCCGTGCTGGTCAAACGGATTTTAACGAAACTGTAAGACTCCAAAATCAATTCAATAAAATGTCTTCAACCTCTGTATATGATCGTAAAAAGAATGAAATATGCGATTTCACAATACAGTGTTCAAGTCGAGTGATTCGACTACACTATAACACCGCGTTTTTTTATTGTTGTTTTTAATTTGACTGCAAAATTACCGTTTTTTATTACATCTACTAGCACTAACCTAACTTGTAAATGAAATATCTTGGATTTTACAAAGTATTATATTACTTTGTATGTGACAATTATGGGTACTGGAAAGACCAAGAGGTAACACCCTCCAGGAGTATGGTCGTAATTTCCTGTTCCACTTTTAAGTGTTTGTAATTTCGTTTCTTTAGGAGCAATTACCTTTCCACACCTTTCAATGGACAATAATTTTAGATGCAGAACATTTGAGATTTCATTATCTATACCTGATCTTAATCTCTATTTTTTACCATGCATAAGGCTTGTGAATAAAGATTAAACATGGTAGACAAGGCACCCTTACTACTGTAAGTTAACTTTATTTTTACAGCTATCTTTCTTTCTTACTACGGTACATTTTAAAAATACTTTCTTACACTACTTTTATACGACACTTTTTCTTTCAGGCATGGGTCTGTAAAGCAGTTATCACATATTTCAATTAACTGCCATATTTATTTGTATTTTTAACCAGTAGATTTTGTTTGCTTGTAATTAAGCATAAAACTGCACAATGGGATATCTCTGCTCTGTCTACCACGGGTATTGAAACCCGGCTTCTAGCGTTATAGGCCTGCAGATATTCCACTGTACTCCTAAGCGGCAACATTTAATAAAGTATAATACACTATACTACTAAGAAGACCAACATTTGATAAAATATACTACACTATACTACCGAGGGGCCCAAACTTTAATAAAGTATAATACACTATACTACTAAGGAGACCAACATTTGATAAAATATACTACACTATACTACCGAGGGGCCCAAACTTTAATAAAGTATAATATACTGTACTTATTTGTATTTTATATAATTTTTGCTGAAGCAAACATATACAAAAAAAACTCTATCTGACTTCCATTGTTTTTTATATTTTGTAATTTTTACCAATCAGTGAAATAAACTAGCATTTGGTATCTAATACTTTTAACCTCAGGGTCATCTTATTCGACATAGGGGCTAAACGAACAGGTTATATACCCCAAGCCATCGCTGACTTAAAACTGTTCACTAGATGAACAGTCAGAGACACTCGTGGGTCATACGACTAACCCTCTACTCTTCATAATGAATAAAGCGAAATTGAACTGTTATTTTTATAACGCGCACACAGTCCAAATTCTAGAGAATATTCAGAAACGTCTACTAGTCAGCCCCCAATGCTAACCACTAAGTTACGTTTGGAGGGTTAAATAAAGATAAAAAGACTTAACAAATGATTTTGTTTATTTTTAATTTCGCATGCAGCTACACGAGGGCTAGCTGTCCCTAATTAAGCAGCAAAAGACTAGAGGGAATACATCTACTCATCACCACCCACTGCAAGTTCGTAGACTGCAATTTTACTAAAGAATAGTGGGATCTACGATAACATTATAACTCACCCATGGCTCAAATGAAGAGAATATTTGTTGGGATGAGGAGTCAAACCCATAACCCTTAAACTATGAGTCTTAACCACTTGGCCCTGCTGGGCCATTAAAGTAAGTTAAATGCACACTTAGAGCACATGGCTTATAATTACTAAACCAGTTCTGTTGGAAACTAACCAAAGTTTCAAATAACCACATTTTATATTGACTCTGGATAAATGGTCGATGTTGTACAGAATGACTATCAATAGCATTATACCCCCTCCCCCCCACACACCTATGAATGGGCTACCATGTTTGGTGGGACAGGAATTTAAACCCGTGATCCTCAGATAGCGAGTTGAAAGCTCTATCTACTCGGCCGTATCGGACCTAAATCTAAACAAATGAACTGCAGAAAATAAGCTTGCATTTATACCACGCTGAAGCATGGTTATACATAAAATAAAACTAATATTCCATCGTGAACAAGTGTTGCTTTATAAGTACTAACCACATACCAGTGAGAAACTTGTCACAATGTTCATTTAAAACTTTAATTATGACAAATTTTCCTATGCTGGCAAATATCATGAATGCTAGCACATCAGTACCTTCAAATACTGAAGATTGTCATGTGTTATGAGTGCTTATATATTTAATATGACTAAAAAAGCATTGAAGTGTGTTCCTACCGTTAACATGTTTCACACCGGGAGTTGACAGCTACCAGAGCAATGGAGTCTGTTTTTACCGTTAACATGTTTCACGACGAGAGCTGACAGCTACCAGAGCAATAAAGTCTGTTTTTAACATTAATTAACAGGTTTCAGACCTGGGCATTAACAGCTACTGTAGTTATGAGTGTTGCTACTGATAACATGTTTCAGATCGGCATTGATAATTACCATTTTTATCATTAACATGCTTCAGATTGGGCGTCTATAGCTATCAGTGCTACAGTTAACTTGTTTAAAGAAGGTTTATCGAAGAACATCATGATTTACAAGTACTTTTATCTTGATTATTCTTACTATAATATTTTATGGTATTATCTGTTAAGGTTTCGTGTACTACTCTGAGTCTTAGTGTAGTATTCACTTGTTTGAATACTATGTTTCCCTCCAAATTAATACTGTAATATTCACTGGTATTAATACTATTGTCTCCAAGGGTATAATTATCACTGGGATTTATTCTACATTTTTACTGGGTGTTCGCCTACATATTCTTTACCGTGTACATGACGTTAATTGTCTAATTATTAGACAATTACTAGACTCTAACAACATACTAAGTTCAAATAATGTGCAGCAATATCAGTTATACTTGGTGTACATTATAATTATTTAAAACCAGGCTTAAAAGCAAAACACGTTATCCAACAAATAGTAAGAATTAACAGTAAAACAAGGACTCAAGTAGAGTTGAAAATTCCGAGAAAACTACAAAACAAAATGTTAAGGAACGTGAACGACCTTGAGCTATATGATGCCAACCGTGTTCTAGTGGTTAGTTTGCTCTAAAATTTAAACGGAAGATTTAAGGCTTGCGATCCATTGCTACAACATTGCACCTTTAACTTTTGAGTCATAGGTATGTTATGATTGGCAATCAACAACAGTTCTTTGCCAAGAAAGAATAGTCCTACAATAAGAAGTTGGTAATGTGTACTGTTTTGTTTTCTTTGTTGGTCATTTGTATGAATATGAGCCGATAGTCCTTCTTGTTAAAACTGGTAAATACAAACAATGCATATGTATGTATAAAAACACAGCGAAGATACTGAATAACTTACACATATCAGAAAAAGGCCCAACTATATGATAGTAGTACTATCAAATAAAATATGACAAGACAGAGTTTTATGGAATAATAACAACTGTCTCTCTTATTCCTCACTATAAGACACTAAAATTCTATATTTTCTATATAAAATTCATGATGACGAGAAATCCTCTTGAAGTGAAAATGTATTCTCAATTCGGCTGGTATGGGTATTAAAACTTTAATTAAAATGAAGTACAGAATATTACCAGAATCAGCCGCCTTTAACTATGTAGGTTTATCTCTTGTTTATGTATAAAGATAACAATGCAAAACAATCTTCGTATAACTATTTATATGCAGTATAAGAAGAATAAGTTTAAATACATACAGTTGTGAAAAGGTTATTGCATCACCAGATTTTCTTTTTGTAATCATCGTCTGTATTGAGCCTCCAATTCATGTAGATGCAAACGAGTTTCATGGATAATGCAGTGCTGTCTAATTATTATATAAGAATGTTTCTCTGAATAAAGAGGGACTTTCAATTATGCAGACTGCTACAAGAATTAAGCTTAACTAGCCTACTGTGAGCCACTGCATGAAAAGATATAGAAATACTAGATGTTTGGAATGACAAAAATGAAAACTTAGAAAGGTAGACTACACAGCAGCTTACGATCGTGTTTTGAACACGTGACCTGTAGAATCGTCTACAGATCTCAAAAGAGTCTTGGCTGTGTTCAGCCAGTCTCCTAGCAAGATGGCTACAAAAGAAACCTAAACTCACCATCAAAATAAGGCTCAACTGCACCAAAGAGCATGGTAACTGAATTGAAGCAATATGGAGCAAAGTGATCTTCTCAGACAAATTAAGTTTAACTTGTACGGGTCTAATAAGATGCGTTTTGTTTGACGTCTATATTAAAATGAATTCCATCCAGCACATTTGAATGCAACTGTGTAGAATCTATACGATCAGAGAATATAAGAATGCATCTCTGTACAGGGTATGGGAAGCCGCATTTTGTGAAAAGCAACAATAATACCGACAAGTATATCGAAATCCTTGAGTCTTAGAGGACACTTCAGTGGATTTGACCATTGCACATTACAGGATGACTGCTCTGTGCCATCGGGCTAAAAATGTTGGTAATATACATGCTCTCTGTGCAACAGACATGAAATAAAGAGGAAATTTCACTATACTTGTATTGAAATGATTTACTTCACTATTTTAGGTGAAGCACAATCCTCAAAGTAAAATTATCAAAACACTACACTGGCCAGGAAACAGCCCAAATCACAATTCTATTAAACACTGCTCGAAAGTAATGAGTAACAAGGTGCAAAAGAAGAAACTGAGAGGTATCTTGGAACTGCAAGAAGCCCTCATGTGTGTAGCATCATTAAGTCACTCTTGCCTGTATTTACTCCCAAGTACACTCTAAGCACGGCAATGTCAAGCAGTCATCAAGGCCAGAGAAAACTTAACCAAATATTATAACAAGAAACAGACTCTGTGAGTACATTACTAGCGTTATCGTTAAATATAGGTTTTCTTACTCAGAACATATTCGTATGCGTCGAGTATCTGTTGATCATCCGCTGTAAAACGTTTACAGTGGTTGGTTTGCTAATAAAGATGTATATATGTGTTCGGATGACTGAAATATGAGTCAACTTACATAACATAATGTCCAAACCCATTTAATATTAGTTCTAATATTTTCACAACAGACAATCTCAAAAAAGTATGAAAAATGTGAGTGGTGCAATAACCTTTTACACCATTGTAAGTATCTTTAAACAAAGTTAGAGCTGTGCTTGATTAATGTTTTTAGTGTTTCACAACCCGATGATCACGCATGACACTTCGTTTTCCTTATTCTTCACATTACTATAGTTTAAAAGACCACTATCTTCATAGCTTTATATAACTAAGACACTTTTTACTGGTACTTTACAAATTTATATCTGCCATTGAATAACGTACACATATGAAAGTTTTAACATTTTATATCATTACTTGAAATTAGTTGTTTTAATACAGCTCATCTGTTTAATAACGTTTCCACCCAGAGACACAGTCTGCTGGCTTATACCTCTAGAAACCAGGTTTCAATACCCATGATGGACAGAGTACAAATAGTTCATTGTATTTAATGCAAAACAAACAATTCCCCCGCTGAAACAGCAATAAGTCTACGGATTTACAATGCTAAAATCAGCGCTTCGATTCCCCTTGATGAACTCAATAGATAGTTCGATGTGGCTTTGTTATAAAAACACACACACATAAGCTGTTTAGCATAATTAACAGCAATTAAAAGAAATAGAAAAGGTACATATAAATAAACCTTTAATTTAGAACAAGATGTCTGTGAGAACTTTTGACTTCAATGAGCTTTCTTAACTTTATAAATTCCAAATAAAATGTGACTAACACATCAAATACAGATGACATAAGACTAAACAATATGTAAGTTTAATTTATGAATTGAAAAAATGTAATTAACATAAACAACAGTGCTCATTTGTTCACTGAATGATGTTCCAGGAAGAATTTGAGCAATTAGTACATTAAAAGATAAAACACTAATAAAATGTTATTTGCATTATTTAGTAATTTCAACAGATTCCCTTTAAATGATAAAAGTGACCAATCACCTAAAGTAGAGAAAAATATGAGTTACTTTACAAAACGTTGTAAGGCATATAGAATGAATATATTTTAAAGTTGTTTTTAAATAGCATTATTATAAATCCACTCAGATTTCGATTTTTATTTATATTTGACTAAACAGCAGAAAAATAATTGTGTGCAGTTTCGAAAAAAAGATAAAATAATATCTATTGTTACAAAAGTTTATTTAACAAATTAATAACATTTATACAATCAAATGAATAAAAAAAGAGGTAGGAGAAACGTATTTTCCTCATACAATAGTTTTATTCTAAACTATTAAATAGCAAAAAACAAAGAAACGATTTATTTCCTATTGCATATTTTATCTGTACCACCAATAATGATAACTGAAGGAAGCTAGTTCTTCTCTGGTGCATATTTTCTTTGTACCAGCAAATAACGGAAATTGAAGTAAGCCATTTCTGCAGTTCCATTCTGTACCATAAAGTAAAAAGAAAGAAGCCAATAATTTTATGATACAACAGTTTTTCTTTGTACTTCCAGCTAAGGTGAAAGAATAGTTCTTTTCTCACGAATATTACCTATACATCATCAAATAATAATAACTACAAGAAAACAGTTCCTCCCTGATGTAACAGATTTCCTCTTTACCATCAAACAATAATAACAAAAAGAAGACAGTCCTTCCCTGGTGCATGTTTTTACTGCACCACTAAATGATAACAACTTAAATACGTTGGTTCTTTCCTGGTGCATATCTCTACCACAAAATAATTATAACAGAAGAAATCTATTTCCTACCTCACACAACATTTGTATGATAAATAAAAATAGGAGAAAAAAGAGAGTTTCTCTCTAATACGTCAGACTTCCTCGATGCTACCAAATAACAACAGAAGGAAACCAGTTTCTCTTGAATACAATAGATTTTCCCTGTACCACCAAGTGATAGTAACAAACAAAGTCTATTCCTCTTTTGCACTACCGAATAATAATAACAGAACGGTTTGTGACACAACAGGTTTCTTGTACCACAGAGACAGCCTAAGTTAACAAAATCAGTCACTTCCTGGAAAAAATAAATCCTGGGCTAATGAATATGATAGAATTAAGAACTTTATACTTGTTTCTTTAGAGAAAGTTGACTTATGAAATAATGTAGTTATTCTGCATCATCAAATAATAATAACACTAGAAAACTAGTTTCGATGCTATAAATAATATTTTGTCTGCAATAAGAATTAGCATAACAACGTTAAACATGTTCTTCAGGGAACAATAGAATTAATTTGTTAAGTAAGCACATAACCAGTACAAAACCTGTCCTAACTGAAACAACATAAGTTATCACGTGTGTTCTCTGTCCTCCCACCCCATCTAAGAAAACAGAACAATTCTAAATAATGAATTGTTTTTAATAGTGAAAAAAAAATCCTAGTGATAAACTATTTAGTTTCATTTCATATTGAGTCATTCTATTTTAGGTCGAGGTTAGATTTACAGTACCCGGAAAGAGAATGCACAAACAAGTTAGGAAAGATTTGAGGTGCGAAACCTTCAGTAACTTCTACTGTAAATTTAGAAAAAAGAAACATTTTCCGTGTACGTTTCTGATTGCGGACTACGTGCGTGCCATGAACGCGAAGTAAAATGACTGTGCAATGAATGAATAACAGTTTGTTTGTTTTTAATATTCGTGCAAAGTTAAACGAGGGCTAGCTACCCCAGTCGTCACTAGTTTGGTGATATAAAACTAGGGGAAAGGCGACTATTTACAATCACCCACCGCCATCTCTTGGGCTACTCTTTCACCAACGAGTAGTGGGATTGACCGAACTTTTTAGCGCACCCGTGGCTGAAAAGGCGAGCATGTTTGGTGTGACGGAGATTCCTATCAACGATCCTCGGATTATGAGTCGAGTGCCTTAACCACTAGGTTATACCGGGCCGATGAATAACTGAAGGAGATGCTTGTATTTTAGGTTTATGTGTGTGTGTGTAAATGTAACGTACACGGTATAATATATTGATCACTTTCTTAACTGAAAGCGGCAACTTCACCCAGCTTTTTTTATACATTATTTTTCAGAGCAAAACGAAACGCACAAACGTAGCACCGATAGTTATCTAAGTACTATAAGCCAAAAAACACAACACCGATGGTCTATTTTTTTGTGGCTGAACGCAGTTACACAATGGACTATCTGTGCTACACCCACCACGAATGTCGAAACCCGGTTTTTTTGGGGTTGCAAATGCTGTCACAAACATACTGCTATGCCTCTGGGGGAGAAGCAATAAAAGAAAAAAGCGACAGTCAATTAAAACAAATGTCGCTTTATCAGATGGACTAAAAACAAACTGTAGATATGTCGAAAAGAAATGACAGACAAACGTTGATCTTTAAGATAAAATTAAAGCATATTCTCACCTATTATACGAGCTGAGCTGAAAGTACAATTTGTGGCTATCGTATAGACTGAAAACAAACATCTATCTCACCTATGAACAGAGGAGACAGAAAAAATTAATGTCTCATGACAAACCTGAAATAAAATGTTTAAATCATTTTATGCAAGGAACTTAATCCTATGATATAAAAAAGCGCCACTGAAAGCATTTTAATTAAAGCATGATTTTCACAGTATTTCGGTTGGCTTTTAAGTGGTTATAGTGGGTTATAGTACTTACCTTCGCTTTCTCCTTCTTTCTCAGTGTCTTGGGTTCGAACGTGTGGAGGGGTCAGCATTATAAAAACCAGCGACACGTACAGCGGTGTGAACATCACTGCTAAGTTATTTATATATATATTTCTATAGTACAGTTTGTGAAGACCCTTAGCTCTAAAACCTCTAGTGAATTACGTAATGGTAGAATGAGTCGTGTTCGTTATAATGTATACTTATCGTCTTTAACTCGTTTTCTTGCACTAGCCTAAGCGAACAAAACACTTAAACAGCTGTTTACGACGTGCTACTCTTATCACTCATTTTATCTCACATTAACTTTATTAAAGCAGAAAATCACTCAACAATGAAAAGAAACATAATCGAGTTTTTTGTGAGCATGCGCGAGACTGTTCTCAGTCATGATTGGCAGATACTAACTGCAAGATAATAAATAATTATTGGAAATTAAAAAGGAAATGTGCCAGGGTCAGACAAGAAAACTTGTAACTGTTTCACGTCAACAGCGTAAGTGTTTGAACCTTTATAAGAAGCGCGAACAATATGTAACAAAATGGCGGCCACGTTCATGCTTAACTTGTGGTAGGTAATTCACAGCTCAAAGCTACTTATCGTTACGTCGCGCCACCTAGAGTGCTACTTTGGTCGAGTTGAAAGGCTAGTGACAGTCTTATTTATTAATTATTATTTTTTTCTTTCATTTGGAGTTGAATATACTCACTACAAATACCTAGCAAAAACCCAACAGGAAATAAACTACTGAGATGGAGGATTTAATAATACGAACTATGTTAACAATTAAAATGCAATAAAACTACAGGGATATAGAGAGGCGAATCTTTCTCCATCAGGTGCAAAAGGCAAAGTGTGATAATTAATATTTTTATTATGTCGTTCTAGTTTTCACCTTATTTAACAACTAAACTTTTTTCTATAATTTATTTGTCTCAGCATATCTGCTTAACTACTCGAGTTACTGCAGGCCCCGGCATGGCCAGGTGGTTAGGGCGCTCGACTCATAATCTGAAGGTTGCGGATTCGAATCTTCGTCCCACCAAACTTGTCCCTTTTTGTTGTGGTGACGTTATAATGTTATTATCAATCCCATTATTTATTCGTAAGAGTAGCTCAAGAGTTGGTGGTAAATAGTGACGACTAGCTGCCTTTCCTCTAGTCTTACACTGCTAAATTAAGAACAACATCAGCTATATTACTTGTGATTAATACGGTAAACATTCTACACTTGATTAAATGCTTAACATTATACCTTATAAAATGTCATCAATTCTCAGCTAAGAAGATATAGGAATAATCTTACTTCGAGACCTGAAAAAATGGTAAGTCTACAGAGATCCATACCTAACATTCGGGGCCTGACTCCAAGCGGTGATCACTATACATAAAACTGTATGGCTTAGCTTAAAAATAATACATACACACATTTTTATTACTTCTGTTTTATGAGACTTCTATTCAATATTTCTGTAAATAGAACCTAATATACTATTTATTCTACCACTATTAACAGCACACTGCTTGGATAACTTTAGAGGCCAATCAACCATTACACCAAGATTCCTTTTTTCCCAATACTGTTAATGTTATTCCCATCCAAATTATATTTTTAATTCAAATTATGATAATCTGCATGCGATATCTGCGTTTATTAAAATTAAAAACCGTCTACTATTTATTTGTTCAACTCTCTAAATGATCTATATCCTTTTATAAAGCATCAGCAGCATCTTCATAGCTGGTAATATCCAAGACCTCAACATCATCTGCAAATTTAAGCAGTTTAATGACCATTCCTTCATCTATGTCACTGATGTAAATCAAAAAGAGCAAACATCCTAAACCTGAGCCCTGAGGTGGGCCATTAATCCAGTTTTACTGGACTCCATTCATAACAACCATCTGCTTTCTTCCATCAAGCTACTCTTCTATCCAATTAGTTAACTTATCCCTCGGATTTATAGAATATTTTTTATAAGGCTTTTATGTGATTCTGTGTTAAGTTCTTCCTGAAAATTCAAATACATTAAATCTACATCCTTACTCTCGTCTACATAAGCAATAACATTTCAAAGAACGTCAAAACATTTGTAAGGCAATATTTTCCCTTAGCGAAACAATGATGACTATATAATAAAATTCTAAACTTTGTTAGATAGCTCTGCAAAGCACCTTTTAACAGACTTTCCAAAACTTTTCCCATAACTAAGGCAAGACTAATTGTTGGGACATTTTTTATCAAATTTCTTGAAGAGATGAGTTATAATGACTAATTTTCAATCCTCTTGTACCTGCTCACTATTCAAGTAGTGACAAAAAGTAGTACCAAGTGACTTGCATACCCTTCAAAACCTTTGGAGAACTATTATCCGGCCCAGGAGCCTTATCTTTTTTAAATCATACGAATTTATTCTTCACCAACTCAGAATGAATGTAGTCATCTTGTTTATCTCGTTTCTGTTTATCAACTATTCAAAATGTGGAATGCTACTTGAATCTTCCGCAATAAAAACTGAAGTAAATGCAATATTTAATAACCCAGTCACCTCATAATCATCAGATTCTATCCTTCCTTTATCATTGTAACATTTTATTTACCATTAATGTATATAAAGAAATCCTTATTGTTAAGTTTTACATTTTCAGCCAAGCTTTTCTCATACGTCCTGTTTGATGTCATAGTCTTTTGTTTTATCAGCTATCTTGATCTTCTACAATCTTCTAAATATCCCATCATACCAGTCAATTTAAATTTCTTAAATTTGTGATACTTTCTTTTAATTTTATCTCTTAAACTCTTTATGAGTCAACCTGGTTTTTATTTGCAACTATTTTTTTTTTCTACAAGAAATATTTTTACCTTAAATATTGATAAATTTATCATTAAAACTTTTCCACATTTGAGCAGGGTCTTCAAATAGCTCAGCTGCCCAATTCACACCAGATAATTCTTGTCATATCCCTTCAAAATTTGATCTTTTGAAATATGTAGCAAAATATCGTTATTACTTATATCCATATGCAGCAAAACAACGAACCTAATAAACCAATGATAAATTGCACCCAGATGTTTCCAAACTTCTACCCTAATTTTAAATTAACAATGAATCTAAAATGGCATTGTTTCTAGTAGTTGCCATGACAAATTGGTGAAGAAAACCTTTCTGAACAGCTTCCAAACATTTTTCTCTCTTACAATTTGACTTTTGAATTTCTAAATCTTTGCGTCTGAAATTGAAATTACCCATAATTATGATTTCATTAAGAGCGAAAAGTTTAATCTCATAGTAAACTGTTCTCTTTAATTTTCACCAGTATCATTTGGTGGTCTATAACAAATTCCTACTAAAAGCATTTTCCCTTTCTAAACACTAATAGAAACTCCAGCGGATTCAACCTCCTTGCTATTATCTTTAATATTCCAAACTTCAACAGGATGAAACTCATATTTTACATACGAAGCTACTTGTATCTTCTTTAATATTCTATCATTGTAACTTTGTATTTTAAAGAAACTTCAGTCATCAAAGTTATACATGTTTAACCATGTTTCAGTCATTCCCATTACATCAAAATCCCCAATTCCTATCAGTGTTCTTAAGTCGACTATTTTATTTCTTATACTTCTAGCCTTAAAATAGTAACAATTAAACAGATCAAAGTTTTATATGAATTTCCTATGTTTAACATTTTTCTACCTCATATTACTTTTGCATTTGGATTTTCCTGGCCATCATTACTCTCTAATTTTAGTTTAAACTTCCCTTAAAGCTGAATTAATAGCCTTAGCAAACAAACCGGTCCCTAACCCATTTAAAAGTAAACAGTCTAGTCCAAAAAGATCCTTTCTTCCAATAAACTGATCCCACAAGTTCAAATAGCCTATTTGCTCATCCTTAAATACCAATCTAATCCTAGTATTTAGCCTTAATTACCAACTTATAAATTCATCCTCACAGTTCATTCTAGGCAGTATCCCCAATAAAACTAAACTTTTACCTTTTCCTTTAAATGCCTCTATCAACCCTCTGCACTTATTAATTAGCTTCTCTGACCTACCTTTCCTTACATCATTAACCCTTACATCCACCATTAAACTGCATCTCTGCTAGTCCCCTTTATTATATTTCACGATCAGTTATATCCCCCACCTGTGTCCCTTGGTAACATAATCTGATTTTTTCCCCTATTCTATCTACATGCCTTGTTGAGGTATCGCCTATAACTATAACCAACTTATCATCTACATCTTCCTCTGACGCTTTTATTTTCCTTCCTTTCAACAATTACTTGTCTGCAGAAACCAAAGGCTGGCATTTGTTGCTCATTAGAATAGGCTCATGATTACTAAATTTACTACTTTTTACTCTAATAGAGATCTTTCTAAGTTACTGAAAAAAATCATTGTTAACAGATATATTTCTTGCATGTAAAAGCTTAAGCTCTTCCTGGAATCCTGCCACCATTTCCTACAGTCTATGTTTATTTATATCTACTTTAATTAGGATAACCTCCACTATTTTCTCCAACTTGCAAATTCTGGAAAAAATTGCACATCTTCATTATTAGCTCTCTTAAATTTTGTTGAAAGTACATGTCTGTCCCAAGATCCCGAATAAAACCCATTCATTGAACACATAACACCTAACAGAATGTAAACGCTTAACCCATACACCTATTTTTACCACTGCATTTATACTCATAGCTGCAGTCTGAAAATAAATACTTAATACCAAATATCAGTAGTTTATTTTTAACACTATTACTGCTAAGCAATAACAACCAATAATATTATTTTTATCATTTCTTTGTTTTCACACTAAAATAATGAAATTTATTTTAAAGTTTAATCATATAGAACTTAATACAGAAGTTAATAATGTATTAGAACTAACAATATACGTAACGTTATTCAAATGTATTTTGCCTGATTTATTTCCTACCTATAAAGAAGTCCCGGCATGGCCAGACGGGTTAAGGTATTCGACTCGTATTTTGAGGGTAGCGGATTCGAATCCCCGTCACACCAAACGTGTTCGCCCTTTCAGTCGTGGGGACGTTATAATGTGATGGTCAATTTTACTATTCGTTGGTAAAAGAGTAGTCCAAGAGTTGGCGGTGGGTTGTAATGACTAGTTGCCTTCCCTTTGGTCTTACACTGCTAAATTAAAAACGGCTAGCGCAGATAGCCTTCGTGTTGCTTTGCGTGAAATTCTAAACAGACTATTCAGTCGCGCCCTCTACATAGCTCACTAAAATTAAAAATGATGGCTAAGTGAAAAAAATTATAATACTTGGGTTTTATATCAATCGTGGCCACAATGTGGCTCAGCGGTATGTCTGCGGACTTACAACGCTAAAAACCGGGCCACGATACTCGTGGTGGGCAGAGCACAGATAGCCCATTGTGTAGCTTTGTGCTTAATTCAAAATAACAACAATATATATCAATCGTGTTATAACACAGTCGCATTGTTAGTGTTCTATGTAACTTTTGCACAACTAAAGCCTGTACTATTCCTTGTATATTATCTATAAATGAAGAATCAGCTAAATATATAGTTCTTCTACTTCTTGTATTATTTCTGTTACACGTAAAAAAATGAACCGGTTAATACACTCAACAACATTTTGTAATTTATGTACAAGTAAAGAACAAGACAACACAGATAATAAGTGGAGAGCTTGTTAACACGTTCCACTAACTCTTTGATTATTGAATGAACGACATATGTTTTAATAAAAAATCAGATGTTAGCTATTATGCTCTATAAACAAATTTGTAGAATCAGACAGAATTATCATAAAGCTACATTCTGCAACTAGATAAACGGACAGCAGTTTGGAGTTTCTCGGTAAGAAAAATGTGTAAGAAAAGAAAGTGTTAACCACTACATGTATAGAAATATACCTTTATTCGTTCGTAACGTTCGTTAGCACAAATGAGGTATACAAATATAAATTTCGAATGAATAACCTGCTTGCTGAATATAGATCCTCCATTTAGTAAAAAATAAAACTTTATGAGTTAAAAATTCACATTATGTGTGGCAAGCAAGAATTAACAGTTTCTGAAAGTTTAAGTTTTAATTCGAACAAACTCTTGGTCTATTATTTTGCGAACAAATAGTAGGATTGACCATACTTTAAAATGCCCCCACGACTAAAAAGACGAGCATAATCTGCTTTAATGTTAGATTCTCACGTAGACATTGCTTGATTGACCGATAAAAGGTACAGAATTTCGACGAGATAACAGTTTGGGGCGTCGTACTTTTCTTTCTCTGTAATTTCCTGAAAACACAAATACACATGCAACGTTTTCAGATATTATTTCAGACTTTCTACTTTTGTCAGTCGTATTCTACTAACTCTTCGTTTTACAATATTTATACAACATCCTAATGTTCAGATACATTAAAGTCACTAATTCGTGCTTAAAAACAATTCTAATATATTAAAATCGAAGACGGTTTGTCAACGAATTTCAATAACAATCTGTTTATACTACAACGTGGCTCTAGTTTTTCATGATTGTTTTACGTTTTTTCTCTTTGAAATGAAAAAGTAAAAAGTTAAAACTCTTTAAAAAACAGATTTTTACAGGAAACTAAAATATGAAGGAACGTGTTATTTGATCTAGTCTAGCTTGAATTTTAGAACTAATCAAAGCTAATTGAAGGCATGGAACTCACAGTTAGTAGGAATATGAATAAATGTCCATGGTTCAGGTCTCTTTACCTCTCCATCAGTAGCACAAATGTTATGATAGCAGACTTATACTGCTAGAAATCGAGCTTTGATACCAGTGGTGGACAGAGCACGAATAGCTCATTGTGTAACTATGTGCTTAATTCCAAACAAACAGGTCCATTTCTTTAAATAGGTGCTCCACACATTGTAAGAATGATTGTGAGATCCCACAATTCAATCAAGGAACAGTAGCTGAAAAGTTGGCGCTGAGTGCTTTTAATTAGCTCTCTTCCTTCTAGTTTAACATTTCAAAATTAAGACTATGCGATATGTAAAAAATAAGTAAACAGAAAGAAAGAAAAATGCATTATTTAAAAAAATTAATAAGTTTATTATAACAAGCCATTACTTCACGGTAGCTGCACATCTGACGTTCCTAAGGACCACATCGAATTACAATTGTAAAACGCCCTCTGTATTATGTTATAAGCAAGTTTCTGAAATTTTTACCTAAAATAATATGACGTCGGCTAAGCTTGAATAACTTTCGCGTAGTTTTGCACGAATTTTACTCGTGAGACTGTTTAACCATTTTTACAGATATTGTAACAAATATGGTTGATCGTTTACTTCATCGTAACTCTGAAAGATACCAATTCTTAACATGTGAGAATCTATTTTTGAATCAGAACACGTTTACTTAACTGATTACTTTGAAAATAGTGGCAGAAAATATGATAAATTTGCAACAAAACCCATGTTTATATGGAAAAAGAAGGCCTTTTTTTAAAATGGCACCCAGAAGGACGAAATAGGTTGTCAAGATATCAAAATGTGTTGCCCATGAATTATATGATATTTATTTAACACAAGTTCAAGCTTGAGGTAAGCTTCAGATGATTTAGCCGGATATATTTTAAGAATTGTTTAACCCTTCTTCATCTTTTTCTTGTATTTCATTTGGCCGGAATGTATTGCATCTTCAGAAAACAACTTTTGCTTAATTTCCAATGTAAGGAATTTGTGGATTAGGCTACAAACGTTACTGAGTTATCTACGGGTAAAGCATTACAGTGTAAATACACTGAGCGTTGTGTGTTTTCAACGATTGCTTGTCATATCCAAATACATTCGTAGTTCGCAGAAACTAAATATCTTGTCGAAACTCTACAACATTTCCTTGTTTTGAACTTGCTACAAATTAAACTCCACAACAGTTCCTGAGTTGAAACTTATCACAAATTAATCTATTCAGAACGTTTTCTTGGTATATACTTGTACTAGCTTATTACTGACCAAAATTACGTGGACAGCGTGATTTATTGCTATTATATAAGATAGTTAACAGGTTGTATCACACAAAATGTTCTTATTTGTATGCAATTGGCCATTTTAGGTTCTTAACGGCACTCACCCTTTGGTGAATAATTAATCATACAACCAGAAAATGAATTTCTTCATGAGGTTATAAGAAACATTCCGATATAATAGTGGGTGTTCCAGGCTGGGGATAGAAAATTCAATGTTCGAGGTACTCTATGCTGTTTAATGTGCTATGCTATTCCAGCTGTGAATGCATTATAAAAGCTCAAAAATTTTAACGAAGCCCTTGTAGCAGCACTTATGCTGATTGGCCCCACCCTCAACAGTTCAAAATTAATGAAAAAATGTCTAATTTATATCGTGTCGTTTAGCTTTCGTGCTCATAGAATTATATTCAGATGGAAAATTCCTCGAATTTTAACGTTCAAATGTTTATGATGTTAGAAAAGCAGGTAGGTTCAAGAAGTCTTGGTAGTAATGAATAAAAGCCCTATAACTCGAGCACTGTCGAAAGGTGAACCTTTCTTCTTAAAAGGTAAACTGGGAACCCTAGAGAAGAAAAGTCCACCTTGAGGAAGCGTTTATTGCTCTTATGTTTCTATTTCTCTCCTTTGTCGATCGATGCTTACAATAAATTATTTCATACTAATTCGTTTACGAACTATTTAATATACTAACATTTCTCAACAAGTATCATCTGACCCAATAATTACTGATTATTAATAACAACGTAATTCTGAGGAGTCTAGCTTTTTTTGTTTTCTGAATTTCGCGCAAAGCTACACGAGGACTATATGTGCTATCCATCCCTGATTTAATTGTGTAAGACTAGAGGGAAGGCAGCTAGTCATCATCACTTACCACAACTCTTGGGCTACTTTTTTACCAACAAATAGTGGGATTGACCGTCACAATATAACGCCCCACGGCTGAAAAGGTGAGCATGTTTGGTGTGATGGGGATTCGAACCCGCGACCCGCGGATTACGAGTCGAATGCTTAAGCCATCTGGCCATGCCGGGCCTTAGAAGGAGTCTGATGACAGCATTGTAACTGTCAAAGTGTAAGGACAACTAATGTAGCTGAAATCCCTTCCAAAAACGACTACGGCCCGGCATGGCCTAGCGCGTTAAGACGTGCGCTTCGTAATCTGAGGGTCGCAGGTTTGCCCCCGAGTCGCGCCAAACATGCTCGCCCTCCCAGCCGTGGGGGGCGTTATATGTGACGGTCAATCTCACTTTTCGTTGGTAAAAGAGTAGCCCAAGAGTTGGCGGTGGGTGGTGATGACTACTCTCTGGTCTTACACTTCTAAATTAGGGACGGCTAGCACAGATAGCCCTCGAGTAGCTTTGTGCGAAATTCCAAAACAAACAAACCAAAAACGACTAGCATGTATACTTTCAAAATAGATGTAAACATCCACGCCAGTGCGATGTCGCCAGGAGAATGTTTTCCACTCTAATTTAATATATTGTAGAACAAATACGTTTTGCTTACTTATGGAATGTAACACCCTTCGCCTTTGACTCTCAATTACGGAATGTGTAACAGTAACGTACATAACACTGTGTTCCCTTCATTCTTTCGAGTCGTGACATAAACAAACTTCTGTCATTGTCACCAATTTTACATTGTTTGTCAGTTCGAAATTCAACACATAGCAATGGCAGCTTCAAGTGCACATGCTCCTCAGTGATGAAGAATGATGACTAGCCAATCTAATGTTATATCTGTTATAAATGTTATATTTATATCTGTGAAAATGAATATAAATATTCTCTGTATTCAGGCTTAGTGTAGCTTTCATAGGATGAGTGTAGCAACCGATATAATTGTTATCTTTCCATTTTACTTTCCTTACCTATTGGAATTTAGATGATTGAAAGAGTTAACAATACATTCAAGTTACTATTTGGTTATAGAGAATCTTTAAATATAGGTTTCGATTTTGGAAAACTCTTTTTTTGGGTAGTGACTTCAGACATTCACTTCTCCCTGTAATTTATATAAATAACAGAACTTATATTGGTTTTCAGCAAAGTGGAAAGCGTCTTCGACAAATTATTTAAATGCCATTAATTATTTCATTATTAATTCATTATCATTATTTTTGTTATTATTAACTAATTAATCATCACTTAAATTTTGTACTATAGCTGTAGTATAATCATATTTTTCATGAATCTTGATATCTCACTGAAAACTCTTATAAATATTTAATAATTGTAATTGCAGCTTTGTGCCATATTTAATATTTTTATAATATTTATCCGTTTTAAGATCTATACAAAATCAAATTATACAGAAAAGAAAATTTAGCGTAATGTTGTTTGTTTTCAATTTCGCGCAAAGCTACTCAAAAGCTATGTGCGCTAGCTGACCCTAATTTAGCAGCGTAAGACTAGAGGAAAGGCAGCTTGTCATCACTACCCACCGCCAACTCTTGGGCTACTTTTTTACCAACGGTGCAAGGGCGAGCATGTTTGGTATGACGGAGATTCATACCCGCAATCCTTAGATTATGAGTCGAATGCCTCAACCCACCTGATTATGCCGGGCCGCTTAGCATAAGTAAACAAAGTCAACAAAAAATTAAATTCAAGATAATATTGAATGATCGGGAAGTAACTAATGATATAATACATATAAATATTACTTAACTTGAATTATTGTGTGACATTAATGCAGGTTTTAAAAACAGCACAAATTTTACTTTAGGATTAACTTTCATTGGAAACAAATGATAATATCAACTTTCTTTTAGTACAACAT
This sequence comes from Carcinoscorpius rotundicauda, assembly GCA_011833715.1. Lineage (NCBI taxonomy): Eukaryota > Metazoa > Arthropoda > Merostomata > Xiphosura > Limulidae > Carcinoscorpius > Carcinoscorpius rotundicauda. The sequence goes on along the minus strand of CM022391.1, from coordinate 146,446,412 downwards.
ATTACTAACAGTCAGAGTGAAGTAGAAGGTGCTCCCCAGTGGCTCAGCGGTATGTCTGTGGACTTACACGCTAAAATCCGGGTTTCGATACCCGTGGTGGGCAGAGCCCATTGTGTAGCTTTGTGCTTAATTCGAAAAACAAAAAAATAACAAAACAAACGAAGTAGAAGGTCACCTACCGCACTGCCATCTATTTGTTATGGCAGTCATCTCTTGAACTGTTATTTATCAGCGGAGCTATAACTTTCCAGTCTGCTTTATGTTTCTCCCTTGTTTGAAAATATCACTAGAAACCAATAACCGAAGCTGATGGTTTGGTGTTATTTCCTTATGAAACAAATTATGATATCACATAATCAGTGCTACATTTCTAGTTACAGTTAAGAATTACAAAACAAATTCGGTTCTCAACTGTAATCTAATGTTAGTGTGGAAAACGATCCCCCAAAATTTAGAATTACGTATTTAACTTGAAAAAAACTCTGATAGAGCTGGACCTGTGCTCTGTTTGTTTGGCAAACGTTTCAGTTTAATCACACAACCTTACTAACTAATCTCATACAGATAATTTGTGTTTTTTGTTGTTTTTGTTTGTGTGTGTCATGGTATACTTTTATTTCAATGATTTCGCTGAGGTTACCGTTTGTTTACACGTACAGTTATTGAAGGGGGTCGTTTTTCATGCGTGTAGGTAATAAGGTGAGATAAGATTAACTCATACGGAGAAGCACAGTTTCTTTATCTATACCGAGAATTATCCATAAATCACGGAATTACAATTATTTCTAAAGTATTAGAACCATGGGAGGTTTTATAAGTTTCGGTATAACTTACAAGTTCAGTGTCAGTATTAATATTAGAACTGTACGTAATGAAGCTATTGACAAAATGAGTGTCAGTCCTGATATTAGAACTGTACATAATGAAGTTATTGACAAGATAAATGTCAGTTCTGATATTAGAACTGTGCATAATTAACCTCAATCTAAAATTATTAACGATTTTGGTTTGAGGGATATTAAGCAAAGCGTCGAACAACCAGATCAAAACGAAAAAGGATATTTTCAAATTTTATATCATTGAAAAGATCGGAAATGAAGATTGGATCAACTGATGTGAGTTATTCACCTAACACTGCACAACTGATGTGAGTTGTTCACTTAACACTGTAGCATCCATCAATCTTTATTTTTTAATTAAACTTAACTTACTGTATTTATTGGGTGATTCAAAAACCACTTTTATTTTCGATTTATCTGTGAACTAACACACAATGAGAAATATTTACAGAAACTTATGTTTAGATATATCATGATATCCTTATTAAAAACAACACAAAATAGCGAGTACTGTGATGTTTTTATAGAGTATAAATCATTTCATTGAGGTTACCTTGTCATGTATTTACACTTCTTTATTTTGTTACATGGTTTAAAGTTAAACGTAAAGTTACAACATGGGCATCGAAATCCGTCTTCTAACGTTGTAAGTCCACAGACGTACTGTTATGTCGCTGGGGGGGCATATACATTATTTACTAGCTACAAGTGATTTTAGCCGCAAAAATATTTATATCCTAAATATTTGCTAAAGTAGTTTTAAAATATTTTAAGTATTAACAGTACGAAGAAAGTAAAGCTAATATATCATTGTGTGTTTGTTTATAGTTAAGAACAAAACTACACCACGAGCTATTTTTGCAGCGCCCATCACAGGAATCGAAACACGGTTTTCCAGCGTTAGAAGTCCACAGCCCTACAGCTATGTCACTGAGAGATATTTGTTACATTAGTTCTCAGTTATGATAGATATTTTTAAAGGTTTTTCTTCGATTTAATTTTTTAACAGTTTCAATGTCAAACTGTTTTTTTCATTGTACAAGTAAGGAATCTAAACCTCTGGTTCAATTTCATTTCTTCACAAATCTTTTCACACTTTCTGTATCAGATCTCAACTGTCTGATGAAATGTACTCAATTATTAGAATATTACTGATTTTCATTTTAAATTAACATCCATTTGTACTTTATATAAAAAAAATACTGAAAACGAAATACAGACGACTCCATGACATCACGTTTAAAGAATTAGAACGCTAAAATATATTAAAACACTCAATGACGAATTATATGTTATATAACATTAATTGTTGAGCATTCTAATATATTTTACAAACTTATACAAGTTTCCTTGAATATTATTCATTCAGAACATTAGATGTTTGATTTCAATCTTTGCTGAGGGAACATCAATCTGGTGAACTTTTATCAGTACCAAAACTACACATAAGGAAGCTATTGACAGGTAACGTGTAATTAGAAGATCGTACAATCACTTGCCTACACATTCACGTTTCTTCTGGTAAAACAATCCACACTTAGCGAAAGAGGGAAGTTTAATTCGTCAAAATAGTTTTCATTGTTAAAAAATAACGGAAGGGTTGTCTTACTCTTCCAAATATAAATAAGTGTAGAGTGAAACAACCATACAAAAATTCGTTTTAATACAGTTATTGAAAAGAAATGAAATCAGTTTATAATTCCAAATTATATCAGCACATTTAAATAATTTAATAGCTTCATTCAAAGAACTTGCAATAGCCCAGAACTGCACTTTATCAAACTTTCCACTGAAATTATCTTCACATTACGAGCTAATCGCTCTAACCACTTATAAAAGCACCAAGAACAGTACAGTACTCCTAGACATAACAACTACACATTTAGTAAACTAGAAAACCAATACACTATTACTAGATCTGACAACTTAAAGGACAGTTCGGTATTACCACACTTGACAACTGGACATTTAATAAACTGGAACAACATTACAGAATTACTAGATCTAATAAATGGACATCTAGTAAAGTAGAAGAATATTACAGTGTTACTAGATTTGACAACTGGACATACAGTAAACTAAAAGAACAGGTCGGTATTACTAAACTTGACAACTGGACATAAAATAAACTTGAAGGACATTACAGAATTACTAGATTAACTAAACGGACATTTAATAAACTAGAAGAACATTACAGTATTACTATATTTGATAACTGGATACATCAAACTAGAAGGATAGTACGGTATAACTAGATCTGACAACTGGACATATATTAAACTAGAAAGACAGTTAAGTATTACCAAATTTGATAACCGGACATTTAGTAAACTAGAAGGATAGTACAGTTTTAATAGATCTGACAACTGAACATATATTAAACTAGAAAGACAGTCAAGTATTACGAGGTTTGATAACTGGGCATATATTAAACTAGATGGACAGTACAGTACTACTAAACTTGACAACTGGACATTTAATAAACTAAAACAGGGGTCACCAAACTTTTTTAACAGGGGGGCAGATTACTTGGGAAATGAGAAGCGCGGACCGCATGATCATTATGTTCAATACTCATAAGCTAGAACGAAAGTTCTCTATAAAAGATTTAACACTAAGTTCAGAATGCTACATAAGCAGCATAAGTGGGAGTAGCATGCAATACATACATATAATGAAAAACAACAGAAATACAACCAACATTTTTATTTACCCAATGGTTATCAAAGAAAATGACATTAACAAAAACAGTCGTCACATTACACATGGTGAGTACATATCTGAATTTCACTAAGCCGCAAAAATGTTAGTGAGATTTATGAAATTGGCGTTTGGCTTTCAAAATATGTTCAATGTTCGGTTTTGAGTTGCTGCATCCAATCATTAGAATTGCTTTCAAATGTTCATCATTCAACCTTGATTGATGTACCGACTTCACATACTTCATTTGTGAAAATGCTTGTTCACAGACATAATTTGTACAAATTCAATAAGTTGTCCCTCTCTGTGTTTTGCTTTCAACAAGTTATTTCCTTGCAGATCGATGACCTCCAGCTGAAGTTCAACTGGCACGTCATCAATAACACAATCAAAAGGATTCTGAAAAAGGAGAATGTAACTTTCGGTTCTGTCGAAATCCGAAAATCTCTCTAAAAATGGTTATTTAAATCATCAATAATCTTTTTCTGAAACTCCAAGTTGACATCTTCTATGATTCCAGCATGAAACTCATTGAAACACTGATAATGAAAGAAGTTTCCTCCTTCCAAATGTGCTTCAAACAATGACAGCTTTCTCCGAAATCCTTTAATGATTCTATAGAGATCACAGACAAGGTTATTCTTCCCCTAAACTTTAAACTTCAATTCATTCATGTGGAATGTGATGTCAACCCAAAATGACAACTTTGACAATCATGTTGGATCCGACAGAAGTGGATCGACTCTATATTTCTATATAATAAATATATCTATTCCTCTTCTCAGCTTATAAAAACGAGACAAGACTTTACCGCAGCTGAGCCACCTCACCGCCGTGTTATAAGGCAAGTCATAGAAATCCGAATCAATTTTTTAAAGAAACGCCTTGAACTGGCAATTATTAAGTGCATGATCCCGAATAAAGTTCACTGCAGAAATGATTGGTTTCAGTACGCAAGAAATATTTAAGTATTTTTCATGTATGATGCAGTGTATGAACAGAGCGCTTGGGAGTTGGAGATCTTCCAACACATTCTTGATCAGCCCCATCAGACCTTCCTTTACTCCAGCCATGTTTTTTCCTCCATCCATTGTTACACCTCTAAGCTGATTCCACTGAATGTTATAGTCTTGCAAAGTTTGTGCACTTCCATAAAAATGCCTTTTCCAGTTGTTCTTCCGTGCATGCTGCAAACTGATGCCAACTCTTCCGTGATCTCAAAGTCCAAATTAACTCCACGAATGAACACGAGATGTTGTTACGTACTCGAGAGATCAGTAGACTCATCCAGTGTCAGAGAATACCAAAGGAAGTTTCTGGCTTTTTGGCGTTTCTGTAATGCGATGTTCTCTCCAAGTTCTTCTGCTCTCCGTTGAACTGAAGTTGCTGAAAGGCTGATACTTTCAAAGAAATTGGATTTTGTCAGGACACAGCTCACTTGCGGCTTCTATCATACACTCTTTGAAGTTGCTGTCAGTAAAAGGTTTTACTCGCTCTGCCATCTTATGCACTATTTTGTAACTTGTACGAGTGACAGATTCATTTTCAGCAAACTTTCTCGTGAAAAGGTTCTTTTGAGATTCAAAAACACGTTTCATGGATTCAAATTTCTCAGAACGTAACTTTCTTGAAAATTTCAAATATGTTAATAGATGTTTTGTTTTATAGTGACGCCGAAGATTGTACTCTTTCAAAACGGCAACACTTTCGGTGTACATCACACAAGTAACTTTCTGTTTTTTTGTTTCTACAAAGAAGTACTTTTCTCCCCATTCTTCATTGAAAGCACGACATTTTTCTTCTTTTAAAAGTAGCCATAACGATGGGTGAAAAAACAACAACAACAGGATCTGAAAATGAAAAACACAGAACGCTGTGAGAAAAGTATTGCACTGGTCCAAGAACGGACAAACAAAATATATTGAGACGTTCGCTTGCCACGACACTTACGTAAGAACGAGTTACGAAAAGCGCATAACCTGACTACTAGGAGAAATGAGCTTGCTGAAGCGGTAACTCTAGGCCGTTGAATTTACAAGACGAGTCGATAGGATGAGGGTTAAGTCAGTATTTGTTTTCCAAATCCTAATGCTTTCATAGATACGGACCTTGATATGAATAAACGGGCAGCAAGGACGAAAGAAGAATTTTCCTATTGGTTAAAAATGCGCGTGACAGTCGTGTTTCTTTTTATCATAACGTCTTGTGTTTGCCAGCTTAAAGCGACCATCGGTGTGATTTATTTTGTTGTGACAGTCGGATATTTGATGAAATGTCACTTTTTATTTCCAAGCGGCTAGCTGCTGGCGGGCCGGACAAAATGACCGCGAGGGCCGTAGTTTGGTGCCCCTGAACTAGAAGAACATTACAGTAGTACTAGATCTGACAACTGGACATGTAGTAAACTTGAAGAATAGGTCAGTATTACTAAACTTGACAAGTGGACATGTAGTAAACTAGAAGAATAGGTCGGTATTACTGAACTTGACAAGTGGACATACAGTAAACTGGAAGAACAGGTTAATATTACTAAACTTGACAACTGGACATTTAATAAACTAAAAGGACAGAACAGTATTACTAGATCTGACAATTGGACATATAGTAAACTAGAAGGACAGTGCAGCATTACTAGATCTGACAATTGGACATATAGTAAACTAGAAGGACAGTGCAGCATTACTAGATCTGACAATTGGACATATAGTAAACTAGAAGGACAGTGCAGTATTACTATACTGTGCATTACAACTGGACATATAGTAAACTAGAAGGACAGTACAGTATTACTATACTGTGCATTACAACTGGATATTTAGTTAACTAGAAGGACAGTGCAGTATTACTATACTGTGCATTACAACTGGATATTTAGTTAACTAGAAGGACAGTGCAGTATTACTATACTGTGCATTACAACTGGATATTTAGTTAACTAGAAGGACAGTGCAGTATTACTATACTGTGCATTACAACTGGATATTTAGTTAACTAGAAGGACAGTGCAGTATTACTATACTGTGCATTACAACTGGATATTTAGTTAACTAGAAGGACAGTGCAGTATTACTATACTGTGCATTACAATTGGACATATAGTAAACTAGAAGGACAGTACAGTATTACTATACTGTGCATTACAACTGGATATTTAGTTAACTAGAAGGACAGTGCAGTATTACTATACTGTGCATTACAATTGGACATATAGTAAACTAGAAGGACAGTACAGTATTACTATACTGTGCATTACAATTGGACATATAGTAAACTAGAAGGACAGTACAGTATTACTATACTGTGCATTACAACTGGATATTTAGTTAACTAGAAGGACAGTGCAGTATTACTATACTGTGCATTACAACTGGATATTTAGTTAACTAGAAGGACAGTGCAGTATTACTATACTGTGCATTACAACTGGATATTTAGTTAACTAGAAGGACAGTGCAGTATTACTATACTGTGCATTACAACTGGATATTTAGTTAACTAGAAGGACAGTGCAGTATTACTATACTGTGCATTACAACTGGATATTTAGTTAACTAGAAGGACAGTGCAGTATTACTATACTGTGCATTACAATTGGACATATAGTAAACTAGAAGGACAGTACAGTATTACTATACTGTGCATTACAACTGGATATTTAGTTAACTAGAAGGACAGTGCAGTATTACTATACTGTGCATTACAATTGGACATATAGTAAACTAGAAGGACAGTACAGTATTACTATACTGTGCATTACAACTGGATATTTAGTTAACTAGAAGGACAGTGCAGTATTACTAAACTTGATAACAGATCACTTGGTGAAGTAGAACACTATAATACTCTTCTTTATAGTTGAACACTTGATAAGCCAGAAGAAGAACAAAGTGCTAGACGTGGTAACTGCACACGTTGAGTTAACTAAAGGAACAGTGCAATACTAGCCCTGTCGGGGTGTGGCCCAATGGTTATATAGTCACACGTGTATGTGTGTTATAACTATAGAATTTAATCAAATTATGGGAGAAAAAGTAACCGTTTAGGCGACAGGTGGTGCTGGTTTGTTACCATTCTTATGGTCTTTTTTTCTCGTTGTGATATTAAATCTACTTTTGGTGAGCAGACCTAATGCCAGGTTGCTTACAGTAATTATACTATATTACACTGTAGACGTCATATGCCAATATTTATTTCAGAAGCTGTAAATACCGTAGTTTCTTGACTTAATAGTAAGAAGCAAGTAAATAATCTCACTGCTATTGAACATATTAACGTATAAAGATATTTAAGTACCAGTGTTCTTATCTCTGCTTGTTATCATGTGCTTATTTAAAGGTTCGGACCAGTCCAGTTGGCTAGGGGGTTCCACTCACAAGTTAAGGTGCGGGGGTCGAATCCCAGTCACACCAAACATACTCGCCCTTTCAGCAACGGGAGTTCTATAAAATTATGGTCTATCCCACTATTCGTTGGTAAAAGAGTAGCCCAAGAAATAGTAATGAGTGGTGATGACTTGCTGCTAAATTAGGGACGGCTAGCATAGATATCTCTCTATATATGTAAAAATTAGACATTAATAAGAACGATAAGAAAACTACCACAAACACTTGTATTTATATTTTAAATTTCGCACAAAGCTACTCGAGGGCTATCTGTACTAGCCGTCCCTATTTTAGCAGTGTAAGACTAGAGGGAAGGCAGCCAGCTAGTTATCACCATCCGCCGACAACTCTTGGGCTATTCTTTTACCAACGAATAGTGGTAAAACCAAGGTTAAGTGTTGTTCGAAGGGCACTGATAACTCGATTCTTTGTTAACATAAAGGCCTACGACATAAAATCAGTTATCGCTGAGAGATGTCTAAGTCGTAATGTAGAGAAACAAAATTATGTTAACTTTAGCTATAAAAATAAATTCTCTTTAATTTCCTACTAGCATTACAATTTGTAGTCTTTCTAGTAATAAAAAGGCAAATTAGACTTATTTCGATTTTTTGTTTGATTAATTGAGACCGATATCATGAGTGTTGGGAAAGTGAAACAAAGCGATAAAATAATTTTATTGAAAAACTGTTGATATTTACTGAGGAAGTTACAGAAATTATGCAAGTGAAATATTAAAATTGCAAGATGAAAAAGATTGTTTTTGTTTTTTGAATTTTGCGCAAAGCTACTCAAGGGCTATCTACGCTAGCTGTCCCTAGTTCAACAGTGTAAGACAAGAGGGAAGGTAGCTAGTCATCACTACCCACCGCCAACTCTTGGACTACTCTTTTACCAACGAATAGTGGGGATTGACCGCCAAATTATAACGCCCTCACGGCTGAAAGGCGAGCATATTTGGTGCGACATGGATTCGAACCCGCGATCCTCAGATTAGGAATCGAACGCCTTAATCCACCAGGCCATCCCGGGCCAAGATGGGAAAGAAAGTATTTTTATTTTTAACATCAAAATCACCTTGTACTCTAAATGATTAAGTAAATGTCTTGTAAGTTAATAAACAAATCTTTGGTGAAAAATATTTAGTTTTAAAAATAAATATTTTTCTTATACTAGACCTGCAGTATTTGTTAAAAGTAAAAGCTTGCTAGATTTCGAGACTCTGTACTCCTCCGTCAGTCTACAGGCTTACTAATGTGGTGGGCAGAGCACAAATATTCTGTTATGTACCTTAGCGCTTAACAACAACCAAATCAAACTACTTTGTAAATTCAGAATTATAGTACGTATACTTTCATGGTTACCAGGTGATTATAAATTCATCTTTTAGACCAAGTTTTTGCACGTAGAATTAAACAGTTTGTATCTTAATATCTAGTTCTAATACGAGTATGTATTTTGCTAAATGTTAAACAATGGTGTAATATATTTAATATTGCTAAATTATATCGTAGTTCTTTCGCTGGTGGATTTGTTTAATTTATCAAACAAAAATGATTCAACGATCTGACCGTGAAGTGGAAATAAATTAATTTATTTTATTATTTGATGTTTCTATGACACTAAACAGTTTGATAAGTTGTAGGTTGCGTTTACAAATGATGATCGTCGTACTGCACTGATGTATATATAAATATAAGTGTAAAAAAAAACTAAAAACACTTACTTATACAAAGTAACTAAATATTCATGTTGTTTAACACAAATCTAAATACTTCATTGAACCTTTCAAATGTACTAGGAAACTTTGATATAAATCTTCTAGAGGTTTTTAGATTGGTTGGTTTGGTGTTTTATGACAGAAAGAAGCTAGGCTATCTGCGCCAAACACCCGGTAAAAAGTTAGAATTAAAGTAATCTTATTAAAATTCATAAAAAGAAATTAAGTTAAAACAAAATAAAGTTTAATTTATCAATTAAAAACATAAATATCATTAAATCCAAGGTTTACATCTAGTCTACAACAGTAAGAGAAAAACTAGAGTAATACAAGTTGTAAAGGACTTTATGTAGCATAATTGTGATTATCATAACTCGCCAGGAAGACTAACAGGTAAGTTCAAAAATCAGCGTTAGTCACCAAAAGTTGGCCTTTCCAGTCCTTTGATTCTTGAAGGAGAATCACATTAAAAATAGTCTAACGTATAAATTAAAAAAACTTAAATAGCATTAAAAATATTAACGGCTTTTAAAAACTAAAAACATTTCTAAGATGGACAGTGTCACCATCGCCAATAACACTAACGTTACGGATAAACCTTGTGACAGAACATGTTTAACATAGTGCCGTCGTTGAGAGTCGTAACGATGGCAAGACAGTAAATTGTGTCTTACTGTGACCTGAGTTTTACACAGTTAAAACATTGGTGTATCAGTCCCAAATAAAAGAAAATGATGAGTTAAAAAGTTGTGACCAATCAGTACTCTTGTCAGAACAACTTCCTCTTTTCTATCCTTACGGAAGCAAGACAGCCAATAGAGGGTTTTATTTGGAAAAGCTTGTTTTTACACTGCTCAATCCACGTTGACTGCCAACTGACATGGAGCCGAGCCTTGAATACAGGACCATAATCCATGTATGGAATAGATAAAGTGGTGATCGTGACAGAGCAGACAGATTTAGCTGCAGTATTGGTAAGGCCGTTCCCGTGAATACCAACGTGGCCTGGTATAAAAAAACTGGATAAAATAGATGTTAAAGAGAAATGGGCCAGATAGTTTTTAATATCGGTGAGAACAGGGTGTGAACTAACGTTAAGCGATTACAGGGCCAGTAAAGAACTAAGCGAGTCAGTATAAATAGTGCAGTTTGAGTACTGTTTAGATTTTATTTCATCCAGAGCAAGAGAAATAGCGTACAGTTCAGCAGGGAACACAGAAACTGTAAAAGGAATTCTGTGCGCAACCACCGAACCACAACAAACCATGGCAGAGCCCACACAATCATTTGATTTCGAACCATCTGTATAAATAGGAATGAAAGGATAGTTTAAAAGATATTCAGCAAATAGCAGAGAGTATTTCCAAACAGGATTGTCTACTTTTCTCAAATGACTTAAAGATAGGTCATATTTGGGGACTGTAATAAGCTATGGTGGGATGGGCTAACCAGTGGATACAGCAATATTATCTAAAAATAGATCCAATTTATCCAACTGCGCTTGAATACGAAGACCTAAAGAAGCAACAGCAGATCGTCTGTTTTGAAAAAAGCATGGCCAACCGAGGAAGGAAAACACAATCCCAGGCGGGATACTGTGGTAAGAAATGAAGTTTCGAAGCATCCAGATGGGGAAGTGCAGAAAGCCCCGGTGCAGAGCCAAAGTACCTGATGATGAACAGGGTCCAGCATATACAAGGCCGAGGTCCTGGCAGAACTATAGACCAGTGACCCATAGTCGAGTTTCGATTTAATAAGAGCACGATATATCTTTATCATAGAACATCGATCCGCTCCTCAAGTGGTGGAAGAGAAGACACAGAGGATGTTCAGTCCCCTTGTACATTTGATCCGTAGCTGCTTGATGCGTGGTATAAAGGTCAGCTTACGATCAAAGGTAAGCCCCAAGATCCTTGTCTCAGGGGCTACACTTCACCGTTACGGAGTTCAGGATTATGGTGAATACCTCATTAGTGGCAAAAGTGCATGCAAACGGTTTTTAGTAAGAGAGTTGATTGATTGATTGATTTTGAATTTTGCACAAAGCTACTCGAGGGCTATCTGTGCTAGCCGTCCCTAATTGAGCAGTGTAAGACTATAGGGAAGGCAGATAGTCATCACCATCCACCGCAAACTCTTGGGCCACTTTTTTACCAACGAATAGTGGGATTGACCGTCACATTATAACGCCTTTACGGCTAATAGGGCAAGCATGTTCGGCGCGATGGGGATGCGAACCTGCCACCCTCAGATTACGAGTCGCGAGCCTTAACGCGCTTCGCCATGCCGGGCCCTTTAGCGAGAGAGAAGCTAAAACCGTTTGTTGTGGTCCACTTTAATAAATGATGGAGGGCAATCTTTAGTTGTCGCTCAATATACCTCATGTTCAACGGTTGTCATGAGATGTGGAAGTCGTCAACATGGAGCCCGTTTGCAACAATAAGAAGGTGCTGTTCAGTTATGGCATTAATCTTTATACTGAAAAGTGTGGCACTCAAAACACAGCACTGAGGGACTCCAAGTTCATGTAGAAGCTAACTAGAAATTGTCGAACTCACACAAACTTGAAACCTCCTATCCATTAAATCTTTTTTAATAAAAGTGGGAAAATGGCTACGAAACCCATATATATGGAAGTCTCGCAAAATGCCGTACTTCTATGTTGTATCATAAGCCTTCTCAATATGAAAGAGTATTGATACAGTCGAATCAGGTTATCCATGGTGGAGCGCTGTTGTCGAAACCTATACTGTGTGGGCGAAAGGAGATTGTTTGATTCGAGGAACCAAATAAGACGAGCATTAATTATTCTCTCTAAAACTAAAGTCTTACAAAGAAGTTAGATGGTAGTTTGAAGGAATCTTGGAACCCTTTTCAGGTTTAAGAAAGGTAAGACAATAGCTCGGCGCCAGGCATCAGGAAATACATTCTCCTGCCAGATCCGTTTAAAAACAATCAGAATAATAGCAAGAGAAGCAGGAGATAGATGGCGCAACATTTCGTAGTGTACATCATCAAGTCTAACCGATGTACTGCCAGACCAATATAGGACCAATTTGAGTTCCACCACTGTAAAGGAAAGAAATTTTTAGGTCTAATAGACCTACCTTAAAGTCATCAATACGATCTGTGGTTTCCATGTGATTTATAAAGATATGAACAACAGTTCATTTGTACAACAGTATTATTATTTGGCTTGTTTACAGTAAGTTACTGTTTGGTTTTGGTGTTAATAAATATTGGCTACTCTGAAATATTATTTTATTGCCCATTGGAAGCTATAAAGACGAACCACCTAATATTTTTATCGCAACATATTTGCTCTGTTGAGCCGCCTAGTAGACATCCTGCCGTACGTAGTTTGAAAACTACTTGTGGCCCTCTTTTGGTTTCCATAACACACACACATATTAAACAGGTCAAGCCAGATCTTGCTTAATTATTTATCAATCCCTTTCCTTAAACTTTTGCATCCATCACATTTGAATGGAACCATCCTATTAGGAAAAATAATTGTCTAACTTAAATAATTAAATGCTCTCTGTCACACAACGATCTACTTGTGAGGACGTAAATAAACCTTACGGAAAAAAGAGACAAAACCAATAAGTCTGCTGCTCCCTAAAAGAAGTAACAAAAGAAAACCATAGAACTGTAAGTTTTTGTCAGTCACAAGATTTAGTGTTAGTTATTTTTAACAAATTAGATGTTGACGAATGTATTTAGTTTATGAAAACAAATACGTGTTTAACTTCAAAGATAAACATACTATTGCGATAAATTTTATATTATACAACAAAGATATTTTCCTAATCTTTCCAAAAAAGATACGAGAATACAAATGTTTACGCTCGATTTTGCCTTAGTTTCGCCTATAATATATTAAATTGTTTTTGTTTTTCCTTTTGACGTGTTTTCACAACGAATGTATAGATTATTTTTCTTTCTAGCATGAACTGCTAACGAAACTGGTAGGTCACACGTTATAAATATAAAACTGTGTAAAAGCGTGATAAAAAGGAGCTAATACTTATTATTAAATTATTTTTCGAGCTTAACAGTTTAAAGAACAGTCTCTAAATTATATAAATGCCCCCCAGTGGCTCAGAGGTATGTCTGCGGACTTACACGCTAAAATCCGGGTTTCGATACCCATTGCACAGATAGCCCATTGTGCAGCTTTGTGCTTAATTCAAAACTACAACAAATTATACAAATGTCATATGAACAAATTGTATACTAAAGTAATATTTTTCAAACTTTTCCTTGCTAAAAAATTATTGTTACGTGAAAATTATAATATTCAATACTGTTGCACATTTTGCCTTTCAAAGCTTTCAAAAAAACATTTATATTTCTTTTCAATTAGAACACCAAGTCTCAAATTTTATAAACTACTCATCTTATAGTTTCTTCATCTCCACCCCAACTATTTGACGGTTAAAAATAAACGATTTCATCGTTATCAATGTGTAATTAACTTCCAACAATGTGTATTTCAATTTTATAAATTTGAATCAACTTGATAATAACATTCTACTAGAATGAAATAAAATATTGACTTATAACACTTTTACCTTCACTTGTTGTCTTTACAAAACTAACGAGAGATAAGATGCATCTTTTAGACTTAGATAATTCACTACAAGTACAAACTTCACGTGTCAAGAATAAAATTCATACTTTTTTACATATGTTATAGAGCTGGGGTAGTAGATGTAAATGTATAGGATTCAAAAGCGTAAAAGCAACTGTAAAATTTTAATATGTTCACACCTATTTCACACTTTTTCTTTTGGTGGACTTTATTTTCTAATTTTTTTTAATCTTTACGCATTTTTTTAATTTTAGGTTTGATTTTTCAAGAGTTCATTGTAGACATGTCTTCATTCAAACTTCGTATGTATATTGGTATATATATTGTCATTGAAATAAATAGCATAATATAGTTATGCTATTACTCACAGGGTGACGCCACAATTTTCTTTAAAAATCGTATAGTAAGCATTGCAAATTTGCACTTTGATATATTTTCCTTTTTCAATTATTTTTTCGTTTTTTTTATCTTTGCAGTAAATTATATAAACCGGAATTATTTCAAAGCACTTAGGTTCATTAAATTCTATTTGTTACAAGCTTATAGTATCAACAATAATATTAAAAATTCATCAGTAATAGATTTTAGAATAAATATATATTTTTTTAATTTATTGAAACCGCATCTCAAATTTCAACATATTACTAATATATATTTCAACTACAATTAGTTCAGAAATACATAATATGAATAAAAATAGCATTTTCAGTAAAGTCTTGGTCATAAGTGGTATTCATCAGTCATACATGGTTTGATAAAATGAATCTATCTAACAAACACATTTGCCTTAAAGTCTAAACAAACAAACACATATAAGAAACTTATTTAATGTATTAACAAGACAGCTAGTATGGATATCAAAACTTTAATTAAAATAATGAACACACACTTAATCTGCGTTTTCCTTTTACACAGCAAACCATGATTGATACTTATATTTATGAACTTAATTAATTGATCTGATTGCAGCAACGTCTTCGGAGCTGTTAGTCTATTGCTTATTTTATCTTTTAATACCTAAATCGTAATAATACTACCCGGTTTATCAAATCAGTGGTTCAGTAATTGTTATTTTAACTTTCGGCATGGATGTGCCTCTGTGGCTAGTATGCCAGGGCTGAGAATTTGAGGTTCATAATCTGGAAAACAAGACAGAAATAATTCCACACTTTGAGGCCGTAGATGTAGCAGTTAAACTCCAGTATTCGATCAGAAGTGTAGCCGAAGAGTTGGCGGTGAATGCTGCTTACTAGTCTACTAGTTCAAAATTTGGGACAACAAGCATTAATTTTGTCTTAAAGTCTAAACATACAAAACCATATAAAATATTTTTTTTCTTAGCCATGTTTGAATAATTGGACCATAAGATAATCCTATTTTAATGTTGACAATTTTTAACGTCTAGTGATTTTTTCTTTTAATTTTATCCTCCCAAACTTAGGCTCTGTAATTAAGATTAGAATATTCTACATTCGCACAAAAGTTTTCATAGAAATATGAAGGTTAGCGATTGTTCATTTTCCCACCAGCGATTCCAAAAAGTCCCTTTTACTATCATGCTGATATTTCATACGAAAGAACTTAAATCCTGCAAAGGTAATTCTAAGTGTTGAAGTGAATAAAATAACAAAAATAACTATTTTAATAGCATGTATTACAAAAAACAGATTTCTCCTGCCGTGTTTGTTAAAAAATGAAGATAAATGTTAATAGTTGAAGCAATATATTCATTTTGTATTATAACATGGTTAATACTAGAGGGCGTTAAAAACCGCTATTTTTAAATTGATATCATGTTAACAAGTTTGAAGACTCTATATTTACTAAGAGAGTCTAAAGTTTTATAACTTCAAATGATCAAAGTTTCTTTACTGTTATGTCCGCACATTTCAAACCTAACAATTTGCACAATTATCAGGTCTCACAAACAGTTGAGGGTAAACGTTTATCTCCCCCTCAATAAAGTAATAAATTAAAACAAGTATTACTCTTCACAACCAAAATACGAAACACCCCTTACGAATAAATTATACTAAGAATAATATAAATAACGTTTATTTAAATATATTCTATCAAAAAGTATAACGGTTTTCTTTTATGGCAAGAATTTCATAATTATAATGTTCCCCTCACCTTATAGATTATTCTATTGTTCTTCAAAACTATCATAAGAATATTTAACAAGCAAACAAAAATCAAAGATAAGATACAACCACTTCTGAAAAAAAAAATATTGCCCTCTCTAATTTGGAGCTATGGATGAGTTATAAGAGTAACAGTAAAATCCCACTATTCTGTCTAACAGTAATATCCGAGACTGACTAGTATATCAGGGGTTCTTAGCAAAGATAGCCTCCATGTCATTGTACGCGAAATCCAATGAAACAACCTGAATCCCCCCATTTTTACGATTCTTAAGATGTAAGTCTTAAATTCCGAGTTTACGGGAAAAACACAATACACAATTGAACCAACAAGTTATTTGCTATTAAAGTGTAACCATAGATGGGTATTTATGACACGATGTTCGGGCGAGTTTCTTAGCTTGTTTCAAATGCACAAACAAGAGCTACTTGGGCTAGCGAGCCAACTATAATTTTTAACCTAGAAACTAGAAGGCAATAGCTTCCGTCGTAAATTCTTGTCTTACCATCATTAGAGCGAAACTAATATTTCACTAATTCTGGTTATTTTTCTTCCAACAGCAAGAGATAAACATAGAATGGGTTGGATTGTTTTGAAGTCAAATGGCTGTGCAAGATCTTAGGCGTTGAATAGAGATTTTAAAACCAGCAAAAAATAAGATACTTTAGTGTACATTTTTACATTTAAAAATTTACGAAAAAATGTTAGAAACATTTTGACCAATGTTTTGAATATCACAGAAACTTTTGCTCATAAACTTAAAAGCAACATAAAAATATGGACATCCAAGGAAAATCCTCTCAATAATAATCCTAACAGAGGGACGAACAATAACCCTCACATTAACACTCCAGACAGAGGATCAAACAAAAAGCTCAGATGGTTACATCCTGGCTGAGTATCAAACAGTAGCTTTCACACTAACAATCCTAGCTGTGGGCCAAAAAATAATCATCAGAGTAACAATTCTGACATAGGACCAAACAATAACCCTTGAACAAACAATCCTGGCAGGGGGCCAAACAATGACCCTTAGACTAACAATCCTGACAAAGAAAAAGTGAAACCCTCAGACTTTTATTTTGTTTGTAATGTTTCCCTGACATCAAGCAAACCAGCCAGTATTAGTGTAGTAATATTTTCTTTGTTTAAACCAATAACTCAGTTTTCGGAATACGAAGAGAATTACAAGTATGAAAATGAAAGATAAAAAGGATAAGAGGAAAACTGAAAAAAGATGGAAGGATGGAGAGAAGACACGACACGATACAATGTGAACAGAGAGCAGTGGAACGCAAGGACTAATGAAGAAGGAGCCAAGTACTAAGGCGTTTTAACGCCATCCAAGTCATGCCATATGAATCAACCATGTTGTGTTCTCAAGGTTATCTCGACATTAGACGAAGGTCATGTGATTGCTCTTTAGTCCAATGAATCTATTATTTCCAACTCATATAAGAACCCACGACGATACTGTTCACTTCAAACGTAGAACTTAATCTATCGTATTTGTTTCTTTGTTCATTGAGTTAATGTTGCTTTAAAAACTGCTGTTGCAGGAACGTGGTTGACTCGGTGATTAACATAAGCTGTAGCTACCACGAGGAGCGTGATTCTGTTTATTCGGCACTAGTATTGCAAGAACATCGGATTTATGGGACGTGATTCCGATATTGATACGATTAGAAAAAACAAGTAGACTCGACATCCACCAAGACAGTGACCAAAGTAAAAAGTCGCAGCAGATTTTGCTTTCTGGTATTTGTAGTAGGAGTGGTCAAGAATGCGGTAATCCTTCATCACCCTCTATATTACGTTCACAACAGCCAGTGTCTTTATTTTTTCTCTATGATAAGCAGACTTGTGTCGTAAAATATCTAACAACCAGTAACAAGACGTTTCGGGACCCTTTGTTTCTGTTACTTACACTGTCTTCCAGCTCTTTAACGTAGTGTACAACGTTTTGTGTATGTTGGATCAGTCAAATAGGTTGATACTTGAATTTAGAACTGCTTATTGATTTTCTGGATGTAGTTACTGAAGAGAAAAATATTCTATTATTTCCTGAAACGAACTGTGAGATAGTAATGTTGATTGAAAAATAAGTGGTTCAAGCAAGATGACTTTCAACAAGTCTACTTGAAAAACTAAAAATGACACATAAAGTTAGCATTGTTTAAAATGTCATTGATTTCTGTGGCTGTCAAATTTAAACTATTTATCAGCGTCGATTGCTTTTATAAATCAAGTTTCGAAACACGATTTAAGACATTCGTTAAACATTCATGTGAAATAAACATAATTTCAGTAACTTCATCCAATGGTCACTTCAGAAGAATATGGCACCACAAATAAACTCCAACTAAAGTTAAAACTAATACATTTTTAACATATTTGAGACTCGTGCAACTGGTTGCACAGATGTGTATGCAATGCCGGAACAACCGACTGTTCTGTTAAGATCAATATGCAGCAAACGCCGCAAGTACAAGCGTTACACATGCGCTAACATTGATCTATGTGACCACGCCAGAAGAGCTGGAGTGTCTGGCGTCGTAGAGGTTGCACGTGAGAGCTAAGATGAGATTCTACGTTTCCTTGTCGTTGTTTGACCCGTCTAGTGTAAACGTCTGAAATAAGTTAATTAAGAAACTCGGAAAATTGTACATTCTCCACCCTTCACACGATAATGATCGCGTTCCATGCAATCCTTGTATTGTAGACAAGCTGTAAGATACAGTGACGAAAAGGGATTATCGCGTTACGGTTTTGTTGACTCGCTTCGGGTGGGAAAACACCAGTCCGAGAGAAGCCAACAACATTAACTATAACCAGGAATGCTAACTTGTGGGTGGAGCACAAACTAGAATAGTCACGCTACTCCCGCGTGCTCACGCACTCCTGATAAGAAGATGATTTCGTCATCATATGGTGCATTCTGGAAGTATCAATAATTTATTGTGAGTTGTTTTTAGAGTTCTAGACCAGCAGCTAATAGTTTATCAAACGATTCCGTAGGATATGTAGATGATGTCAAAAGTGTCCGAAACGAAATATTGTATTGGAGTTCTGTCAAAAGTATGGTAAGTTTATTTTTATCTCTATTAACAAATTCTGACCTAAATATCCATTTGTTAAATAATCAAGAATTTAAAATAAATTTTCAAATAATTTACAAATTCTTTGAGTTAACGTGGTAATAATAATAAAAATCTGCAAGGGTTTAAACGGCGGCTCATCCATTTAAATCGTCCCCCGGTGAAACAGAGATAATAAGTCTACGGATTTATAACGCAAAAATCCAATGTTCGATTTCCCGCAGTAAACTCAGCTTTGCTCTAAATCAACCAAACCATAAATAAATTTTAATGGCAGTACTAAATCCATTGGAATATTTCATTCTCTTTCCCCCCCTTAGTTGTACAACTCTATGTTTGTGGACTTACAACACTAGAAACCGGGTTTCAGTACATGTGGTAAGTAGAGCACAGATAGCTTATTGTGCAGCATTGTGCTTAACTTCAGACAAACAAATCAATTAAAAGGAAATTAGACTTACAAATTAATACTTTAAATCTTTTTTTGCAGGAAGCTTGTTTAAGTGTAGTTTAAACAGAATGGTGACAAATACATAGAATATGGCTTGTAAACGAACGTAACATAACATTTAAGATTTTTTTCGTGTTAAGCGAACCTTCCTTGATTTCAAACCAATAAAAACTAAATATGTAAAGCTAAAGCTATTTCAGTTAAACGGAATACTCCAGTTTAATAAATCAAAGCAAGCACATTTTATAAGCAAGATGAGAATCAATCGTAATTGCAGTTTCCTACTTTCCTACTGCTGTTTTACAGTAGAAACACATATACAGGGGTAACTTTAAACAGGAAAAAAACTTGTATAATTAGAATTAGTATCTGTCTGTGTAAGTCACGTGACTCCTTCTAATCTACTAACTGTGGAAAATTATATGATGCATCAAACGAATCGTCTCGACCCTGAAGTATATACAAACGTAACAATGTTCACCCCACTCCTTGGAAGATTTCTCGAAACCATTTGACCTATAGGACTCACCATCTTCTAAGTGGTGTCAAACGAATGGTTTGCACAAAAGCTAAACTCTTCACCCAAAAATCGACACCCAGGAGTGAAATTGATTTCCATCATAATAGGTAAATGACTAGGCCTACTAACTACCGTTCGTAAGTCGGTTAACTGAAAAAGTGTAAAATATTAGTTCAAGTATTATGTGTTATTTGATACCACTAAATTTAGGACATGGACCAACTGGTTCGCTAGTTTTATAATAAAACTTATCTTTTTATACTTTGACATTTCGTATCCGGGATTTTTCTTTATATTCGTCGTAAAATTGTATTCGACATACGACATATCTAATTGGTATAATGTAATTATTGTTGTATGATTTACGTAGAAACACATATTATTTTATAATTACTAAAGAAATACCTTCTGAATCTGCTTAACTAACATGTAACATAGTAATCAATTTTATGAATGTTCTGTTTGCACAAATAGACTTTAACCCTCATTATTAAAGGCGTCATTGATAAAACCTGACAAGAGTAACATGAAACGAGAAAACGGTTACTATAAAGACATTAAGTGCACTATTAATATCCAACCATCACAATTAAAAACGTGGTTGATCATTCCTGATTAAGGTAATATTCAATAAAGAAAGGGTTGATAATGATGGACTAAATACACCATTAATTTTTAACCTTCGATACTAAAAATGTGGCTTATGATACTTGACCAGTATGATATCCTAATATTCAATAGGAAAAGGTATAGACATACGAATAACCTTTGATCCTCATCATTTTGGATCATGCTTGTCATTAATGTATAAAAGAACTTATCCACTCAGCTACATACTTTCACCTCACAGTTTTAATTTGATTCAAAAGGTAAGGTCTGCCCAATGAAGATGGGGGATGAATTATTTAAGATACACAAACTAGTGAATTTTCAGTATTGTAGGATGTGCGGTAATGTGGAAAGAAGGACCATTTATGTAATAGATGGTACGGTAATTTGAAGTCAGGCACTCTCGATGATGTGGATTGTACGGTATTTTGAAGACAAGTACTGTCGCTAATGAGGGTTGTGCGGTAATATGAAAAGAAAGCTGCTTCGTCTTTGAATTTGACTATTATTTAGCAAACTCACAACGTTACAAAATATTCAGTAAATCGAAGAACAGTTTTGACGATCAGAACTTTGAGGTTATCCAGAGCTCTAAATTACCATGTATACTTACCATATGATAATCTGAAAATTAAATGTGCTGTACAGTAATCAAAAGAAGAGAAGACTTCGTTTGGAATTGTTCGGTATTGTAATACTATAAATAACCTACCCAGAAGTCTGAAAAAGAGAGCTTATCACGTAAGACACATTTTATTGCTACTCATTATAATCGTCTTAAAATCTTACATGTTACTGTTGTTGTGTGCAGTTTACCCTTAGAATAAGTATCATGGCTGTGAAACTTTTAAAACAGCTTACAGTCAAGTGTTAAATGTTTTTTTGTTGTTCCAGAACGACGCATGTACGAATGTTCTAGTTCACGTGCAGGATCGCGTACGTTTCCTTTCCTTCCTTTTTCTACTCTAGAAATCTAGGAAATCAGGAACGTCGCCGGAAGTCAAAGACAAGGTGATTTACTGACTGCTTGCTATCAGAAGACGGAATGATTTATTGGATACTTACTATCAGAACAGGATCGTGCTGTTTCATTCACTTTGTTAGACGCGACAAAGAAGATGAAAGACGCTTGCTGAACGAAAGAATCAGGCGTTTGTTAAACGCGAATGCAAGCTTTATCTGACTACGATCTGGCCAGTCTGTCTCAACTGGTTACTGGTTCCACAAAGCCATTCTGTGGTCACTCACGTGGTATTCATAGTAGATATAGTAACTTTGTGTTTTTTATACAGTTGAACATATTGATTGAGACTAGCCACGTCGTGTTTCATTTAGTTTAACGTAAAATGTTGACCGTGACTAGTCACGTCAATTTTTTATTTTGTTTAACATATAATGCTGACTGTTACTAGTCACACCGTGTTTTATTTAGTTTAAATAAAATGTTGACTGTAACTAGTCACGTCATGTTTTACTTAATTTAACGTATAATGTTGACCATTACTAGACACGTCGTTTCGTTTAATTTAACCTATAATTTTGACTGTGACTAGTCACGTCGTGTTTTACTTCGATCTGCATATCACATTCATTGAGACGTGTCATGTGATGTTTTATTTAGTTTGACTCATAGTGTTAAGTGAAACTAGTCCTTTGTGATTTGTTTGGGTTTATTCATAATGTTGACTGAAACTAGTCACATAGTGTTTTATCTAACCTAACCATAAACGTCATAGATGGTAGAGTGCAAGTCATGTGACCACTCAAAATAAGAACTAGTCAAGGCGATGACTTTTGAACAGTAAATCAGGTAATCAAGCAGTGCCAAAAAAAAAGTCTCCAAGTAGTCGCTAAAATCAATGACTACTTAATATGGCCATTAAATATGAGTCATTTTTACTATTGTGTAGTCGAAAAAATAGTCAGGTGATGGTGACAGGGATACCTGGCAGGTAATAAACTTGACTGCTCTATGACAGACGTCATGACTTTCGTGAGGTAGTCATTCTGATCAATGCTGACTACCTGACAATAGTCTCATTGCCTACCTGCAAACCACTACAGGGTAGTCATGACATAGTCAGTGTGACCCTATTCATCCAAGGAGCAGTTGTCATTATGACCATCCATTAACAATGGACTGTTGTCATCACGACTATCCAACGACCGTGGAAAATAAGTCATGTTTACCCGGTCATGACCACCTCTGTAATGTTACTGTTAGGCAAAGAGACCATCTTTAGTTAGTTGTGGTCAGCAGAACCATCACTAAGCAGTCAACCCCACAGCCATCTGATGATTCAACCTAAATCTCAGCAACCTGCCACCATCCTGAAAAATATAAAATTCATTTTAGCAGCACCATTTTTATTCTAAACTGAAAACAAGTGTACATCAATATACATGTACCAAAATAAAATTCAAAAGGCAGCAACAAATTGAAAATAAACAATTAAACTTTACACTTGGTTTTCGCAAATTCACCCCGGATCAAATACACATGACAAGTTACTGTTACCAGATCTAATATAGCCATATGACTTTGGACACTTTCCTCTTCCTTTACCTTTCGACGTTTTGACAGATTTCCCGCTGTTATGTTTGTTGACATTCAAGAGATCAAGAAACTGAAGAACACATCTGTCTGCATCTTTATCAGATTTGATAATATTTCTGAACTCATCATAGAGCTTCAGAACAACTCTTTCAACAAGGTTTAAAGTTTTCATGAGTTTTGTTGGAATTGCAAAGTTGAAAATATAAAACTCCCTAGATACATAATGAATGCTTCCACAAAATCTTCAGTAGCACAAATATCAAAGCCATTAACATATAGTTTAAATTCCTGATCACAAAACTGAGAAATTAAACCACATTGAATGTATATATCACTCACAGCAGGTTCCTTAACTTCAGTGATACTTTCACTTTATTTTAGAAAAAAAAGATACCAAGAATGGCAATACTAGATGTTATATCAGGCATGTGTGAGGACTGTTTCATAAGAAATGCGAGCAATGGATTATATTCTGGTGATATATTTCTGTCCTGCAGGTGAGAATTTACTGAGTCCTTATATTGAGAGATAAAGTTGGACACTCCTTTTTCTGCATCATTTCCTAGCCGCTTAAATTCATTCAATAGCTGTACTGGTGATGCCACAAGGAAAAGATAATGCTCTATAAGTGCATTGACAGGAGTGTTGACAATGACCAGTTTCCTACGATCACGAAGAGTTTTGTCCATAAGCAAGTCCACTTTACAAAGATCACCCTTTTTCTGCATTGCAGACCAGTTTTCATCAATTCCTTGTGTTTTTCGGTGGAAGTTTTATCCTCCCCAACTGGCTTT
Organism: Carcinoscorpius rotundicauda; assembly: GCA_011833715.1. Taxonomy (NCBI): domain Eukaryota; kingdom Metazoa; phylum Arthropoda; class Merostomata; order Xiphosura; family Limulidae; genus Carcinoscorpius; species Carcinoscorpius rotundicauda. The sequence goes on along the minus strand of CM022391.1, from coordinate 146,422,000 downwards.
TCACACAAGTATTGCTTTAATCCATATAGCCTCTGTTCTGAGATGTGGTTTGGAGATGGGGTTTTATCTGCTGCAGTTTTCGTCTTTTTCTTTCTTTCTTGGACTATAGGCATGATGAATCCTTCCACTTTCTATTATTCTGGAAGTTCTGACGAAGCTTCATCCATCACAGCTCCTGCAATTAGAATTGACAGAATTAATTCTATTGAGAATGAATAACAAAACTGCCCTGGTATAACTATAATTATTTTAAACAGTATTTCTTTTAAACCACTTTGGGTATTTTTCAGATTTAATCTTAGAAACTGAAAGTCATACACATACTGGTTAATAAATCAGCTGTACGAGTTCATCTTGACAAATTAGTTGAGTCATGTTACATCGTAAACAAAGAAAACAAATATTTCAAAGTATCAAAATAGTATTTTCCACAGCCCCTTCTTGGTAGATATATAAACTTGTGTGTTTTTTAAAAAATATAACTTCCTACAAAATTTTCATTTGTTTCTTCACTAATATTATGCAACACATAAAATGTCATTTAAGTTATTTTGCAATTAATGAACATATTTCTTGTAGAATAAATTTACACCCTTACAAGGACGAATTTTATTGAGTTCATTGGCTTTTGGGATCATAAAGTCAAATGTATAGATAAAAGAATATATTTATGAAGAAAATATATTTCACAACAAACATAACATAATGCACTTGTGGATAGTACTTACACGAACACCTTGGGGTGTTAGATTTGGAGCATCTGATAGCTGAGGATAGAGCTTAAATATTTCATCCATTACTTGGTCATACTGCCTTGAAGTGGGATATCTGGAAAATAGAAGTCGAGCAGGCTATCAAGTACAGATTAAAACATTTGAAGAGATATAATTACATGCTTGTAATCAAAAATGGTACATGTCATATTCACTGCACAACACTTGCAAGGTTATGGTTGGAAGTCTCAGCAGAGCAATAGATCTAGGCAGACTTGACAAGTTTTCCAGCTAAAAGGGTACTGGTCAAGGCTTGAATGCCAAAGTGCTGACCAAAAAAATATCAAATAGTTCACAAAATTTACAAATTGGGGTTAACTGATTGCAATGAAATACTAACTAAGACCTAATTGTCTCGATTAAAAGATGAAACTATTTCTCCAACAGATTGAAAGATCTGTTTGACATTCATTAGGACATATTTTACCATAATAATATGCACTGAATTTGTTCAGTACTGGGACCGGGTAAAGATGCACTCTGCTTGCTTGAAGGCACTTCAGGGTTCGGTGGATTCTGATCAAAAATAAATTTCTAACGGGTAATAAAACAAATTAACAACAGTAATTGTGTTATATTGAATAATGTATATTGAACAATTTTACTTCTTTTCTTCGGAATAAAGTTTCTGCAGAGGGATTTCCAATGACTGCATAAATGATCATAATCACTCAAATTTAAATGGGTTGCGCATTCTTACAAACGACTCACCACAACAGCTATCTCTCCGTCAGAGCCCCCAGTATTAGAAACCAGAGAAATGCGCAACTTTGCTTATGGTTTTGGAATGTCAGACCATTGAACATCCACTCATTCCTGCCAGTCTTCCATGAACACTTGAGCTAACAAGTTGGCAGCATCTACATCCAGATTTAGATTATCAAAAATGTTACTGCGCAACAATCCCAGGTCATCCACTGATGCCACAGTTTTTTAATTGTAGGTAAAGTGGTAGGATAAAGCCATCTCTTTGGAATCTAGTGTGGTTCTGATCAGAAATGATTTATATGTATACACATGCAGAAAAGTTGTCATTAAAGAACAACTACAAAGCACCAAAAAGATATATTAAATATCCATATATTTAACATCAGCAGGACTGGTATAAATCAGCTAAATAAATAATTTGTTTTTTCCCTAACAAATAGTAGCCTTTAAAAGATGAAAGCAAATATAAATAGTCTGACCTCAATAGATGGTGATAGTGATAGTGGTGATTTTGGTGCAAATATGCATGATACATATTAATAGGACACAAGTTCTCTCTATTTCAAAATTGTGGTGAAATGTTTCACAAAGAGGCAGAAACAAATTTACATAAAATATGTCAAATCTTTTGATGAAAGTTGTCACTTGAAGTTACACACCACATAAAATATGTTACAATATTCCACTGATTACCGAGTTTTCTTTAAAATTTGTCATCATTTAGTTACCACGAATGTAGTGATGTAGGATGATCATATTTTCACCTTTGTTCACATAACAAGGCAATGGGTAATGATCAAGTGTGAACAAAGTTTACACTGGGATCTCATTGCCATTAGTTTGGCGAGATTCCTCCTGTTTTTGGTACATCTTGCAACATCAGCAAAAAAATATATTTTGCCTTAAATGTTATGGTCCACACATTCCTCAGTGGACCAAATCTGCGGGACATCTTCGGGTAATGCAAAGTAAAATGTCCCTTTGGCTTGAGAGTTTTGTTTGGAAAGTCTTTTTTATAAAGAGAATGTAACTGTTTTATCACATTATTTAAGAATTCAATGCTTGAATATGACACTGATGAACGCATTATCAATCCTACCATTTTCAGCAGAGCCAACAGAACTTCCCATCTGTTGTTGCCTTCTGGCACTGCATCACCCACCAAAAATGGAAATAACCTTAAGAGACACCAAACTTGCACAGATTTTTACTTAATGTGTACAGACTCTCTCAAAATAACAAGCTCAGGCCTATTGATTATTATCAGTTCCTTTGTAGTGGAACTCCTTCACTCTGTCTACAAGGTACTGAAGGCTGAAGTATCCAGACAAGACATACTGATCTATGAGTAAAACTAAAATTTCTAACATCAAGCCAGATTCAAAAAGGACATGTAATATATCAGGTGGTAGAGCATTTGCCACATGAAATTGGTGCAGAACGTTCAGAGGCGATCTTTTTTTAACCCCATATGTACTTGACAAAGTCGGTTCAATTTTGACCATTGAAACTTGGATGCAATAGATCTCTCTGAACATTTTGAAATATCAGTCAACTTTCTTAAATCATCCCGAGTTATCATGCAGAATCTACATGATCTGAGAGCAGAAAATGATTCAAGAAATCCTCCAATAGCATGGCTTCCCAAATTATCTGCAACAACAACAAGAGGTGCACCTCTGAATTTGAATGTTCCCTCTGGTTTGACAATGTCAATACCAATGTTTTCAAGAACAGATAGTTATTCAATCAAAGATATCATTACTGTCTTTACCCCATGTTTTCTTACATTTTGGTTCTTCACCTAGATTACTAAGAATATACAATGAAACTGAGATCTCAAAGCAGATTCAATATTGCCTAACTGATAGTAGAAAGCAGCATTTGTAAGCAGGAGCTCGTATTCCAGCTTGGTTCACGGCTGTAAACTCATCAAAATAGAGAATGATTTAAAGGGCAAGGAGAGTTTCTTGCCAGAATGGATGGATTTTGAAATGTTCACCATCAACGACATCTCTAAGACAATCATCAGCTGACTGGCGAGGATAAACAACCTGGCTAAAAATATCATCATATTTAAGCAAACACTTCAGAGTATCTAGTAACGAAACATACTGCATTGTGTCATGTTTTCCATCACCAGCAATTCCCGGGTCATACTCAACAGGTTTTACAAATTCCAAATTATCTTCAATGTAAAACTGGAAATTATTGTGGTTAGTGAAATTTTCAATCATGGAATGAAAGTCAAGACTTTTTTCTTGCAAACTTCCATCACTGCAGCTATACTATTTCTAGGAACCTCCTCACTGATCAATGTTCTTTTTATGGTTTGGAATAAATGTTAATCTTTGGCAGCTATAATAGAACAGAACAAATTTAAAAAAATACTTGTAGTTTTGTGAGTACTTTTTTCATTTTCACGCAGCAGCAGAATTGTTTTAGCTAAGGTTCTTCGCTTGTCTGTGACAACCATCTCCTTATTACCATCAACTGCCTCATCACTGTCAGAGTTTTTATACCTCTGTTCTATAAAGTACTCAGCACATTCACTACCAGCTTCATTATCATGCATACTGGTAGTAGCAAACCATCCATGCTTTTTATTTATATGTCTTTTCAAACATCTGATGCTTTTGAATGGTCTTTCACATCCATTAACCCCACATGGGATTCTCGGACTTACCCTCAATACAGCGAATAAAAACGTACTTAAAAATGCAAATTCTTATCGCAACTCCCCAGAGGTGGCCAAAAACATTGGCCAGACCTCAACCTAACTAATATTTTCACCAAATTGGATAGAAATCCGAAAGGAATTGTGGACTGTAGAGTGAACACAAGGAAATCGGATGGATTTAATTCAACTAATCTATAAAGTTAAACATTCATATTCTTATTGAAAGATAGTATAGCAAAATATTTCTTCTTTCCGTCATCTGTGCTGTTGCACGGCAATTGTGCAATGTCAGTACAAATTTCGGTCATTATAAATTCTATAAACGTCATACGTAATTCTCCAATGTGCGACGAAAAAATACCTGTGTAACTTCTCTCCCCCCCGCCTTTGGGTTTATAGTGTCATCCCTACCTTCAGCTGCCACTGAGGAGTGGACCGTGCCGTCTTCACTCCCCCCTGTGTATGTATTGTTTTATGTGAGCCCCTAAATTCCCCCTCGACCACCTTGAGGAATGATCAACCTGTCTTAACAAATCACACCTACAGCCCTCCTTGCACAAGGAACTCCCACCTTCAGATAAACTCGACCAGGTACATCCCTCTGGAAAAGAGACAGTCTCGCTCGCGCCTATTGTAGCTGCTATCCATTTGTACTCGATTTTCGCTGCGCATCACTAGACGAATCGGATGCATTTCTCGGACGTGAAGTGTCAGCTCGATTGTTAACCACGTGGGGAAAGCTTATTTCAGTCATAACTTAGATCGTTGTGGATTGTAATAATAAATATATTGATTATTGGATTTCATATTCCAACATTCCTACACACGCACACAACAATATAAAAACACAATTGTCAAATAAAACAGTGAAGAAATGGTAGTGGTCGATAAATAAGATTTATTTAGGTAGGATTTATTTTGTGTGAAAGAAATTTATTCCCCCTCCCAAATAAAAGTAAATAAAGAAATAAACAAATTTTTGCAAAGTTTAGCAATGGTCACGTTTCAGTTGTTGTATTTATGGAACAAAATACATTTGTATACATTTGTTTGAACTGCACCTTAATGCTATAAAAAACATCAAGAGTGTCAGTTCATGAATTAATGCTGCCTATTGTATTTGTCTTCCTGACCACAAAGTAGTCCTTAAGACTAGCATAGCACTGCTGCCATGAAGTTGTCAAGGTGACTGGGATTTAGTCAAACAAACTGGGAAGTAGTCAAACTGTCTAACTGCTTAAATTGACTAAGGGTCAGTCAAACTGATATGTAATAGATCATCGTTGCTAGATAGTAGATAATTTCATATCCACTACTACAAAATAATAGTAATCTTCATTATTGATAAATTTTAGGTAGTCAATTTGACAGCGACCACGATATCTCTAAAGCAGAAAATAGACGTGACTTTACCCTGGTAGTCGTAATGAACAACTTTTATTTAGAGTCACCCTGCATGTAATTATATGCAGCTGCTGCCACTGAAGAGAAAATCATAGAGCAACCAGGAGTAAAAATTATATATTTCATAAACAACAGAAAACATCGTCTATTTGGAAGTTTCAAGGTTTGAAGTTGGTGTGAACATTACCACAAGCGATGAAACTAGAGAGAACAATTTATTGTTAATATTTTATATTTAATTGTTGTAGAACTACGTACAAGTGAGGGAAAACACATTCGGCTTTGTAAGGAGAACAGACCTTGAAGTAACCTGGTTATATTCCAAATCTGTATGTTTTATGAAGTTACATTTAACTCGATAGGTGTACGAGTCAGTCTGTTGATAACAGAGGGCTCGTGATTATATATTTAAATACACCTAATAAGGAGGAAAAGCGTAATTAATTTTAATTATACTTAAATAATTTGATACACACGCACCATAAGTAATTATACTTTCAGAAATCTGGATTTTCTTTACAAAGAGAATGATAACTGTAAATTAAAAATTATAATATGTATTAAGAATATTAACTATCAATAAGAAGTGGTGAAAGTATTATATATATATTTGTATCACATTGTATAACAGTTCAACAAAAAAAGGTAAATGTTTTAACTTACAGAATGTGTTAGGACTAATCCTGAGTTTGGATAAATATCTTATTTTTGTTTTTCAGGTTTTTCAAAGAAACTGTATAATAATTATTTCCAGCTTAGGTATAATTATTATTATTGTGCATAAATAACACATATAATTGTACATTTACTAATTTTAATCCACATATGTTAAAACTATGAAACAACGTTCTTATCTAAGCAAGAAACTGTACGCGAAAATTACATATTTGCATTTGTAATCAATGAGAATTATAGCAGGCTGATGCATGTATACGCTGCGTATTTTCCATAGTAATGGTAATGGTTTTAATTAATTAGTAAATAATTAATTTTTGCTTGCATAATAAAAGAGGCTTTAAATTATAAAGTGAACTATTAGTGACGTTAACTGTTATGTCAGTTTACTACTGAGGTGTTACTTTTCCTGCTTATTGTGTTAATTATGAAAGTAGTCTTAGCGATTCGTGGTTAAGAAGATCAGTGGGAACAAAAATTTAATGTATGAAAAATAATTCTTATTCACCGAGTTCTCGGCGTATCTTCTGCTGTGCCCATGACAGTAGCACCGGATTTTGGCACATTTCACAAATTTATACAGCTAATGCCTAAAAATATTTATCTAACCTAACGTGTTAACATTCACTTGTTATTAACAGTGAAATGTGTAGAATTGTAGCTTTATCAACGTTTGAGTTTTGCGTTCGAATCTGTGAAAATGTGGGTCCTATAAATGTTTGTGTTCCATAAACCATAATTTTCAGCTCTACTACAAATTCTATTATTGACATATCTATTTGTTAATTTAAACTTTAGGTTTAAACTTTCCTCTGGCAGCAAACAAATCTGCCGGCAAAATATAGTAGTAGTTTATGTACCAAGAAAAAAAGTTTATAGCTACGTTTCAAACTTATCTTTGTTTTAAATACAGCCTTCAACAAATAATCTAATTTTTACGTGGTATTACTCTGTGTAAATCAAAATTCCACTTTCATATGTTTAGATGGCAGTCGATCCAGTAGTTTTTATGATAAAAGCAAGGAACATGTGGGAGAAAATAATTATTTTTAATAATTAGGGTAATAATAACTATTAAAAAGAAAAAAAAAAGAATTATGTCAGAGATTATGGGCGTCGTAACACGCCTGTTCATTCCAACTGTGCACAGAGTTAGGAAGAGAAAATCCTAGGCGGTTCTCGCGCCACATACAGTTGAATTTCGGAGAGACGAAATCTTCTGGAAATGAGTTCTACCAAATATCTTGAGTACAAAGGTACCATATTTTTGTTCAATGAACTCACAGATTTACGAAGGTAACAAACAAACAAAAATTTTTCTTCTTCACCCCTTCACACCAAACATGCTTGCTCTTTCAGCCGTGGGGGCGTTATAATGTGGCGGTCAATCCCACTATTATACAGGGTGGTCGCTAGAAAAGCGGAAAATTTGAGGGTCAGATGAGATCATGAATAAAATGCGTGCTTACTCATTTCTATTTTGATTTCTTTACATCATGAATAAAATGCATGATTTTAATAATTTTGAGCATCTATGAGTGTAATATAACATATGCCTTTAAAAAACTTTGTAAAAGTTATTCTTTATAAAAATAAATAGCTGTTTGACAAATTTTCCGATTTTCTAGCGACCACCCTGTATTATAAAAATTTAAATCCGAAGAACATTTGCTATTATTATAATGTTGTTGTTTTTTCAATACATTTGATCTTATTGTTATTTTATATCGTTTTCCACCGTTGAGCGGATTCTTTTTTATTATTAATTTAAAATAACGTAAAATATAGTCATTTGATAGTAAAGAAAGCAACTTATTTCTTTTTTAGTTCTTGAACCGTGAAGTATACGTTCTGTAAGCTCTGCTCATTGATAGACCTAACTTGAAAATTACGCTTAATAGCCGCATATTTGTTAAATTCCTCTTGTAACTAATCTACAAACTCAGCAAAAACGTTTAATATAGCACTGGTTTGGTTTGGTTTCATTTTTGAATTTCATTCAAAGCTACACGAAGATTACGCTAGCCGTCCCTAATTTAGCAGTGTAAGGCTAAAGGGAAGGATGCTAGTCATCACCATTAACCGGCAACTCTTGAGCTGCTCTTTTACTAACGAATAGTGAGATTGATCGTCACACTATAACGCCCCCAAGGCTGAAAGGGTGAACATGTTTGGTGTGGCTGAGATTTGAGCCGCGATCTCAACTAACTGGCTCAATGGTTATATTTCTTAGTATTTCATTAAATAAATAACTCGCTGATTAATTCACTGAGACGTTTGTGCACAACTTTTGTTGTCCTCATGTCTCCCTAAACGTCCAGTCATGCTAAAAACGTCCTCTAATAAAGAAAACATCTAAACTGAAAACTAAAAACGTGTTCTCAAACATACTATTGCAAGCGGCTACTATTTTGCCTTTGAGTTATCAATATTTGAATGATTTAATATTTCAATATACAACAAGAAGCTATGCCTATATAGACCATATGGACAAAAGTATATGGTCATCTGGCCATCACACCTATATGTGCTTGTTGAATATCTCGTTCCAATACTATGGGCATTAATATCGAGTTAGTCTCCCTTTTACCGGTATAACAGCCTCCACTCTTCTGGGAAGGCTTTTCACTAGATTTTGGAACATGATTCGCTCCTATTCAGCCACAAGAGCATTAGTAATGTTGGGCGAGAAGCTGTGGCTTGCAGTCGGTGTTACAATTCGTCTCAGAGGTGCTTGATGGGGTTGAGGTCAGAGCTCTGTGCAGGCCAGTCAAGTTCTTGCACACCAACCTCGATAAACCATGCCTTTATAGACCTCGCTTTGTGCACGGGGGCATTTTTTTGCTGAAACAAAAAAGGCCTTCCCCAAACTGTTGCTACAAGCTGGAAGCACACAATTCTCTAGCATTAAGGTTTCCCTGCACTGGAAATAAAAAGCCTAGCCCAAACCATAAAAAAACAGCACCCGATCATTATTTCTCCTCCATAAAGGTTTACAGTTGGCACTATGCTTTCAGGCAGATAGTATTCTCCTGGCATCCACCAAACACAAATTCGTTTGTCAGACTGCCAGACAGTGAAACACAATTTATTACTCCAGAAAACGCAATTCCACTACTCCAGAGTCCAATGGCCGTGTGATTTACATTACTCCAACCGACGCTTGGCATTGCACATTGGTGTGAACTTAGGCCTGTGTGCGGCTACTTGGTCATAAAAACCCATTTTATGAAGATCCCGACAAACAGTTTTTGTGCTGACGTTGCTTCCAGAGGCAGTTTGGAACTCCGTAGTAAGTGTTGCAACTGTGAACAGACGACTTTTATGCGCTACGCGCTTCTACACAAGCTGGTCCCGTTCTGTGAGCTTGTGTGGCCTACTGCTTCGTAGCTGAGCTGTTGCTGCGCCTAGACGTTTCCACTTCACAATAATGGCACTTACAGTTGACCGGGACAGCTCTAGCAGGGCAGAAACTTAATGAACTGGCTTATTGGAAAGGTGGCACCCTATGACAATCAGTTGAAAGTCACTGAGCTCTTCAGTGGGATCCATGTTTGATTTTATGCACCTGTTAGCAATGGGTGTGGTTGAAGTAGCCAAACCCATAAATTAGAAAGGGTATCCACATACTTGTGGCCATGTAATGTATCTTTAAGATATCCAAGTAAAACTTAAATCTCTCGATAATCATCTTTAGCCAATGACTATCATTATGCATAATTGAAAATATTCTAACACTATTTTATCATGAAATAACATTATTCCAGATAAATATTACAGAGGAAAAAATCAATCGTACATTTATTACTTATATCTTAATATCAAACAGTATATCTCACACGTGTTTTTAATAATAATCTGATAAATGAAACTAATTTTTATTTATCGATATACAGTCATTCTGACATAACAGCAGTCTCAGATCTCAGTCAGATGTCGTTCAAAAATAAATTTTTCTAAATTTGTCCACAAAAATAAAGTATTAATCGTTTTCCCTTAGGCTTCTGTAATCACTGTGCATTTCAGATTCTCGTGTATCCAATTAGCTAAGTTAGAAGTTCTGCTCTCTTGTTCGTAGGAAAACAATAACTTTCTGTTTCTGATAGTTTATGACAGGTGACACGTCCTTTCTTTGCAAATATGTTTGAGATATGTGCATCGAAATAAACGTGTATCAGTACAATAATCTTGACGACAAAAGAAGAAACTTCATACAATACAAATATAGATATCAATTCCTATTGATTAACAACACACGGATTTCTTTTTATTAATTAACTCAGAACATTTATGTAAGAACTCTGTGTAATTTTGGGTATTAAATTATTCTATTTTATCACGTTTTCCGGTGGACCAGCGGTAAATGTCGAACTCGCAAAGCAAAAACCGGGGGTCCAGTTTCTCGCGATGAACACAGCAGCTAGCCTGGCGTGGCTGTGCTCTAAAACAAACATACCTTGAGAGTGAAAATAAATATTTTAGAATTATTACAAATTCTAAAAATTACAAAAACAGTAACTTTGAGCACAATGTTGTTAGTATTTGATTATAATGTGAAATTTTAGGGGGAAAGTAAGAGTACAAATAGTTTAATTTTAATTGATTAACTAATAAGATAATCTAATTTCTCTTGTACGTGCTTAAAAACTCAGTTTCAATCTACGACAGGGAAATTTGATATTGGTTGGCATCGTAATCGAGCATTTGCCAGTCGATGAAGTCCATGCGCATGCGTTAACTTCGTGTTAACTTTATGCTTATTATGATAGTAACCTGCTCTGGCGAACATCTACACGTCGACGGGTCTGACTACAATAACTTTTCACAAGGCTCGAAGTAATTAAGTCTCAAGTGAGGAAACCTAAGAAGTCACATTTATTTACACCACGCCCCAGTGTGTTAAAATATGATAAGACCAAACAGTCAAGATGGGATAGAATTCGAAGGGAATAAAAATGTTATAACTGTCTGAGATCAGTTTGAATCTCAGCTTGGAGACAATCAGGAGTAATACAGAGCTGCTAGAGCGCTCGACTTTCAATCTGAGGGTCGCGAGTTCGTACTTTCAACTACGAAGGCGTTATAAGGTCACGGTAAATCTCACAATTCGTTGGTAAAATAGTAGCAGCAGGTGTTGACTGATTTACGAATCGTAGACCAGAAATAGGAAGTTTATAATAAACACACGCTTACCACGATTTTTTCAATATATATTAAAATTAAATGAATAAATAGAAATCAGTGAGAACATTACGTCATTTTCCATAAATGGTGAGTTATTAAAAATTATTTTAAGGAGCTCAATTTACGTTCTTTCGCAATTTTCTATATTCGAGAAAATGTAGAACGAAGTCGAAGGAAAAAAAAATGAATCAATATCCCACGTGTCCTTTGCTTCAACTCTACGATTTCGTTAGAATGAAATTATTACAAGTTTACAAAAGCCTAAAATAAAGCTAATTAAATAAACATCTACTTGATGCACCTTATTTACACATCGATTCAGGGATTCAAGTGTTTCTGACCATATTTCATTCTATTCGCTAAATGAAAGATATCTTAGAAAATAAAAACTCAATCATTCTTCTATACGATTTGCTCAAATTTTACATTGCTCTTGAATAATAATAATGCTGTGTGCATGTCTTTTTTCGTGACATTGACCACCAATTCACGAGTCGCGGGTTCGAATCCCCTTCACACCAAACATGCTCTCCCTTTCAGTCGTGGGGGCGTTTTAAAGTTACGGTCAATCCCATTATTCGTTGGTAAAAGAGCAGCCCAGGAATTGGCGGTGGATGGTGATGACTAGCTTCTTTCCCTCTAGTCTTACACTGTTAAATTAGGGACGGTTAGCGCAGATAGCCCTAGTGCAGCTTTGAGCAAAAATTAAAAAAACAATTAAAATTACGAAAAAAGCCAATAACATAAAATGTATTACCTTTGAAATCTTATGCTTTTCAAGTGTTGAATTAATTATTTTTATTTCTATGTAATTTCTACAAACTTTTATCCATTTTTTTCTTTAAGAATCCCTTAGGATATTTTATCCTAAAGTAAACTTGTTTTACAGGTAATGACGTCAACATTATCCTTAGCATGGACATAATATTTAAATAACTTGCGATAGCAGCAACAAAATGAGAATATACGGTGTAGAACAACCGAACTAACAAAGACTGATAATCTAGACGTGATATTTTCTCTCAGTAGAACACTTGTTAGTCTGACGGCTTATAATGCTGAAAACCGTGTTTCTATACCCGTGGTGGACACGGCACAGATAGCTCATTGCGTAGCTTTTGCTTAACAACAAACCAATAAAGGCGTGACATTAAACCATAATAAGACCACTCACTCTTCTTTGCCTGTTTCAGAGGAATTTAGGGCTCGTGATCAAAAATCTCAAACATGATTAACTGATAGGTTTCTACCATATTGACTTTATTTCTTCAATGCGATCCGGGCGTGCATGAGTTGTTTATTTGAGATAATTTAATTCAAAATCAACTCTTTCAAGCTTCTTTGAAGAGTTATTTATCGAAAGGTTGGAAAAAACCTAATATGTTTAGTATATAACTTGTACGATGTCATTGATGCCTTTTCCATATATTTCTCGTAACTTGCAACTTTACTTCTGAAGGACATTTCAGTTAATATTCGACAACATTTTCAATGTGTCACTTGCATTTTCTGTGAAACATTTTTACCTCTTATTAGTATGGATATATTTCACAGGATATTTGGGCTTGTTTTAAAATACATGTTATATCACACTTATTCTTATAATATATTATACGAGCAAGCACTAATACCACTTATTTCGCATACCATTCTAAATCTCATATGTCATTATCACTTCATATATATTATACCCAAATATATAAAAACTTTGCTGTCCCACTTTACACATTAATATCTTCTATAGCACATTACGGAGGTTTGCAAACATGCCTTTAGTGTGAGGTAGATGTTTTTAAAAACATGTGTTTATTAGTTTCATATTTATCATGTTTAGTAAAAGATAGGAGTGTTCACTAGTTTGGCAGGTTAAAAATATAAATCTCAATTCAACAGTGTTTCTTATACAAACGGTGGATTTGGTATACAGTGTTCCCTCGTGTATCGCGGTAGATGCGTTCCAAAATCCCCCGCGAAAGGAGATTTTCCGCGAAGTGGGTTCGCCGATTTTTACGTATATATTTATGTGCATTTAGACTTTTAAAACCCTCCCATTACAATACTGTTCATTATTGCTGAAATCATAAGAAAAATTATTAAGATATTAAGCCTTAAAATTAAAAATTACATATCTTCAGCAGGTGGCCCGTCTTGCATATCGCTACGCTATGAAGCTGATCTCGCGTAGCCTTCGCAGACGCACAATGCGTACATCTATAGCCTTTCCAGTTAGTTCTGTTTCCATTTTTACGCTGTTATAAACTCAAATATATGTTTATATCTCAAAATATACCTGTTTTTTTTCTTTACACTATTAATTATATTTATTTTTAATATTTTAATGGTATTTAATGCTATATTTTAGATTTAATGTTTATTATTTTATATATACATGTATATATATGTGGGGGTCGGCCGAGCCCGCGAAGTGGCGAGGGAACACTGTATTGTAAAACGTGCAGAACAGATTGAACATCTCCCATGTTTAAGAAACCAGCATGCCACAAACTAAGGTAAGTAATTTGCGAATAATATAGGATTGAACATCTCTCGTGTTCACGAGATCTGTAAACCACGAACTCAGAAAAGTAGACTGTGTATAATATAGGATTTAACAACTGTCATGCTCACAAGAAATGTAAACCACAAACCCAAGTAAGTAAACTTGTATATTATAGGATTGAACAACTGTCGTGTTCACGAGATCTGTGAACCACAAACCCAAGTAAGTATACTGTGCATAATATAGGATTCAACAACTGTTGTTTTCACGATGTCTGTAAACCAGTAACTCAGATAAATATACTGTGTATAATATAGAATTGAACAACTGTCATGTTCACGAAACATATGAACCACAAACTCAGGTACTTAGACTGTGCATAATATAGGATTGAACAACTGTCGTGTTCACGAAACATATGAACCACAAACTCAGGTACTTAGACTGTGCATAATATAGGATTGAACAACTGTCGTGTTCAAGAGATCTGTTAACCACAAACTCAGCTAAGCTGAAACTAGGGCAAGAAATGATGTTGTTGCTGTTATTTTGTTAGCACAAAGCTACACAATGGGCTATTATTGCTTTGCTTAATAGAGGTATCGAAATCCGGGTTTTAACAGTGAGTGTTAGCAGTCATACTGCTGTGCCACTTTGGGGCTTTTGGCACCAGGCTACGTAACAGAATGTCTTCACTTTATCTTTCGTTGTTTTGAGTCCTTGCACTTGCCACTTTTCCACTTTGGGACAGCAGGACAGGAAACTACAATTTGTTTTTTGTAAAACTTATTGTTGTAGAAAAACTAAAAGCAATTTTTTTCAGTTTGATCTTTTTTTATTTTTCTCACGAACAATGAGTCAGTTACGCCTGACCGTTTCTAATTTTGAACTGTTGGAAAGGCATCTCGTCAATATCTACCAATTCTTGGACTACTCTTGTATGACCAAATAGTGTGTTTTGACCACCACTCTTCAAGCACACCTACGAAACCCAAATGTAGAGTACGCTATTTTGGAAACCAGATACGAACCACAAAATCTCGAACTTACATTCCGAACACGTGAACACTAGGCTCCGCCACAACATTACTGAATGTTAGTTATCATTATTATTGAAACCATTCGAAGACACTAAAGAGTTTCGCTTCGTATCCCGTTAGATGTCACTTCAACCAAGTTGATAAAAACCGAGCATAGGTTTAGTCGTTAGTAATTTCGGACTGAAAATCCCCAGGTTCATGGTTTGTATCCTGTTCCCTTATTAACAAACTCCTCAGTTTGGAGACACGGATACGTTATACAAATGACCGTACATTTCCACTATTCAGTGAGATAAGTGGAATCCAGGAATGTTTGTGTTTGCTGTTAATATGTTGTTTTCCCTCTAGTCTGTATTTCAAAATGAGGGATCGCTACGTGAGAACATTGTGAGAGAAATAGTTTGAAAGATTTTTACGAGGAAAAGTTTCTATATTCAGCATATTTAAAGATGTTTAATTAGATGTCTCATTGATGATCGTGATTTTGAAACTCACAGTAATAACTTTTTATTAAGCAATTCCTCTCCCAGTGGCACAGCGGTATTTCTGTGGATTACAACGCTAGAAACTGGGTTTCGATACCCGTGGGAAGAGCACAGATAATCCAGGGTGTAGCTTTATGCCTAACTATAAACAATAAACAATATTAAGCAACTGTTTACATACGGTTATTGGCAAAGATAGTAGGTTCTTCAAGCTAGAAGGCGCTATTTAGAAAATGTGAATAAAAATAATTCATTGAACATGTGAATATATGATACCTGTAAACAAATGTTAGGTGAATCAGAGTGAGGACGAAAGATGTGTCAAAATGGTTGTTGGAGGGACGGGTATGATAGATTAAAATGAGAAGACAAATGTATCTGAACTAATATATGAAGTACACTTATTGTGGAGAAGTTTTGAGAGAATATTATTCAACAGACGTACAAATACTTATATGACCAAATGTGCGGATAAACCCGTGGGATTGACTAGATGGGTCTGTAAATGTATGTGGATATTTACATGACCGAGCTGATGAATAAATTTATGAAAATGACTAGATGGGTCCTCAGACGTATATGGGTGGTTACGTGACTAAATGGATTAATATATCAGCAGAAATGACTTGACGGGTCCACGGATGTATATGGATGTTTACGCGACTGAATATATGTATAAATATATGGTGATGACTAAATGGGTCCCAAGATGTGTGAAAAAGGGTTATACCAGGGAGCATTGTTTGTTTGAAGTTTAGCACGAAGTAACACAGTGGGTTATCTGTTGTCTGCTCATCACGGGTATCGAAACGCGAATTCTAACGTTGTAAGTCCGCAAATATATTGCTCTGACATTGGTGGGGGGGGGCACGTAAGGAGAACGCTGGATAAGGGGTGAATTAACGAAAAAGCTTATTTGTGAAAATACGCAGACTTCTATTCTACAATAACGAGTCAGTACTGAGATTGAAGTATTTGCATAAATTAACAGATCGCGAATAAAGACATCGGATCTATAATTACAGGGACGAATGTCTCTGGTAAAAATACCAGTCTGCTGTTCTAGTTAACTGTTGAGCCAGGGTTAAGAAACATCTGTATAATTAATATAAATACTATTTTTATTTTTAGCAGACTATAGAATCAGAAATACAAATAATTCATGAGTCTGTTGTTGTAACTCATTTTTGACTCAGTACACTTATCGTGATAAGTTAACATAATGCTATGACATTTAATTGTTAATCCAAGCTAAGACACCCGTATCCGACTAAAATAGCACGTAGCAACAATATTGTAGCTTGTTATAACGGCAGTAAATACGAAGATAGAAGTATAGAAAGGCTTGCGACTTGTTACAGCAAGGTTAAATACATCTACAACTTTGGTAACTGAGCTACATACATGTTTGTAGAGCATAAATTAATAAAATATACCTCTAGATTTACAGCAATAATGTTCTCCCCTAAAATTGCTCAATTCATAGCTCTGTTTACGTATTTCTTCTACTCTCCTGTGCATCTACCCACATACCCAAGTAAGTTTGATCCCCTGTACTGACGGATAATGATAACACTGTACAACGAAGTTTTTTTTTTCTTGAACACTGTTGGATGTTCCTTATAGATTTTTGGCTGCTGATCACGAAAATCACATCCAAATTTGCCCATCACGTACTGTTTCATCGAAATCTTCACTCTTCACCAGGACATTACTGCAATGTAAAAACGATATCAGGGCAACTGGAATCCGTCAATGCTTGCTGACTATTGTTGGACACTGCAACGTGATGCACCGGACATTGAATACAAACGAAAAGCAGGAGCAAAACACTTTTAATTATGTTGAACGTAATAGCGTGTAAAAAACATAAACGCAATTAAACACGTTATTGCCGGTAAACAGTTAACTGTCTATTTCTCATAGTTCCTACGTGATGAAACAAAACTAAAACTATATTTGTGCATACCCACCAGGTACCTGTCACAATCAGCAAAACTTTTCAAAAAAACTGTAATGTGTATCTACTAACAAACCAACGTTAGTTTGATCCACTGTACTGACGGATAATGATAATGTGTATCTACCTACATATCCACGTTAGTTTGATCCACTGTACTGACGGATAATGATAATGAGTATTTCATTAATCTTAGCGCCCTGCTCCACTCACCTCCCTCCTCACAAACACACATTTTCACGAGGGTTTTAGACATAAGCTGAATGAACATTGTGATAAAGAACATCTTTTTGCGTGGTTGATTAGTTTTCGTGTCTCCCTCTCTGCTCTTACCATTTTTAAACAAATAAAATTATTTACTTTTGAACTTCAATCCATATTTTTCACAATTTGTTTTGCAAACCAGTACGTGCTCACGCTTTGTTTTGGAAATTAGGAATATAGTTGGAGAATTGCAGCTTGATTTGGAACAGTTTGTTGAATTTTGTTCTGGTTTCAATTGTCTGAATACTTTTATCCCAGTAATTAGTGTTATCTAAACTGATGTTTTCATGTTAATTTTCTTTGATTCAAACCATCTCTTAATGCATTCGCTTGTTTGTTTGTACGTATATATTTAAGTATCAAAAGAAACAATTATGCGGAATTCCACACTGTGGCAGGATCATGACGTGATTAAAAGCAGTTGGAAGCACTTACACAAACGATATTCATGAACACTAGTAAGCAAATAATCAGCTTATATGATCCTCTCTATA
Organism: Carcinoscorpius rotundicauda; assembly: GCA_011833715.1. Taxonomy (NCBI): domain Eukaryota; kingdom Metazoa; phylum Arthropoda; class Merostomata; order Xiphosura; family Limulidae; genus Carcinoscorpius; species Carcinoscorpius rotundicauda. Next base: position 146,403,833 of record CM022391.1, on the reverse strand, counting down.
TTTTTTTTTACTTTTCACTAAGCCCAGCATAGCCAAGTGATTTAAGGCGTTTGACTCCTAATCTGAGGGTCGCGGGTTCGAATACCCGTCGTACCAAACATGCTCGCCCTTTCAGCCATGGGGGCGTTATAATGTTACGGTCAATCCCACTATTCGTTGGTAAAAGAGCAACCCAAGAGTTGGCGGTGGGTGGTAAGACTAGGTGCCTTCCCTGTAGTCTTAAACTGCTAAATTAAGGACAGCTAGCACAGATAGCCCTCGAGTAGCTTTGTGCAAAATTCCAAAAAACAAACAAACTTCCTTCCTGAAATATTTAAAAATAAAATCTTACTTGTTTAAATACTATGGAGGTCGTTAAGCAATAACGAAATATTACTGTCAAGTTTTCATAATGAGGACTTCAACGGAAGAAATTGAAACTTAACTTGAACAAAAATAAAGGTTGATCACAAACGTTTTTGCGACCTTAGAATTTCAGTTGGTACGTGTACGTGTTTTAATAAAAACAAGTTGTCGTCCATAATTCCCTAACTACGTGCAGACAGTGAAAGATAGTTTTCGGTGTAGAACACAGTTGAATAATATTTATGTTGCTCGAGGATCAGGCTGTCAAGCGTACCAAAACTCTAAATTCGAAGGCTCACGACCCGGTATTGTTCAAACTCCGCGATTTTGTGCCGTGGATGAGTTATAAGAGTGAAAGTCATTTTAAAATTATTATATCAGACAGGAAACAGCAATGGGTGGCGTTGACTAGCTGCATTTACTCTGGTCTACCAGCTCAAAATTGGGCGTAAACAGTATTGTATACCTTTGTATGAAATCCTGAAACTTATTATCACTTCTGAGTTCAGTTTTTTGTCACGCGTGACGCAAGCAAATAGAGGTCAAATGTAATGAAAAATTGTTTCATCATTGGCAATAGTTTTATTTCATAAAAACTTGATTCACTGGGTTACTTCTGACTGTCCTCAAACTATGTAGTTTGTGTTTTTTTTATTTTAACCTCAAGTTATTGCAATGCCATACTTTTAACCTTCTTGTTTGAAATTACGAACACACACATACTTATAGAATAAAATATAAAACTATGATATTTTTCTTCGAAACCGGTTTCATTGCTTGACTGAATATCCATCAGTAAGTTCATTGTTCTTGAACGGTGAAAAAAATAAAGATAAACTATGTAATAATAAGTGGTAGTATCTAGGCTTACGTTACATTTATACAGTACTCAATATTTATTTATTTTTACACTAGTTGCTTATTACTTTTATCTATTTTTAATTAAGCTATTTGTCATTCATAAGAACAGACGAACCCTTCAGCTATTTTTATTCTTGCGGGAACAAATTAAATAATCATAGCGTGAAGAGAGAAAATTACATCCTGAGAACCTGTGAATGGTAGTAAGAAGAATGTATAACGATATTTTCAGGACAATAATATATACAATATATATATAATACTTATTTTAAGTACTTCTGTTCAGGTAGCTATTATGCAAATACTTGGTGTTATCGTCAGTGTTTATGTAGCAACTATGCAAATTCTTAGTTTCAGTACATGTTCTGCTGCTAATATACGACACTTAGAGAAAGTACTTGTGTTTATTATACAAATACCTAGTGCTTAGGCTGCTAATGTACAATAATCTTATGTTTTACATGTGTTCAGCCATTATTCAGCCCGCCAGTGATGTGTCTACAGACTTAGAAAGCTAGAAACCGGGTTTTGATAGCCGAGATGGGCGGAGTACAAATAGCTTTGTGCTTAACTACAAACAAACAAACAAAGCCATTGTTCAATATTCATTGTTTTCGTCTAGTTTTATATTGGTCAACACAAATAGTTAATCCCTGTATCGAGTTTGTCATTGATCAGTTTTCAGGGCTATTGTTTATGTTAACAATAACATGTTATGACGCTTTAATATTCAATGATTTTATTAATGAATAGATATTTTGATTCTGAACAACAGGGAATGTACTAGAAGTTTATCAACTTAATGACGTAGTAATGACAAAACACAATGTCGTGTGTAACGGTTAGTGAAGAACTATAATAAATATAACAAGCTATCAGAGGGACTGGAAAGTAGTTTCGATAGTTTCAACATTAATTCTCCAGTCTCACCTTGTCTACTAGAAAACAATTAGGGACTAAAGAGGGCGCATGATTTCTCATATTCTGATAGGTTGTTCCATTTGTTGAAATTCTTTGCTATCATGAAATGCCTTGATTCATAAAATATAATACATAAAAAATAGTAAACAATTTTCATAAATATATATATTATTTAGAAATATGACTTTTTTGTAGCTTTTGCTGATCTGTCCACAAGCTTATCATAACAGTAGAGGTGATAATTATGTTTCCCTCTGTGTTACGTGACTTGTTAATGGATGGTATAATCACTGTTATCTTTAGCCAACAATCTACCATTTGAGATGTTTACAGCTACACGGTGAAGTGGGCATTGCCCCGGTATGAGATTGTTATATAGTAAAAACAGTTATAGAGGCGTTGAAACAGGAAATTTGTAGATCTTTGAAGGGAAAGCACATTAAAACCCTCTATAAACTTTTTGCCTTGAGAATAAACACGTTAGGACCTATTTTGTAGTGAGTAGCGTAAAAATTTGATCATATAATGAAATATAAAAATAGTAACTATTCTCTAATAGGTAGAAGGTACAGAAGCCGTACGAAATATATTTAGACGATTCTAAATCTTTAATAATAAAAAAATTTAGCATTTTTGATAGATTATTTAAGCATTATATTCATGATGAAAAATAGCTGAATGAGCGTCAACAGGCTGTTGTAGAAACCTTTCATTTTCAGGTCAATGTGTGAATAGTATTATCGGTATTATAGTATTCTGGTAGATTGTAAAGAGCGAGTTATGAGTGGTTGGTTTATTCCTGTTTCTGATTGGTGGAGAGACTTTCCAATGATGGTCGCAGGTTACTTACCTCTAATGAATGTGAAGGTTTTATTGTGTACATGCAAAATGAGTCTTTATTTTCTTTCTCTTATCTTAAAAAAATTGTTTGGATGATGATTCTAGTTTCTATGAGATTATTTTGTGTTTACCTGACATGTTGTTTCTGCAATGACTAAGTTTTGTGTTTTTGTGTTCAGTTGACATGGTGTATTCTGCAATGGCTAAGTTTTGTGTTTTTGTGTTCAGTCGACATGCTGTGTTCTGCAATGGCTAAGTTTTGTGTTTTCATGAGTTGAATTTTGTACTGTCTTTATATCCTATTATTACTGTCGCGAGTGTTCTTTCTATTTCTCCAATGTATGTTTCGTTACAGGAACATGTAATTTCGTATTAGACGTTGTGTGTTTTTCATGGAAGGTTTCTGTCAGTTTAATCCATTTATTGGGTACATTGGTTACAGAATGTTGTTTTGCGAATCTCGGATCCATAATTAGTTGGCACGTGTGAAATTCCCTAGAATATCTGCAATCGCTCATTCGCCCACACTCTCTATTAGTTGATATAAAATACGCCCACAAGAACTTTTGACATTTACGATAGCTTCTTCATTCCCACACGAACACAAAGTTACAACAAATACTTTCACGTTTTCTTTTGTTATCAGTTAGTCAGTTAGTTTGTTTGAGCGATAGGTGGTTAGTACATTACAAACATTTAAGATTTTTGAAAGTTCAGAATAGCATCTAGATAATGAGTTTACTTGTTTCTTTCACTGACAGAGGAGCGATATAAGTGTAGCTGTAAGTTAAGTCGTTTATCAGAGTCGATTTTGACTAAAACATTACTTCTGTCAGATTATTTTGGTAGTTTTATCTTTTCACAACAAGCGAAACGTTAATTCCAACCCATTCGAAGTGAAGTTCTATTGGTAAATGTGAGTTTATATTAATTCCATCCTTATTACAATGCATCTCGATTTTAAAGCACCATTATCTATGCAATGAGTTATACAAAAACATTTATAGTACCAAATGCTACAGGAACTAATTGGTCATTGCTATTATAATGTGTTCCATGCAAGTTGCAAAGAAACGCCAAGAACCACGATCACAAAACTTTAGTTCGACAGAAACAAGGTTAATATTCGCTAAACATAGCAAAATCAAGTGTCAAAAACGCGTTAAAGAGAACTCAAAAATCGACACAGTTAAAATCATACCCAGCGTAACGATTGTTACTGAACAAAAATTATTGCTCGTCACTTCTTTTATTTTTCAAACAAAAATAATATAATGTCCTTACGTTTTAGATAGTAAAATAGCAGCTCTGTATTTCACTAGTTACTTGTTGTTTGTTACGTTTCTTTCTCTCGTCTTGAGTTGTGACTACCACTTACCTTTATACCTACATGTCTGGCAGTTAGCTTGTAATACTTTTCCATACTCCATGAGTAACTAGCTGATATGATTGCACTGTGCGCATGCGTTCACTTAACCGGATTTAAAAACGTTAGTTCCGGTGAAACTTTGTGAAAGACATTTTTGAAGCTGCTTTATGAAATTGACCTTGGTAGTTGCGCAAAGGGAAATCATACCTGATTTGCTTAGTAGTAAAAAACGAAACTTTGGCTTTAAAAAAAATAGCATTTATGTAGTTGTACGACAGTGAAAATGTAACCAGACAATTTTTTTTAGTGAAAATTAACTGTAAAATTATTACTCCCATTAAAAATTCAAAGCTTTATAATACCTCGTAATTATCAAAGTTCTGTTACTTTGTAATAAGTTGCTTCAATAACACGTTACCTCTCCCCCATTCTGAACACAACACATAAAAGCTTGAACATTTACGTTCGATGTATGAAAGAAAGAAAAGCGTACAGGGCTCAAAAGTCAATACAAAGAATAATCATGCTCACTAAGATTTAACAACATGAAACAGAAATCGTAAAGACAGCAGCTGTTTGGTGTTATGAGGTGAGAACTTTATCATTAGGGTTTTTACCGTTATGAAAGATACAGCCATAAGTACCAAATTTTTTAAATATTCTTAACGGTAAAACACCAAAATAGTTCAATGACTTTTTTTCTTAGGAAATCATGTCTTATTCTGTTAGAGTCAAGAGAATGTTTGTTTCCTTATAGCAAAGCCACATCAGGCTATATGCTGAGCCCACCGCATGGATCGAACCGCTGATTTTAGCGTTGTAAATCCAAAGACATACCGCTGTATTAGCGGCGGCGTCAAGAGAAAAATCACAAACGTGACTAAGCCTCGCATTGTCAGATGGTTAGGACGTTCGACTGTGTAACCTGAAGGTCGCAGATTCGACTCTCCGTCGCATCAAACGTGCTTGTCCTTTCAGCTGTGGGGGCGTTATAAAGTTAAGTCAATCCCATTATTTGTTGGTAAAAGAGAAGATCAAGAGTTGGCGGTGGGTGGTGATGACTAGTTGCCTTCCCTCCAGTCTTACACTGCTAAATAATGGAAGGCTAGCGCAGAGACCTCTCATGTAGCTTTGCGCGAAACTGAAAAGCAAAGGGAAAATCGTGTATACTTAGATTCAAAATGAGAAAAAATATCTTAACTGACATACAAAACATACATACAGAGAACGATCCCTCAACTTACAGAACCTCATCAGCTTATATTCACTTAGCCGTCGTTCAATTGGCCTTGCTAGTATGCTTAGCCGATTGATAATGAGCACAGGAACACTAAATGGCACTAATATGAGTTGGAGTGAAATTAATGCAGAAAACAGATGTTCATTAGAAGAGTTTGATATTTTCAGACTGATTATATGAATAAAACATGCACTGCTGTGTCTTTTTGTATTATTTGTTAAATCGAAACCATTGTTAACTTGTCGAAAACGCAGGTAGAACGTAGCTGATAATTAGAAACATACACCAAACGCCCTTTATCTGACAAAGCACTAATACGAAATTAAAATGTAGTGGTAAAAAAGAAAATATTTTTCTTCTTCCTTCTCTCTTACTGTTTCTTATTCTCTGTTCACTAAGCTTCATCCGTAGATTCCTGGAAATAGCGAGTGCATCAATCCAACTGGTTAGTGAGCTTGGTTGACGTCATACAACGTGTATGACGTTTATACCTGCATGCTCTGCCTGGAATACCGCACGGCTGGATTGAACACGAGAAGATAGATCTCTAGAACCATGTCTGAAGGTTTGTAAGGATCTGAATTTAAATTATATTTATTAAAAATACAGACGGCAAACTTAAAAATTAGTCAAATTTCTCTGGAAATAATAACGGATATTTTTTCTTCCCTTTGAGCGACCACTTTATCTTTAACAAAGTGAAAAAACTTTTAAAAGGAATTTCTTCATCCAAAATCGTCGAAATATCTTTCAAAGTATTTTTTTATAGACTAGTTTTTATCAAATATAGAACTCTGTAGGAAGCAAATCGCTAAAGTTTCATGTTCATCTGAGGATACACGAGGATTCCTTTTGGTTATTGAAATTGACTGATAAAAATTGTGTTAATCCTATATCATGAAATTGATGAATCCGGAAGAATATTTTCCATTTGCCTTTCATGTAGTGATATGTTCGTGAGGGAAAATTACCACTAAAAATATCCAAAGGTGAAATCTCTGTTTAATCCAACTTAGATATATAATTCGATTTTGTTTGACACATTTATTACTTTGAATGTAAAAACAAACAAACTTCTAAATACTCTCTTATCTATCAGAGTATCATGTGTATCTAATTATAGAGTTCATTCTTATATAACGCCAGAACTTTTTCTCTGTTGGTACCAGTGTAAAAAAAGCTATCACTAAAATAAATTTTATTTTATAACTTTAAGCTTTATGCACTTATTCTTACAAAATTCAAGCTGAAGGCCAAAACTTGAAATTGTCTCCTAACGCATTTTATTTTCTCCTTGTTATTATTTCTGTCAGATTTTCAGATAAGATTATGAAGGTTCTTATAATGTTTTCCAAGACATGTTGCAGTTAACACATGTTTACCAATACCACCATTACATATATTAATATTTTGTAATGCAAATATCATCGAGTCACCAGGCTAGTGCACATTGTTATAGAAACACAATCAAGACATCTGGCAACTACACCATGTTTGTCAGTATTATCAAGTCACCTTGCAAGTACGCTGTTCTTTATCCGCATTTTCAAGTTACATGGTGGTCATATGTTTTTTCCAATACCATTAAGTAACTTAGCAGCTACATTAGGTTTTATCAGTACTATTAAGTCGCCTAGCAGCTTAACTACATTTCACCAATGGAGTGAAATCACCTGCTAGCTACACCATGTTTCACCAACACAGCAAAATAACTTGAGAGCTACATCACGTTTTATAAATACAGCAAAATAGCCTAACAGCAACATCATCTTTTATAAATACAGCAAAATAACCTGACAACTGCACCATGTTTGTTTGCTTTTTAAATAAGAAAAATAACATAATAGCTACGTCATGTTTTATAAATACAATAAAATAAGGTAGAAGCTACTACATTTTTTACAAAAACATCAATATCACTTGACAGCTTGAACATATTTTTTATAAGAAAAGTAAAATCTCCTGGAATATATGCAATGTTTTGTCATTATTCATTATGCCACATGACAGTAAAAAATAAATCATCTATTGTAAAAATAGAATAAATAACTTCTGATATGATCCCCCTAAATTAAAAATGACAACAATAGCTTTTTTAAAATAACTCTTAGGCAAATATATTTTTGTTTTGGAATGTGAATAAGTGTGATTGGTTTGTAAAACAAATAAACAGAATATTCGATAAATATTTCTTAAAAATCGAGGACCAAACGTTTTAAATACAACTGATTATTGCCTGGCATGGCCAAGCGCGTTAGGTGTGCGACTCGTAATCCGAGGGTCACGGGTTCGCGCTTGCGTCGCGCTAAACATGCTCGCCCTCCCAGCCGTATAAAGTGACGGTCAATCCCATTCGTCGTTGGTAAAAGAGTAGCCCAAGAGTTGGCGGTGGGTGGTGATGACTAGCTGCCTTCCCTCTAGTCTTACACTGCCAAATTAGGGACGGCTAGCACAGATAGCTTTCGAGTAGCTTTGTGCAAAATTCCAAAAAAACAACAAAAAATAACTGATTATTTCATAAAACCGCAAAATAAGTAACTGGAAATACTTATTAAATATTTACTTTTGACAACGCCATCTTTGTTGAATTGCATGAACTACTTTTCTATGCACTACTTCTTTAAAGGGATTTGATATTGACTTACATTGTGTAGTTTTCTGTCTTGTGTGATATAAAGGTAGTATAGCTCATGTTTAATTATTAAACAACAGTATATGAATGATCGACGCTTGTGTAATCTCCTGAAAATGGCGTAATTACGTCAGAATGTATATAGAGTTTTTTATGTGGCGGCCGTTTCTAGCTTCATAAAATATGTTTTAATTATGTACAGTATAACATTTTGTTTTTATTTATTTTTCATCCTTTACCTTCTCTACGATGAATTTTTTTTATCTTTTCCAATTTTAAAAAATGTCCCCTAAAGACAAAGTGGTATGTCTGCGGATGTACGACTCAGAGTCCGAGTTTCGATACTCGTGATTGGCAAAGCAGAGATAACCAATTGTGTAATTTTGTGATTAATTACAAACAACAACAAAACAACAACTTTAAAAAATACTAGTTTAAATTTAATAATTCATTCCGGCATGGCCAGATGGTTAGGGCGTTTGACTTGTAATCTGAGGATTGCAGGTTTGAATCCTCGTCACACCATACATGCTTGCTCTTTCAATCGTGAGAGTGTTGTAATGCGATGATTAATCCAATCATTTGTTGGTAAAAGAGTTGCCCAACATTTGTCGGTGGGTGGTGATGATTAGCTTCTTCCCTCTAGTCTTACACTGCTAAATTAGAAATGGCTAACTCGTGTAGCTATGCGCGAAATCCAAAACAAACAAAGAAAATTTGATATTTTTTTGTTTAATTTTTAACCTCCATCTCTACAACATTCACCTCCATTTCTCTTCTTTTATTGTTCGGTTCATTTTGGTTTTTCACTTTTTTGTCATTGCCATTCTATTTAGTTATTGTTTATAATTTCTAGATTTTGACAGAAATCCATAGCTTCATCTACGTTTATATCATTTACTTCCAAAATTTTAATTGCTTCCCTTATGACAAAGATGTGTTGATTTATATGTCTGGGATATTAGCACGTCACTTGCAATATTGTTATTTATGTGCAATATTTTCCCATATTATGCAATCTTATGTGTCAAACAATACGATATTTCTGTCACGGTCTGTAGTTTTTGGTTTCAGATATTATATTTATCTACACTTTTATAGTCACATATACTTGTGCCCCATTGTAGATCTTTGAGTGTCACATGTTTTTAAATATTTGTATCACATTCTACAAGTTTATGTGCCACATATCACAACACTTATGTGACATTCTACAACTTTACGCGACAGATTATAATATTTATATATAATTTTATTGTCACATCTTACAATATTTGTATCCCATTCCATATATTATAGCTATAGACAATATAATATTTTGTACTAAGTTCTACTTCCCTGTGTTTTATACATTATAATATTTGGGCCATATTCTGTAGCTTTATGTGTTACATTATACAGTTTCATGTGTTTATGAATTTTGTTATATCTCTTTCATAGTGTTTGGTACTGTCAAACTCTATGTCAGAAAACACACTTTTTGTATCATGCATTAATATTTTTATTATATTCTCAAACTTTAGTATTTCAGACCTACATTTTAAAATGCGAATATTTATTCTTTAGGTAGTAGTAAAGTTTAATAGAACTTGTTATAGCGAACGGTAACTAAGCCACGCTGTGAACTCTACACGAAAAGCTACACTGATGACGCAAAGGTTGCCATAGCAATCTTAGTAGAGCGTAAGTGATGCAGAGAAACACCAGGTGAAGGTTAACAACGAAACAAAAGCGCGCGTTAGACACAAATATATATATATATAAAAACTAGTTCGGCCTATTTAACAGTTCTTTGTGACTGTGAACATAATAGCATTCAGTATATTCAGTGAGGAGATGTACATGTTAAGCGTAAATCTGTAAAAGCAGGGTAATCAATTTATTACGGACACTACACACTAGCAGAACATAGCTTAACTGAAGGAAAACTTGAAAAAGTGAGTTAAAAAGATTTCAGAAGTTGAACATAGGAAAGAAATAAAAAACAACATTCGTTTATTACTGTATTTTTTTCAAACAACAACGCCACATTGTATATTTTAATGTAATTAAGTCAGTAAGTGAATTCACACAGAACACGAGAAACGCCTACATTAGCTTTGGTTTGTTTTGTATGTTGTTTTTTTTTTAAAGGCAAAGCCACCGTAAACACGCAACCCGTAACAAACGCATCTACCTTGAAAAAAGAAATAAAAACTTAAAATAGAAAATATTTGAAATTGGTATACGAGAAAAATAATTAAATGGACTGTTTCGGTAGAAAGAGTGTCTCCCCCACTTACATCGATTTTAACCATTTTTCAAATAATCTGTAGAGGACCAGTACAAAGGGTTTGTTAGTAACACAGAACACAGTTTAGGAAATCACTTGTACTACGTAATAAGCAAAATATGATTAGATAATCGAACACTATTTTATAACGCTAAAATCGGTAGTGAGCACATTACATTTAGCCTATAATGTAGCTTTCTGCTTAACAACAAACCAACAATTGTACTTTACAATTACAAAAATTCGTTTGTTTGTTGTCAACTGTGAATCTTTATTCTTCTCACAGCAGGTATCGAAACTCCAATTTAACACTTTAATCTCTCGTACTTAACGTTGAGCAACTGAGAAACTACATGTATATTCCTGCTAACTGAATATATTTATTAGAATCTGTTGTTTATTGAAGACGGACGTGACGGTGACAGTGTAAATAGAAAACAACTGCAAGCACTGTGCTAGTGTCTCCCTGTCAAACTAGTTAGAGAATTTAGAGGTTTGATCCTCGCGGTGGACACAGTACTGATAGCTCATCTGTAGTTATGAACTAAAATTAACAATATGAACTTCAACTAAACTTTTTGATAATATAAGGCTAGAACCTCATCCAAAGCCAATATTCTACTCATTAGGTCAAAACAAATTACAATGCGCAAAACATTAAACTTTTTTTTTTTTAGAAGTATGACTGCATGACAAATCCAAATTATATTATATGTACACACATCTGGGATTCTTTAGGTTTTATTCCTTGGCACATGTGTCATGTTTAATGTTCAAATGATCGTGAGTTTTTAATATGAAATTTTCGTGTAAAACATCAAACACGACCTTTAATGGAAAAAAGTACAGGCAAATCTGTATATCATCTTTGTTAAATTTTCTCCCGTTTGCATTAAATCGTTGTTCTCTGAAGATTTTTATAACTGTTATTGAAAACAGGTCCATGAAAAAATATCCCTGAAAGAAGCAAGTTTTTCATTCGTCTTATCTATAAAATAAATTTAATTTAACATAAAGGCTGTGCTGTGAGTCTTTGTGTCAAAATTCTAAATGAAGTTTAGTCGTTTGTTTTGAATTTTGCGCAAAGCTACTCGAGGGCTAGCTGTCCCTAGTTTAGCAATGTAAGACTAGAGGGAAGACAAATGATCATCTAAAGGGAAGGCAGCTAGTCATCACCACCAACCGCCAGCTCTTGGGCTACTCTTTTACAAACGAATAGTGGGATTGAGCGTAACAGTATAAAACTCCCATCACTGAAAGGGCGAGCATGCTTTGGTGTGATGGAGATTCAAACCAGCGACTTTCAGATTACGAGCCAAATGTCTTAACCGGTTAACCTGGCCAATTAAAAAATGAATAAATTAAATAATTTTTAAAAATCAAGATAAATGTATTAAAAGCTGGTAGATATCGCTTTAATTAGCAATAAAGGGGCTGTTTCATTATTTCTCTTCAACTTTAATAAACAATTTTTGATAATAACATAAAGTATAATCAAACAAGCGCATGCACAAAAATGTCCTTTGCGATAATTTAGAAAGCTACTTCTCTATAACTTCTGCAAGTTTAAAAACTGCTATTTATCTAAAAGAAAAGAAAATAGCATAAATATTTTAATAATAACTTGTAATCCTGTAGTAATATTACAATCACAAGTGTGACTTAGGTTTAACCTAACCGCTTGTTTGACTGCGAAGTGGAATGGAAGCTAAAAGCAAGTGAAATTTATAAAGAGAAAAAATTAAATTTATGTTAATTATGACAAAAGATCATTTACACTTCGTGCATTGGTGTTTGGAGCATGAATCCAAGAGTCCGTGATTCTCATCTTGTTGCTTCAAAATTGCACTCTACCTTTTGGGGTGATGGGTTAGTTATAAAAGTACCCATCAAAACATTATACTCTATTAGAACAGCCCAAGAAATTACGTTGGGTGCTGTTAATTAGCTGTCTTCATTCTAGTTTTACAATACAAAATTATATACAGATTTTGCAGGTTTGTAGCTTTCACTGGGATCTCTGAAACAATCAAACAACGACGTTTAATTCGAAGAGTTTTAAAAAGTGATACATGAAGCTTAATTTGGGAATTGTTTATTATACAGTTTATTTTATGGTGCTTACTTTGTTCCAATAACATTATCAACCTTACATGATAGGAAACGTAACAATTAATTTCAGTGTTAAGAATTTATAACTCAAGATGTTTTATGGTTAAATTTATCAAACTTCTATTCCTTTAAAGTCAGTAAAACAACAACCATGAAATGATTCAAAAGCTTTCAGCGTTTTTCGGAGACCAACAGAGAATGCAGATGCATATGCCAGAATATTATTATATACTTGTGGAAATGATGATGAGATGACCGACCAGTCATATGACTGAGTAGTGTGACTTCATTGTATTTAAACATACGCACTTTAAATAATAATTTAATAAACCAGGGTATATTTTAGACCGCGCATGCTTACCGAAGCATCCTTGTAACATTGAGAAGAGAAATGCTGCGATCGACATGTGTAATTGTTTGAAAACCTGTGGTTGTGTGTAAACCAAACAAAAAGGGATGGTTTTGTTTGTTTTGAATTTCGCGCAAAGCTACACGAGGACTATCTACGCTAACCGTCCCTAATTTAGTTGTGTAAAACTACACGGAAGGCGGCCAGTCATCACTACCCACCGCCAACTCTTGGCGCTACTCTTTTACCAACGAATAGAAGGATTGGCTGTCACATTATAAGATCCCCACGGTTGAAAGGGCGAGCATGTTTGGTATGACGGGGATTAAAATCTGCGACCCTTGGATTACCAGTCAAGTGCCTTAACCACTTATCCATGCCGCGCCAAACAAAAAGGGGAGTAAATTAGAAATGCAGCAGTCTATGCAACGAAAAATCTCTGTCTAAAACCAGTTCCAGACTGGATTTTATCACTCGTATCGTAGAACTGAAGAGTGAACGAGGGTTAACAAAACATTAGAGTCGTAAAGTTAGTAAACAATAGTCGAGAACCAAAGCCTCGTGAAACAAAAGCATGGAAGAAAAATAGGCTTAAATCGACATGTAAAGTTAGCGGATTAAATAGATTGATAGCAAAATTGTTCTTATCCTCAAATTACTTCATAAAGCCGATCTCTTCTTAGAAAAATAAGTAAAACCGAAATTTATTGGGTTTTCTTTTGTATTTTTCAGTATTGAGATGCAATTTAATGAAAAATAGGCATCTGTTTGTTAAACATGAAAAACAATCAACTAGTTTTGGAAAGTTTATTTCAAAAGGGACGTTTATGTTTGCTATATGATAACTGTAATTATTAACGTTTTTTGTACTATTTTGCCGTACATGAAAGTTTTGTTATTTGATTTATTTAAACATTTAAGATTTATATTTCACTATAAAAACGACAGATGACAGCACAATACATTTAATGTTTTTGATGTTAGTAATTATGTATAATCTACACAGTGTTGTGTTTCAATGCATCATTTTGTACCTGTACACTGATAACCTTTTACTCAAGACTATTACCTTCTCAACTTCTTAAACAACGAAATAACAAAGTAATTATTACAGTTCGTACAAGATGCTTCATAATACCAGTGAAACTATTTTTTGTTATAATTACTTTTACGCTCAACTGGATGGACAACATAAAATAAACTTTTAACTTATCAGAAAACTTTCAGAAATTAATATTGAAATAAAACTTGAGTATACGATGTAAAGTTTTCCTGTTCACATAAGCCCTTGGCTATCCAGTTTTAATTGGTTTGATAGATAAACTATACTTGTAAAATTGCACAAATATTGACAAATAAATGGTATTCTGTAAAATAAATTAATCAAACACTATCGCTGAACTCTTTCAGAACTATGCATACTGCATTGACTCTTTTATTAAAACTTGTTCAGTTTAAAGGAAAGTTTTCAGTAAATTTATAATTAATCGCATAGATTTGAATTTTTTTTTCAGTTTAAATTCCTCAATCTTCGTTACCGATACAAACAACACACTAACAACTGTTACTCTGTCATAAAAGTCTACCTATAAGTGTTCTTAACCCTGACGAAGAAGGAACACCAATTACTGAAAAAAATACTAATGCTATGTAGGCATAGCTAAGTAACTGTATTTCAACACTGACAAAGAAGGAGATAATTAAATCGTCTCTCAGTTGTTCAGCGGTAAGTTTTAAAGCTTTACAATGTTAAAAAGAGGGGTTCGTATACCCGTAGTGGACACGGCACAGATAACACATTCTTTACACTTAACAATAAAAGATATGAAACTAACCCTAAAGTAAACCAAATACCGAACTAACCCAAGTAAATATGCAAAAACTAAGTATATTTTAGAAACTTTACAAAATGATTACGAAATACTGGTGACTTTTGGAACGCGAGATTTTTTTTATTATTATTCTACGTTTTACGGTTGTTTTCTTTCGATATGGAACAAATTTAAATGAATCTACATTTGATCTATGGCAGATATACCAGTACTATCTAAAATCTGATATTGAAGATAACTTATGATAAAATCAAGCTGTGAAAATTAGAAGTAAAGTCCTGCTAAAATTGTGGTCCTTCTACAAGATTACAATATTTTACGGTAAAATTAATATCATTATTTCTTTCACTACTATTTAGTTTAAAGTCGAGTTTTCACTGGGTAGAATCTTTATTCATATCTCAAGTTGGTACACTGTAATTAGTCGTAAACCTTGTAAATAACTTAGCGTTAGATACTTTCCTTGCAATACAATTCACATTTTAAAATGATCTTTAGAGCGGCGACATTGTAAAACCACTCTTAATTCGTTAGGAGCCAATGGGTTTGTTTGTTTTGAATTTCGCACAAAGCTACTTGAGGCCTATCTGTGCTAGCCGTCCCTAATTTTGCAGTGTAAGACTAGAGGGAAGGCAGCTAGTCATCACCACCCACCGCCAACTCTTGGGCTACTCTTTTACCAACGAATAGTGGGATTGATCGTCACATTATAACGTCACCACGGCTGAAAGGGCGAGCATGTTTGGCGCAACGGGGATGCAAACCCGCGACTCTCAGATTACGAGTCGCACGCTTTAACACGCTTGGCCATGCCGTGCCTTGCTCCAGTGGGAAAACATTACTTCAGTATTATGTAAACCTGGACAGAAAGAATTTCACACTGTAGTAGTATTTGGTTTAGTTTCTTTTGAATTTCCAAAAAAGCTGCACGAGGGCTATCTGCACTAGCTGTCCCTAATTTAGCAGTGTAAGACTAGAGGGAAGGCAGCTAGTCATCACTACCCACCGCCAACTCTTGGGTTACTCTTTTACCAACGAATAGTGGGAATGACCGTTACTTTATAACGCCCCCACGACTGAAAGAGCATATTTTGTGCGACAGGGATTCAAACCCACGACCCTAAGATTACGAGCCGAACACCTTAAACTTAACTCATGACGGCCCCTAGTAGTAAAAGATAAAAACACAACGAAGTTTGTTTTATGCGGTCACTTTTAATGACATTTGCTACATACATTCTTACGACATTAATAATGAAATAAAATTTCCATAGTTAATCCACACATGAGATTTTAATAATAATATCAAATCGAATAAAATTTATGATATTTATGGGGTTTTCCACACCTTTTAACTCACCATACAGTAACATAATTTAATTTAGAAGTATAAATAATAATACGGCATTACGGTTAATTTTTTATTTAATATTTTACGGCGGACCAACTACTTCCAGTGATTGCATTACAGTTTTCTTTTTTTTCGATAAATATATTTTTAATTTTACCTTTGATGGAAATTTAAAAAAAATGTCTAATGTAAAATTAAATCGGCTTATTCTTTGCTATGACTTTAAGTGTATATTTTAAGCAAACAACAGATTAAGAAAAGTTGGTTCGAAGATAAGAACAAAATTACACAAAAAAATGATAGTCGTATAGAAAAGTTAATGTTAAAATCAGTTAGATTTTTTTAAATTTACTCAACCAGCAGCATTTTACAAATTGCATTACAGCATCGTTTTATGTTTGTTTTATACTTTTTGGAAAAATTACAGGTTTTCTAAATATTAAATGTCTGATCTGTGGTCATCTGAATCACTGTCCGCGGTGAATATCAAGCGATGTACCCCACCTTACCTTCTGTGAGTATCTAAAATTATTGTTATTACCTCTCATTATTATCAAGTATTATTATATTTATCATAGTTAAATATTACATTGTTATCGAAGTGCTGTAGGGTCTCGTTTCTATCAAGTGTTACTGTTTTATTATTGTTGAAGTGCTATTATATTTTATCATAATTAAGTATTGTTATATTTTATCGTTTACTGAATATTACTACATTTCGTTGTTTTTTAAACGTTGTAATATAGAAAGTCATTTAAACCTTTTTCTTTAAACAATAATTAATTTCAAGATTCGGTATTGTTCCCAGTGATCTGTCAACATCCATTACTTCTTAACATGGCCAGTCTGTGAAGCTTTCATAAATCAACGGATACTTTAGGCCTACGACTTTTATACGAACACATAAACAAACAAAAAGCATAAAAGTCCATTAAAATGACATTGGGATGGCTTAACAGATGTGTAGTTGAAATGAATTGCTGCGATTCCGTTTTTTCATCTATCTTTCTCGTGAAAATACCCACTGATTTTAACGTATGGCTAGAAAGACACCTGAGAATGTCTGACTTGTGAATCTTCATCAATTTCAAACCGTTGTTTGTTATTTCGTTAACATTACCAAAAGATATATCTAGCTTCACCACATCACCTTTTTGGATCGAAAGGGTCTTTTTCGTAACTGTAATTTCCATTATGTGGACTAGAGCCATGATCTGCATTGAACTGAGTTAAGATGTTGTTTCAGAACCATTGGCTCTCCACTGTTTAACAGACAAGCATGGAGGCATTTTACAAGTTTGATTAACGTGATTTGCTGTTATATAAGTAACAGATGCGTATCTAACACAAGACGGTAGTCATAGAGTAATCCACACATTCGAAAGGAATAAATATACAATTTACATGCGTTTACATAATTTACAGATGTGTTTCATTGTCATAAAAGTGATGTTATACGTAATTCTTACCAAGCAGTTTTATATTTTGGTTGGTCTTGTTAAAGCTATGGATTTCAGAGCCGGTGAGCGGAGTTCTTATCCGAGTGAAAACAAAATATTCCACACATTTCAATCTGAGGATGCATTGTAACAACTAGTCCCTTAACACGGATGGTGGGCAGTAGAGTGCTGCAGACTCCCTGCCTTCTTTTTGGTCAATGAGCCAAAACTTAAGACAGCAACAAGTTACTTTAGTGGCCTTATCATAAAACACTAAATGTTATTGTATCTCATTGTTATTCACGATTTTTTTTATTTTATATATTATAAATATTGAATAAACACTTGTTTCTTAAAACGTGGATACGTTAAAGTGAAAAAATATACATTATTCTCTTCATCTTAATATCATTCGTCTGTTAGTTGTTTTTTATTCCAACGATTCCGTCTTTATCGTTTTTCACATTGCTTGTTCCCGTTTACTTAATCTTATCTTTATCATATTCTCACTCTTCATTGATTCTGTATTTCAACTGTTTCTTCACACTCTCACTCTTCATTTATTCTGTATTTCATCTGTTTCTTCACACTCTCACTCTTTATTGATTCTGTATTTCATCTGTTTCTTTTCTTTTTCATCTTTATTTCTTGTTATAAATATTCTCTTTACTTTATCAGTTTTTTATTTAACTCAACTATGTCATTACTATTTTTTATAATTTTTCAACTTAAATGATATTTTTTTAGAAACCTATATCTATATAGTTTTAAAATATACACATAAATATCTAAATTAGGATTCATGGTGGTTCCACTTAAAGATGAGTATGTATAACAGAAATGGAATTCTTTTATTTTTTAACCATTGTTCTATATTTTACCGGTTTCGTAACATCATGAACCTCTCTTCCGTATAAAATGTAAAAAGAAACGAGGAAACAGATAAAACACGTGTGAAATATGATAGTTTTAAGTTTTTATATTTGTATAGATATACTTTTTTGAATTTAATATTTCTTAAAATTTTTAAGGAAATCAGTTTGCACAGTAATAATGATATAACCACTACAATACAATATCCAAATTCCAAAGACTGCAAGTATTATTTTCGGCAACTAATTTATTTATTTGTTCTAAAACTTTAAATTTTCTTTAGAGTTAACCAGAGTGTACTAGAGGTACATCTGAAATACGTGCCAAAATCTCTGAATTCCTGTATATAAAGTATCTTGTCTTCTAACAGCTTTCATTTAAACTTTAAATAAACTTTAAAACGACACTAACTAATTTTTAAAGATTAATATTCTCTATATTTAATCAAAATTTAAAAGGAAAAAATTGAGAAAAAATATCCATTCGATCCGTTGAAAGTTAGAATTACAGAAATAAAAATGTTTACTTACTGATCAGGATTGATTTTCCTGATTTCTAATGCGATATCTATTGGTACTTTCTTCAACATAGGATTCTCTACAAACAAAAACATTTTAAGCGTTAATAAAAGTTTTAGTATTACAATAAAAATAATCTTACACCTTAAATAACTTCTACCCCATTGGTCAAGTTTATCTAATTTTGACAACACGTAAAATTCATAATTTATTTTGACTTAAAATAAATTTTATTTCTTGCCCAGTAAACTCCCAAAACTCAATAAATATTTTATCATTTTTATATACGTCTTATAATGTATTTTTACGTCATGTGAAATAAAACAGACCAATATTATTTCACATTATCATAAGACCCTAGAACAGTGTTTCTCAAATATTGGGTCGCGACCCCCTTGAAAATTGCAATCAAATTTCCGGAGGGGGGGTTACGTGCTGTCTGCGTTCAGTCAAATTTTGTTTAGTTCTCAGGTTCTAAGAGAGGTGCACATATAACTTCCATAATGAAAAGTAACAATCTTTTTATTCATTCTTGTAATAGTAGTGGGGGTTCGTGACGATTACATTCAGGCTAGAAAATCCGGCTGATAAAAACTTCCCTGAAATTTCATTTCCTTGCTCGAGATTGTCATAAGCTATATTCTGTAATGCAACCACTTAAATGTTAGCTAGAGGGTGCATGACATTAATTTTGAAAACTTTAATTATTTGGACCTAGAAAATTCCAAACAATTTTATGTTAAATATTTGTATGTTTAAGGTGTGGTTATAAATATGAGAGATAGTAAGGCATAATAAACTTGTTTCTCATTAGTATGTTGATTGGTCAGGCAGTATTTTTACTTCAACTAGTGGTGAAACCGTCAGTATATTCAGTTACTCGATCGATCAGTCGTGAAGTGCATCTAAACCTATTTTCGCCCCCAGTGGCTCAGCGGTATGTCTGCGGACTTACACGCTAAAATCCGGGTTTCGATACCCGTGGTGGGCAGAGCACAGATAGCCTATTGTGTAGCTTTGTGCTTAATTCAAAAAACAACTAAACCTATTTTACTTTGGAGTAGTACAGTTAGCTTGGTTCTGGAATTTCGCACAAAGCTACTCGAAGGCTATCTGTGCTAGCCATCCCTAATTTAGCAGTGTAAGACTAGAGGGAAGACAGCTTAGTCATCACCACCCACCGCCAACTCTTGGGTTAATCTTTTACCAACAAAAAGGGGGGTTGACCGTCACATTATAACGCCCCAACGGCGGGGAGGGCGAGCATGTTTGGCGCGATTCGGGCGCGAACCCGCGACCCTCAGATCTGGCCATGCCAGATCACAGTTAGCTTAGCCGTAAATGAGACATTCAATACACAACTGTACAAACTTATAGAAATGTTAAAAAGTAAGAAATTAATATACTACCGTTACATAAATTGGATTGCGAATTATTTTTACCAGATAATTTAAAATAACCTACCAAAGAGTGAATAATGTAACAATGATTTAATAAATGGTGTTTGTCACATTATATGAGCATTATTATACATTAAACCATATGTATAAATTTTATTCTGCTATAAGATGGTAGATTTGGGTTTTTATCACTTTACTTTGAAAACATTAGGACTATTTTTCTTTGAGTTATTACACTATTTTTTGTAAAGTTATGAGGTCCTGATTTCAAACTTGAAATGACATTAAGCAAATTTCCGATCTTATCATATAGTCATTTGGAAAATTTTGTTTTTCTCGTACCTTAAATACACAACGTCTGGATTTCATATTATTATTTAATACAATTTTAATCTATAATTTTAAGGTTAGATTTTACTATGCTATCTGTCAGACCGAAAATTTAGATTTTAACACGTCTAAAACAATTCTATGCTTCGTCGTACTATTTGATAAACTTACGACTTGTATTTCGGGCTTCTGCTTCTTAGTATTCATACTTATTTTTTGAATAGGTGTTTATTTTTAGTTGTTTTATAATTTCACTTAGATATTTTATAGTTGATATTTTCGGACATTCAGTTACCCAAGCCCTTTCACACATGTGGTCAGCTTCCGGTCAGTGACCTCTTTCTTTCTTTCTTTGTGAACCTGACGATGACCGAAGAAGATCGAAACATTGTTCTCTCTTCATTGTAAAATATTTTATCAACTCAAACGAGCCGTTTTTACATATATATTTCTCTACAAGAGGGTTTTCTCGACATCACTGATTATATTTCATCTTTTCCGATATATTTTAAGACTAATATTCAACGTGCTATCTGGTTGACTTTAGGCTTATACTTTGCCAAGTTTGTTGACAGATTCAGGCAGACTTCCTAAGCTTTGATTTGTATTATTTTGAAATGATTTAGGACACATTTATCACTGTCTGTAAAAATATTAAAAGTTAATTGGTTAAAAATTAATAAACCATTGAATATTAACAACATGTATTTATTTATTAGTATTTTTTCTTGCCAGCAAACATTTTATTCGTGACAAACGTAGTGAGATTGTTTATGATTCTTGATGACGAGGAACCTTGAAGTAAAAATGTATCACAGGACGGCTGGTATGGGTATTAGCACTTACTAATAAAGCAGAGAACAACGTTTTGACCTTCTTAACAAAGCTTGTTAAGCTGAAGATGACCTACGAAGGTCGAAACGTTGTCCTCTGCCTTACTGGTAAGTGTTAATACCCAGACCAGCCGTTCTGAGATACATGTTTGTGATTCTGTTATATTAAAACTTCGCTAACGTGATTTCAAAGATCTGAACAGAGTAATGTTGAAACTAGGATAGATGCTGTGCATTTTAGTATATTTATTTAAACTGAAATGTTAAGATGTATAACAATGTACAATTTCTAACAAATTTTTTTGTCCTTTTCCTGACAGCCAGCTGCGCAAAATGCCATCCAGGACGATCACATTACAATCTACGTCCTTCTAGCCGGTGTGGCGGGAGGTTTGGTACTAGCTGTCGTCGTGATGGTGTGTTGTAAGCTCTGTCTCCGAAAGAAAAAGCCTTTAACAAGGTGAAAAGTTTAATTACACTTATGTATTAAAAATGATAAGATATTTCAGTTTTATAACCAATTTTTATGTGTTTAAAATGAGAAAATAGATGCAGAACGTGAGCAAATTGTGCATTAATTTCAATTCAAATAACACTTCTCAAATTAATTTATAGAATTTTCTTCGAAAATTAAATTTCCCGCTATTTCATTTTCATCACAAATCTATCAAAATCATTTTCCTTAAACTTTCATACAAATGTAGGTTTTTTTCACTAAACACAGATTATACAATGAATTATTTCTCTTTATAGACTTACACATATATAAATCAACATTTGAAATGTAATATAATAAAACGTTTGAAGAGAATGCTGTTAGAATTTTACGGTGACCCGGCATGGCCAAGCGTGTTAAGGCGTTCGACTCGTAATCTGAGGATTGCAGGTTCGCATCCCCGTCGCGCCAAACATGTTCACCCATTGAGCCGTGGGGGCGTTATAATGTGACGGTCAATCTCACTATTCATTGGTAAAAGAGTAGCCCAATAGTTGGGGGTGGGTGATAATGACTAGCTACCTTCCCTCTAGTCTTCACAACTAAATTAGGGACGGCTAGCACAGATAGCCCTTGAGTAGCTTTGTGCTTTTTGTTTGTTTGTTTAGAATTAAGCACAAAGCTGCACAATGGGCTATCTGTGCTCTGCCCACCACGGGTATCGAAACCCGGATTTTAGCGTGTAAGTCCGCAGACATACCGCTGAGCCACTGGGGGGCAGCTTTATGCGAAATTAAAAAACAAACAGAATTTTACGTATATGGAATTTTTTACTATCCAACCTGACATGATTCTAGAATACCCATTGTATGTATAAAGGATAATGTTAAAGGGCAAAATAAATATAGCATAGAAAAGAACACGTCTTACAGTTTTTTAATGAAAATAACTTCTAAGAGAACCGTTTTACGGGGCTTAGTAGTTCAATAAACTACAATTTGATATAAATAATCAAGTGGTTTCTCTAATTCTATGACACTAAAGTATTATTATTTAGTGAAATAAAAGCCACTTATTAAAAAGTTTGTTTTCCGTAGCCAACGTAAATACTAAAATAAAATATTACTAAATTCCCGTTGTCTGGCTTTCTGTTCGTTTTGTTACGGAGGAATGATGTGATTGCTTGTAGTTTACTCTGACATAGAAATGTCGCTGAGACCACATTTAGCCTTCCAGTGATATTTTTGTTTGTATTTTTAAACCGTCTGCTTCATGTACAAGAAGTAGGCGTGTTTTTTTTTTTTCGTTTTGAAAGAGAAACTTAGTAAAAAAAATTATAGCTTTTGTTAATTTAACTGTCGTGAAATGCCAAAGTTCACAATTAAGAAACACATAAAAAACAACTTTTCAAACTTTATATAACGTGTAAATGTGTAATCAGTTAGACAAACATCTAACGGCGAGTAAAAAAACAATCTTTATATGACAGAGATAAAAAAAAGTGTTAAAATCGTGTTGTTACAATAAAATAAACTATGGTAAATATATATAGTTTCGATAGTTTTTGTCTAATTTTATTTTGATGTAGTTTTTGTATTTCAGTATATTTTCTCAGACATTAAAGACTTAATATAGTCAAGTTAAATCCAGAAATAAATAAACTCAAGTCTAACGCATTTACAACTAATTAGTACTTCTCTCATGTTCACAAGAGTCATGACCGTCTGTAAACCTACTTTTAAACTTTTTTCATGAGTGCGTGACCAACGCCAAACAGATAAGAACATTCCTTCCTGTACCACACCTAGTTCTTCTGCCCAGTATTATGAAAGGATTTCCCAGACAAACAAATAAATATACCCCATAAATCAACATATGATTTGCAAGTTAATATTAGATATTTTTTGTACCTTTCAGGCAGCATGTGGTTTTTAATCGGAGTTCAGAGCGTCAGCATACGAGAGCGCGCAAATATCATAGCCTCGACTCCAGTGTTAGCGTGGAGATAGAAACCAGCTGCGGGTTTTCGGACAATACCTCGTCACCAAGGTAACTTTAATCCTAACGAAGAAAAAAAAAGTTTAATTTCATTTTAAACAACTAATAATAAGTTGTTGCCGTAACAGTAAAGTATAAAGGAAAATGATGAAGTATTAATTCATGACATTTTTTTTATTTCCGTACGGAATAATCCTGAATTCGTTTTAAGTATTCTGTAATTTCATATTCCACACCTTTCACGTTTCACCAGAAAATTCCTAATTCTCTCAGCGGATTAGTTCAAAATTCACCAGAAAAACTATTAGTGATTGAAATATGTTGGAAAAAGTGTGATTCGACCTCTAATTTCTTTACTTTTTATAAAGTAAAATTAGTCTCTTGGTATTTTATTGTTTATTTTGTTATTAAGCACAAAGCTACAAGTAGTTGATCATTTTGTATCACAAAATCTATATTTGATTTCGTTAACTATTAGGCCCGGCATGACCAAACGTGTTAAGGCATGCGACCCGTAATCTGAGGATCACCGGTTCGCGTCCTCCTCGTGCCAAACATGCTCGCCCTTTCAGCCGTGGAGGCGTTATAATGTGACGGTCAATCCTACTATTCGTTGGTAACAGAGTAGCCTAAGAGTTGGCGATGGATGGTGATGACTAGCTGCCTTCCTTCTAGTCTTCACAACTAAATTAGGGACGGCTAGCACAGATAGCCCTCGAGTAGCTTTATGCGAAATTCAAAAAACAAACAAACAATCGTTAACTACTGGTAGCATTATATTAATATTTCTTATTACTTTACAAAAAAAAACATTTTCACCTGGGCCAAATATAGCGGTTGAAAATTAAAATTGTTTCTTAATATGCTATGGCTTTACATCGGATTTAATGTTGTGTAAATAAAACACTTTAAAGCCTTCACAATTTACATACATCTTAGTTTACACCCTTGGATAACTTTGTGTTATGTCTATCTTCAAGAAATGTAGTATATTTTACTAAGAAATAATGTGTCGCGTGTATTTTGGTAAAATAGAATAACTTTGACAATTATTTTTTAACAATGTAAGAGGGCCCGGCGTGACCAGATAGTTAAGGCGCTCGACTCGTAATCTGAGAGTCAAGGGTTCGAATCTCCGTCACACAAAACATGCTCGCCCTTTCAGCTGTGGGAGCGTTATAATGTTATGGTCAATCCCACTATTCGTTGATAAAAGAGTAGCCCAAGAGTTGACAGTGGGTGATGATGACCATCTGTCTTCCATCTAGTCTTACACTGTTAAATAAGGGACGGCTAGCGCACATAGCTCTCGCGAAGCTTTGCGCGAAATTCAAAAACAAACAAACAAAACAATGTAAGAGGGTGGTGTACCACGGAGTTGTCCGATTTAGGGTTAGTACAGAAGTAAATACGTGGCATGAAGTATTGTGGAAGGAAAGTCATTATAAGAATGTATGTGTTATTTCATACGTTTTACCAGGATAGAGGAAGACGTGTCCTATGAATGATATGAAATATTTTGGAAAGGATGCCTTTATAAGGATGTATGTGTAATGTCATTAATTTTATCAGGATAAATGAGGAAACGTGTTATTTGTGATAATATGAAACATTCCTAAAGAAAAGTCATTATAATATTGTTATTTCAAACAATGTTTCGTAAAACCCTGGCGAAAGCAGATTGTCCGAAACTTTGATTGAAATAAGATAACTTGGACATTGATTTCCCAGCGTGAGTTTCATAAGAAACTCTGTGAGAACGTTCAACTACTTACGTCATGAGAGCTTATCGACGTTAAACTCGTTCAATCACGTTTTTCAATCCTCAATTGGAACGTTACTGTTATAACTCACAAACGGCTTAAACTAGAACTATTGAATATAGATTGGTGAAACGCCTTCTTGACAAGTATATATACCCGATAAATTACAACTATCAATGATGTCATTCCGTCCAGACGTGACGTCGTTTAGGGATACCTGGATGAAGGGCACATATATATATATATGAAAGAAAAACGTGTAAAAGTGTATAATTATGCTACGACTATTTCGTATGTCACTTAGCGACCACTGAAATATTTTAGGTGATTTCTTGTTATGGTACACATTATTTTATAAATCCCGGATAAAGTTATACTACTACGTAAGTTAACTTTACACATCAAGGTCAAAATAGCATAGAGGTGAACTTGTTATCATGGGAACTACATCTTAGCCACTGATGCTGCGTCGAGATGTATGTTGCAAGCAACATCCATTATGCGTGATGTTTCTAATCGCTCGGGCGACATAGAGTTACCAACCACACCATCGTTCCTTATTTCGTAGTTGTCATGGTAATCAGTCCGCGACTTCCTTGCTGTCGGTATACCTTCTAGAAACTGTGGAGCGTGGGCGTAATATCACCTACACAAACCCACGAAAGGTCTCGACTTGCGCACTTTTAAAGTGTTTTTTGTTCATTGGCCTGAACAGAATTTGAATATAATTTCGTTTTCTCTACTCGTCACCTGAACTGGTGTCGGAAAGGGTATTTTCTTTCGTCACCATGCAGCTTGGTTGAGTGAGGCGTAAATACACAATCCCATGAAAAGCACGTAACAGAATTCGTTTTAACAAGAACAAACCTTTGACCTTTTTAAAATTGGAAAATATCTATAAGACATCTCTAGCAAACCAAATATGTAACAAAGAACTGCTCTAATCCTGTGACTTCAACATGAGAAATGGTAACTGCTCTTCAAACATCCTATGAGATAACACTTACAATATTGAAACGTGACAAACATACACTTCTGATCCTGTGATGTCAAATAAGACGATAAAATTCTGAGTTTCTTCCCATGTTCTGCCTCAGATGGTTTGGATGTGACAAAGGGTGGGCTAAATTATGAACTTTTTTCATTACAAACATTTTGTTTATTATATTTACAGCTGTAAGAGTACAGATTAGCTCCTAGTGTTTTCTTCATTTTGTTCAAATGTTTTAATTTTTAATTTCTAATTCAATAGTCAGGTAACGAGATTCAATGTCTGCCAGTGTAACTTAAAAATATGGCTTATTATTGAACTGTTATCATCAGTTTACTGTGTTTACTATTCTTACTCGCAAGTTTTTGATATGTGTGAATATACATATATATTTCATGTCAAATATTAATTTCTTAACCTTCAAACAC
This sequence comes from Carcinoscorpius rotundicauda, assembly GCA_011833715.1. NCBI lineage: Eukaryota > Metazoa > Arthropoda > Merostomata > Xiphosura > Limulidae > Carcinoscorpius > Carcinoscorpius rotundicauda. The sequence continues at coordinate 146,376,700 of CM022391.1, read as the reverse complement.
TCAAAAACTACAGGCAGTTTCTTTCATAGATCAGCAACTGATGTCATTTAACTCAAAGTGTGAACCACATATTTAGTTTGCAGATCTAAACTGCAGTTCAATTAAAAACACAGGCTCACACACACACATCTAAACTATTATTAAGTTACACAACATAGGAACACGAAACTACAGTTAGATTACACGATATAGGATGACAAAACACATCTAAACAAGTGTTAAATTACACAATATAGGATGACTAAACATACCTAATAATAGTTAAATTATACAACACTGGCTCATTAAAGACATCTATATTATTCAAATTGCATAACACAGACTCACTAAATACATCTAAACTATAGTTAAATTAACATAATAACATAATGTTTAGGGACAACAAAGCCAGCCAATCTGTTTGAAAAATAAAACTGTCTCAATTAAAGATGGCTTATACCCTGCTTAAATGTATATTTATGTCTTGTAGTTCTAGAATTCTCACTGTTAAGTATGAAAAATGTTGATGCATCAACATTATCACAAGTTTTACAATTTTAAATGCTTCAATCCTCTCTAACTCTTCTTTTTTTTCAAAATAAACTGATTTTAAGCATCTTAATCTCTCCTCAATGATAATTCCTCCATCCCAGGCATTATTATAGTAACACTCCTTTGAACCCTTTCGAACAATTCAATGTCTTTCCTAAAGTAAGGAGCTCAAGACTGAACACAATACTTCAAATTCTGCTGAACCAGTGACCTATACAATAGCCTGTATAATTTATAACCTCTTTAGACTTGTTTTCAGTATTTCTCTAGATACAACCTAAAATCCTATTTGCCACACCACTAGCAACAACACACTGTTTGGATAGCTCAAAAGGCTGATCAACCATTATGCCTTGATCCTTTTCTTTCATGACAATGTTAAAGTTATTCCAATCCAAATTATACTTATAATTCAAATTATGATAGCCCACACCTGATATATTGCACTTATTATAATTAAAATCCATCTATCATTCATTTGCTCAAATATCTAAATGATCTAAATCCTTTTGTTGAGCATCATCTTCTTCACAGCCAGCAACACCCAAGACCTTAATATTATCTGCAAAAGTAAATAATTTATTGATTATTTCTTCATTTATGTCACTAAATTAAATGAAAAAGAACAGTGGTCCTAAGACTAAGCCCTGTAGTACCCCACTTGTGACATTAATCCAGTTTGACTGAACCACATTTATAACAACCCTCTTCTTTCTTCTCCATCAAGCTACTCTTCTATACAATTAGTTAATTTCAATCTTACACCTACAGAAATATGTTTCTTTACAAGTCTTTTATGTGGCACTTTGTCAAATGCCTTCTAACATCCAGATACACCAACTCTATGTCTTACTCTCATGCACATATTCAGTAACATATTCAAAGCATGTCAAATCTGTAAGGCAAGGTTTTTCCCTAGTGAAGCCACATTGAGCATCCAGTAAAATTCTAAACTTTAATTAAGTGACTTTGTAAAGTATATGTTATTAGCCTCTTCAAAACTTTTCTACAACTGATGTAAGACTAATAGGCCTATAATTACTGGGATAACTTCTGTTACCTACCTTGAAGATAGGGGTGGCATTAGCTAATTTCCAATCTGTTGATACTTGTCCAGTATTCAAGGAAACAAATGGCTCATATATCCAATTCTTGACCTTCTTCAAAACCCTCTAGGGAAATATTATCTTTTCCAGAGGCTGTATCATTCTTTAAATTTCCCAATTTAAATCTAACAAGCTCAAAATTATGCAATTGTCTTGTTCAACTTTGTTTTTATCTATCAAATGTTGAAGTTGAGAAACTCTGCTTAAGTCTTCAACAGTAAAAACTGAAGAAAAACACAATTTAATTATCTAGCCATTTGATAATCATCAGTTACGAACCTTCCTTAATCATCTATCAAAAGTTCTATCTCCATTCTAACATTTTGTTTATCCCTGATATATTAAAAAAAATCCTTATTGTTAATTTTTATATTTTCAGCCTTTTCTTGTACGTCCTGTTTGATATCATAATTTCCTATTTTATCAGCTTACTTGATCTTCTATAACCTTCAATTCAATTTACATTTCTTAAACTTGTGATACTTTTCTATAGTTTTAGGTATTACAACCTTTGTGAGTCAACCTGGTTTTCTACTTGCAGCTATCTTTTTTATTTTTGTAAGGAATGTACTTGTTCTGAATATTGAAAAATGTTTTCTTAAAATTTTTCCAAATCTGATCAGTGTCTCCAAATAACTTAGCTGCCAAGTTCACAACAGATAATTCTCGTTGTACCCTTTCAGAATCTGTTTTTTTAAGTTGTAACTAAAACATCATTATTCCTCGTCTCCATATGCTGCAGAACATCAAATCTAACACAGCAATAATCACTTGTACTTGGGTGGTCTCCAGTTTCTACCATTTCAATCATTTCTATATTAGAAGCTGACAGTAAATCTAAAATAACATTATTTCTAGTAAGTTTCTTGACCAATCAGTGAAGAAATTCATCTTGAATATTTTCCAGAAACCTTTCTTCCTTATGGTTTCATTCTAGCATTTCCCAATCAATATGTCTGAAATTAAAATCAGCCATAATTATGACTTTGTTAACAACTGAAATCTTAATCTCATTGTACTGTTTCTCAATGACTTCTTCAGTTTCATCTGGTGGTCTGTAAAAAGCTCCTACTAAGAGCTTTCTCCCTTGATATTCACTGACAAAAACCCAAATGGTTTCAGTCTCCTTGTTGTTATCCTTAATATTCTTAACTTCAACAAGATGTAACTCACACCTTAAGTACAGAGTCACTCTCTTTCCTCTCTTTACTACTCTGTATTAAATAGCTTACAACCCTGTATTTCAAATATTTTTCTGCCACCAAAACCATCTGCATTTAACCATGATTAAGTTATTCCCATTATGTCAAATCTTCTATTCCTACTAAAGCCTTACCATATTTTTCTTATACTTCTAGCATTACAATAGTAACAATTAAGCCTATTCTTACAACTTTTATACTTATTTCCTATACTAAATACAACACATTTCACTAAATATATCTAAACTATAGTTAAAGTACACAATAGGTTCATTAAACACAACTAAACTATTGTTCAATTACACATTACAGGCTTACTATATACATGTAAACTATTGTTAAATTACACAACACAGGTTCACTAAACACAACTAAACTATAGTTAACTTACACAACAGGCTCACTAAACACGTCTAAACTATACCGAAATTACACAATACAGGCTCACTAAACACCACTAAACACATTTATATTTGTGTTACAAAATACACACATCACTATCATACCTAAACTGTCCTGAGGTAACACACAAGAAAGGTTCATGTATATCACAACAGAGACTCACTAAACAAATATGAACTGTAATTAGATATTACAGCACAGGTCACCAAACACAAAAAACTGTAGTAAGGTATATCACATCACATCCAAATTAATGGCTAGGTGGTTAGGTCTCCAACTTGAAGTATGAAAATCGTTGGTTCGAATCCCTTTCACCTGTGAGGGTGTTATAAGTTATGACCAATCCCACTATTAGTTGGTAGAAGAAAAGCCTAAGGGTTGGTGGTGGGCAGTGATGACTTTCCTTTAGTCTTAAAGTGCTAAATTAGGGACGGATAGCGCAAATGGCCTTTCAGCTTTGCGCGAAATGCAAAACAAACCAAACCGTCCAAACTACGGTTATCACGCAAGCTAGGTTTCATTACGCACATCTCCTTCACGGTCAGTTTTCACAAAACGTGGACTTTGCTTAATTAATAATTCTCAGGTTAATTTATCTGCCACAAAATACGAACCTCATTTAATATCTCTCAGATAGAACTAGCAACCACGGAAAGTGAAGTTGTCAAAACAGTTCCTAACTAGAATGCACTACCGAACAACCCAGGCTTCACTGAAAACTTTCTTGTTAAGTTACCTTTAGTGGTATAGACTGTACCACGCGCTGGAAGATGTTTTAGCTGACTGTATAAAGATGTTTCAAGCATTCTAGCAAAAGAAAGTGACTGAAGTTACTTGCATACCATTTAACACAATTTGTGGCAATATGAAGATGTTAATTTTTCCATTATGATTTTCGAAAAACTCTTGTTGGTCATGATGGAAATGAGGGATTAGTGGAACGAATGTGACGTAACATTTAGGCACACTTTCGTTAGCTTTTTTATTTTATTTTGAGATGACGTCGGCAGCTGATGTTCTTGAGGCCAAAGTGCACAATGATATGTGATATCTCCATTCCATCACCCCACGTAGTATTAGATACCTAAGGTTAGAGTCAGTTAGAATTATTGTATTTGCTCGTTAAAATTGATTAGAGTTATTTAAGATTAGTCTATACGTTAACTATGGTTTATTAGAATTGGTTGGGTTACTTAGGATTAGTTTATGTGTCAAGTACGGTCGCTCAGAGTTGGTTAGGGTTATTTCGGATTAGCCTGTGTGTTAAATATGATTCACCAGAATTGGTTAGGGCTATTTATGGTTATTCTGTAAGTTAAATATAATTTGGTAGAATTGGTTAGAGGTAGTTAACGATGTTTTCCTAGAATTGGTTTAGAGTTAGTCATGATAAGTCTGTTTGTTGGCTATAATTTGTTAGAAGTGACTAGATTTAACTAGGATTAGTCTGTGTTAAATGCAGTTTGCTCGAATTGGACTTGTAGTGTTAGGTGCATGTCTAGGTACTTAAATCCATGTGTCTTACCAATGTGAAAGTTGTCATTATGTTTTTTCAATTCTGAATGCTCCCAATCTGTAAAAATTAGTACGGATAATTTCAACCTATGGTGTGTCTAATAGTTAAAACGTTTTAATACATAGTAAAATGTGTATGGTTATATATTTACAATTATAAATATAATCGAACAAAACAAAGACAAGAGGTTTTGTGGTCGCGGGAGAGGGTGTAGGAAGGGTTAGTTTGCTTTCACGTTCTTTATAATTCCTTCTCATGGGCCGTCAGATAAAACATGTAAGGAGATAGAAAGCATGTTTAAAAGTTTGCCTTCAGTTACAATTTTTTTTTTAAATCACTTTCTCTCATTTTAACTATATTATTTTTATTGATGTTAATGAATCGAACATACATTTGCCTCTCATTGGTACAGCGGTTTGTCTTCGGACTTGCAACGCTATAAACTGGGTTTCGATACCTCTTGTGGGCAGATCACTGTTGTCCCATTGTGTAACTTTGTTCTTAATTAAAAACAGGCAAATGAACAAACATTGAAACCCGTTTCATCACAGCTTGCAATTCTCGAATTACCTTTGACGTAGATGACGGGGAACCTATATACGTGGATCTATCCATCTTGTTTACTATGATTTATGATTACCTAATTACAGTCATATTCTTGGTACAGATAAATTTACACTCTAATGATCGTATATACCATTTAATATCCCTCATTACTGTGGTTTTCAGTTTCTCGACATTTCTAGATGCAGTTAAAAGTGGAAAGCGTTACACAAAGAGCAAACCCTACCCATACGTATAAAATTGAATGAAAAGATGGCTATATATGCATATGATGCATATCACTTTGTTCGATTTACGTTCAATCGTAAAATCTAAAAAACACAAATATCCTAACATCTAGATATGGGATTCTAAATGTTTGTTTGCTTTTGAAGTTCATGAAAAGGTACATGAAGGCTATCTGCGCTAGCCATCCTTAATTTAGCAGTGTAATTCTGGAGAGAAGGCAATTAGTCATCAGAACCCACCGCCAACTCTTGGATTACTCTTTTACCAACGAATAGAGAGATTGACCGTCACGTTAAAACTCCCCCATGGCTGAAAGAGCGAGCATGTTTCGTGTTAGGGGGTTCGAACCTGCGACCCTCAGATTAAGAGTCGTGCGCCCTAACCACTTGGCATGCTGGGTTCTGAATGTCAGTTGGAAAGAACTGCGAAAGAAAAATACACGTTGCAGAGCATGTTTTTTTTTTTTTGCTTTACAGATCTGAGGGTTATGAGCCCTATCCACTGTCGATGCCTCACTAAGCTCTGGCCCAACATGGCCAGGTGGTTACGGCGCTCGCTCGTAATCCGAGGGTCGCGGGTTTGAATTCCCCGTCGCACCAAATATACTCGCCCTTTCAACCGTAAGTGCTTAATAATGTGACAGTCAATCCCATTATTTGTTGGTAAAAGAGTAGCCCAGGAGTTGGTGATGGGTTGTGATGACTAGCTGCCTTCCCTCTAGTCTTACACTGCTAAATTAGGGTTGGTTTGCGCAGATAGCTCTCGAGTAGCTTTGTGCGAAATTCTAAACAAATCACTAAGCTCTTTGTCGAATTAAGTTTATTTACACAGTCGGTTGAAAAAAAATTTGGTTGTATATATGACATCTTATTATGGTCTTGACCTGTGACCTACAATCGCCGAAGTTTAATCGATCGGTTTTTGAATTACTTTTAACAGGGGAACAAATAAAGTTCTACTATAACTTTATCTTAGTTATGCGTTGTCTCAGTTGAAAAATAATAACAATCAGTGGAGCAAATGAGGCCCTCCATGGTTGGTCGAGTACAATTTACCTAGGAACTTAAAGCCAGGAGCAAATGACCCCTCTTCCATCGTATCTAGAAATAATTAGTTTGGCCTCGTAACAGTCGACATCTTATTAACTTAATTACATTTTAGCAAAGACAAAATCCTGATGCGTTTTCTCATGTTGTATTTAAATGATGTCGTGTTAAGTAATTTAAGACGATATTTCATTCCCTTTCTCACCTTCATATTTATGAAATGCTTGATTTTCACTGGTTCTAAAAGAATCGAAAACAACTAATCTTCAGTCGGTTTGCCTTTTCCACACCTCACCACACAACACATGATTCAAGAACATTATAGTATGGCGTCATTCATAATCAACGGAAATGTCGGGCTTCAGAAGCTCGTGGATTATCAAATAGCATAGTAATTCTACCAAGGTGATTTCTATATTATACACATTGCATGTATCCAAATGTTGTGGTACCAGCAGTCAGTACGGGATTATATGAATTACGTCTCTGAAACGTACATATTTGCACAAAGTTACACAAGACCTATCTCTGACCCTTCTTGATTTGAAATGATAGATTCAATGTAACCGATTTCTAGCATCTAATTGTATAACTGAATTTGGCTCACCCTCGACTCCAAAGTACTCCAGCACACTAACCACTATATCATGTTCAATTCGTACGTGACACAAACCTGACAGCAACAAACCTTTCATTATTATTAAATACAGTAGTTGATTATATAAATATGACTGAACAAAGCAAAACATTACTATAGGTGGAATGAAAATTATATCGTAACTGGGTATTTGTCAAACAAGAACATGAGCAGTTTCAATTTTTTATAGCAGTGAATTTAACCTTATGGTAATGGAATGATTTTGTGTATGTTTTACAATAACTTCTAAGTGACATACGTATATTTGGAATTTAGAGCAGAACTCTGTTGTTTTTTTGTAGTCTGATTAAGCACAGCGCGATCTTGTTAGAATGCTGTGAAAATTGGATGTTAATGTATGATGGAATCGGTTCAATAATGTTTCTTATGGAAGAAATTCATGTTCCAGAAGAACTTCGATTTGTTTTTTTCTGGTATGCAGTGGAAATTCACTTTTAACTCAAGTTTCAACTAAGGGTTGATTGGTGCAATTTTATTTTAATTTTGTTCATAAAATATTTTTTCACACTTCTTTAATTCTATCCCCTGGAGGGTCATCAAGACATTTCTGTATTCGCAATGCTAAAACAGTCTATTGTGTAGTTTTTGCTAAAAATCACCACCAACAATATTAACTTAAGTTCCAGGCAGGTTTAGTTGGTAAACACGCTTTAATTAAATTAAAAAAAAAGGTGTGTGAATCGCATCTATGTGTACATCCTGGTATGTTAATTTAGCATATACATTATTATACACACTTTGGTTAGGTTATCTTTTAGTATCACGACTTTCGTGGTGAACGTGAAGTCGGAGTATGAAACGTTTATCTCTAACAATGGCGTAACCCTACTAGTTTTAACACAACGAGAACTATGTGTTAAAGTTTACAAATGAATTTAAACATTTTCAGTTTAATTAGAAATTTATGTTTTATGTGTTTGTCATTACAAGAAGAAGTGACGGTGTTGTTATAAAGAAAGTCCAATGTTACAACTGGTAGACATAGGCTCTATGTAACTGTTGTAACAATGTTCGAGCTGAACTCCGAGTTTTCTCACATGAATTATGTTTATGATTGACAGAAGTTGCTTGATATAAAACTTTATGTTGATACGTTGCTTGGTAACCACAGAAGTATAACCAAGGCAACGCAGTCTTTCAGGTATTCCCCCCTCCTTTCTTTGACACGTAAGACATAACGTAATCGTTCTAAATGCGAATTTACCATTGTAAAACTCGTATAATGCGAGTTGGTAAAGGTATAGTGCTATCAAGAGACATCACAGTTCTCTTATTTTTTTCAAAATATGCTAATAAATCAGTGAAAACTATTGTGCTGACCAGACTATAAGTTATAACTAATCCTTTCATTATTTCTAAATATTTTATCAAATGGCATTGTAATTTTTTTAATTGTTAGACAAGGACCCATTAAATATATCAAATTCAATGTACTGCTGTTTTATAAACCAATCATAAGATAAATCATTCCTTTTAGAACACCCTAGCTTCGTTAAAAATACACTTATATCTTGAGTAGAACACTAATTTCTTAGATGCTATCGTTGTATTCAATATGGATGTCCACCAAGAGCTGTCGAAACCTTGATTTTATATTTGTAAACTTATTGACTTACCGCTGTCCCACATTATATATATAAATTGGCCATTGGAATATAATTTATGTATCTAACTTTCTGTATTATATTTCAGTGTCCAGTATACATATCTAACTTTCTGCATTATATTTCAATGCCCAATGTATATTTGTATCTAACTTTATGTTCAATATATTAATGTCCAGTATATATATTTAACTCTCTGTACTGTATTCCAATGCCCAGTTTATATATATCTGAATTTTTGTATTATATTCCAATGTCCTGCATAGATCTGTAACTTTCTGACTTGTATTACAATGCCTAGTATAGATCTATATATTTCAAACCTTTATCTCAGTGCCTTTTAAACCACCAGATTGTTAAAGGTATACTAATGCTACTTAGAAGTACTTGTAGTACTTTTAGGAAATACAAACTTGCTAAATTATATCACTGTTATATCCATTAGAAAATTTAAACATTTCTAGACAATATTGTATTGTCCTTAAAAAGAAAACACGAAGTTGCCAAGTAATATCGTAATAGTGTTCGAAAATGTCGAGATTGCATAACTGATATCCTGCTTTCCTATAGAATGTGTGAATTGCTTGATAAGTTGTTTAATCTGCCTGTTTATCTAAAGCAAAACTAAGGCAACTCTACAAGAACGAGTTGTTTTTAAATAAGTAACAAAGGTAAACCCGGCTAAAAAATACAAAAAGGATTATATAGCATGAGAATTCTAACTCCGTTGGCGTTATTCGTGTTTGAACTAAATATTTTAGCTGGTACTAATGAGAGTTTTGATACTTTCAGCAGCAAAGAACCAAAGGATCAGTACATGATGCAGGAATACCAACTACCTGTTTCAGGATATATGTCACCACGATCTTTGACGGAACAGCTTCCAGGTAAGGAACCAGTTTACTTTCTTCTATAACTAAAATACATCCAAATTCAAATGAATTCCACACTGTTTCATCTTGTGGAGGTCCCCTTTGGGCCTAAAGTGAAGCATCTACGCCTCGTAGAAATTTCCAGAAGATTACCAATAAAATACGGATAGGAGAAAGTATATTGCAGCATTATAATTAGAGCTATTTACAGACTGGTACTTATTACTTCTCAAATGATTTAGCTTCTAATTCCATGCACCACATATGTTTCGGATATTGCTGATAAGTTTGGATTTGTTTGGTTTACTTTGCAGTAGTGATTAAACTAAATTACTTTTTCTTTAAAGTGAATTTATTATCAGCTCCTTAAGTGTTTTGTTTTTTTTTGACGTACAAAAAATAAGGCTTTGCCTGTTAAATAAGTATCTGTGATGCTTATATATCTTGTTTTTCTTCCAGTAATGCTTTTAATATTTGTAGGGGTTTCACCACACCGAAATATATCGTTTGTTACTTTTACCTTTTGATCATAAATACAGTCATGATGTGTATTTTCTGCTAGACTTTCTTTGAGTAGATGTTTCTGAAATGTTTCAAGAAATAATTTTAAAAGAAAGTTAATAATAATAGGGATTTGAAGAAAAAAAGACAACAAAAAAGGCCTTCAAGCGTCTTTTCGATGTTGCTTGTACAATTTAAGGTATGGTCAATAGATGGCAGGATGGTGCTTGTTACTTGTGTTGTGTGATAAAGATTGAGCGAATACCGTTCCTGTTTAGCCCAAACATATACACGAAGCAAAGTATTCAAAATATATTAATTTATTATCGTAAGGAAATATGAAATGTCAGCATTATTTTCCGTTTAAATATTATTAAAATAATATGAAAGACATTTAATAGTTTTTACTGCAAAATTACGCTATAAACTGGGTTTCGATACCTGTGGTGAACAGAAAACAAATAGCTCATTAAATAACTTTGTTCTTAACTACAAGCAAATCAAGAAATGTCACCACTGTTCAGCGTCTCCAGATATTAAAAAGTATTGCTTCAAAAAAGGAAAATAAGTTGTTTGCTTTAGTTGAAATATTTTATGTCTTGTGTAGAAGATACTGAAGTAAATAGTTTGGCTTTGTGTCCAATGTAGCTTAAACTTACTTATTTTCCCATAAAAAAAAATATATATATATTGTATTATCATCTAATCTATATAAAATGCTTGTGTATCGCATCACGTCACGCTTGATTTATCAGTTTTCTTGAAGTAGAATGAGCCATAAAAGCCAAAATAAATTTGTCCCGATAGAGTAATTCTATTACTGTCTACTCATTTCGATTTTAGTGAAGGGGTGCAAGAGAGCTGTGAAGGATAGGTGGGTTCCGGAATCCTTATAAGTGTTGCGAGTTCTAATATAGAAAAACTTAAAGTAAAGACTTAGTACCTAGAGTAAAATTTATCATACAAGTAAAAATATCGATTCAGTTTTTAAACTTAAATTGCTTCTGAATTTAAGCTCATTTCATTTACATCACCAACGATTTTAACAAAATACAGACAAACCTCTTTAAACGAACACGTGTGTGTGTGTTTTTTATAGCAAAACCACACAGACCATCTGTTGAGCTCCCTGAGGAGAATCGAATCTCTGATTTTAGCGTTGTAAATCAGTAGACTTACAGGTGTCCCAGTGGGGGACGTTTAATGAAAATAGAATTTAAATTAAAAAATCAACAAATATTTTTTTTCAAGTTTTGCTGTCTATACATTTCATATTTATACTTTTAATATACAGACGAACATCAATTTAGGTTATGCTTTTGTTGCTAAGCAATATAAAATAAAGGCCGTTATTGGAACATAGTGTTACCAAAACACGCTGGCTTTTCTATATATATTAAAAGTTGTTAATTTAACTGATTTTCACCCACAATTAGTCTATGAATATACTACGAGTTCATTTCATGAATGATCTTAATTTTGATTGGCTCACAACGGAATTTATCGACATTTGGCTGCCTCGACTGTACTGTTATGCCTTATTGATTAAGACAAATTTCGCAAAATTAATTTTATTTCGTCAATCATGAAATATGAGTTTAAGGTGTATTATGGGGTGGAGGTTATAGTACTTACTCCGCCATTTTTGATATATACTAATTTTGTATGAGCTTCATCTGCAGGAATAACTAAAACAATGATTTTTATGTTACGTTTGTTAAATCAGTTTACATTGAAGAAATTTCAGCCGATAATAATTCGCATTATGTGTTTGTAACCCTATCCGTAATCACATCCAACAGTTTTAGAGCTAGAAGGACCAAACTTGGGCTGTCCTTTTCTATATGACGTAAGTAGTCATCCTTCACCCTTACTGAGAAGGAATGAAGAGAGGCTGGGACGCGTCTGGAAGGTCACCTAAGCATGATAGGAATATAGAAGTAGTTTCCCAGGGTTGCTTAATTCGCATCTTCAATGTTTCTCGCTTCTCCCTGGATTCTGAGGACGCCATATTTGAAACAGTGTTATGCTTCTAATCACAAGCTAGCAGGACTAAACGTAGCATAGGTACTCAGTTACCACCCGTGGATGTCTTAACGGAGCTTGGTTTGGATATGGATTCTTTTGGGGATAGCTAAAGACATAATTAACTTAAGATAATGAAAGGGCATGATCAATGAGTCATGAGGATGAAGGGGGCTTTTTATCCGTCATCTAAATGCTGATATTTTGTGCTATTTACATCAACTAGATTACCGTACTAGGATGACTCGTCTTTCACCTATTAACGTTTAAAGGAATAATTGTAGTTTTTGATAGATTATCACTCAATTCCGAGTCTTATTTCAATTTCTCAACGTTTGGAAGGGTATTTATAAACTATTATATTTGTTTACAGTGTAAAAATATTCCTCATTTTGTGTTCTGTTAGAAGAATAACCATAATTATTATGCTTAGTTAATTATCTTACATTCTAAATTCTCCTTAGTTTTGATTTTACGTGATAAGAAGAGTTTCTTAGTGGCTGTCTACTGATTCTGTGTACATTCACTTCAGACTTGAATAAAGATCTCTCTGTTTATGTGTTTTAATACACCTGTAGGTGTTATACGTTTTTGATTGACAGCGTTTGCTTTTATTGTACCAGGTATTCCGGAAACTAAAACCCCGGAGTTCGAAAATTCTGGACCAAGATCACCATTTGATAGGTGAGTTAATATAATGTGCTAGAAAATTAAATTCAATAAATTTGGGTTTATCATTACTTATCTAAGTGTAGTTTATTAGAATGTTAAATAACGTAGTGGTTTACCGTTGCCTATCGAAGAACAATTCGTTGGAGCATCTAATTATGCAAATGAGCACATTCTGATTAAAAGCATAACCATTGGTTATAAATATTTATTAATTTAACTTAGTTAATATATAAATGATTTGGTATTATCTAAATTAATGGCGCCATTTCAACGGTTTCAAGTTTAGGTAGTAAAGTATTATTATGAAATTCATTCGGTCTAATAACACTGGTTTACAAAAAGATATTTTTTGTCTGAGGCAAGAATGTGAATAGGTGTTTTTTACTAATTTGGGTGTGCTGAATTCAAATTTATAAACAGTTTTGCTCTATAACCTCTAGTTTTCTGGCTTTTAAATAGTCTCATTTTAGTATATACAGAGTATATACGTGTTTATTTCAACAGTTGCAGCAGCTTATTACATATAAAACAGGATAGATAAAGAACATTGACGGAATAAATATACTTGGATGACACAATGTACACAATTCATAGTACCGCAGACAGTTAGAAGTGTGTTTTATTAGATGATCTGGTGTATTTTGCCTTCGGGATGTCACGCAAAAGCATCCAGCAAAAGTCTGCCATCATGCTGGGGTTTCACTTGCCTTGGTAGTTGCTCTCCATCTTCGTAATGTCTTGGTGGAATCTTTCTCCGTGCTCATCACTCACTGCTCCAAGGTTTGGAGGGAAGAAGTTGAGGTGGGAATGGAGAATATGAATTTTGAGTGACATTCGGCATCCCATATCCTCATAAGTCTTTAGCAACTTCTCAATACAGACTTGGTAATTTGGTACGCGTGTGTTACCAAGGAAGCCACTACAGACTGACTTAAATGCTTCCCATGCTCTCAGTTCCTTTAAGGTAAGAACCTTCTCAAAATCAGTATCCTTCAGCACTTCTCGGATTTGAGGTCCGACAAAGATGCCCTCTTTGAGCTAAGCAGCACTGAGACCTGGAAACACAGAAGACAAGTTTTGGAAGGCAGCACCATTTTTGTCCATGGCCTTCACGAAATTCTTCATCAAACGAAGCTTGATGTGAAGAGGAGGAAGAAGCACCTTCTTCATGTCAACCAGAGGATTCTCCTTGACGTTGTGTTCGCCAGGAATGAAAGTGCTTCTAGACCCCCAGTCTTTCTGCTTGTAACGCTGGGATACAGCTCGACTATCCCAGAGACAGGGAAAGCAACAGTACTTTGTGAAGCCTGCTTGCATACCCATAAGAATACCAATGACCTTGAGGTCCCCACACAGACTCCACTGGTACTGGTTGTACTTAACAGCTTCTAAAAGAAGCTCCATATTGTCATAGGACTCCTTTAGATAGACAGAGTGTGCAGTGGGAATGCTGGGATATTTATTCCCGTTGTGCAGAAGCACAGCCTTGAGACTTCGCTTGGAAGAATCTATGAAAAGACGCCAGTCTAAAGGATTATGTGGCAAACCAAGAAAAGTGAACAAGCCAGATACATTTGTGCAGTAGCACAACTTGTTTTCCATGTCGAAAAATGAAGCAAGGTCTTTGTTCCGATTCCTGAAACTGGTGATCCTTACATCTTCCTGGACTAGGTTCCACTGTTTAAGCCGAGAAGCCAAGAGCTCTGACTGCTGTTTTGACAGATACAAATCACGAGCAAGGTCATTCAGGTCTTCTTGCGTGATCCAGTGTGGTTCGTTGCCACTTGTTCCTGAATAAGAAGAGTCAATATCTTCGGAAGGGATTGACTTGGCAGAATCTTTCCTTGGAGGCATTTCTTCATCCGATGAGGAAAGAAGATCCTTATTTACTAGAGGTGTTGGGACAGGAAGATCATCTGAATGGGGAACGGGTCTCATAGCAGATGGAAGGTTGGGATATTTGATCTGTTTTTTAGAAGATGCACTGAAACCAGTTATATTTGTCAGACAAAAATAACAATCATCTGCATGGCTTCATGGCTCTCTCCAAACCATCGGGACTGCAAAGTTGAAAGCCGCTTTTTTGCCATTAAACCAAGCAGTTAGTCCATTGTAGCAGGGTTTACAACAGATGTGTGGAGCCCAAGATTTGTCCTGATCACCAATTTTACAGTCAAAATAATGAAAGTAGGCAGTTCTGAGGAGGGAAGTGATGGTTCGACGCTGTGCAACTGTCGTGAAGTCCCCACACACGTAGCAGAAAGAATTGGCCTTGTTGAGGCATCTTCGGTGTTTTGACGAGCTTGAAGCCATTGGAGAATCTGAAAAAAAAACAAAGTAAAATTAAATCATATGTAAGGCAATGGTAATTATGTGCGTCGTTGGAAATTGTAATACAAATATATACCCAAAAGATTGTGTGACACAATTGTCGAGGGACACCAACCTCCTGCGCTGACTGCCAGTGCCCTACTGGCTGTTGATTGAGACGTGTTGGCTACGCTTAACTGCCAAAATCCGTCTTGATATATAGCTATATATATATATATATATAATGTAATGCTATCACTTAAATTTATTGCATAATAACTAAAAAAGAAGACATAAGTCACACAATATTAGAAATTAACCCTGAATGCATATACGCCTTTATGTACAGTATGCATATCTAAAAAACTAGAGGTGATGAGTAAAAACGGATTTCAAATCTGAATTCAGCACCCCCAAATTAGGTTAAAACAGCTACTTTTGTTCTTGCCTCAATTTCTTTGTAAACCAGTGTAAGTGTATAAAATTAGCAAATTTCAAACCTAATGATTTGCAAAGACAAAACAGCAAAAAATCAATAAAAGTACACACACACACAGAGAGAGAGAGATAAATGTCTTACACACTATTGTTATGGATTTGAGAGTAAAATAGATTCCACCCACTGGCTCAGTGGTATGTTTGCGGACTTACACGCTAAAATCCGGGTTTCGATACCCGTGGTGGGCAGAGCACAGATAGCCCATTGTGTAGCTTTGTGCTTAATTCAAAACAACAAGAAGTAAAATAGGTCCCCTATGATGTCCAAATCTCCTGTTAGTTACAGAAGTTAAAATATTTTTAACAACTAGGAGTAGGCTAAATCTTCTATATTTTCCGTAGTTTACGAAGATACGAGGCTTAAGATATTGTTAGTAACGAGGGTACTCAATTGACTAATCATTGTAGATCTTAACTTTATTGTATTTTGAAAAGTGCTGTTCTAGTCGTTTCATTATACAGAGCCAACTCGGTTACTTTATAAGTTTGTTTTTTATAAAAGTAGCTTTCCTGTTATTAATAATGTTTAAAAAATCATTAAAACTGCAGTGAAGTTTCACCTTTTTAGTTCTCACCAACGTAGTTTTCATTCGAACATGCCAAACGATAAAACGCCAGTGAAAGCTATTTTTTATATTTTTTTTCATATGTTGTTTTTATTCAAATAGATAAGCTCTTCTTCAACGAGCATTAGAAATAAATGAAGTGAATAAGATATTTTGAAAGTACAAGAGGTATGTATATAATATATATCTAAGGAGAGGGAAAGAAAAACTAGAAAGATACAAGTTTAATACCTACGTTATAAAATAGTGTTTTTTTGTAGTTACCCGGGTCCAGCAGGAAGCACCTCCGTATCCAGTACCTCCCGCAGGTCATCAGGCGGTGGTATCCAGAGACAAGCTTCTCTCTGTATATCAGATGAAGAAGATACTGAACTTCCTTTTCCGCGTCAATCAACCGAATCAGATCAGTCGGTAATTTGTGAAAGTCTGCCATCTAATGACATAGGAGAATCGAATGAGTCGAGAGCACAAAGCTCGCCTGAGGAGACGGTAGCAGGAACTGGACTAACTAAGGTGTCGGTAGTGGTTCATCATCGCGAAGAGCAACCAGTGTTTATAACCAGTGAAAGTTCGCCAGGCAGCAACCACTCGAGCATTTCGATTCCAAAAGGGGAAAAGGCGTCTTCTCATTACAGCCACTCCCATTCTTCGCTCGACTCAAGTAGCACGAGAACAGTCATACCTCGCGAGTCAGTCGCAAAACATGTTGAGGCCAAAGAAGCTTCTTCACAGACTATATTGACCAACATCTACGCTATAGGCTTTAATGACTACTTTAGGGTAATAAACTCGGGCCAACAACCTGTCATTGCTAGGATAAACTTAGAAGAATACGATTATGTAAGTGGCCCTTCCAAATCACTGGTCCCTAGGGAAGTAGATGTAGAAGAGGACCATTATATAGTGGATTCTTCTCACCTTCAAGTAAAAGAAGAAACACACTCTCGAAAAGGGTCAGTCTCTAGTTTGGATATTACATTGGACGGGGAAGGCTGGGAGGAGGTTCCAACCACTTTGCACAAAGCTGACAGCACAGAAAGTGGAATCCTCGAACATAAAATGGAATTATATCAGAAAGAAAATATCAAAACGTCGAGTCTTTCAGATAATTCAACACCTGAACAAGACAGAAGAGAAGCATACAGAATTCGTTACAATGACACGGGTAGTAAAGAGGATGTGCGAGAAGAAAAAATAGTTCTTTTTACTCCAGAAAGTGAAGAAATAGAAGAAACAAAATTGATTGAAGATGAACACGAATGTGAGCGTCAACAGTATCGCGATCTCTGGGAGCTTCGGGCTACTTTTGAAGAAGAAGAAGAACTCCAGGACATCTTACAAATGGATGAAGATGACGACCTGAGAGACATTTGTTATTTAGGTGACTATGACCAAGATGAAAAGGACTTGGGTAGCTCGGAGGCTTGTGATGAAGATAAAGAAAAAAGTCATACGTTGGCTGATAAAGAAAAAGCCTCAATGACGGAACAGGGCTACGAGTCGTATTGTCATACAGAAGAGGAGGGACCTCAGAACGAACACCAATGTATCAAAGAGGATGGAAACACACAATGCAATCAGGAATATGAAGATGATCAACCATTAGCTTACAGTGACCTAGCAGAGGAAGAAATATTTTCAAAAGCCACAGAAAAATTACCTGAACTGGATCTATCCACTTCACAAGCTACTTCGTTTGAGTCGTATGCAGATTTTGTGTACACCGACGATGGATGTACTTCACCTGTGGAATGCCAAGTCAGAATAACCAATAATCTATTGGAACTTCCCTCATACGAGTCCAGAAGACATAGTTACAAAAGTCTTCTTGCTAAACGCCTCCAAAGACGCTATGCATCAGATCCGACACAACCTATGACTACCAGCACAGACAATAGTTTGGACAGTATGGAGGGGTCCTCCACTGATGCTAGTAGACACACTACATCCATGGATTCCACTACTACAGACAACACTGACAGCACAGGGGATGGACAGTCGCACAAATTGCAGCAGATGAAGGCGGACAGTGGCTATAAGTCTATGTCAGTTGATGGAAATGGAAAACCCCCCAAACTAAGCCGAAAGCAAATCCAACCTGCCATTGACGAAGATACGATAACAGTTTTGGATTGTATTCTCGACAAGGGGTCGTTTGATGTGAACGGTATCAAAGAACCAAACAAATCATTGGAAACAGCCCCAGAAGAACAGGTAAAGAGAAAGCTTGAGCCCAGCAAAGAACGCCTTTTTGCTTACCACAAGGATCCCATTAACTGGGATCGGAAAAAGATTAAGAGTGCCTTTAGGAAAAGAAGACAGTATTTAAAGAGTCGACATGACTCCCAAACTCTAAGTGATGGTGCTCTACAGTGGCGTAGTGACTCGTTGTCTGACTCGCAGTCAATTTCAGACAGTAGACAAGATCTCCGAGAAAAATCGTCAATGTTTCATCGCTTTTTCCGCTCGAATAGACTTCGTTTTGACAGGTTTCTCATGCGTGACTACAGCGTCGATGAAAAGAGCGACGCTCTTTTTCGAGAGTTCGCACGAAGTGACCCAATGTATGAAGTTGTCTCATCGAGGTTCTTACATGGGCATCTTCGTATGTACCAACACTATTGTCGAGACCAGAACAACACCAGTCCTAGAATGTCGAGGAAAGTCCTATCTCCACAGCTTAGTATTGAAGAAGAACCTTTGGAAAGTGATGAAGATCACCACTACACTGAGGATTACTGGCAAACTCACACAAGATCACACATCCAACATCAACCGCAGGTGGCTCAAGCAGCAGGAATTCCTGTCATTCGGCTACCAATGGAGAGTGACTATTGAATAACTCCGATTCTACAAACACGCCATTCATAGAAGTGCTCGAGTTCCTTACGGGTAACAATAAGGATAAAGCACAGGACAGTTTCGGCGCCTTGTGAGTTACTGCTAGAAAGAACAACGGACGAAAGCTCCCTCGAAAAGTTCAGGAAACAGAAAGCAAACACTAAAAAGTAATCAGAGAATATTCGTTGCTAAGAGATGTAATCGATTCATCAACCACGACTGGACGTACATTATCTGCTGCAAAGTATGAAAACTGTCGCCTTTGTTTAAAAAATTCTGAAGATAAACAATTAATTAGCTCGAAGAAAAAATTTCACGACTTCTCGAGGTCAAATATATCTTTCTATTGGGAACAATTACAGAAAAATCTAGAACTTCGTTTTTGGGATCAAATATATATTAAAGAATATGTGTACTGTAAAATGAAATGTTGTTTTGTCTAAAATATTATATATCTTGTTGTAACTGTATACATAAAATGTCTACGCTTTCTTAACATTATTGTGTGAACCTAATGCGTGAAATAACACGAGAGGTGCTTCACTAGAGACTTTGGTGATGCGGTGTTTGAGAAAGAACAAAGCTTTCTGTACATACACTTAATCTATTCTTGGGATTTTTTCTTGTCCCTCTGTGAGCCTTATAGCCATTGTTATATCACTTAAACCCGTGAATACCTAACCAATACAAATTGTAATTAACCTAATTTTCTCTCATTTTGAATGAGGCTGTAAAACGGACTTTGTTTTTCTATTACACCCATACCATCTCGTGGAAGAATCGCTTTATGTAATCTAGCAAAATTTTATATCATTATAAATATTACCAAACTTTTTAAAGTAAATTGCTTTTTAACAAAACTTCAACTCAATCTAGGCTTATCTTCCGGTTTATTGGTGATAAACCTTAGAAAAAAAAGCTTGCCAAATTATTTAGTGTGTTGTTAATGTATTTTCAACTTTTAATACGTATGTGTTTCTATGAAATTAATAAAAATGTACGTTTAGCAAAATGAGTGTGTTGTTAATCGATGTTTTTGAACCACATAAATGTCAAAACGTAAGACGGAGGTGGATTTGAATGCATATAACTGCTCAGTATTTATGTTTTAGGTGATTAAATAAACTGGAAGATTAGGTTTTAGAAGTTAAACAAAAAACACAAGTTTCCTCAATTTCGAAGAGACTAAAAACTCGTTACTTTACAAAATAAGGCCCAGATTATGGTTTGAGTGATATAAAAACAATGTTTACCATACCTTTTATAAATTGTTTTTCTT
This sequence comes from Carcinoscorpius rotundicauda, assembly GCA_011833715.1. Lineage (NCBI taxonomy): Eukaryota > Metazoa > Arthropoda > Merostomata > Xiphosura > Limulidae > Carcinoscorpius > Carcinoscorpius rotundicauda. The sequence continues at coordinate 146,356,279 of CM022391.1, read as the reverse complement.
TACACAACATACATCCTTTTTTACAATAAATGATAATAATTACACTCAACAGAAAATTATGATTTCTAATCATTTTGGTCGTGTTATCGGATGTGGTGTCAATATTTTGTTGACAATATTTGGTTAAAAGAATAGGCGGAAAGTTCCCCTACTTAAACGCTTTAATACTTTCAGTAGTAGATATTGCTGGAATATAGATTAGGAAATAACCACAACGTATTACATATCCTTGAATACTGTTGTGATTCAACAGAAATTATTACATATTCTTGAATGTCGTTGCAAATCAGGAGAAACTACATATCTATGGATACTGTCGTGATTTAACATAAATTATTATATATCCTTCAATATTGTCGTCTTATGAGGTGTTACAATCATGAATTTATTAATTGCACAATGAATATTGGCAAGTATGTTTCGTCTTACCCTGAATATTATGACATTGGATATTTATATTATATTTTACTCTAAGTGTTATGACCATGGGTATTGGTAGTTAATGTCTTATCCTGAATGTTATAACAACGGATGTTTATATTACAGTTTACTCTAAGTATTATGACCATGGATATTGGTGGTTAACTTCTTACCCTCAATGTTATAACTATTTAATGTGTTGTACAGATAAACTGGTTGAGATGTTGTACAATGAAATAAATTGGTTGAAACGTTCTACAAACAAAACAACTGGTTCAAATGTTCTACAAACAATGAAACTTTCATATGTTGTACCATCAAAAACAGGTTGATTAAATTACAATTTACTCCGAGCGTTATGATAGTGGATATTTATAGTAAAATTATGTCTTACTCCGACTGATGACTACCGTTGTTTGTTACTAATTTTTTTCTTTATAAAATCTTAACAAGTGATAATTTATTTTACGTACAAACAACATACTTCATTTATTACCAGATACTAACAATTGGATAAATCAAAGTGTGAGGTCTACTTTAGAAGTCTTGAATTCGCCAAAATTTCATATAAGCATGAAGCGAAAAGTAATATTAGAGCAAAAACAATAAAACACTTTTCATGTTCGCCCGACAACATTTTAAGAACTTTAATTATTTGTTCAGGAATGTTTAAGGCTCAGGCTAAACTTTATATGCAGGGCTAAAAAGTTTTTGGATGAAGAGTTAATGAGGCTGTTTTATTGCATCTTGCTAAGCCTAAGTTTAGTGTTTTGTTTTTGAACTGATAACAATTGAAAGTTTGAAATTATTAAAAATAACTTTTTTTCAGTTACAAGGCTTTTCTCTGATGTTTTCTTGGACAACGAACTAAAAGTAAATTTCTAGATGTTGCTAGATATTCTTTTTTATTTAAAGAGTATGGTGTTCTTGTGAAATTCAAGCATAAACTGAACAATATTGTGATTTATTTTTAATGTTGATTTCCTGTAATTTAAAATGCACTTACAGTATTGATAATCTGTATGTGAGAGGTAAGAAATCGAATAATTCGCATGCTTTAGATTTTTTATTACATTTGTGATATAATGTATGATACCATATATTCAGACAATCCATCATGCTAATAATAAATACTATCAACTTTTTTGTAGCTGAAAAGCCATGTAATTCTCAATATAAATAAATACCATTTCCTGTAAAAGTGCACGATGTTGCCAACCTAAGCCTATTTAGTGCCGAATGTTAAATCCGAAACCCGTTTTGAATATTTTGTGATCTAAAAATGAAACACTCCAACTGAATTTAATATCACCTTGGATTTATTGCAAAACTATACATAACCAATGAATTACTTCATTTCAAATAATGGCCTTAATAAGTTTTAAATCTCACAAAATTCTCACACGTGTCAATATGTGTCCAGTGCTTTTTCTACTTTTTTTTTTTGGTAAAAACAAGAAACTTATAATTTCTGGTAAAAGTGTTGGTCATTTCTGATGCGAGTTCGCGTCATTCTCAGTTGATAACTACACCACTTTAAATGGAAGCCAGTGGATGGAAATAGTTAAATAGTGACGTATGTGTCGCTGCTTGGAGTTGGCAATCAGGCATCCAAGAGTACTGGATTCATAATCGGTTGGTTGCGAGTTTCAGGCTTACTCGCAACATGTTACTGCATCCTTAAGCATAACACTTTACCCATTTACCGCTGTATACCCAGCTGTATAATTGGTACTTGGGGATTAGCCTATGATAGACTGACATGTTGTCCATGGGAAATATGTCACCATTCACATCAGTCTGTGATTCGTGTAAACATGCGATGGACCGGAACTTATATCTCATGCTAGCAATGAATGAACTGGATCTTATGATCCGCGGAAAGACAGGATGGCTAGATCCTATGATCCGTATAATCATGGGTTGGAGTATACGACAGGGTATTTCCTATCAAGATCAGTGTATAAACAAACCAAAACTGCATAAATTGCTCATTTCTATCAACATTTTATGAGCAAACCCAAAACTATACTACTGGCTATTTCCTACTAAAATAAATGTATATATAGATCCAAGCTATTTCTTTCCAAGACGGGTATAGGAAGAAACCCAAACTACACGACAGGTCAATTCCTTACAAGATGGTTATTTAAAGAAACCTAAACTACACTACAGGCTACTTTCTACCAATATAAATGTACTAATAAACCCAAACTAAACAAAAGGATAGTTCCTACTAAAATAAACGTATAAATTAACTCAAAGTAGAATACAAGCTAGTTTCTACCAACATAGATGTATAAACAAACCTAAACTACACCACAAGCTACTTTCTATCAAGACAGATGTGTAAAGATACCCAAACCACATTACAGGATATTTACTGTTAAAATAGATACAAACTACACTACAGGCTAGATCCTACCAAGATAAAGATAGATGAATAAAGAAACCCAAACTACAGTGCAGGCTAGTTCCTACCAAGTTTGAGAAGGATGTACAAAACTCAAACGACACAACAGGATAGTTCCTACTAAGACTGGTGTATAAAGAAATTCAAACTACAATACCGGCTAGCTCCTACCGAGATGAGCGTGTAAACAAACTCAAAATACACTACAGACTACTTCCTACCAATAGAGATGTAAAAACAAACCAAAATTACACGTAAGGTTAGTTGCTATCAAGATGAATGTGAAAATAGGTCTAAACCGTAAGACAGGCTAGTTTATAAAAACAAACCAAAACTACACGACGGGTTAGTTGCGACCAAGATGGATGTATGAACAGGTCTATGCCGTAAAATCGGCTAACTTCTACTGAGTTGGGTGTTTAAACTGGTCTAAACCATAATTCCTACCAAGATGGATGTGGAAACAAATCTAAACCAAGAAAACAGGTTAGTTCCTTCCAAAATGGATTTAAAAACAGATTTAAACCACGAATTCCAACCCAGATGAGTGGATAAATAAATACAATGAGCCCACAAAATTTCTTAAACGTAACAATTAGTTTACCTCCACTAGCCAGGCCTAGTTATAAAATAACTACTTCCTAAACAATCTTTTGCTCTTGTTCTTGTGAATCTTTAATCTTATTAAAGTTACAGAAGAGTGACGTAATGTCTGCATTGATTTATAATAATCTGTGTTTTTATCTTGGAATTCTTTACGGATTACAGAAATCACACAAAGAAAATATACTCGTGTGATTTAATGTACCTATTACTGATGGTTTTTGTTATAAATTAAATAATACATATACATATATATATAAAATCACCTGAAATCTTTTTTAAATGTTATCTCTTCAGCAGAACATGACAGTTTAATTTTTCTTACAAGTAAAGTAGATAAACCAGATTTCCTGACTCTGTTTTCATAGCAAGTTTAGATTTTTAATCCCTTTTGATAAATGTTCCATTAGATAAAACAAGTAACCTGCCAGCAAAACTTACATGTCGAAATCAAATTATCCAAAAATATACATTAAAAATTATTATATTTTCGCACAGAGAATTCGACTTTATTTTTTAATAATGAAATCTTTCATCAGATAAATATATATGCAAAAACGGCTCGTTTGGGTTGAAAAAATATTTTACGTAGAACCCAAACGAGCCGCTTTTCCACATATATTTCTCGACATCATTGACTTTAATCAGATTGATAGCGTAGTCATGAGTTTGTGCCTTGTTCTAAAACTATCAACTTTATTAATTTATCAGCATGAAAAGCAGTGATTGGCCAATTGCACAAACGAAGTAAATTCTTTATATTACACAAGATACTTTGACAGAACTTGCATATTATTTCATAATGAGGATCAGATTAATTCATATTATCATGTCTAAACAAACAACATCCTAGCGTAATTTAAGTTCCCCATTGAATCTACATAACTATAATAGTACTACTATCTGTTGTCTGATGTATGCCCTTGTAACTTCGTAGGGTGTGGATAGATCTTCACCAATGTTCGTTTGTGTGTTTTGAATTTCGCGCAAAGCTACACTAGGACTATATGCATAAGCCGTCCCTAATTAAACACTGTAAAACAAAAGGAAAAACAACTAGTCTTCACAATCCACCGCCAACTCTTGGGATATTCTTTTACCTACGAATAGTGAGATTAACCGTCATATTATAATAACCTCACAGCTGTAAGGACGAAGGTGTTTTGTGTGATGTAACGGAAATTCGAATCCGTGACCATAGGATTAAGAGTCCAACACCTTAACCAGATGGACCTGCCGGGATAATTTTGTGTTTTTAATCACGACGTCACCCCTGTTGATGGATCTTCACCAAATTTGGCATGAAGGCATGTTGGGTCATACGAAGATGCACGAAAACTTGTGGTTTCATGTTTTGCAGTTTCAATGGGCATTTTTGCATTTTTTTTTTTACAATTAGATATAAGAGAAGCAACTTTTCATGTTCTAAGATGACCTTTCATAAATCATGAATCTACATAACCTCTTGCCCCCCGCTAGAACAGCGGTATGTCTCCGGATTTACAACGCTAAAATCAGGGTTCGATTCCCCTCGGTGGGTTGAGCTGATAGCCCAATATGGCCTTGCTATAAGAAACAAAGACAAACTGTATAACCTCTTCCAGAGAACGTGACCCCAGCTAGTAAGAAAATTACCTAAGTTTCTCATTTCTTGACACTGCAATTCAGCAAAGTATTTAAGTTCTGATATTAATTACATACACGATGTGAAAGTGTTCTACCAAAATCACTTAAACATAACCTTACCAATGTTTTAACGATTTGAACTTATAACACTTGTACTATCTTAACTTATTTAAACATAAATTTATTAAATATTATTCAAGTGTTTGAAAAGAGTGTCTTTCCTATTACAGTTATTAAAGAAATTATCAAACAAGTATTAAGGACACTAAATACGGTTAATGACATTTTGCCATCTCAAACACTTAATAAGCGTTCGATAAATTTCACTCTTCTTATCTAGAGAGTAAATACTAGTATCAGGGCCTAATTCTGTAAACTTATTTAATAAGTCCTATCCCCACCTAACACCTAAGAAACGTCCCCAGGTGGTACAGCGGTAAGTCTACGGATTTAAAAAACACTAGCATCACGGGGTCGATTCCCCTAGGTGGACTTACCAGATAGCCAGATGTGGCTTTGCTCTAAGAAAACACACACTAAGAAACTTCTTCCCATTCAAGGCTAAAAATCGATAAATTACGGCAGTCCTTTTAAGTTTACAGATGTAAATGTTACTTGTGATTTAAAAGCAATATTGGGTTCACTACCAGGTGTCTTCGATGAAGGATTGTATAACATCATACTGTTATCTGTGTCAGCTCACGTTTCTTATAGCATGCTATGGAACGTAACTATAAAATTAAGTTCGAATATTTTCACACTCTACTCAAAGCAACAGGTGAAAGAACATCAAAGTTCAAATAGTTTCTTGCCTTTGAAATATTCTCACAGAAACTAAAAGTCGAAGAAAATATTTTAACACGTTAATTAAAATATACTCTTCAAAAAAAGAAACGCAAAAGGCAAAATTTGAGACAAATTGTTAACAAGTTTATTCCGGTAGTTCTGTATGACATGTGTGAAACTTTGCACATTCACTGCTGAACATTCAAAGTCTGCAAAGGCGAAGTCCACGCTCTAGTTGAAGTTTAACGTCACTCAATGTCAATAACGAGTATGCCCCCCGTGAGCATCAATAACTACTTGGCATCTCCTGCCCATGGAAGTGATGAGATGAAAAATCACATCCAATGAAATGGCTGTCCACTCAGCCTGTAAAGCTGCTGTAAGCTGAGGTAGAGTCTGCGGTTGAGGTTGTCGCCGTCGCAAACGTCGGTCCAACTCTTCCCAAAGATGTTCGATGGGGTTTAAATCTGGTGATATGGAGGGTCATAGAAGAACGTTGATGTTGTGGTGTCTCAAGAAGACAGTGGTGAGTTGGGCTATGGGAGGATGGGCGTTGTCATGTTGAAAAACTTCGTTGACGTTCACCATGATGTGTTGCACATGGGACCTAAGAATCTCGTAGACGGTTGCGTACGGTCTGATCGGTAATTCTACGCAGCCCTGGTATGATTGAGGCAGTAGACGTCGCAGTGGTGGTCCTATCCCAAAGGTGACGTAACCAGATGTAGCGATCTTGTGCGGACGTGATCACACGAGGTCTGCCAGATTGTGAACGGTCACGAGTTGATCTATGTTGTTGGTGACAATTCCATAGCCTTGTGATGGTGTTTGGGTGGATATTGACAGCCCTGACAACATCAGATCGAGACTCGCCTGCTTACAATCGACCAATGGCGTTGTTGCGTTGTGCTTCAATCAGTCTTGGCGTAACTGTTTTGCGTGTTGGTAGCTTAGCACTAAACTATGGAAACCGAGAATCTGTCACTTTTATAGGGATTTTGCACATCTTGCACTTGCAGAACATGCAGATCTCTCAAACAAATTTATTGGACACGAATGCGTTTTGGCGAAAAATCCGTAGTTTTCCTCCGTTTTCAAAGTGCACAACTTTTGTCATTTTGGTCTGACAATCAGTGCCTTAACACGTGTAACATCACATACTCTGAGCTTGTAACGCTATTACATATATTTCTCTTTAAAATAAAAAATATATCCCTTTTGCGTTTCTTTTTTTGAAGAGTATATAATTCAGGAGAAACGTTTACATCATTACCACAGTTGACAAAGTTCTACGACCCGCCATAGCCGGGTGGTTCAGGCGCACGACTCGTAATCTGAGGGTAGCGGGTTCGAATCCCCGTCACACCAATCATGCTCGCCCTTTCAGTCGGATTAAAACAAGTGTAGTTAAATATTGAGTATGAAAATTCTTGCCATGTTGAAGATATTGGACTCTCTTTAGGTGAATGTATGTGTGACAGGTTTATTTATTTAAGTCGGTTTAATATCCTACTTAGAACAGTGATATTCCAAAATGTTATCATGGGTAGGCCCGGTGTTAGGATGAGAGAGCAGGATGGGTATAAACATTTGAAGGCAAGTTACAGGGATGTTAAAAGAAAAGTGTGGCATATTTGAAAGAAAGAACCACAGCTGTGTTGACATGACATTTGAGAGAGCGCGCCGATCAGACCCATCAATGGTTTCGTTTATGATGAATGCAGACTTGATATGACCGAGGTGACAACTCAATCAAAGAAACTGGACAAGAAGTTTAACATTTAAATTATAAATTAATGTATTTGGCTCTTAGTAAAAATACAAAAAATAAGCCATGAAACGAGATACTTCCTCATAAACTAAATGTATTAGGAAAATCCAAAGCATAAAACTAAGTTTTGTGAAAAGGAAGTCTGAGCTCAAGTCTTAAGTAATTTGTTCCAAGTGGTATATACATATATATTATATATATATATATATATAAGCACAAGTTAAACTATTGGACTAGCTAACTTAAGCCAGTGTGGGTATATAAATACGAAAAATTAACCCTGAAAACTAGCTGGCTTCCAAAATGGATACGTAAAGAAAACAAAAACTTGAAGACTAGCGAGCTTTTAAGATTGGTATATAAACAAAATATGTCCCAGTTATCTCTTTTACTACGATACATTTTATCCTCTCCATATTGTTGCTTGTACTCTTGTATTTGGTATGTAGATTTTTGGTTTGGATCATATCATTTGAAGGCTTTTATTAAACTATTATCAAACGATCTTTGCTGTAGCTTTTACATTCTCTTTCGTCTAAATATTCAAATTAGCATTAATGTGTAATATATATTTACATAATACTAAAATCTTCTCATGTAATATGAACAACAAAAGAATACTTATTTAATAAGTACGGTTACAGGTTGTGTTTACTTGACAATATGTCACTAAATACAGATCTTGGAACATAAGTAGTTTCAAAATGGTTAGAACTAAAACTGGACATCGGTAACGTGTCTGAAAGAAACCTATTTGGTTGTTAGTAAAGAGTATTGACTTCTTTTAGGCATGCTTCTTATTAGTCTGGAATCAAACCATAAAGTTTGGCCTTTTAAGTCAATAAACTTACCTCTTTCCTACTGTGGGTCACATCAAAATTAAAGAAACATCCGTGGCAATATAAATCATTTATGAAATAGCACGAGCTTGTAAACAGACCTACATCAGTGAAACTAGAAAGCACGTTTAACCAACAATAAAATAACATGAAACTGCACAACAATGGTGAAAATAGAGAAATCTGTCCTGAATGACATTCCATATTAATTGGGCATACAATATACTGGAACAGTTAACACATCAACTCAGCTAAATTCTGGAAAAACAAGAATAATTAAATCTTCTTTCTACATCATCACCGTGAAACCATCAGTAAACAGAGATCTGTGCCTGAAAATCATCAGTGTGTGGCTACCAGTGGTCAAATCTTACTCCTTTCACCAACCAACCGCATCATATTGACCTCAATCTTCTCAGATACAAGCGAAATCGATACAAGTTGACTTGAGGATAAAACATGCAAGTAAGTTTAGTTGTGCTACTCTTAGATTAGCCCTCCAAGACTTTCTTTATGTGTCGCACTAAACTAGTCACCTGCTGTTTATTTTATCTTTCATTCGCCATTATGAAAATTATGAATAAATGACATATAAATGAATATTAAACGTACGTTTAAATAGTTCTTCTAAAACAATAAATCTACTATAATCAACTTATATCCTGTTTGATTCAATTTTTCTTCATTCTAGTAAATTATAACTTAGCTCGAGAACACTGCATCTTCTACAATAACAGTAACTATTCGTGCCTTAAGCTTCGTTTGAAAGACCTCCTGAAGCATTCCAACGTGTATGTCAGTAAAACATGGAGATCTTGAGGGTCAAAGTGTACTGAAACATATTATCTGTACTGAAGTAATTCCGACTCCAAATTGAGATAAACATTGTTATTCATTAGCTAAATATTCACACTATTTTATTTTTCACTAGCGAAAGTACCTGGCTTCGTTCAGATTAATACGTTGATATATTATAGACGACCATGACAGTGTATGCATTTAGAACCTACTTTAGCGTAGAAAAACAGTAGGAAATATATTAAACGTACATGACCATCACACCCATATGTGCTTGTTGAACATCTCATTCTAAAACCATGGGCATTAATATAGAGTTGGTCCCCCTTTACTGCTATAACAGCTTCTACTCTTATGGAAAGGCTTTTCAACAAATTTTGGAACATGGCTGCGAGGATTCGCTTTTATTCAGCCACAAGAGCGTTAGTGAGGTCGGGCACTGATGTTGGGCGACAAGACCTGGCTGGCAGTCAGCGACCCAATTCATCCCAAATGTGTTCAATGAGGTTGAGGTCAGAGCTCTGTGCAGGCTAGTCAAGTTATTCCATACCAACCTCGGCAAACCATGTCTTTATGGATCTTACTTAATGCTGAAACAAGAAGGGTCCCTCCCCAAACTAGAATGCCATTGTATGCTGTAGCATAAGATTTCCCTTAACCTGAACTAAAGAGCCAAGCCCAAATCATGAAAAAACAGCCCCAGACCATTATTCCTCCTCCACAAAACTTTACATTTGGCACTCTGCTTTCAGGCAGGTAACGTTCTCCTGCCAAATGCCAAAGCCATATTAGTCCATCAAACTGCAAGATAATGAAGCACAATTCATCACTCCAGAAAACGAATTTTCACTGCTCCAGAGTCCAATGGTGGTGTGATTTACACTGTTCCAGCCAATGCTTGGCATTGCATATTGGTGATCTTAGGCTTGTGTGCAGCTGCTCAGTCACGGAAACCCATCTTATGAAGCTCCCGACGAACAGTTCTTGTGCTGACGTTGTTTCCAGAGGCAGTTTACGACTCGGTAGTAAGTGTTGCAAACGTACAGACAATTTTTATGCATTATGCACTTCAACACTCGCCTATCCTGTTCTTGAGCTTGTACAGCCTACCGCTTCATGGCTGAGCTGTTGTGTTCCTAGACGTTTCCACTTCACAGTAACAGCACTTACATTTGACTGGGGTAGAAATTTGACGAATTGACTTGTTGGAAATGTGGCATCTTGTGACAGTGCCACATTGAAAGTTGCCAAGTTCTTCAGTACAACCCATTCTACTGCCAATGTTTGTCTATGGTGGCTGCATGCTTGATTTTAGGCACCCGTTAGCAATAAGCATGGCTGAAATTAGAAGGGGTATCCACATACCTTTGGCCATCTTGTGTATTTTTATTCCCAAATGCATAAAACGTCATAAAAATACACTAATAATATTTTTTTGTAAATAATAATAGATGGTAATATATGCCACTTTACTCAACCTGCATAAAAGACAGTATGTGTCAAGTCACATCACAATTTTGATTTCTCGAAATAAGTGTCTTCAAACATTGGATCTTAATACAATGAAACCCAATAAAAAAATTATTTTTGTTAACTGACATTTAAATGCAGCATACAAAATGCATGATTTTCATTTGTTTGGATGATCATCACACAACTCAAATTTCTACAACACCTACATTTGGTAAGAGTTCCATATTACATCAGATTTGTAACCATAGCTGCTTGACACTGTTACATTACTTTTAACTTACATTTACTTTATATCAGTCATTTATTTATTAAACATACCCAACTTTTGTACTTTTATTTTTCTTCTCCGTGTTCCTCTTTTTGTAGTGTTTGGTGTTAAGGTAATTTCCAACTATTACAGAGTTCCATAATGGGGCAATTTCTCCTTAGATTGTAACGTTTTGGTTTATTTTTGTCTTATTTTCACCTTTAATTTACAAAAAGCATTGTTTTAAATGGCTGTAATCTCTACATGTTTTTGTTTCATTTAACCCCATAACTAAGTTTTCAGATGGTATTATACCAAACTTGCAAAATGTGAAGTAACTGCTCTTGAAAAGTATGATTTTGTTGGCATAATCTAGGGTTAAAAACAGTAGAATGGTTGAGATATCTGGTTTAATGAATGCATGAAAAATAATTTTTGCAGACTACAAATGTTATGATAGCCAGACATTTCACATTTATTAACATTTTAGATTCAGAAGTGATTAATGTATTTCAAGTTATCTAAAAAAATATTTAGCTTTTATATATACAAACACACACATACAAATATTTCAAAATGCTTTACACCTTTAAAAATACATTGAGATTTAAGATTCTATTAAATACTTCTTGGACAACATTTTCTAACAGAAAAATATTTATACTGTTTTAAACCACTAGAGTTTCAAACCATGAATGTTATACTATCTTTCAAACAACTATCTTAATTGAGGTTCTTGCTTTAATTGGTTAATGACTGGAGTAGTTTACTTGAAGGATAATTTTATTCATTTGAAGCCAAGGAAACCTCCACTCTTTTCAATATACAAACAATTTACACAATGTAGAACTTTCCCAAACTAAGTCTGTGACAAAGTAAAATTATACATCAGCTACAAACACTAGTTAAATTTAAAGTATGTTACAAGAAAGAAATTTAGTTTAAACCTCAATTCAGCCACTAATATTATCAGATTCTTAACAGTACAAGATATCAAAGAGAAAAAAAATTACTAAGTGGCAATCTTAGAGTTTGTAACTGTATTCTTCAATCTATTTCAATCCTTCACATGTTAACTCTGGAAAATAAAGTTGTTAAGGTATATTACAAAACAGACATGATTTTTTTTTGTGATATGCATTCAGTGTTACATGAAAATTATGATTAAAACTTTAAAACCAATTATCTGTAACATGCCTAATATGTAACCTGAACACAACGTTTAGTTAATACTGTGAAACAGGAACAATATCACATACTGAGAAATATAATTTAAGCAGTACACCAGAATACTAATTTGAATTTTCAAAATAATATTAAAAATCATATTGTACAATTTATATAATTTTACACAAAGGCAAATATTGTTCCTACAATACTGAAACCCTGATTTAAAGTATTAGTGATTTTATTTTAAATTAGCCACAGCATAAACATCTATGCATACTTTGAAAAACAGATGCATAACATCACAGATTTACAGAATATTTGAAAATTTACAGTGTGATCTTTCATTGTGTAATAAAAAATAACAATATAAAGATCGGGGCTTCATCATTTTTGTATATATTTATATGTGTTCCAATTCTGTTATACCATCTAAGCAGCAGTTGAATTGTTTTAAAACTTAACAGTATTACATCAATTTCTCATTACACAGTCCTACTTTATAAAAACTTGTACCAAGTTTGGAAAGTCTTCAGACTGAAACATATAACCAAAAAGAAATTAAAAAACAAACAAATATCTATTATTATTTGAATTTTTATTTTTGTGATATTAGATATAACTGTAAATTTGAACTTTACTAAGAAACATTTTCGTTCATTAAATTTTCAAACCAAGAAAGTTATCAACAGCCATGGACTTACAATATTAACTTCCTAACTGCTCCAGTGTTCTATTTTTATAGCTATTCAAAGATAAATTGACAGTTTAGCTTGAATATATTAAAAAAATATGCTCCACTCTAACCATTTGGAGTGTATTCTAGACCTATCCATCTATCATATCCTAGTTCATCCACGAGACTGAATACATATTGGTAGTCAACTTCTCCAGGAGCAGATGGTTCATCTTGATTTGGAGCCTGAGAAACCAAAATATGTCCAACAAATTAATGATATTTCTATGAATTACAAGTGATGTTAATCTTATTCTTAAAAACTAATGTTAATGTTAGGGTTATCAACATAATTTTAAGTTTCTTGACTGTGAAGGAAGTGTTAAGTTTTCTAGCAAATTTCAATATAAAATAAAAGTTGGATAATAATATTTGGTAAAACAGGTTGATTAAAAATATATAGGACTAAAGTGCACAATTAAGGATATTTTCAAATATATTGTTAAATATGCCACATTTATTAATAAAAAATCTTTTACCCAGCTACAGAGTTAGGTCTATTATAAGTATATTGTGCGTTGTTAGATTTCCAAAGAAATTTCACAACAGAAATGAAGAATCTTATTCATTATTTCAAAAAAATTAACAATTTTGCCAATCAAATTAGAAAAAAAGACAAAACCTTTTAATTTCAGAAAATAATAAAAATAATATTTTCTCAGTCATTGTATCACCATCGTTGCTTCATCTAGTAATATAAAAAGAAAACAACAAATATAAGCAAGAAAATGTTTCTGTTATCTATGAAAATGGAAGAAAACAATGTTTATGACTTCCACAAATATTATACAAAATTACCCACCTACATATTGCAGAAGTTCTCTTATGTTCTTTGTGAGATTATCACATATCATCTGTAGGTGGAAGATATTCTCGAAAAGACAGTTATATTAATTACACTAGGTGGGTATCAATATTCAGTACAAGTATTGTAAAACACCTAGAAGATTGTAAGACTAAAATGATTTAGCTTACAGTTTATCAATAAATTCTGATAAAAGTAAGTTACTTACACTGGCCTCAGCTAAAGATTAAATGACTAAAGAATGTAACTTATTTAATTCACTGGTCTAACTAAGACAATATCATAAAACAAAAATTTTCAGTGCCTTTAAACGAAAATGTTTATACATCCCAGTTTTACAAAATACAAGTTCATATTTCTATTTTACATTCTCTAAAATATGTTGAAATTCTACAAAGTTTTGAGTGGAGAAACTACTCAGTCTAAAAATAGATTCAAACTGGCTGAATATATTTTCTGAAACATTAACAGACTTCTCAAAACACACAGACAGTAGGAACTCAATAAACGAGTGTTCAGTCCACAAAACAGAATGAAATGGTGGCTGAACACATACATTTATTGAAACACTAGCTCACTTCTAAACAGATGCTGATAGTGGGAAGGAACAGAGAGGGATAGTACCTAAAGCATTTAAATCTCCCCAAACTAATAAACTTTAAAAGGCTATACTACAGCTTATTTCTAATATAGGATACTTTTAAAAATAAACACTTAAATATATATATACATAACATAGTCTTACAAGACCTGTAGCATGGAATAAACCAAATGCTTTTTAAACATTATGCTCTATGAATTTAACGTTCCAAAACTAACCACTTGGAAAAACATATTTAATATTTACAAGTGTTGTTATGGTTTACTACTCATGTAAAACTTACCCATAATGCTAACAATAGTAATCCCTGGTGAAATTACTTGTGATTAATTATTCTTATCAGTCGAAGCTTCAGAAAGGAACTGTTGATATCTTTGATGTAAATGACAGCTGGAAGAGAGTTTTAAAAATTCTCAAATCTTCTGTATCATTAATATCTCATATACGGCATAAAGGTAACTTATTATATTAAGAACACAACACTTAATTTTCATGGTAATTTTTTCATAACCACCAATTAAAGTTCAACTCAAATTTATCTCCCAATTTTCAAAGTCCATCTATATATATATAGTTTTAAAGACAAATGCATTTTTTATTATTTCTTCAGATTTGTAACTTGGGTAAGCTATTGAGAAGACATTTTCACAAGTGAATTCCCAAGTTGTAAGGTTGTAGCAAGCAACTTAAAGAATAAATAAAAACATACAATGTTTTCATTCAAGTCTTTTTCTCTACTATTGTATTTTTTTTTGTGAGCATATTACTTGGGATATCAAGAACTTGAATAAATAACACATAATGATTTATAGACTTTTACATACTTTATGTAATAGCTCTTCAACCTTCAACTTTTTATACTATTCACTATCAATGAATTCCATTTTGATGGTAATGTTGTTCTTCAACATTATGCTACATGCTGCCAAATGGTATTTCAATTATTTCCAAATTCTAAACATTGGTCTTCCCTCTATACATCAGAGAGGCCTATATAACTACAGAAATCACTGTCAGATCTGAGATAAAATCCAGATTATTTATAAATTTAATAGATAGCATTGACCCAGTGAGCAATAAAAAACTGAGGTCATACATGTCCCAGCTGAAGTAAATAAGTTATTTGATGTAATGATAATTTTAATTAATCAACTTACATAATCACTGCTTCTAAGTAAACAATTATACTGAATAAATTGACAAGCTCTCATCTGTGGCCAAAAGTTTTGGAATCCAAACTGACAACCCACAATTTTAAAAATTTACGTAAATCCAAAGATATAAAAAATACTACAACGTTCAGTATTTCCATATCTGACAAAGTTGGCTACCAGTTCTTTGTCCAAAATAATCTAAAAATGTATTTAGATTTCCAAACTTTCCCTGTGGACATCTTCTAGAACTCCTTCGAAGGACATTGGACAAATTAAATAATTAGTTACCTTAAGACACTTAAATATTTCTAATAACAGTTCAACATAGCTGAACTAACTGATTTTACAAGTTAATTTGCCATCTTTATTAATAAAACAGACTATCACAAGTGCAACTTAGTCAAAACCTTGTCCTATAATAAATATTAAAAATTTATAAAAAACATTTACCTTGGTCAAAACTTGTCAGAAAATAATTTGGTTTCAGAAGTTGTGTTATAGATACAATTAAAAATGTAATACCCTCCTGGTGAGTGAAACTAAAAAAAAGATATTTTAACATGGTAAAAATTTTAGGGAGGCTAATGTTTCAATAAGCTACTCAATGAATATTACATAGATTTATGTACATAATATTATTTATCTCTATAAATAACATATTTTACTTATCATGATTAACTTCTAGTGATTCCTTGGCAACTCTGATGACTATAACATAAAGTCAATCTATAGTCAACTTACATAATCATTGCTCCTAAGTAAACAATTAGACTGAATAAATATATATATTTTGTTTCAGTGAAAATGAATACATTTTAATGAAGTTCAATAAGCAAAAATTACAAGGAAGGACTGCATCAAAAACAGCAAATTCAAACTTCTCTCTAATTATATTAGTTTGTTAAACTTAAAAAAAGTGTCAAAACAAGAATAAATTTTTAAAAAATGCTGCACTAATTGAAAAGCTTCCAGGGTAGAAACTATAATGTGAGATTATAAATATGTACCCCAGATTTTGGAGGTCACTAGGGAAGGAAAACCCACACTGTGGTGGGGATACACCATCTATCAGTCATATATTTATTTTAGTAAACATTATTACATTTTAATGAAGTAAATAAAATCATAATGTGGGATGTTGTGTGCTTAAGCACTCACATCTCACTCTCCTAATTTCTATATAATATTACTATTCTTTATTTCTTATGTGAGACTGGCAAATGGAAGTCAAGACTGATAGACGGTGTATCCCCACTGCTATGTGGGTCCTACTTCACAGTCACCTCAAAAACCTAGGGTACATTTTATAATCCCATATTGTAGATTGTACCATGAGATCTTTTCAGTTGATGCAGCATTCTTTTGTTTAATTTGTTCTCATGTTAAAATAACAAATTATATATGCATACATGCAATCAGTAAGGTAAAATATTCACATAATAAGTGGTAGTGTGAATCAAAAAATGTCTCGCATGTAATAAATTAAAAAAATATTTATAATACAACCAAGTCAGAATAACCTACAAATGACAAATAAATGAATTATAACAGTAAGAAACAGAAGTGCAACAACATATCCCCTCTGATCAACACTCAAAAACTTCTGAAAATAAGAGTACAAAATATATAAGGTAAAAATTGACATTAGCTGAATTGGAATATAGATTTGAAAAATCTCTATCATTTGAGAATCAAGCTAAACTTTTTATTAGAGTTGCTAACAGCTAGTCATAAACTCCTTTCAAATTCATTCATTTTTACTAAGTTAGCTTTGAAGTTTAAATGTGACACAGCTGTTTAAAGAAAGAAGTTGTACATAACAAGCAACAATGCAAAATTACTCTTGTGATTTTAATTCCTGTTTTTATAACAACATTTACTCTAACTCATGAAAATGTAACTTAGGTTAAAGTTTCTCACAGATTTACAATATTAACATTGTGCTATAGAAGCACTTGTATTATTAGCAAACAATCAACAATCTAACATGACTGTGAATATAGATCCAACATCTTCAATAAGTTCTCAACATCACTATCTTTGATCTTGACTGATTTCCAGCCAGAATGTGGATCCTTCAGACAAAACGTAACAAACCATTAGACAATACAACTAGTTCAATTCAAATTACAAATAAATAAATAAAGCCAAATAAATATCACAGAGTCGGGGAGAAATGCACAATCGTACATTTTATATTTATTAATGACCATGATTTTACCAGAAATGACATTATCAGGTACAGACTGAAACTGTTTACAAATAAGTTTATATAACCCCATTACTAGGTACAGACTGAAATGGTTTATAAATAGGTTTATGTATCCCCATTCTGCATCAAACAACAAAAACAAGAAATGGTTTAAGATAAGCTACATTTGAAAACCTTTTCCAAAAATATTTATAACACAATAAACAAAAACATTTACAGACCAACACTGAACTGTAAGAACAAGTTATGAAAAATGTTGTCCACCAACACAGATAAAATCAAAAAGTAAAGCAACAGTGGTGTTTACCAATTAATGTATCAATACAGTAATAATGTATATAAAGGTCAAATTGGAGTCTCACAGCAACAAAAATTAAAGAACAATCTAGAAGCTGGAAATTAAGGAACATGGATTCAACCTTTGTATTCCACTTTAATGAGACTAAATCCAATTTGATGTTCTAAACGACCACACCAAGTTAAACTCCTCACCACTTCTCACCCCATTTGTCTCAAGGTTACTTCCGATTCTTTGGTTAAACTATGTATAAATCTGTTTATAAACCATTTCAATTTGAACATGTCAATGTCTTTACTAACAAAACCATAGCTGTTGATAAACAAAGAATTTCTGAAATGTAAAGATGTCTGTTTTTCTTCACAATTCTGTAATTATGGGGATTCACCAAGTAATTACAGTTTCAATTATATTAATTGCTTTAATTACAATGAAAGTACACTAGAGGTACTAAAGGTTTTTTATCCTTCTTCAAATACCTTCCAATGTTTGATATTATAAACTTAGGTTACTTATAAGAGATGAATGTTAAAACACTTACATTTTACAATCTAAGGCTTTGGCATACTTCACACTCAAATCCATAGAACTGATGAATTCACCTTCATAGTATGGTTTGGAAGCAAAGCCAAAGTCCCATGCTTCAATACTACCTACAGATATGATTGAAAGAAAATACTGATTTTATACACAAATATAAATACTGTTTATCTTTCTTTCCATTACTAAAAGGACCTAAACCATTCTGATTTTAAGACAATTAAATATTGTCTTTGACAAAAATAACTATCTTGAGAAATTTCATCAAAATATCTTATTTTTCAAACACTATTTTTTAAAATGTTTTAAATTTCTGAATTAAAAACCTATGAAAATTAGCAAGCAGTTAGTTCATTGAATAAGTTTACGTATATTTCATAAATCACACTGAAATAATATTATAATATAAAAGAAAATTAATAACCAAATAAAAATTATAACATTTTTGTGAATGGCTAACAGTATTAAAAATCCTTAATGAAGTTCCATTGTGCTTCTCACAAAATTATTTGACATGGATGGTCTAAACTCGTATATATTATCAACTAAATACACCTAGTGAATGTGAATATATTTTTAAAAAGTCTAAAATTTTACATCATATAACATTATGGTTCACTTGAACTACACGTTTCTATCAATTTCTTTGAATTATCAAATAATTTCTGGAAACTGAGCTCTTCAATGGCATCTCAGCAATTGAAATATAGATAATTCTTTCTCTACAAATTAGGATTAGCATTGTTTGAATGTAAAAACTTTACATCAATGGTTTCCAAGCTGTAGGTCATGGAAAATGGCTAGAGGTTTCATGAGAGTTTCAACAAACAAAGAATAATTAAGAACATAAAATGATTGTATTTGGCAACAGATATGTCATACAAGTCAAGTTATGTAGGTTAGGGTATGATCAGTGGAAAATATTTGGAAACCAATGCCTTACATACATTGTATATAGCAAAATAAGCTAAGGAAACAATAAACAATGGCTAAGTGTATCTTTCTTAGAAGTCAGTATGGACAGAGTTAGGTGAGTGGTAGTCTAACAATTAGAATGAAATACAAAATGCTTAGTCAACAAAACATTTACTACCACACACAAATTATTCTAATTCTGTATGAAAATATGCATAATATCACTTTGTAGTACCAACAGATCGTGATAATAATCATGATAATAATTTAGTAGTCTATATACCCCTAGTTACAAGATAATTCACTGTTGCTTACCACACAATATCACTAATATTCTCAATTAGAAATGTGATAATACTTTTAACATTAAAGGACAGCAAGAGACCTTTTAGTCCATCTAGTTATATTCATGAAATTAAATCTTTAAATAACTGAATAAAAACTCTAATAAATTAACTGTATCTACAAAATCTAAAGAAAACCCCTCCAGAGGCCAAGCAACCTGTTAGAAAAATAAAGTTGTCTTAGTTAGAGGACTTCTTCCTTACCAAAATTTACACTTGTGTCCAAGGAGTGTTACCATTCTAACCATTAAATTAAATGTGGAAAAAGATGATGCATCAACACTATCACTTCCCTTAAAAAAATAAAAACAGAATTGGGAACTTAAAAGCTGCAAACTGGAATTATAAACATGTATGCAAACAAGTCTGAAGATACTATAGACATTATTTACTCAAACTAGAAACCTCTATTTTGGCTCAATACTGTCACTTAGAATTACATTTAGTGGAGTCAAAAAAGCTATTAGTAGTTTGAGTAAATAATGACTATATTATTTCCAGCCTTGTTTCCCTAATTTTATTATGATCCCTATTTGTAGGTTTTTGAATATAATTTTTTTATGTTTATCCTATTTGTTGGATTTTTTTATGCTCGATTATGGCATATAATTACTTGATATGGTTGCTAATTTAGGCTGATATGGTTCATGATGTAACTATTGACTGTTTGATCACATTAATTCAAGATGTTAAATGTTAAGCTGCAACTGGAGAATGACAAAGATTTTGTTTGAGAAAATAGTGAACATTTATAATTTCTGTGTAACTAAATTATCTATGTATAATGCATCACAAAGGGCAAATATATGTCTAGACTAAGACTTAATCCCCACTAAACATGTATAAAATTTTATCAGTGAGAAAGCTGATTCAAAAATAAACCATACACAATAAAGCATCATTGTAAATGAACCTTTGTATCTATTAAAATAATTATTCTATGAACTTGTGCAATAAAATTTAATATTGTGTACTAATTTTCTTTTCTTATTCCTTCACTTCATACATAATATATGGTTGACACCATAAAGACACTGACTATTAGTGTACAAAGCATTAAGTATCTACATGTTACAGTCATCTGATGTTAATCTATTATAATTGGATGGTAATTCTTGTTTAACTTGTGTATTTAAGTTTTTTAAAGGAACAACAGACATCTGCAAGAAATCTAACATTTAGGGATAATGATAAAATAGTTTACACTACAAATATCTTGTTTTTCATCTTACGTAAAAAACAGAAAAAAATCAACTCTTTAATACCCCTGTGACCTCTAAAGTAACTTATTTAGTACTCTACAAAAATTCGGGTGCAATATATCAAGTTGTTCAAAGAGTTTAACTTGTTATGCTACAATAATCTTTCCATCTCATCATCCTAGTAGCTCTCCTATTAACGCTTTTGAGAAATTCAACGTCCTTCCTAAGGTAAGGGGCCCAAGACTGTATACAATTCTCCAAATCTGACCTAACTAATAAATTATACAATGACATTATAATCTCATTACACTTGTTTCCAATATTTCTGTAAATACAATCTAAAACAATATTTACTTTTCCACTAGTAACAGCACATTGTTTGTATAGCTTAAGAAACAAATAAACCATAACACCCAAACCTTTTCCTCCAACAACACTGTCACACTCATAATTCAAATTCTGATATCAATTGTGAATAATCCTATATTTAGTATAATTAAAATCCACCTGCCATTTATTTGCCCAACTCGCCAAATAATCCAAATCCTTTCATGAGATAGCAGCATCCTACACAGAGCAAGAAACACCCAACAAATTTAAATGGGTAATCTATGCCAGTAACATAAATAAAAAAAAAGCAAAGATCCTAACAGTGAGCCCTAAAAAACTCATGAAATTAATCCAATCTGAATGAACCTTCATGTATAACAACCTTCTTGCTTTCTTCCATCTAGCTAGTTTCCTATCCAATTAGCCAATTTGTTCCCCACACATGCAGAAATAAAAAATTAAACCTTTTATGTGGCACAGTACAAAATATTTTCTGAAAATCCACATACATCTGTATCCTTACTAATATATGCAGTAACCTGTTTAACCTCAATAGATTAGTAAGCCAAGATTTTTCAACAGTAAAATTATACTATTTATAAAGTATTTGAACTTTGTTAAATTACTTTGAAAGCAAATTTTAGCAGACTTTTAAAACTTTTCACACCAATGACTTAAGACTAAAGACCCATTATTTAAGAATTTAAGATATAAAAAATGGTTCAAACATGCAATCTTTAATCTCTATCAAAACCCTTGAAAAAATATTATCTTGCTTAAATACTTTGAACTTTCCAATTTTGTCTTAACAAATTCAGACATGACCTTCTTATTCAAACTTGTTTCTATCTAGCAGTTGTTCAAATTGTGGAATTTTGCTTGAATCTTAATTAATAAAAATTGAAGGATAAAAACAATTTAACAACCCAGCCAATCCATAATCATCATATATAAGCCTTTGAATGCCATCCTTCAGAGACCCTATACTCATCCTAAAATTTTCCTCACCCCTAAAATATTTAAAGAAACCCTTATCATACCTGTCTTGAATATTTAAGAATTTATTTACAAATTTTATTTCCACATTTGATCAATATCTTCAACCAAGTCAGTTGTCCATATTACAGCAGATAATTCTTTTTTTTTTTCAAATCTGTTAATTAAATTTAGAATAAATTTGTCATTATTCCCAATTTTTATATGCAGTAAAACATCAGATCTAGTTTAGCAATGTCCACTTACACCCAGATTTTCTCCCTCAACCTCTATCACATCAACCATTTTATTGTTAGAAGTTAACAAATTACCTAATATAGAATTGCTCCTGGTATGTTCCCCAACTAATTGTTAGAGTAAACATTCCTGAACAGTTTCTAAAAACCTATTTCACTCCTGATTTGTCTCCCAATCTACATATTTAAAAGTCAATCATCCAATAACAACATTAACAGTAAAATGCCTTATCTCACTGCTGAGTTTCTCATTAATTTTATCTGGCAGTCTGTGACAAATACCAGCTAACAACCTTCTTTCCTTACAACAACCAACAGAAACCCAAACAGATTCAACCTTCTTATCTTTGATGTTCTTTGAACAGAATGTAACTTGTACATATCAAGCCACTCTTCCCTTTCTTTTTAGTACTATATCCCAATTAAATAACTTTTAAACCTGTATTTCAAAGAAATTCCATTTTATTATAAATGCTCATATTTATACAGGTCTCAATTATTTTCATATCAAAATCAACTATTCTTACTGGTACTTTAAAGCAATTCATTTCCTTTCTTATATTACCAGCATTAACAGTTCAACTTACCATCTACGTTATCGCTCTATTCTTACACTATATTTGTTTCTACATCTTACTTTTTCTACATTATTTTGGCCTTCACCTAGTTTAAATCTGCCATTACATTTGATTTAATAGCCCTTGCAAACAAGACACCCTCTTCCCTATTTAAATACAAACCATTTATTCCAAAATGCTCCTTCTTCCCATTAAACTGAACTTGCAAATCAAACCAAACAACCTGCTCTTCCACACATACTAAGTCTAGTGTTAAGCTCTAACAACCTAATTATAATTTGATCCCCACAAGAAAGTCTTGGCAGTGTCCCTGACATGTTATTATGGCTCTTGTCATTGAACACCTTTATTGATATCTGGATATGTAAAAATTAGCTCCTCGCACCTACCCTTCCGTACATCATTAGCTCCTATGTGCAGTACAAGGACTACATCACTGTTAGCATCCTTCACTAATTACTTACTCTTCCAGCTACTCCTTCCATCTTTACTCCCAGAGATCATAACTTTTTCTCCCAAGTTTCCCCATAGACTATCTTATTCACTTTCTTTATAAACAAAACAGATTTAAAAGACTTATTAAATGGCAAATTGAAAGTAATTTTCTATTAGTTTTCATAAGACAGATATGCTGGGCTATTCATTTAGGGTGTGGAATATGCATAATATTTATAGTACAATTCAAACATTTATCTGGCTTAAATGTTAAATTTGTAAATTGATGATCATACCAAATTATGAAGAGTTTTTACAATATCAAACTCTTTTAAACATGAACCATATTCCATTGTAGTACAATCAAATCAAACAAGTATGTTATATTTAAATATAAAATTGAATGAAATTTATTGGTATGATAAAGTAGTAAATGTACTTCCTGTGTTTAATATTTTCAGGTAAATGATTAGGATGCATATTAATGATATCTAATTTCTGTCCTTTATAGTGAAATAGTTACATTCACTCAAGATAAAGCTATCAGGAAGATAATATTCCCTTGTGTAAAGTTGCATTTCCCATTAAATTGTTTTTATTTAATTTGTGCAATATTTTCATTTTCATTGGACATAACTAAAGAAATATGAATGGTCCATGCATTCCCAATCAGGAGCGCTAACTGAAAATTTGAAATTCCTCTAGTGTAGTTAAATTATCTGTGAATGAAGAAATGTAATATTTCAATCCATGATTTGCTAAAAAAAAATTGTTGGATATAGATCAATCAATGTTTGAGATACTTTAAAAGAGCCTAATGTTAACACCTGATTTCATTTAATTTTAAGAATTTTTAATGCATTGTGAGAGGACTTAAACATTTTGACAATAATGTCTGAAAATACAATCTTTACTCTCCAGATAATGTTTTGTTTGTTTTGAATTTTTGCACAAAGCTACTCAAGGGCTATCTGTGCTAGCTGTCCCTAATTTAGCAGTGTAAGACTAGAGGGAAGGCAACTAGTCATCACCACCCACTGCCAACTCTTGGGCTACTCTTTTACCAATGGATAGTGGGACTGACCACTACATTATAACGCCCCCATGGGTGGGAGGGCGAGCATGTTTGGTGCAATGCGGGCTCGAACCCGCAACCATCACATTACGAAGTGCATGCCTTAACGCACTTGGCCATTAAGAAAAATAATAAAAAAAATTCTTAAAATAAAGAAAAACTTTATTTTAGCCAATGTTTTACCACTGTAGCATCCTTGAATCAGTTGCACAAGAACTATAAAAAGTTTGTTGTTGTTTTTAAATAGAAAGTAAGATTTTTATTTGCTAACACATATCACTTGAAATGTTAATGCTACTTTCACCAAGTTACCATCCAGAACAATAATGAATTCACTTTTGGCCAACAATTTTAAATTTTACAAACTACTGAGTGGTTAAAAAAAAAAAAAACATTTTGAACTTTGCCTTACAATATTGCCAGCTTTACTGTTATTGTGGTTTTACAATTATTTTTCAAATAGGGTTAGTAGAATTTCATATTTAGTTTAAATGACATATGATTAATTTAACTCTACAACAGTGGAAAAGTTCTGTTCCTCTGTCAGATACAAAATTACCAATGAATTATGGTAGGACTTGTGGGTTATTCTTGAAATTTGTTTTTTATATTGATGAATATTAGCTGGCAAAAAACAATGATGTTAATCAAATGCTTTTCCATGTATACATATATGTGCATATCTTGCAATAATATCAGTTGAATGGGAAAACAAGTCTAGTGAGGGTGGGCTTGAAATAAGCCACAATCACCTCTACACAGTTCTATCTATAATACAGTAATTTTATTGGTTAAAAAATGTATGTTCCTGAAGATTCAAGTATTTAAAATGCTGTTAACCAGGTGGTTAACATTTCCAATAGAAATTTGATAGTCCTCAATTTTAGACAATACACTGAAATTTCAAAAATCTGCATGTTTTCTGAATTTCATCAGATTCCACTGGTATATACACTCATCCTTTATAGTGAAGAAATAAAGATCCTAATAGTAAGCCCTGAAAGATTTACTGGTATATTGAGAACTTAATCTCTAAAGGTTGAACTATATAATCCTATACTACTGTAATTAAGTATATAAAAATGCTTTTCTTTCATTTCAACTAATATTCAATTCCACTGTTTATGGAAAAATAAATATTTATGCTGCCATTCAAAAAAATAAAAACATTAGTCAGAGGTTTATAAAGAGGACATGATGTCATAAGGTAAGAATAAAGCACAAGTGTAGGAGTACAACAGAGTAACTAAGACTACAAATGTGAGATGCTAACCAAAGCATTGAAGAACTTTAGCAGTTTATACTTTTAAACAGTTGCACTATAAATGTATATGTGTAAAACTAAAAATAACAAACACATTGCACAGTAACTGCAGGAAAGCTTTTAAATGTACAAAAATGCAAACAAATGTTTACACAAGAACCTTCAGATTATTGGTAAATTTGGCAAATACATATCTAGAATTTGTAACAGAAGGCATTTCTTTGCATAAAGCATTAAGGGTGGCTGTAACAAACTGCCCAGCCATATTGTTGAAGCCGTGTTTATTAAATCCTTTAATAAACAGCTTTATGAGATTATTGGATCAACAAATAAATGAGCCAAGGATAGGTCAAATGGCCTCTGCTGATTTCTAATCATTCTTTTGTTCTTATCTAATAGTCTTAATTCAGTCCATAACTGAAGTTACCCTTAGGTTTTCAGACTTCCTTGAACTCGTTGTTAACATCCCAACCTTTGGTAAACATAACTATACTTACTCAGTACTTCTTCTCATAGACTTCTCACTTGGACTTCTTGTAGTGAAACTTCACTATAGAGATAGTCTTCTCTTGCAAGTTTATGTTACTGTTCTTGACCATGTCTAAGAGAGTCATAGAATGGACACAAGTTTTTTTGTTTGTTTGTTTTTGTTTCAAGTACAAATTTTTAGTTTATAACTCCATCATCTCTTGACTACTTTGAGATCTAATTACAGCTTGGACTCTGGAAGTCGAATCCTTTTCATTGTTGCACTTGACCACTCCCAGTGTCTCTTTGATGAATTAATATTGCTTAAAAGATGGGTTAGTAGATATACTTTTGAGTAGTAAAATTGAATCGGTATATACCCACCCTAAAAAGTTTTCAAATTTACAGTTCATGTACATTTTGTAAACAAAAAACAGAATATCAAATATTTGGAATATGACCAAACAAATGGATTAAACCCATTACCCCTATTTAAGAATAAAATAAAATTTATTTTTCCAAACCTGGAGCAGAATTTATTAGAACTTTTGTTATTCCAGCTTTTAACCTCGTTGTCGAGATGTCCTCCAATGAGTAATTATACAAAAACTGACTTTCTACGACGTTAAAACTCATGTTTTTAGCTGTCTTACATCTGTTCACTAAACTATCATACTATTTAATCATAGTGGATATATTTGGTGCAACTTTCAATGACATTTTTATTTTTCCTTAAAGTAATCTATCACCTTGTGATACTGTAAAACAACGTAATGTTCGTTTCAAAAGATAAATAGACCGTGATAATAGCCCCACCACTATACAAGGGTGTTACTTCAGTTTTTATATCAGCTGGATAAAAACGTGGTGGCAAAAATATATATATAGTCACCGCCAATTAGCCAAATTTAGTAATTTAGGTAAAACCTTCATGAATAGGCAAAAAGACAAAAGACCGACGAACCGAAACCGAACACCCGCTATGCATGAATACCATAAAATCAACGGCCGATATATGACTTAGGGACCATCAGGGCAACCAGGATCTATAGATCCAATGCTGAAATTTAGATGTGGGGTAAACAGGAAAACCCCGTTAAACCCCACTTTCACTAGCTGGTGCCGATGCTTTATAACCAAATCTGACAGTGATTTCGGTTTGAAATTCTCTATCCCCAGAGGAGATAGAGCTAACTGATGGTGCTAAGAAAGACAGACTTTTTCTTCACATCGCTCATGAATTTAAAATATGGTAAAGCTACCCGAAGAAAAAAGAAAAAAACACGTGACAAAAACGATCTGATTGCGAACCCAGAGCAAGCAAAGAAGACGAAAAACCGGCGATCTGACACAAGACACCCAAGGTGATGCGTGAGTGAGTGATACCATAAAACCAACGGCCGATGCGTGACTCAGGGTCCATCAGGGCGGCCAAGATCTATAGATCCAATGCCAGAATTTAGATGGGGGTAAACGGGAGAACCCCGAGAAAACCCACTTTCACACGCTAGTGCCAATGGTCCAAATAGTGCCAGTTTGACTAACAACATAAGAGTGTGGGGACGCACTAGGAGAAGAAAGTGGCTGTGTCACAATAAAGAACTGGCTTTTTCCTTAAACTGTAAAAGCCATCGAGAGATGGAAAGTCCACTGCACTGTATATTGAAATACCAGATTGGGGTTTTTGAACTTGTTCAGGTAGATTTACTGTTGCTATGTTGCGATAATGTTTTAACCTTTGGAATAACTCGTGAAAGTGATTTTGAGGTGGTGAGTCTACTGCACTGAACGACGAAACACCAGGTTGGGGTTCCAGAACTTGTTCAGGTAAATTCTCTGGGTATTGCACAGTCGTCTGGGAAAATTTATGTCTTCTATATATTTTAGTTTGAGTAGCTTTAGAGATGGTAGGAAATTTGTCAGTTGTAGTTGACTTATTCGAGTGGGTAACTTGTGTAGTTCGCGTCTGAGTGAATTTTTTGAGAAACTGAAACTTGTTCTGAACATAATTGGCGGTCGTATCGTCGGCTGCCTGGGAATGGTTATTAATCTTTATGGTGAATGTTTGAATTGGGTTGGATGGCGGCTTCACAAGAGGCGATTTGACAATAGACTGTAAGGGGTGGAAGAGCGGATTACATGATACATTAGGCGGCGGAACAGATACTGGTTGCTTGGGTGTCCTTGGTTTGTTTGAGCGACGTCTGGAGCGTTCGGCACTAAAATGAAAAATGTGATAATAGCAACCATTACGTATAATGGTATCGGCAAAATGTTTGGTGGTCTTTACTCTTTTCATGAAGCTGGTAGCTTGTTTGGTGGATTTCAAGAAGATTCGGTGCATTGCGTATATCTCGGACGTTGTTTGACTTTCAATGGCGCATTTGATTTCGTCTGGGTGAATGGAAGGATGTATCCCTCTCAGGAAAACAGAGGAAAGGCTAGTTGGGCTCTTGGTGGGTGAAAATCTAATATTAATGTGGATATTCCACAGTTTACAAAAGTAAGATAGGTCTGCAGGCGTTGACAGCTATTGGAGAATTGCCCCTCGGCGAAAGATCCGTGTTCAAGATGAGTCTATGAAAACGCCAGACTTAGCCTGCGCGATAAACGTAGCTATTTGAAGAGGCAAAAGGTGGGATGGCAGGTCGTCGGTCGATTTTTTACAAGTCCAGAGCTAGTCACTGAGCCAGTCAGATATCTCTGCCAACATGCTGTTTAAGACAAAACGTTCATCCACACTAGTCGGGCCGTTAGTACCGTCGAACCTCACGCCTCTGAAGAGGCGACTTTAAAGTCGCCACGTTGATCGCCCAAGCCAAGCTAGGGGCAACAATTGAACCGTCCAGGACCCGAATCTTACGCCGGGGCAGAATTCTCATCCAACTCGCCACTACCGCAGACCAAGTTTATCTGTGCCAGCCATAGAACACCGAATTTAATGCAAGTTGTTCTCCTACTAAAAGTTCAATCAGTCTTTATTCAGTATTCTTCAGGGGCGTCGACCCATTAATACAACCAGAAGAAATCAAACAAGCTATATAACCTCAAATCCAAGCCAATGTATATGCTGTTCATCGAATTTAACCTTCCTACGTACTTCATGAAGTACAGTGCTGACTGTATTTTACGTAACGGCTGTTATTATCACATATTTCACTTTAGAGCCAAACGCCCACATCGACGACCATTCAACACTTGGTCAAACAAAGTACCCAGACATCATAAATAACCAACGGACAACTTCCAACGAGAAATACAAAAATACCGTCGAGTCCAGATCTAACCAGAAGAAACACGAAGACAGATACAGATAACTCGACCAAGAAGGCGTCAACTCCCTCTGTTAGCAACACGCCAAGTTTCAGCATTCCAAGAAAGAAAAAGGACAGATCATGTCAGACTTCAATGCCAGTTCCATAAAATTCAACAACCAGCCAGACTCAAATCATTACCAAGATAACCATCGACGCGTCAGTACAAACTGAAAAACAAACCACCTCCACGCAAAAATCTCAAACCAAATTCTCGAGAAGAAACAAAGCATCACAGACCAGCGAAGAACAACTCACCGAAGAACAGCCAGTTGTTCCACCACCGAGACCACGTTTTTCACTTGTACCAATGGACTTCAAGTGTGAAAACAAGTTCATGACGAAGTTACTACCTGATCTACAAGACCTCAGATAATAGTTTCCATGTATACCACCGTCACAGTTCATCAGTTCTTTATTATTTTTTTCCTGTGTTTCTTCCCAGCTGCTTCCGGGCACGGTCTGGGTAGATTTTTTGGCACCCAGGCCGTAAAAGTGGAATTTTTCGGGGTACTCCCGTTTGCTCCCACAGCACAATCTCTTGCATTGGTCCCAGCCACATTCTGAAAATGGCCGTTTATTCACTCATAGGTTATCCAGCCATAGTAAATTTTAAATCAATTCACCAGTCGCCATTGTACAACGTCCTCGGGCCAAGGTCTAGCTCATTTCGCTTATGCTGCTCTCGTCCAGTTCTCCCGTCTTTCGTCTCACTCACAAATACCCCACTCCACCTATAAATATCAAAATAAAAGTAAAGGAAAAAACCCATGGAAATTTAAACAATTTCTCACGTGATGGGACGAAGAGGAATTGCAACGTTCCTGAACACCCCAGTTGGAGAGAAAATTATTCTGATTTCTCTCTCTCTAAACAAACCCCTGCCACGTTAGTTTGCGTTTGCAGGCCGTCGACGATTACCGGCGGGACCAGTGGCGAGATTGGCACAGCAGTACCTGGTAATGATAACGTCATGCTGGCAAAGCAGAGGGAAAAGACACGTTTAACTTGCTCATTGTCGAAGCTGGGAAAAGAAGTGCTTAAATGATGCTGTATAAACTAAACTAAACTATCGTGGCAGGGGTTCAGTTTAGAGAGAGAGAAATCAGAAGAGTTCTCTCTCCAACTGGGGTGTTCAGGAGCTTTTTAGTTCCTCTTCGTCCCCTTTCGTGAGAAATTTTTGGCATGTCCGTGGAATTTTTTATTTTGTTTTTAATATTTCGACGCTGGAGTGGGGTATTTGTGAGTGAGAGGAAGGACGGGAAATCTGGACGAGAGCAGCGAAAGTGAGGTGAGCCAGACCTTGGCTCTAGGACGGAGTGCACTGGCGAAATGATTTTTAAAATTTACAGTGATTTTTCTGGGTGACGCGGTAAACGGCTCTTTTCAGGTGCGGCTGGGACCTACAGGTCCGATGCCAGAGATTTTGCTGTGGGGGGAAACGGGAGTACCCCGAGAAAACCCACTTTCACGACCTGGGCGCCGAATGATCTACCCAGGCCGTGCCCGGAAGTAGCTGGGAATAGAAAATAAACTTTGTTGGTGTTTTTCCAGGAAATGTCTAGCTTCGGTCTTGTATGTCAGGTGGTAACTTTGTCTTGAACGTGTTTATACACTTGAAACCCATTGGTGCGACTGAAAAGCGTGGTTTCGGTGGTGGAACTACTGGTTGTTCTTCGGCGTGTTGTTCTTCGCTGGTCTGTGATGCTTTGTTTCTTCTCGGGAATTTGGTTTGAGATTTCTGCGTGGAGGTGGTTTGTTTTTCCGTTTGTACTGACGCGTCGGTGGTTGTCTTGGTAGTGGTTTGGGTCTGGCAGGTAGTTGAGTTCTGGGAAACTGGGATTGAGGTCTGGCATGCACTGTCCTTTTTCTTACTTGAACTTGGCGTGATTCTGGCCTTGGGAGTTTTCGTCATCTTGGTAGAGTTGTCTGAATCTGTCATCATGTTTTGTTTATTTGTATCTGGACTCGGTGGAATATTACTAGTTTCATGCTGGGAGATATCAGTTGATTGTTTGTGATATCTGGGAACTTTGTTTGAAGCGTTGTTGCGCGGTTGACGATATGGGCGTTCGGCTCTAAAATGAAATATGTGGTAGTAGCAGCCGTCGCGTAAAATGCAGTCGGCACTGTACTTTGACGTTGTTACTATCTTCATAAAGTGCGTGGGATGGTTATTGTTCTTCGAGAAAATTCTATGAACTGTATAAACTTTGGCTTGTATTTGGGATTCTATGGTTTGTCTGATTTCTTCGGGTTGAATAGATGGGTCGACGCCTCTCAGGAATACAGAATAAAGAGTGTCTGGACTTTTCGTGGAGGAACAACTTACTTTGAATTCAGTGTTCCATGGCTGGCACAGGTAAATTTGGTGTGCTTTAGTGGCTGGTTGAATGAGGATTCCGCCTCGGCGTAATATTCGGGTCCTGGACGGTTGAATGGTTGCCCCTGGCTTGGCTTGGGTGATGAGCGTGGCGATTTGGTATGGCATGAGGTTCGGCGGTAGGCCGTCGACGATTACCGGCGGCACTGTTGGCCTGACTGGCGAGGGTGAACGTTTCGTTCTAAAAAGCATCTTTGCAGAGATAAAAGCACGTCTGACTTGCTCGGTGACTAGCTCTGGACTCCCCTGCTGTATAAAAGCGAGTTTTATGTCTTAAGTATGCTTTATAAGGGTTCATTGCGCAGGCGCAGGATAATTTTAGACAATGATAATCCAGGTGACTCCTTTAGTCTTATTTTTAAGTGGCTTTTACTGAAATTAAAATGTATGCGTTTGAGGCAGAACACAATCTCCCTGTTTCAATACTAGATTATCTTCCAGGCTTTCTATTTAATACATGCCCTGATTCTATAATTTCTAAGGAAATTAAATGTGCAAGAACAAGTAACAGTTATCTTTTGTAATGTCAATGGTAAGGAATATTTGGAAATTATTATAGCACAATTGTAAGTGTAGATGTATCTACAAAAAGCAACTTGTTGTAATAGCTAGGTTTTATGGTAGCCATGTTCTAAAAACAGTTGACAAGTTTTTAACTCTTTTAGAAATCAACAATTCTATAGTTTTTTGTTGTTTTTTTTTAAAAACATGGAATCCCATTTAAAAATCAGATAGGCTAAGGAAGTGTAACGATGGGGTCAAAAAGTGGTGTTCAAAGTCTTCTAAAGCAGAAAGTGCCATATCCCTTTGTACAAGGTTCTGTATGCTATTCAATGTGTTTATGTGCATCCTAAGCATGTTCTGAACTTTGATCTTCCTTAGAGGAGCTGACTAGAAATATTTATTCATATTTGTCAAACATCCCAAAGAGATTATCTGAATATGCAAAATTTCAGGAATTTACCCACACTGAACCTGAAAATATTTTACATCATAGCTGTACTCAACGGTTATCACTTCAGCAAGTGGTAGAAAGACTACTGAATTAATGGCCAGCACTTGTCTTATTTTTTACTTCAGCAGCATTAGAAGATGGCATGGCTTTAGCATCTACAGTACTAGAGGGTTTACAGAATCCAAATGTAAAAATATACTTTGTATTTCTAACTTTTATTTTGCCATATGTAAATAAAATAAAATTAGTTTTAAGCTGAGACCTACAAAATACATAAGCTACGTGCCTCCATCAACAGTAGTATTCTTGGTAATTTTATTAAAAGAGAAGTACCAAAAGATGCAGGTATATCAAAGATTACCTTCCCTTAAGTGAAATATATCGCGGAGCACGAACTGGTTCAGTTGTCGTTGTTGTGTTTTGTATTATAACTGCCTCTTTAAAAGAAATTTATGTTTACGATTCCAAGTTACCCCGTAACGAAAAGTCAGAACTGATGGTTAACATTCAATGACGAACTTTTATAATTTTATGCAACGTTGCAACACTTGAAGCAACCCTTTGACTAAAAAAAATGTTTGTTCTAACCCACTTTATCTCCAGTATTTTACAAATATTCGCAAGTGTACTTATCATATATTAAAATAACATGTTATGCCACAAACACACTAACGTAAGATCCCTGTCATACCAAACATCCTCGCTCTTTCAGCCGTGAGGGCGTTATAATATGGCTGTCAATACCACTGTTTGTTAGTAAAAGGGAGGCCCCCCAAGTGTTTGAGGTTGGTGGTGATGAGTAGCTGCCTTCCCTCTAGTCTTACACTGCAAAATTAAGGATGGCTAGCACAGATAGCCCTCGTGTGGCTTTGCGCGAAATTAAAAAAAACAAACAAACACTAACGTAAGTCTAAAGTATTTATGATTGTAGGGCGCTGTTAATAAATAATGTAACACTGGAAAAAAAAATGAAAAAAGAGAGAGGGAGAGACCACCAGTGACGTCATTGTAAAGATTCTTGTGAGATGTTAACGTTATCTAATATAATATATAGTTTTATTTTATTAGAAACAACCAGACTGTAAGATAGAAAATAGTGTTTAAATATGTTGTCACTCCATAAATGTCTTTTCTACCACTCTTTGACTCTTATGTAAAAAAGGTACTTCTCAAAACAAAAGGCTACACCTTCATCACTTGTCACCAATTTTCATGGTCCAGAATGGTACTGTTAAAGACATCATTTGTTTGTAGTTAATTAGAAAGCTGCACAATGAGCCATTTGTGCTATGCCCACCACAGGTGTCGAAACTCGGGTTTTAGTGCTGTAACTCTTCACAAGTTCTGCTAAATTATGGGGAGAGGGTAAAAATAAGTACCTATTGCATCGGAAATTGTATAATAACTAATTTTATATTGTTATTGGAATACTTAATTTTAAAAATTGGGTTGCATAATTCATTGTGTAAACATAGAATAACTAGTGTACAATAGACAGTTTGCCAAAGTCTTTTATAGATCTCGACGTTAAACAAGAACTATCAATATTTCGTTTACACTTTCTTGACTTGTGAGAATCATCTAGACAAAAGAGGCGATTCATGCTCTTCTTGGTTATTCAAGAAGAACCACATTCATTAGGTGT
The DNA here is from genome assembly GCA_011833715.1 of Carcinoscorpius rotundicauda. Classification (NCBI taxonomy): domain Eukaryota; kingdom Metazoa; phylum Arthropoda; class Merostomata; order Xiphosura; family Limulidae; genus Carcinoscorpius; species Carcinoscorpius rotundicauda. The sequence goes on along the minus strand of CM022391.1, from coordinate 146,321,650 downwards.
TTTTAACCACGGTCATTAGGTGTTTTTCCTTTAAAAGAGATCGCTGTAGAGTGAATGATGTTAGGAATAGAAATAGCGATGTGCTTCAGCCATGTAATCATGTGATTACCTAGAGGTATACTCCATCCTTTTTGACACGAAAATTGCCTCAAATCTCGTGGAGGGTATTGCGCATGAAAAGAGACAACTTTAATATTTTACTTTGTTTAAAATGTTGAGTTAAATTTATATATATATATCTACCTTTTCAAGTTTATTGATTAAGACTTTGTTGAAATTATAACTAAAAATTGTTTGCTAGACTGCTATTCTATAGACGTATAGTTTGACTTAAGCAAAACATAGACAACAACATGTAATTACTAGTTGTACTGGCGAGGGAGTCTAAATAAAGCACTTGAGGACTTGTTCGAGTATTAGACTAGAGTTTGCTTTCATAATAGAGACTGTAATTGTTTCAACCACGTATTTTTCTTCTTTTGTGTAAATCTCTTGTCAAAGGTAGAAAAAAATCTGACCATTGCTTCGTAATATACGATGAATCCTCCTCCTTATGCAGGCTACTTGGATGGAAATACCTCAGATTGCTGTAGATAATTTGTTCACTGTTGTCATTCATGTTTCAGATTATTGTTTAACTTGATTTGTAAGCTGTCATATTTTAAGTTGTTACTCATTTAATATATTTTTGTCATCGGCCATATTTTAGAGTCCTGAAGATTTCGAATAAATGAAATATAAAATGTGGTATTTGCACTTGCACGGGCTTCCTTAAAGAATATTCCTAGGCTGTATAGAAAATGTTTTATGAGAACAAGTATCAATTTTCCGATTCTGAGTAAGTTGTGAAAAAGAAAGAGACTGACCATAATGTACGCACAGTAAAAACACTCTTTATTCACTTACCAAATAATGAAAAATGACTATATTCACAGAGAATGATACTACTTCGAACTTTGCAACTCCTTGGTTGAGTGTGATCCCTGTACTGCTTATAAATTAGCTAAATTACCACCTTCCGTTCGAAGAAATGAAAACACTAGCTGATAAAATAAATCCATGGGAAAACTATATAAGTAGAATGCACAATTTTTAATGATAGTGAAGTTTATTCTAGAATTATATTGTCTTTGGTAGCACTAAAATGTGTGCACTTTCTGTATGTTAATCTGCTTCATACAATTCAATGATTATTTTAGGTACCCAAAGGATTTGTGGGAAGACAAAAACTTTACTGAAACTACTTCTAGATCTGTATTAAGGAAAAAAAAATCTATTCTAGACTAAGGACAATTAGAATTATATTCATAAAGTAAGAATGCTATTGTTTCCAGAATTGGTCACTCCCTTGCAAAACAAGGGAGGCTATAATCTTAAGGTAATACCCGACATGTTAGTGAAAAAAAATGTTGTTTAATCTCACATGTAGCATATTTCAAGTTCACAGAAATTTATCCCAGAAGGAAGCATATGTAATAATATAGGTGAATGACACTGAACAATAGTTAACCAGAAGGAGAGGAACTTGGCCTTTTCATTAACCAACAATTTATACTTAAAAATACGTGAATGTATATACATTAAAGTTAAGAAGTAATTATGTAAACTTTACCAAATAAAAGGGGTAGAAAGTATTCTTTGCTTCTAGATCCTCCTTTGCCTTCTTTTATTTAAAAATAAAAATAATTAATTGAAAAACTTAGTACAACTCCTTTAAGAATGTGAACGTACTCTCGATACTGTAAACACTTACACAACAACGCATACAAATAAGGACAAGTAACACAGCACTTTAAAACTAAATATTACAAGTAATAACTTAAGATCAAAGAAAAACATGCTATTTAATTAAGTACGACAATAACCGTTTAGAAACTAGTTTACCTTGTAAAAAGGAATACGGCATTTATACAAAATAAATCGCTTTGCAATAAAATGACATTCAAAATTAGCCCTTAAAATTAAACACAAGGGGAAAGCAAATAATATTAAATCAGAGAAATACATGGAAATAAAACAAGACTATAATGATATCATAAATGTAAGATAAACGTTTTTTTTTACATGAACTAAAAATAAAGTAAACACTTTGTTATAAATAAAACGTATCAAAATAAACCCTTCAAGAATGTATCATAAAAAGGAAAATAAAGAAAAGCATAATGCATTAAAATATATACAAAGTAAACCACCTGACGTTAGAAAAAAATAATAAATAACAAAATTGCTCATCACAACATCAAAATATACAAGTCATATTCTTTTGAATTAAATCAGCACTTTCTAGTAATAATTCTGTGAGCTATAAAGAAAAGAATGGATTTTAATACCTTTGATTGTCAGAGTACAGAAAGTTTTCATATAGCTTCGTGTTAAAAAACACGTAAAATCAAAGAAGCGCCAAGCGAATCCTTTACATAAACTACAAATCAAAACTTTCATTGTGAAATAAAATATGAGAAAGCGTAATACAAACCAACATCAGATTAAATAAGCTACAAAACAAACAAAACTAATTGAGCATGTAGTATATCAAAGTACAAATATACATAATGGGGAATCAAAACCTGAATAATTACATTGAAATTCTGCAGATTTACTACTAGCCCCCTGGAGGATTCTCCAGAATTAAAAATTCTGTAAGATATATCTGCAAAATGTCTCTCACCAGTTTTGCTTCCTTTTGATTCCAGAGCCACATAAAGCTTCAGAATTTCTCAGTACCCGAATTTTTCTTCAGTAATACAAAAACGGTACAAGCAAATTTTTTATTGCTAGTGGTACAATGTAAAAAATCAAAATTATGCATTTTTTCAAAATTTTATTGTCAGCAATTTTAATTTTGTTTTCAAATGGCTTTCAAAATGCAAGCACATAGTGACCACAGTCAGCCAACAAATTCTTACTTTATATCTCATAAAGTTTACAATATATGCTAGTCCTACTTCTGGTTAGTTGTAAAAACCGGGTCAGAAGTGAAAGATAAAAAAAAAAAAATTTACTCAGTGTAACTCAGTAAATATTCTTAGATTAAGTAGTGGCTAAACTGACTGTAATTGCAGCACATGGACAAAATAATGGAATGTTCATAATGCTAACTTGCTTTATCTTGCTATGCCTATTAGATGTTACGTACTGCTTATGATAAAGGCGATTTTTTATGTATTTTATTCAAGCATATTTGGATAGATACGTAATTATAAAGATCGCTAAAGAAAAGTGTTTTCAGCAATGTTAGAGCAACTAAAAATATCTCTTAGGTATACACATATGTTTAACTTTTTTTATTGTGACGAAGAATCTTTGCGTTTTAAGAGATGCTCTTCATCGTGATTGTACAGGCCGACATATATTAGTTTGCTCCTGACAGTAGTGACTAAAAGCTGAAATTTATTGAAGTGTATGGCACTTCGTAATCTCTGTATTGGTGCGGTAGATAGCTTTAGCTTCCACAATCATTGCAACGATGAGCAAAGCTGTTTGAGGGGTAGTTGAGTAGCCTTCTTTGACGGTCTCTCCCACATTGGCGTCAGGCCCCATGGAAGTTTATTTCGCCAGTAGTTGGATGGATGATCTTAGATTTCTGATTCAGATTCAATATGTGATCCACAAAGACTTCACTGAAAAGTATGTTTGAAATTTGTAATATGACTCTCCCACTGAAAACGAATGCACGTCAAGTAATAACGATATTTTTCTCTGGGGTAATTTCCATTGATGATCTTACATTGACTACCAGAAGTCTTGAACAGCTCTGACTTTACTGGGGTCAGGTTGACTGTAACATAAATATATATGTTTGGATAGCAGACGTGCTTGGCTCCACCAGAATGTTGGCTGTACCATGAAACTGGATTTAATAGAACGCTCTCTCAACAGTCTAGGAAGTTTGAATTCCTACAAAAATAAGCTAGCCATCACACAAGTACCAGCTTCTGTCTTCTAATGAATCAGATAGTATATAGTACAGTTACGACAGAAAGTGTTCGTACCCCTGCGTCGTGAGTTGTTTTTTCCTCATAATTTAAAATTTTTCACAATTAGGATAATGAAACTAAAGTATATTATAAATATTATACTAACACATATCCACATAAATGTTTATTCAAATTGAACGACAAATAAACTGTTTATAAACAAATAACCAAACACAGGAAGAGCAGAAAGTGTTCGTGCGTCTACTTTAATGTTTAGTTGTGTAGCCTTTCAAGTAAATTACTTGGCGTAATCTCTTCTCATAGCCCTCCATGATTGTTTGACAGTACTCGACTGGTATTTTCTTCCATTCTTCCTTACAGAAGGCCTCCAACTCTTGCATGTTTTTCGGAGGACGCTGATGAATTCTGGTCTTCAACTCATGCCAAACGTTTTCAATTGTGTTGAGATCGGGTGACTGCGATGGCCACTTCAGAACGCTTATATGGTTCCTCTGCAACCAGGATTGCACATATTTCGATGTGTACTTAGGGCCATTGTCGTTCTGGAAGATCCAACGACGCCCAAGCCGCAAGTTCCAAGCATAATTCTTGATATAAGTGCTTAATATATCAACGTACTCTTCTTTTTTTCATGATTCCGTTGACGCTGTAAGTTTAAACTTGGCGATTATGTTTTGAACAGTAGATTTCGGCACATTAAGTTGTGTAGAAATACCGAAAAGAGACACACGGTTTTATAAATCACTGGACAGTTGTTTCCTGTTCGCCATGATGACCAAGCAGATAATGACGGAGATGGCTCTAAATTGCGGAAGTAAATGTTTTGCTGGCTAAATTCCAATAATTATGAACCACGTGTTTAGTTTTGGAATGGTATAATGTAGTTTATTCGTCAAATTAAACAAAATTTTACGGGAATATCAGTTTTTTACATGTTCTGAAATTTACGAACACTTTCTGCTCCTCCTATTTTTGGTTATTTGTTTATAAACAGTTTATTTGTCGTTTAATTTACATAAAAATTTATGTAGTTGTGTGTTAGTATAATATTTATAAGATACCATACGTTTGTTTGTTTTTTTAATTTCGCACAAAGCTACTCGAGGGCTATCTGTGCTAGCCGTCCCTAATTTTGCAGTGTAAGACTAGAGGGAAGGCAGCTAGTCATCACCACCCACCGCTATCTCTTGGACTACTCTTTTACGAACGAATAGTGGGATTGATCGTCACATTATAACGCCCCCACGGCTGAAAGGGCGAGCATGTTTGGCGCTACGGGGATGCGAACCTGCAACCCTCATATTATGAGTCGCACACCTTAACACGCTTGGCCATGCCTAGCCGAAACCATACGTTTCTAAGCCTAATCGTAATACTTTTTAAGTTATGAGCAAAAAACTACTCAGAACGCACGGGTACGAACACTTTCTGTCTTAACTGTGAATATCAAGTGCAACTTCAAAGTGATACTGCACAGGTTTAACTTTCTACCTTTGAATTTACCCTTCTAGTCTACATTCCCATGCATTTAAACTGCACGCTTATAAAATGTTTTGATCACTCATGCTGACAATGTTCAATCATAACCAATTAAAACACTTTGTGCCCAATGTTTTCATTGCTTTCGCACGTCTTCAAGCTATTCTCCGCATAGATTAATTTCTACAAATAATTTTCGCCACTCACAAATGTTTTGTCTTCCGCAGATAGCCTGATGTGGCTCCTATAAAACACACACACAAGTATTTTGATTCAATGCAATTGGAAAAGGCGTTTCACAGCTACCATCCAAAAACCCTGTATATAACTGTGTTTCCTTCAAATATAGTGGTAGCTTATCCATTACTCACATTTTAAATGGAAATCCACAACCGCCAACTATTTCACTGATTAAACAAAAAACAATATTAATAAATTATTTAGTGAAACCCTGTTTTAAAATACTACTTTACTGGTGATTAATTACAGTTTATTTCATATCTCAAAATGTAAACATTAAATTCCAATTCTTTATTTTCATTCACAAAATGCTGAACAGTCATGTTACGTTAACTTAAGTACTTTACCAGCTCCAGACAAGCTACTCTCCTATTTATAAACCACTAGCATTGTACCAACGTTAATGCTGTAATGTGCTGCTATCTATGATCCGTTAACCTTAACATCCTTAAATAAAAAAAATCTTAAGTGGTAGAATTCAGCCACAAATAATATTATTGCTAAAACACATCAAAAATACAAACTAATATAAGTTAATTACAATAATCCACAGTCAAATACAGTTAATGTTCCAGACAGTTATCAACACAGCTATCACGATTTAATAATGCCATTCGCTAAGCAACCCTCTTGATATAAATGGTATCACATAAAATATTTAAAACAAAGTTCTAAGAAACAAACAAGGACAATTTCACTCAGGTTCTCTACAACATTATTCATATTATGTACTAAGGAAGAACACAATTTTCTTAGTAAACATACGCATGTAAGTGTACTAAAATATTTAGTTAGTACTGTACAGTTTAGCTCGCAGAAATTCCATTACTACTCAAATATACAGGGTGTTTATTGTGATATGATGACTGAACGTTTCATCTTAGAAAATCGCTTAATATCAATGCCCTTTTAGCCCTTTTTCACATTGCAAGCAATCATCCACTGTTGAACAAATTCTTGATTTTTAGGTCTTAACAACAACTGTCCTAAGTGCACTAATCGAGCCATTCATCAAATATCCTTTAATATGTCTAAATGAAACTTTGCTTGATAGCTCTAAAAGTAAGAATTGCAATACCCTTTAACTTCAGAACCAACAAATCATTCAAGCTTTTTAATGGCCAAGCGTAGATCACAGAATATAGTACATAAATTTCACAGTGAAAAACAAGGAATGCAACTGCCTTTCTGTCACTAATTCTACAATTAAGTGACTTCCCTAGCTATAAGTCTGACAGCACCTCAGTCGACTATTAGAGATACCTCGTGCCTTCTCTATAGAGGCTTCCTCATTTAATTAATTAACTATAGCCAAGTAAGTACTTTCTGCATTATTCTTATTATTTAACTGAGATAATACGAAGAAATACCCACATTATCCTCTGATTTCTGATGTTGTCAGTGTAAGAGAGACTCATTAGTGACACATAACTTTAGCTTGTTGACATGTTCAACACACGTAACGCTCACTATGTGACTCCTACAACTTGTAACTTAACACGCTAAGCTTTTAGATAAAGAAATAAGAAACTGTAAAATTATGGCCAGTGTCAGATGACTTTCATTTGGAAACATAGTTCACCTGTTGGACAGAGAGAATTGTCGAATAGTTTCTACGGTACGCCCATATCTGGGCAATTTATGCCAAAAACGTTTTCTTTGCAATGTGTTTGACTTCACCTAGACAGAATCAGATACCTACATTCCAAGTCATATCAGCTTGTCATCATTTGCCAGAAGAAAGTTTGTGCTAACTGTTCAAAGTTGTAGCTTTACTTGGAGTGCCAGATACACAGTGAGATCGGTCAGTTTCTCATCAGTTCCTGTGTGAACAAGGAACAGTATTTCTTGCATCTCTACTTTTACAGGCACACGCCAAGCATCATCCAGCCTTGCAAGAGCTGGATTCAATACAAAAACAACAGCAACAAAAAATATCCTGCAAGTTATCAACTTCTTTTCTCCAAGTAAGTGGACACACCCATCCCCATGAGTTTCCGATGGCTAAAACAGAAGCAGTTACATTATGCAGGATGATCTACAGGCAAAGCATAAGTAGATATGGAAATTCTTAGTTTTACCTATCTCACTACAAAACAAGATAGGGTCAGTTCACTTTAAGTGACCAAACTAATCATGCCTAAAGCAGGTTATTTTGTACGCCTGTCCAGAATGTGATCTGGATTGTGTTATTATGAGCATTGATGTAGCACAAACATAAGGAGATGCTAGTTAATTACTGCCTACTTATGGAATTCCAAATGTTGCATTAAATAGCTTCTTCAAAAACTGCTTGCAAATGACACGGATTATCCAACAAATCATAATGTTGGCACGATCATTCATGATTGAATTCCAGTTCGACAGTTGCTTCGTGTTGAAATACTTGATAGACTTGAGGTCTGGCCTAATCAAACTCATATTTATTATTTGCAACACTTTTTCCCGATTCCAGCCATTTAAATCAGTTACCAGTCTGAATCACTTCAGGAAATGATCAAGATCCTCTTAAAACATCGTTAAAATTGAGGTGTGGTGTAACAGACTTGTCTACAAGAACATGCGGCTGCATCGTAATCTTTTCCTACATTATCTCTTGACAAATAACGGGTTGAGACTTTGTAAATGTAAACAGATATTGTAGTGGGCATACTCAGAAAAATTTATACTTGGAGGAGCATTAAGTACCTGACAGTGAATGGCAGAACAACAAATTACCGTGAGCACCTCAGCATTGAGTTCTGCGTGATCCCAAGTTGACTGCCATATCAGTATATCTCACATCAATGTATACTTTTTGTTTTATCTGGCTAAACAGTTCAGACTGGTGAACTTCATTCATTAGTGGTGTTTTAAGTTTCTCTGACTAGTTCCAAGTGGCAGTTTATAGCAATAAATATCTGAGAGTTCTTAAAGATCTCCTCATTCAGTCTCAGATATGTCAGATTGAACATTACTGCAGTAATCGTCAACTGTATGTGGATTCTGCTGACTGAAATAAATCCTCATGGGATAATTTAATAAGCAATTCTGAGTGCTCCAGGTTTCAATAATTTTCCTACCTAGGTCTATAGTTGCAGTAAGAAGATCGATGTCTAGGAGGGTATTTCTCCAAGACCTGCCTATTCTCTGTGACAACAATCTCTTCTCAGTGAAAACTCATCCTCGAGATTATAACCCATTCAAATATTATTTTTCATGTATGAAGCATTATTATATTAACATTTAGAAGAGTACATGGAAATACATTAATAATGAGAAAATGAAAACACCCAAATAAACACAAATCTTAATCACAACAACAACTCCCACCCCTTTCTTACCTACTCTGAGGTATTCTTAGGTGCACTGACGTTCCCTAAAATACTTGGATGGAATTTGCAGAATCACATGAGCTTAGATAGGAAAGATTTTTCAGGAGCAGATGTGTTTTTATTTTACTCCAATTGAGTTGAATAGAAAGAAACTGGAAACAATGTCAAGCACGCCAAAACAATATTTATTTGTTATTGTGTAAATGTTTCTTTTTTCAAGCTAGTAAAACATGGTAATAATTAATTTGCTTATGTTATAGATAAGTGTTAGGCTTATTATATTTGTTAACACTGCATTCTATATCTAGACCTGAAGGGATTTTCAAGAATTAGAAGAGTGTATAATAATAGTATTCGAGCCTCACTATGTTCAACATTTTCACTGTTGACATGCTTTGATCATCTAGTCAGCTTGAATATAACTAACATATTGGTTAGAGCCCTATTTAAATAAGCCATTTGTTACAACAACTATCAATTGTTTTAAGAAAGGGATTTTTTAAAAAACGATTGAGCAAAATATTGTCGGCAATGGATACAGCAAGCATAGTGTGATTGGAATGCTATTATTTTACACTTTTCTAATTTGAAATAAAAAACTTAAAGAACTGCATATGAATATAGCGTGAAAAATATAGTAAGCTTAATAATAATGTCTAATATCTATTTCCCAAACTATGAAAAGTAAATGTACTCTGACTGATGATGACTTCTTTATTGGAACTTTCAGACATCTCTGTAAATAAGGAGAAAAGTATGCTCCAGATTGATAAAACGCAACATTATGCAAATAAAACAACAATACTCTTCCTCTCAACGTGGATTTACTTTCTACATCACTATTTGTCATTAAAAAATAAGATGTTGTATTCTCAAGATATTACAAGTGGAAATAATCACTGGTTACTTTCATATCTAGCTTCAACTTTTAAAAAATATTTCCCATAAGAAAGCACATGTGATACCATATGCGAATGACCCAGTGCAATAGGTAAGTAGTGCAAACGAAATGTATCTTAAAACTTTTATTAAAATAAAGAAGAGAACAACGTTTCGACTTTCTCAGGCCATCTTAAGGTATGTATGAAAATCATGAAAAACGTTATGTGAAATTTACAAAATAAGTGGGTATAAAAGAGTAAGTCTTCACACTAAACATATACAATTAAATAGTAAGAAAAACTGAACCGAAGCTAATAAAATTTTTATTGAATATGATTTTATTATGATACAGCTTTTAAAAGCATCATATTAGCTTAAATAAAAACCGAAAATAAAAAGAAAACAATAGATATTTATGCTTTGAAAAAATATCTCCAATGATGTAAAATCTGTTAAAGTGAAAAAAGGCAAATAACATTTAATTTCAATCAGATTGGCCAGTATTACCATTAGATGGTCAAATTGGAATAGTATTTTTTGAAATACTATGATATATGAATTACAAAAATCACAAGTGTTAGGCACCTAATAATACTACACCTACCTATTGGTACATTTCTAATGGTAACATAAAATCATTCTTAACTGTAGTTTCTTCATTTATTTCTACTTACTGCTTTGTAAATTCACAGACAAAAAGAACCTAGCCTGTCTAATATCTCCTGTATATAAGGTAACGGGTGCACGTCCTTGACAGCTACTTATTTTACCTTACAAGGATCCACACAAAACCTAATTCTACATTTCATTTTAGGATGTGGTATGATTAGAGATACATCTGGACTACAACTGTCCTCTGTTACTCCTTGATAGGCATTTTTTTATATTCTTATAATTGTGTCCTGAGCATCTCTGACATGTTATACATTTTCTATTCAATGGGCTTACTATCTCTTAACAGTATCTTGTGTTTTATTTGTTTTTGTTTGTACAACTACTAGAATCATCTTATCTCCCAGATACATTTTTATATTCCTTTAACAAATTCAATAACCTTTGCTTACACTTATTTTTCTTCACCATATCTCCTACGACATAATCCTAAACTGTTCTACTTTGACACGCATATTTCTTATTATAATTTGCATTATACTGTTCTACTGTAAATATTTTCTCTTTGCTGCTTGTCTTATCTTGTACTTTATGTTTGCTAGCACCATTTTACTCTTAATTTACATTAAAAACTGTGTTTCTCTCAGACTGTAATATTTGCAGGATTATAAACTAATGATTATTTTATCTCTATCAACTCAAGTAACACTTCCTCATTCTGTTTAAAACTGTCTACTGTAACTTCAACAACAATTTTGTATCTCTCAGGTATATCACCTACACCAACTAACCTCGTGGGATGCTCTTTTCTCTGATTTAGGATTAGAGTAATCTGAGGGGATTGTAGATATTTACCTGTTTAAGGTTCTCTATTCTCAATTCATATCGATTTATTTTACTAATATTTGCTTTTCTTTTCATGTTTAATTCAATATTACTATTACTACAGCTACTACTAGGTCTCTGGCTTTTATTCCTATTACTACTAGCCTGATTTATTTTAAAATACTTAATCCTATTACCACTCTGATTTTGTCATGTATCACTATTCTTAAAAGTAACAGTGCTTTGGATCTCTACATTCTCGGATCATGCGGCCTTTAAATCTGCAATTAAATTATTCTATATGCTTAGTTTTTAAGAATCTTTAAAATATGCTCTTTGTTAAAACACTTTCCATCTACTAAGTTATTGCTAGTTTTCATGTGCAAGCCCGATTCTTTACAGTAAATGCCTGTGACTTGTTTACAATAAATTTCAACACTAAACAAACATCACACAATTGACGTTTTAAAATAACTTATTAAAATAAGTCAAACATATATATATATGTGTTAATTATATTACACTCTTTATTATCACAGTTGTTTCCAGAGCTTTAAATAATTCTTTCCTTTACTGCAGCCCCCCAGTGGCTCAGCGGTATGTCTGCAGGCTTACACGCTAAAATCCGGGTTTCGATACCCGTGGTTGGCAGAACACAGATAGCCCATTGTGTAGCTTTGTGCTTAATTCAAAACAACAACAACAAATCCTTTACTGCAAAGTCACATAGGCTGTGTCATTTACTTTAGAACGCAATTTACAAAGCAAATCCGTCTTCCCGACTCTGTTATTAAAATACAATGTGTGATAATTTCACTTTTAAAATCGTCACTATATGTTTTTAATCGCTGAACTCACGATATGCAATCCAAATCTAGCTATCTTGAACTAAATTTTCAATGCATATTTATATTCCAACAAATACATCGAATGTTCCACAAATTACAAGATAGTATAATGCAATAACACTGAATAAATATAGCAAGAAACCTTCGAATATTCTAGTAATATGGTGTGATAATATAATAGTTATGCCTTCAAGCTTGCAAAAAACTATCGCTTCTAAAATAACTAAATTTAACTCTCGAGCAGTTATGTATATCTAACACTTATTGCTGCCTGTCTTGTCAACTGGTTCTGTTATTTCTGTTTATCACAGAGTTGACTTCAAACCTATGAGCTCCTATACCTATTTTTCTCGAAGCTTTTCTCCGGTAGCTATTTCTATTAACTCTACTAGGATTGCTTGTAGTGCATTTGCCTTGTTTACATGTAACGTTATTAAATTTAAACTTAGCATCTCATAACTGGATGATACATATCTTGTGTTATTACTTCATTAGGGTGTGCATAAGCTCTATGCAGTCTATTACCTAACTTCTATAGCTTATGACCAAATAATCTCACAGATTCGCCTATTTACTTTTAAGCATACCTATTTGCATCATATGAGTGTTTTATGTCTCATACTTTCTTTTCTGTTGCAGCAACCTGTTTCTCAGTAGCTTAACGTTGTGGGTTATTTTTAGTTTATCATAGGCTCTATTGAACATTCTTGCTTCTCCTCTGTTCTTAACCTAAGAAAATCTGCTTTTTTGAGCATCTGTGGAACCTGATATTCTAGTAGCCTCATAAATTGTATCAATATCACACTCGATATATTCCTCAATTCTACCATAAAACAGCAATACAGCACTCATTAAATGACCAACTGGTGTGCTTGTGACTGTTGAGTTGTTGCAGCTTTGAACATTCCATTCACCATTATGTTAGCCTTATTCATCCACACTCTCTGTCTTAATTGATCGATCCTGAGATCGACTTGGACAGGTGGTTAAGGTGTTTCGCTCCCAACCTGATAATCCCAGGTCGAGATTCCCATCCATCAAACATGCTCGTTGTTTCAGTTGAGGGGACGTTATAATGTTGTAGTCAATCCCACTATTAGTTGGTAAAAGAGTAGCCCAACAGTTGGTGGTAGTTGGTGATGACTAGTTGCTTTCACTCTAGTCTTACACTGTTAAATTAGGGATAGCTAGTGCAGATATCCCTCTTGTAGCTTTGGTGAAATAAAAAACAAACATAATTGATCCAAAAGTCTTAGCTACATTTAATTCTTTTACTACTTATTTCTAACTTAAATTAACTCATCTTAATTTGCTTTCCAAATTATTTACAATATATTGTTAGTTAATCTGAAGAGCTTATACTCTATCCCAGTTTGCAATGGGCAGGTCAGAGGTATTATGATGCTTGCTACATATTGTATATATTTAATACTAGGATATACAGTCTTGAGTATAAAGAAAACTAGCTCGTGATATTTATGTAAAATATAAGAATTCAGACCAAGAGTCACGTTACCATAAAACAAAAAAATTACTTATAACTGTATAAAATAAAAGAAGTAACAACTTGCTTCAGTTGGCTATTCTTTGATACTTGTTCCAATATTCTAAAGAGGTGCTCAGTTAATTTAATTAATAGATCAAGAAAACTATATTTTAAGCTTTACAAGTATTTCTTATACAAGATAGCACCTTTAATTTATACAGAGGTAATATAAATTTCTTAGCCATGTTCCGAAACTCACTGGCTAGCTGAATGAAGGCTGGTACTTTTGGTTACTTTTTTGGCCGCTGCTGCTGTGTTTTTAACTCAGCTTTTATAAGGCTGAAAAATAATGTTTTAAGATTCAGTTTCTGGGTGTAGATACAGGAAATTTTAAGCTCATCTAGATTCAAGACTATATCTTAGTCTTGCAAATAAAGTTATAGTAGAACAAAAACACCGATTTTCTTTCATTCTTCCACTTGTTTCTTTACTTATGATCACCTTTTCTGATATGTGTTGCAATTACTCATATACTCCCTGGAGTTTATGGGTTCTCGTTTCCAACAAACTTCTTGTGAATTTAGTTGCCTCATGGGTATATCTTTTAGTTGACAAGACAAACTAGTCTGTATCCTTCAGTATTTCCTGACTGGAATTCTAGCCTTTAAATAAATACTTACAGCTAGCTTGCATTCTACAAATGCTTGATTTTATTATGAGGTCGCTAATGTTTTACACGCCTTTGAAAACTTTAACTATTTATTTTGAATTTCGTGCACAGCTACACGAGAACTATGTGTGCTAGCCGTTCTTAATTTAGCAGAGTAAGACTAAAAGGAAGGCAGCTAGTCATCACCACCCACAACTAACTCTTGGGCTAGCTACTCTTTCACCAACGACTAGTGGGATGATCGTCACATTATAATGCCTTCACGGCTGAAAGAGCGAGCATGTTTGTTGTGATGGGGATTTAAACCCACGACTCTCAGATTATGAGTCGAGTGCCGGGCCTCAATTTTAACTAAAACATAATATACTATCTCACAGTTCTTATAATTAGGCAGTGTAAAAGTTATCAAACATAAGACGTTTCTTTGATAGACCTTCTATCTTACATGGACTTCTTTACCTCTAATAACTGATGTCTCTTGTATGCAATCTTGTAGATGGAAATGTGGATGACCCTGGCATGTTAGTATCCCAGTACTTACACATCAGGGAGGTTTCACCTACACTTACTTTTGTTTCCCTTCAATTGTCATTCTCCACTTTTGTCTCCTTTCAGTTGTCATTCTCCACTTTTGTCTCCCTCCAGTTGTCATTCTCCACTTTTGTCTCCCTCCAGTTGTCATTCTCCACTTTTCACACAGCCCATGTTGGTGAGTTTTTGTTTTTTGCTTCCTTTTTTCATGTCTCACAACCACTTTATACAACATATATATATATATAC
Source organism: Carcinoscorpius rotundicauda (assembly GCA_011833715.1). Classification (NCBI taxonomy): domain Eukaryota; kingdom Metazoa; phylum Arthropoda; class Merostomata; order Xiphosura; family Limulidae; genus Carcinoscorpius; species Carcinoscorpius rotundicauda. Next base: position 146,306,576 of record CM022391.1, on the reverse strand, counting down.
ATGTTTGTTGTTATAAAAGAACTAAGAATCACATAATAAACACATAATATCAATAAAACATCTGGAGCAAGTTGATTATACTTGGAAGCAGTAGAGCTAGTATCATAAACTAAATTATTGGATTGGCTGTATTAGTACTTTTACTGTAGCTGTACCATAAATATTGTGTGTGAACATGTTTCATTGTTAAAGACAAAGCAATGTACAAAAATAAATCTATTATACAACAAATAAATGTTTCAAAATTTTACGTACATCCATATGTATATTATGGAAGTGATGGAACACATGGAGTAACCAATGTTTCTAAAACTCTACATTAATGAAGGGATTATAGAAAATGTTCACTCTACCAATCCTCCTTAGTGCCTCCTGTTGATATGGATTTTTATACAAGACTGGTTCTGTGCTATTTATTTATATCTTTAAAGCTATTCTGAACTTCACATAAAAAACTACAGCACTAAATGCGTGCCTCCTCTCACACCTGGCTTGCATCGTACATCTTTAGTCAAGACAACCCTTTGCACTGTCTCTCGGAACTAATTCCAGATCATTCCTCACGGCAACAATCCACACCCCTCGCCGGTATTATTATACAAACTCTCTCATTTCCTCTAACACAGCATGGAAGAATTCTCGTTTTTTCAGTCCAAAGCTACCAGGCAACTGATATAGAGAATTCTTCATTGGGTGTTCAAATCCCAATGGTACAAGACTGAGAGGACCACCTAGTTGTAAAATAAGGACACACTACTACATTATTAACTAAGCCATTCTCAGTGGATCCACTGATATTGGTCTTGGGTTTGCTTTGCTCCTAATTTCAGTGGTATCTCACTTAAGCATTTCTCCAATATAGAATAGTCCAACTTATAGCCATAGCCATATCACACAATTATGCTCAGCTGTGCATGTGTGCAATAATTTACTGTTGAGCAATCTGCAATTATTCTCACCTTATCAATATGTTAACAACCAGCAAAATATTAGTTAAACAATATATTTTACTCTAAAACCTCTAGTGGACGGAGACTATTCTCTGCTTGAGATGAATGTGGTCTCCTATCGGGAGTTACCCATTAAGCTACCATCTGTCTCGAGAATGTCACATGTCATGGGCTATACCTTTCTGATGCTGTTTGCTGAAAGAAGCTTATATTTGTGGTTTCTCTGCATTAGATCCTCCACCATCTTCAATGTAGGATTCTAGCTCTCGGTAGTGTAAAAGGGTGTGCAGCATTTACAAAATTAACTTCTTCCTTATCTGAACAAACATTTCAAATATATATTCACTTATCTGCACCATCTTCCACTCTTTCCTCCCCACTTCTGCTGCATTTAGTTTGCTTCATCAAGATTGAGCTTTTGTTCATGGGAATTGCTGTGCATGAATGATGTGTCACTTTCCTATTGGTGAGAGCTATACTCTTATAATAACTAGGGTATAGGATGATGCAATTCATGCTTATATATGTAGTGGTTCAAATTTTGCTTAATGCTTTTAGAAAAAATATAGTATATTCTTTATGGTAATACATTAACTGACAATGATGATTAAATTAATATAGTATATTCCTTATGGTAATACATTAACTGACAATTATGGTTAAATTGATATAGTACATTACTTATGGTAATACATTAACTGACAATTATGGTTAAATTAATATAGTATATTCCTTATGGTAAAACATTAACTGACAATGATGTTCTGCACGTTTTTCTCCTAACCCAAGGCGCAGGTTAGGACTAAAGTAACGAAATTCAAGGCTATTCTAATCTCAAAAAGCGACACTCACAATGAACAACTTTTACGTTTTATTTTGTTTGTTTAAACTTCTTTTAGTATATTTGAGATTTATATTATAAATTAAACACTTTCGTTGCATCTTTTATTAATAATTAGAAGAATGTGGACGAGTGGGTCGCTCGAGAAGTGTCGCATGTGTTGCTAAGGCATTCTACTAGTGATAAAAATGTACTACAGGCTAACTTATGCACTACATAACTATGTAAGGTCTAGCAATATGTTGCCCATTTTTATTTACTTCCTAGTCAAGTTTCTAGGTATAAAAGTGTAGAACATTCATGGAACCATAAAGGTGAAATAACAGTTTGTCCTATTAAGAACTTTTCTTTCGCTCCATGAGAACGAACAATTAGTACCTGTGATTTCCTGTACCCAAAGTACGTGATGTTTGATTACACATGCCTAAGAATTTAAACTTCACAAAAGTTGTTTTGGTTTTAATGACGGATTTTTCGTAATTAAGTTACGTAGATTTGAAAAATAATATTATTTTCTTTTTATCTCATAAGAATTCTCTACAAATCGAGGGGGGCTTTTACTTAAATAAAATTTACCACACATTTAACAGAATATGTTTTGAACATTTACACAAACTCTTGTTTTTACCACAGCGATGAATAAATAATGTTAAAATGTTTGTTTTTTTAAGTTAAGCACAAAGCTACTCAGCTACAAAGCATGTTGAAAAGGAAAAAAATGTCAAAATGCACGCACAAACAAATACTATCCAGAAGTAATATGTTATGTGGCCTGTTAACCGTTAATATACTAGTGGTGTGTTTCTCGAGAATCCACGAGAAACACACCACTCCGGATTCTGGCGCAGATTGCCTAGTTGATTTGCGCCATAAAACGCGAAACCAATCAATCCCGTGAATTCTAGAACGATTGATAAGACTAAAGTCGCGACTGGCCTAGAGAAATCTATTGCGAAGGATTGTCAACATTTTTAACGTATCAAAAAGTGACCCGATTTGAATGAAAATTATTCGTTTGTGTAAAAGCATATACGACACTGTGTGAAAATACTATACATGATGAAGAAAAATGGTAATCATTTTCGTATTCAGCGTACAAAAATTACCATAGAACATGTAGACAATAAAACCATCACAGGCCTGTTTTATTTTACAGTTACCCACGAAATATGTGAAGTTTGGTCACTTGTAAAAAGATTCACGAAATCTGATACTTGTAACATTTACTCATTGGAAATTCATTACTATACTAAATACACGAAGTCCTCATTGTTGTAACATTTCTTTGATCTGAATTCACTCCTATACTAAGCACACGGAATTCTGACTTATGGCTGCCATGACACTTCATTAATCTTAAACCATTGTTACACTTAGCACAAGGACAGCTGACTACTATGACGTTTCCTTGTGTGTAATTCACTACCACTCTCCCAGTGGCACAGCGGTGTGTCTGTGGACTCACACCGCTAAAAAGTGAGTTTCAATACCCGTGGTGGGCAGAGCGTAGATAGCTCATTGTGAAGCTTTGTGCTTAATTCTAAACAACAACAATTCACTACCATACGTGGTAAATATAACAAGACTTATAGCCTAACATTTTATATTTGGGATCATATGTTCCAAATGAAGTGAATGTTCTCACTGTAAAATAAAGTCGTATCAGCTAATTCAAATTAGATACAAAGTAAACATGACTTAATTCATAACATAAACTCTTAAAGCTAAGAATATATGAGTAGGTTTCCGGGCTTTTAACGTCGTGACAAAATATCAAAGGGTCTGAGTATACGAATGTTGTTTTTCAATCTAATAACAGTGAACATCCTGTCTAATACAGGGTGGTCGCTAGAAAAGCGGAAAATTTATCAAACAGCTATTTATTTTTACAAAGAATAACTTTTACAAAGTTTTTTAAAGGCATATGTCATATTACACTCATAGATGCTCAAAATTATTAAAATCATGCATTTCATTCATGATGTAAAGAAATCAAAACAGAAATGAGTAAGCACGCATTTTATTCATGATCTCATCTGACCCTCAAATTTTCCGCTTTTCTAGCGACCACCCTGTATATTAAAATATACAAACAATAATCAGTGGACTGAATAAAAAGTAATATTTTTAGAAAGATACTGCTTTGATTTTCTCACAAAAACCAACTTAGAATACAGTACAAGTGTGGAACCTCTGTCTTTAGAATTAAGTTACATTAATTTTAACCCTAGTCAGGTAGTTAAGTTACTCAACTCGTAATCCGAGGTTCGCGGGTTCGAATCCCCGTCACATCAAATAAACTCGCCCTTTCACCCGTGGGGGCGATATAATGTGACGGTAAATCCCACTATTTGTTGGTAAAAGAGCAACGCAAGAATGGGTTCTGAGTAGTGATGACTAGCTGTCTTCCATCTAGTCTTACACTGTTAAGTTAGGGATGGTTAGCGCAGACAGCCCTTTGCGGGAAACTCAAAACAAACAATTGTCACCTTTTACTACCCTCTACTCGCTTCCTGCTACAGGTTTCTATAATTGAAAAGGTGGAGAAGGGGGTTTAGGAGAAGTATAATGAGCCCAAGTAGAACATAAATTAAAATTGGGGCAGGCCACTACGTTAGCTCGTTGTAACTATACCCTTGTACAGTCCTAAATGTCCTTGTTATAAACAAATGTCTTAACACTGACCTTTTAAAACACCTTACTATAACACAATAGCACCAATAAATAGTTGTTTCCATAGTTACATACGCAGTTGTTCACACCACACCTTAAAACTTGGTTACAGAGTTCATCGAAAGAAAGATTTTAATTTGGAGAAGCTTTTATCACAATCTCTTCCCTCCATGTATCTCGAAAGCTAATGAAGCGATGCACACGAATATTTTACACATGTAACAGTCCTCCCCATATATGGTCTGGATCCGGATTCTGGATCACTTTCAATCATTTCTTTTATAACATGAAGATAGGGCATTTTTGCGGTTTAGGATTAATAACTTTCTAGAGTTTAATCTGATTTGTAATAAATGGGCACACAAAGGTTGAGACTCCTCATCACATCACAAGAAATGATCAGAATCGCAGATCACTCTGAATTTAAGAAGGACTTTCTGAGTTATCGAAGTTTAAACATGATATTATCTAATATAAATGCACGCAATTTCGAAAAGAAGCGGCGGGGAGAGGACATTGAATAAATAACACAAATAATGTCTAACATTTTTGTTTGTTTTAGGATATGAGTTGGCCCTCTAGTGGCTCTCGAAGCTGGAGAGGCGGGTTCGAATCCATGTGAAACCAGAAAATATTCTCGGCACCATAACCTGTGGGTGCGTTATAAACGTAACAGCCGAACACAAGGCAGGAATGGCGGTGTTAGCGACCTTTACATTGCCTTCTCTCTGGTCATTAGTTCAAAATAAGAATCAGTGGGACGAAGCTATAAATACAGATAGACAGATTTCACCTTGAAATGTAAAATGGATGAAATATAAGACTACAAACTCCGCCCTCCTCAACGTGGATGATTCCTCGCGCTGTAGCCGAACTGTCAAGTTAATTAGCTTATTTATTTTCACAGAAATATTAATGAGGTCCTTCGTTTTGACCGCACGTTGGTCATCGAACGAAACAATATTCTGTCATATTTCTCCTATTCATGAGTTTCTACGTCGCTTCTTGCGTTCTATTTCCCTGAGGATATATCGCACCCAACAACTGTAGAATTTTTGATTGATCAACCACTTGAAATATCGTTCAAATAGCTGAAATAGAATAACAGATATTGAATTTACCTGCTAACAACTGTATGTAATACCTCTCCTAAGTGTGAGGTTAATCACGGCTTTCCGGTTATTCAGAGTACGGCCCTTTTTACAGCGGAACAGTATTTAGCATGTCCACTGAACAGGGTATGTAAAATGTGCATAGTCTATATTTAGTACAAAACAATGAACACCCTTTACTAATCCACCAAGTAATGAGCGTATAGATGTGGCATATCATTGTCGTACGGATTTTTTTTTACGCTATCTGAAGCTTAGACGTCCTAACATTCCGCTAAATAAATGTACAGTGCACTATAACTACGGTCTGCTCTACCTGTACATAACTGTTAGCGGGCTTAGACCTTGTATGAACGTGCACCGAAGTGTAACAACAGCAAGCCATTTAACGTTTAATAACATTCATCTAATGGCGATCCGAAATCTGTTTAATTGAATATGTGCTCTTAGAGCTTGCTTATTAGTAAAATAATAGCAGTGTTTATAGAACAATTTTTTCATAAGCAGAGCGAACTTATGCAGAAATCAACAGCAAAAATCTTGTAAAATTTCTTTTTTCACTTTTTCTAATAACCACTACATTCTGCCCCCGGTGAGTCAGTGATAAGTTTACAGACTTCCCGCTGTGAACATATATCTATCTCACAGAACCTATTGTGTGTCATTGAGCTAAAAAGCAAACAAATGGATTCAGGGTTTAAAACTTAAAGAACTAACAGAATGATAACAATAAAACCCTCCGTATTCTTACTATCAAATAACGACTGCTTGAAATGAGCACTTCAAACCTCTTTGCAACATCACAAAAATTAGTGTATATGTTAATGTGATAAATCAAATTATCAACACAAGTTTTAAACAGCTCAAGTTTCAGTTACAAAAATATTCGTCTATTTCTGATTAAGAAATGAGAAACGCTTTGGCTGAAACAAACACGAAAACAAGCCTTTCTTCTGTTTATTAACCACCCGAGAAAAACAACAACAACAAAACTACTGCACATAATTATAAGATAATTTAAACGTTAAATAACTGATATGTTTTGTATGCCATACACTACCAGAGGGAATCAAAAAGTTGTAATACATTAAATCACATTATGTCTATTACAAACTCACAATCCACGTGGGAAGGCAATAAGTATATGTATTTATAATGCTAAAATACAAGGTTTGATTCCCTGTGATGGAACAACAGATAACCCAACGTGGCTTTGTTTTAAAACAAATTGCCCTTCAGTGGCACAATAATATGACTGCGGAGTTACAACGCTAGAAACCGGGTTTTGATATTGTGAGCAGAGCATCAAAAGCCTACTATATAGCTTTGGGCTAAACCTGAAACAAGCAAACAGATACATACTATGTAAATACAATTACTCAAAAACTGAATAAAATAAATAGCTACCCCATCAGTAAATATTAAAATTGAGTTTGTTTGTTAATTTGTTTGATTTTTGAGTGACTCGTGTGTTATGCTGGACCTTACATCCAACAAAGATATGACCCCACAAGCAATTAGATGGATAAATAGTCTAGAAAAAATATTATAAAAAAACCTGATACAATTGAATCGCGTGGATAAATCTATAAGGTTAATAAAACCACCGTATTCGTCAAATAACCTGAATCAATATCTGAATAAATTAGTTTAAAATATTGAATAGCAAGCATGATATGAGCACCTAAAAACAACTGAAGTAAAAAAATCAAAAACGCACATGAACATTCGAGAAAACGTGGCATGAAGTAGAAACAACAGTTTTCAGATCTGGTATTTATTTAGGATAGTAAATGCTGATTAGTTCATGTTGTTTTCGTGTACTTTTTTATGCTTTATTTATGCATAGTTTTCCATCACCGAACGTGCAGGCTCTTTCAGCCTTGGGTACGTTGTAATATGATGGTCAATCCCGCCATTCGTTGGTAAAAGAGTTTCCCAAAAGTTGGCAGTAGATTGTGTTGACTAGCAGCCAACCCTCTTGCCGATCACTTCAAAATTTGGGACAACTAACAGAGACAACCCTCGAGTCGTTTGTGCGAAATTAAGCAACAAAACAAACACTATTCTACAGTTTACATACATTAAGATTAGTAAATTGTCATCGTAATCGTTATTTTATAAACTAACACAAAAAATGTGAAAAAAATAACTGTTGTTTTGTTGTTGTTGTTTTGAATTAAGCACAAAGCTACACAATGGGCTATCTGTGCTCTGCCCACCACGGGTATCGAAACCCGGATTTTAGCGTGTAAGTCCGGAGAAAAAATAATATCAAAAGATCTAAATTTATCCACAGGAACCAATATAACACCAACTTTAAAGTAAAATATGGCCAGGTGGGTTAAGGCGTTCGACTCGTAATGTGAGGGTTGCGGGTTCGAATCCCCATCCCACGAAACATATTTGCTCTTTCAGCTGTGGGGATGTTATAATATGATGATTGATCCTTCTATTCATTGGTAAAATAGTAGCTCAAGAGTCGGCGGTGAGCTGCCTTCCCTCTAGTCTTACATCACTAAATTAGGGACGGCTATCGCAGATAGCCCTCGTGTAGCTTTGCGCGAAATTAAAAACAAAACGAAAAGTAAAATATTTCATTCAACAAATGGCAGCTGAAACACTAAAATTAACAAATATTATCCTTCAAATAGACAAAAAAGTAGAACAGAAATAATAAACTCCAGTCGTTACATTCCAAAACTTACTACTTAATGTATTCGTCAAGGATATCAAGTAGCGAGAGACTTTATATTGAACGCCTTTCTATGTACTAAACTAGCCTGCTAGGGCGGGCCTAAGAAATGTTTGGAATAGCACGTTAAATACAGTAGTAAAAGTTGCTGTCTGAATAAAACCTTGAATGTCCTTTTGTTTAAAATACAAATAACTGGTCTTTGGTTGGCAAATAAATTAATTACGCTTCTTGAAACAGCCACTACGTCGTTTTATAACACGAATTATTATCATTTAGCACATGCACAGTGTTACAAAAGGTATATTTTCAGAAATTTCTGCCATTTATTTTTTAATCCTTTAACGCCAAACACCAGCATATAACAAAAGTAAAATGTTTAAAAAATATGCAGACAAGATTAAGTTATGCGCAGTTCATTACATATATTTTTTTTCTCTCTTACTATGATTATTTTGTTTCATTTTATTCTCACCATTACTATGGCTACATTCTTCTTGGCAACTGATTCTTGGCACACAGAACCGTTGTTATGCATCCGAAACTGTTACAGATACACCTGGATAACAGGTGACCAAAACAGGTAACGAATCGTTTGTTTGTGTTAGAATATTCATACAAAGTTACACTAAGGTTATCTACGCTAGCCGCTCCGAACTGTAAACTGACAAGCTACATGAAAGGTAGTTAGTTAACAACATCCACCGTCAACTCTTGGACTACTCTAATCTAAGAGTGGGTTTTGACTGTCGCTCATATAACGCAACGATGGCTCCCGAATTATGGGACGCCGTACTGGTGGCGAGAAAAGTGAGATTTATGACAAAGATCGCTATACCCTCCTTATTCTTTTCTGATCAGTTTGCTTTTCCTTCAAGTTACTAGTAAATTATACGTCTGTGTACGACGTTCACTGGAAGAGGGTAGAACCGACCTACTTTAATCATCACACAAACACAGAAAAACGACTCAAGCTTGTTCTTAGCCATTAGTCACCCCCTGGTACAGGAGTAGATCTACGGATTTACAACGTTAAAATCAGGAGTTCGATTCTCCTCGGTGACTCAGCTTTGTTATAAGAAAATACACACACATCCAGTAAAAAATTATTAGAGCTAACAGAGACCCATCTCACTAATTCAAGTGCCTGTTTAAGTAAGAAATTTAAGCCCAGGAGATGAAAGGTGGGAAATTGTGTTGTTGTAAATAACATGGTGATTATAATTATAAAAATTCAGAATGTATTTCTTAGCTTTAAAAGTCCCCATGGCTGTTCGATGTGAGGGGTACTTTAACTGGCGACCCTCTTTTTTTCGCCAGTAAAGTTAGGAGATAGTTGGTTATCATCACTCACATGCGAATAAAGACACTTCCTTAAATTCAACCGCTAGCGAGTAAAGACAGTCGTTTTCAATCACAAGGTAATAAAGACAGCTTCTTGTGTTCAACCACTAGGTAACTACTGTAAGTAACCATTTGGTAAGACACAGCTTTTTGGTAATAAGCCTGTGTGAAAGGAATTTTTTTTAAAATGTTTGTTTAAAACAATTTTTAAAAAAACAATATCTTCTGTTCTATAATTAGAGAGAAAAAAAAACACGATTGTCTATTTTTCACCCATTTAGCAGTATAACATTTTTGTGTTACATTTTCAACGCTCTCTCGTCACATCGTGTTCTTGTTACCCGAATTCATAAACACGGAAAACGTTGTTTGCAAAAACAAAAACAAAATAACACCTATTGTTACGTGTGGGAAACAAAAACTAGTTTTTGTCTAAAGAAGAATGATAACTTCAATTTTTAGCCGAAGTTGGAATTTGAAATAACGCAGAAAAATATGAAGCCATTCTGCTCTACAGACGTTATGAAGTATTTAATTATTTGTTGTTGCTTGGTATAAAAGAAAAATACTGTTTAAAACACATCTGTATCATCAGCTGTTCTTAAAATTTTGAGTATAATTTGATCTAATTGTTTCAATTCCAATATATCTATGTTAACTCTGCATCCTAGATCGTTGAGAGAAGTTGGGTTTATACATTAATGTTGTTATCCATCCTAAACAAAGGTTTGGCGTTAGCCAATTAAATTAGAATAAGAATCTAGCCTTCACAGGTTTCACATTTGTTTATTTTTTAAGGAAGTGACGTTATTATTTCTATTTCGAAAGCCTCAGTGTTGATCTTCAAACATATACTCGTGGTATTAAATATTCTTTTATCTTAAAGACTTTCTCTAACTGCTAGTCAATCTACAACCCAGGTTGGCGAGGACTATGATAACGCCTTGCGGGTGTATTGTCGAGGTAACCTGTAATTCCTCAAGTATCCAGCCGAAAGGTGAGAGACCTGAAAGACAGCCACCACTTCGGAAGTTTCCTTCTTGTTGGGCACACGGTGAGTCTAAAATAGCTCATTTTAACGTAAATGCTGTTTTAATGTGCACGAAACAGACTGATAAGAGCTACGATTTGAAACCCACCTCCTTGTCTGTTTGTTTGTTAAACAGATACCCGCGCGATTTCTTATCAGATTTAAAAATAGAAAGTTAACAGAGGAGCTGGATAACTAGCTATACGCGTTAACTCAGTAAGCCTAACATCTTGCTACAAACAATCTCTTCTGCTAGTTCTGGTGAGAATTGGAATGGAAGTTATCTCAATCAAATTGGACTGGTTTTAACCTTAAAAGGTAAGCTATATTACGTCTGTCTTCGAGTAAGTAATATAACTATAGTAATAACGTATTTGTTTCAAATTTAGGTCGTGCATGGGCTTTCTTAACATAACGGATTCTTCATTAGAATATACACGCGATAATGTCACCAAAGTATTTCGCTACATATATGTTAAGAGTGGCTCTAAAAAGAAGTATAGTTAATGGACGTTCACTCTCCTCTACACGTTTTTAATGCTCCGATCTCTGTAATACATTCTTCAACACGTCATTGTTATAGAACACGAGCCATAACATATTTTAAGGTGTCTATTCCTACCATCACTTTTCCATGCTTCAAAAGGAAGGGATGTATGTTAAAACATGTGATACATTAGGGATGGGATGGTACTTATCACAATAGCATGATAACCAAGGAGGTAGTGGATGTTTACTAAAGTTATATGATACACCAATAGTTGTGAATGTTTACTAAAGTTAAATGATACACCAAGATTATTATACAAGATGTAATAATGTTATATGATCCACTAAGGCCTAAATGAAAGTATACTAATGCTATGTGATCCACTGAGGTCCGAGAGAAAAGGATATATTCTAATCAAAGGATTTCCCATGAGTGATAAAAACTGTGTAAAATAAAGCAGAATGTATTAAGAATAGTAAGATTTTTGACGACGTTGTTCACGCTAAGTTACGACTGTATTATTGAGTATAACACAATCAACTTGTCCAGCCGAACAAAACAACAATTAACCACTTACCTGTGTGAAAATAAATAACAATATCAGATACATAACCAAACATAGAAATATTTACTTAACGAAATAAACGTGTGTATTTTAAGGTAATGTGTACAACAATAAAAAAATGGCTCTTTTAACTACTTGTTTATTTTTGTCGGGCTGACACACCTTTATACTAACTCAGTATGAAGGTAAACCCAATAATTTCACTGTTACCACAGAGATAAAATAAGTAATTAATAGTTTAGTAAAACTACAATATTTCAATAGCATAATTTGCTTGGAAATATTCGCTTCTAAAATGTTCAGATAGTAACTTTTGTTTGATGTTTGTGTCCGAAAACATACGTAATACGGTTTCATTTAATTTCAGATACATCCGTACAGTTACCATTAGCATTTCTTTTTATTTTAGCACAACGAACTATCTGCACTGTCTCTATTGCAGGAATCGAAGTAGGAATTCTACACTGATAAGCCCTCATCTCACTGCTGAGTTGAGAGGGGCCTATCGATTGCTAAGTGTGTGCCGATGCATATTAATTTATCATATTATTAGTTTTTGGACAGTTTGTATTTGAAATTAGGTTGCACCCAGTATAGGTTACGTAAACAATTTCAATGATCACATTGAATGTTGGCCTAAATGTTGACTGCTATTTCCTGTTATATTTATTACGCATAAACGAAAGACGTAGTGATTAGAGAAAAGCTATTCGAGTTGTTTCTGATTCAAATCAGTTATGTTAATTACAATAATTAATATCTCACACTTATTATTAAAAAAGAAAAGTACTGTTGGTTTCCAACAAGCACGTAGTCAATTCTATGCAGTTGATTCAGTTAGGGCTACATTTTTTCTTCTTTTTGTTGGTCCACTTTTAATGTGTTGAGTTTAGGTCAATAAACCCTAAATCTACACTTACCTTAAATTATAGTCCCAGTTGTAGTTCTGTGATTACCAACTTTCTCAGTGGTATTTTGTGGAACCTCAAACGTGGGAAAAAATGTATAATTCAAAATTCGTGCCCTGGTAATACTCGTAAACAAACCATTTAGTTATGAAAAAAAAAAAATTACGGAAACAAATCCTTTTCGTGAACGAGAGTATCGAATGAAAAATTGGTGAACGAAACGATATGAACAAGATATGTGCAGTGGATAATTTAATGTTTGTTGTTGCTAAGCTGTGCTGTTTAGGACATAAATCACTGAAACGTAACATTTTATAATGCTATAATCTATCGTAATCAGAAAAACAATGAATAGAGGTTTTTTACTTTCCATTGAAAAACAGGTGTTTATTTGTACGCGATGTTTCCGTATGTGTGCTAAAAAAGTGTTCAAATTGACAAGATTTTATAATTTAAAATTTTATCAGAAAATAACGTAAATAAACGTTCCTTATTTCTGCAGACCACTTCTTGTTGTTTGCTCAAGGACGCGAAGAAAAGGGGTAGGGAGTCGAGTTATAAAGTGATAAAAGGATAAACGAACGTAACGTAATTCAACAACTCTAAATACAAGTTCTGAATTTTCAGTTCGAAATGTATTAGAATAACTTCACGTGTAAGATGTTTCAACGAGTGAATCGCAAGTGTTAACTTCTAGGCTGTAATTAATAACATCATGAGCTTGGCCTGGTTTCTAAAGCTACACAAAGAATAATCGTCCTTCGTCCGAAAATTCCTGAGATTTATGCACACGTACTGTGGCACGGGAGATTGCTCTATTTTACTAAGCACCGGTTTTTCTGGTTCCTTGTAAATGTGCTGATCACACGTTCGATTTCGGTACAAAAGTGTAGTTAAAACCTGTTTACTTAAACTCTTAATTCGCTATCTACCTGTCACTTATACAAACTTGTCTTGAGCTAACGAGCTTATAACTTCCTTGATTGTATATCTACCTACATTTATGTTTGTCTGTCCATCACTGTTTGTTGTTCATGCATCGTTCATTTCAATCAGACTTAGACTGTTGTTATTGTTGGGTCTTACAGAGTTGTTCATGCTTTAACTTTCTATTTGTGTCGAATAAACTTAAAATCTTTTTTAACTATTCCATTCTATTCTTTAAAAAGGTATAATTAACACTAAAACTTTAATATAACTTTACCATTAACTCCAGGTCATACTTAAAAGTCAACCATAACTATTTAGTTGAGAGGCGTACCTCGTTAAAATAGTGTGTATTGTAGTGCTGCCATCTGTAGAAAAGAGCAAAACAAATAGGCTTAAGGATATCAGCCTTCTGTAAACTCGATTTTATTAAAGTGTTTTTAAACTTTTGTTTATTGATATTCCACAGTAAATAAGCATAAATCCTTACGATCTTGTTTAGGTTCGTTTAATTAGAATAGCTTTGAAGTGCTTAAAACTGATCTTGAGTCTTTTATATGCAAAAACGGCTCGTTTGGGTTGAGAAAATATTTTACACAGAAGAGCGAACAACGTTTCGACCTTCTATGTAAAATATTTTCTCAACCCAAACGAGCCGTTTTTGCATATAAAATTCTCAACAAGTGGGTTTCTCGACATCACTGATTGATCTTGAGTCTTATATTAACAGAGAAACACTAACTATATAATTCAATAAACCGTTAGCATATTAGTGAGGTTTAATTTTAATGTTTTGTTATTTAAAATTGTAAACTGTCTAATTCACTACTGTTATGAATTTACATTTACTAGTAAATGTGTATTCGACCTAGGTGTTGTATAATTTATTTCTGTCATAACGCTATGTTGTCTAATTATTTTTGAAGTTCTGTGTTGTGTAATGTATTTTCATTAGAATTTTGTTACCTAGTTCATTATTGTTATCATTCTGTTGTCTAATTATTGTTATAATTGTGTGTTTTTAAATTTATTGTTAGAATTCTACGCTATCTAATATATTTTGTAAGAAATCTATGTTATCTCATTCATTATTGTTTTAATTCTGTGTTTTCTAATTACTTTTAGAATTGTATTTGCGTAATAATAGTTTTATTAGAAGTTTGTGTTGTGTAATTCATTATTGTGTTCATTCTATGTTGGATAATTATTTTTAGTGTTCCATGTTGTGTAATCTATTTTTGTTAAAATTTTGTGTGTCTGTCATAATTTTATATTCTTTAATTATTTTAATAATTCTTTGTTATATAGCATATTTTTATTAGAATTTTCTGTTACCTTCTTCATTATTGTTATGAATCTGTTTTGTGTAATTATTGTAAAAATTCTGTATTGTTTGATCTACTTTTGTCAATTTTGTCTTGTTTAATTCATTATTATTATGATTCTATGTTTTCCAATTGTAATTAACATTTTGAATTATCTAATTTGTTTTAGTTAGAATTTTGTGTTGCCGAATTCATCATTGTTATGAGATTGTTGTCCAGTTGACTGTTGTTATCATTCTATGTTAACTAATTCATTGTTGTTATATTTCTGCAGTTTACTTCCTTATTGTTCGAATGTTTTTATTCCCTTATCCATTTTTATGATTCCATTGCACATTTTCACGATACGTTCATTTGCTTTGTCATTTTTCAATATCTTTGTTGTTCAGTGCTATCTTTTATCAACATGTTAGCTTTGTATTGCCTAACATAACATTGTTAAAGTTCCATATTTTTTATTCAGTATTATTGTAGATCTGTATTGCCTAATTCAACATTATTTTAAGTGTGTGTGTTTATTTTACTTAGCATACAAATTCATTGAATACTAACCCTAATTAACGACCTGAAAAGAAACAGAACGCAAAATCGTTTTTAAGTGTTTTTAATCTGCTGTGATCTTAATTGTTTTCAGTTTACAAAATGTTAATGTTTTCTTAGTCTTTTCTCAGCGTAAAAAAGTAAAACATTCAGTTACACAATCACTTTTTACTGTATATTTTTACGCATTATTGACTGGAGTATTTGTTAAATCTAAGCAACACCTTTTGGGAAACAAGTCTCTGGTTTGCATGTTTTAGGTAGACGGGCAAACAATCTTAGCCTGTTTAAGCCTACAAGATGAAAAATTCGTAACTCACACAAACAAATCTTTATTTCTAGCCCACTGGAAACTTTTCAACTCCTATTGATGATGAGCGCGAAATACTTCACATTGAAAAAAGGACAAAACCTAATGTTATGTAAATGTTTTGTAAATGACAACATGTCGTGTTGTGTTTAAATTTTCATTTCTATTATTTATATTTCCATATTTATATTATTGTTTCAAAGCTTAAACCAATAAAATATGTTGTTATTCATTTAAAATAACATTTAGAAATGTCTAGAATTAGGTAGATCAAATATATGACTATAAACGGAAATGTATGGCGGCCTAGTGTCTAGACGTTGAGTCTCGTGCAAGAACGGACATGCGCGGATTGCTCTGGAGTTCTGTAGAAGTTACGCGATTGTTCGAGAAGAGGCCTACTAATATATAAACAGACGGAGACGCGAGAAATAGGGAGAGTCATTAGTTTTTATTCGAAGAAAAGAAGAGTCAGTCATTCGTTTGAGAAAGTTTAAGTGTTTGCTGTGAGTTTATTCAACTTGAATTTGTGACTGAAGCTAGATCTACAGAAGCTGTGATTTTGTCTCGTCAATCTTTGCGACTCATTCGAATTACTTACTGGTTGTGCTGAGAGTCGTCACGTACAGACTATTTAGGAGAGACTGGGTAAATTGGAAGGCGGCAAGTTTGAGACGTTCATCAAGAAGCGCCGTAAAAAGAACTTCGTCATTCTCCATTCAAACTTCGGTATTTCTTCGTGGGACCAAATTCACACCCTAGACCGGAATTTTAGATTTCTGATCTGAAATTTTGGACTTTCATTCTAGATCGTTATATTAGATAGAGGCCAGTACCATTTTGTGTTATAATTAATTTTGAAGGTTTGAACTTTATATCTGTCATTGTTGTTATGTAATTTATGTTATATCTGTTACATATATAATAGTTTGTTGTAATAAATTATACAAGCTGTTATCTGTGTTTTTCTGTTGCGTTTAGTCTACATAAAACATACAAAAAATGTCACATCATTTTGTCTAGCGGTTTCCAACGTGTTGCGTAGCACTTTACAATGTTCAGGTAGTGTAACAGTATCGAGTAGCATATCGTCAAAAATGTTATTCACATGATCATGCTCCTGAAATATTTCTTCCATCGCTCTTTGGTACAATTCAGGATTCGACTTAATTCCCATCGGCAAACGTAAGTACATATAACGACCCCACGGAGTGTTAAAAGCGGTGAGTAAATGACTATTCTCATCGAGCTGTAGCTGATAGTATCCCATGTTCGCATCTAGGACAGTAAAATAATTGCTTCCATTAATACGGGTAAGTACATCCTCTAGTGTATTGATAGGGTGGTATTCTCTCAGTAGTGCTTCATTAAGAAACCTTGGATCAATGCAAATTCTCACTGAGTTTCCGTCTTTCTTGTGTACAACATGTAGTTGACTACACCACGGTGTCGGTATACCAACTGATACTTTCGAAATGATCCCTTGTGACTCTAAAAAGTCTAACTGTACTTAAGTTCTGTCTCTCATCGCTACAGGAATCGACCTAGCAGCCTGTGACACAGGGCCATCTTTGCAATCTGGGTCAATAGACAACATACATTTACCCGGTATTTTTCCTACTCTGTCTGTGGGAAATCTTTCTTTATAGTGAAATAAAATTTTACGAATACTCTGTGGCACTTTGTTTATATTAGGAACTCGGAGTCTGACTGAGTCTGGGTTTTAGTACACTTATTTGATTTATCAATCGAAGGGGGCGTACTTGTGTTGATTCATGAGGGGGCCCTTGAACAGTGGGAATCTCGGGACCTGGAGGTAGCCTATGTTGTGAACTCCGATCATGCGAGTATTTACCTTGTACATAAGTACTAATTGCATTTACTTTTTGTATTAACCCCAACTTAGTACTAGATTCACCTCCAAGAAGATTAGGTACATTACCATCAACAACTTCACAATCAATATCATACATTTTGCTTTTGTGAATAACAGTAAATGTAGTTTTACCAACAGGTGTGATCTTATGATTACCAAATGCTTTTATGGATACCTGTGACTTAGACAAAGATAATGAACCATGAGGTGCCATGCGATCAAATGACTGTTTACTCAATATATTACACTCTGCCTGTGTGTTTATTTTCATACGCACTGCACCTCTACCCTGTTCATATGGGGTACGTAATATGACAGACCAATACTCAGTAGGTTTGTTTACACCAATGGAGTAAATATTGAAAGAATTCATACTTTCCTCTACATTACACATTTCATAACAATCATCATAATCATTGACATCTTGAAATAATCATCACATGTGTTTACAAAATGTACATTTCTATTCTTATTTCTACACATGACAGCAAAGTGACCTCTTAATTTACAATAATTACAAGTTTTCTCTAATGCTGGGCATCTTTGTTGACTGTGATGTGGTAGTTTTCCACACTGAGTACAGTTCCTCTGTGGTGGTATTCGTGTCGTGGCTCCTCTGTAGATCTGTGTGCCTCGTCTTTGCTGGTTTCTGGAACCTTGACTTCTGTGGCGACTACGACCTCTGCTTTGACCTCGACGTACATAGTTTACATCTGTTATGGTACTTGTGGATCCTTCGATTTCCTTCAGTGATTCTAGTTTCTGTTCATAGTGATGACATTTCCTCTGACCACAGTCTATCTCTTAATGCTCGATCACTGACGCCTACGCTGATTTGTTTACACAACTGTTGTTCGAGAGTATCACCATACTCACAGTTCTGTACTATCTCTCTAAGTGCACTGATATACTGGGACACAGTCTCACCTGGTTGCTGCTTTCGGTCCTCAAACTTTTTTCTTGTACAACTTTGTTACCTTGGTTGGCTGAAAATAGTTGTCGAATTCTCTGATTACATGTTTATAGTTCTTCTGTTGAGCTTCTGTCAGTCCAAACTTGTCGAAAACTGTCGTGTATTTCGACCCGAGTGTGTACAACAATATAGACACTTTACGTTCTTCTGTTGCCTCTGATAACCCTGATGCCATAAAGAAAATCCGCAAATCTTGTTTGAGATTCTTCCATGCCGCACTAGCATTCGTTTTGTCATTAAAAATAGGTGGCTTGAAACTTGCCTCCGCCATTTTTCTGGGTAGAACACGTGTGTTTCCGCGAGAATCGTATCTCGTACGATTATGTCAATTTACAGTTTGTGAACGTAAAGTTTGTACTTATCTTGACTGTGTGTCGCTTCTAAGGCACAATTTAAATAAAACTTCCACTTCTGACAACCATGTTATGTCTTTGGGTTCTCATAAAACACTTGTTATCGAGTAACAACAAAACTCAGACGTGCCGCAGCTTCCTGTACTATATTTAGAATAGCCTCGCACATACAAAATACTGAGTGCTGATTGGCTAATAATGTCACATACATAACAGTTGCCATGATACATGCATGTATACTTAGGCCTTATGACTGATACTTACGAACTATCGCTTAGATCGAAAAGCTTAAAAGCACGCCTATATTAAAGATGTACATTTCGGCTACTGAAAATGCCTACATCAAGGCCTAATTATGAAATTCGATTCGTAATAACACGAGAATCACAAGAACAAACACACAATTTGTAGGCCTGTGATGCGGATAAATTACCTTAAAAACCTATATATAAATCAAACTACTAATGGAATTAGCTTTATAAAAAGTTCGTTTGTTTGTTGAATTTCGCGTAAAACTGATCAAGGACTATCGGCACTACATTTCCTAATTTTGGAGTGATACATTAGGAAGATAACAAGTATTCCAACACCACCCACCGCCAATTCTAGGGCTGTTTACTTGTTATCTTCCTAATGTATCACTCCAAAATTAGGAAATGTAGTGCCGATAGTCCTTGATCAGTTTTACGCGAAATTCAACAAACAAACGAACTTTTTATAAAGCTAATTCCATTAGTAGTTTGATACAAATTGTGTGTTTGTAGCCAATGAGAGGACATTAAAGAGCCGTGACAGTGCACCTTAAACTTAAAATACGTGTTACTCTTACCTAATAAACTTAACAGGACGGCTGGTATGGCACAACAGACCAGCATGGCGTTGGACTCGTAATCTGAGGGTCGAGGGTTCGAATCCCCGTCGCACTGAACGTGCTCGCCCTTTCAGTCGCGTATGTGTTAAAATGTGACGGTCAATCCCACTATTCGTTGGTAATATAGTAGTCCAAGAGTTGGTGGTGGGTAATGATGACTAGTTGCCTTCCCTTTACTCTTACACGGCTCGGCATGGCCAAGCACGTTAAGGCGTGCGACTCGTAATCTGAGGGTTGCGGGTTCGCATCCCCGTTGCGCCAAACATGCTCGCCCTTTCAGCCGTGGGGGCGTAATAATGTGTCGATCAATCCCACTATTCGTTGGTAAAAGAGTAGTCCAAGAATTGGCGGTGGGTGGTGATGACTATCTGCCTTCCCTCTAGTCTTACACTGCTAAATTTGGGACGGCTAGCACAGTAAGTCCTCGTGTAGCTTTACGCGAAATTAAAAACAAACAAACATACAGTACAATAAAAAATTATGTCTACAAACACCTAATAAAATGAATAATATAATTGGTTCAATAAATAATGAGAATAATTACTAATTTAGCAATGTAAGACTAAAGGGAAGGCAGTCTACTCTTGAGCTACACTTCTACCAACACATAATAGGATTGACCGACATTATAACGCCTTCACGGCTGACAGGGCGTGCAGTTTTATGTGACAGAGGTTCGTAGCTACGACCCTCAGATTGCGAGTCGAGCGCCCCAATCACTTGATCATGATGGTCGAAACCGTTTAGGATAACAATCATATATTCTACATAACAAACTAACTAGAAATGTCTTATGTTACAAAAAATAATAAAAGAAAACAGAGATGAATGTATGGCTATAGGTTTAAAATTCACAATAAAAACAGCCTATTCATTTTCAATTGTTCGCTAGCTTCTACGTTCAAGTTGCAACTTACTACACTTTTGATTAAGCCATTTTCAGTATTCATCGTTATAATATTGCTTCCTCTAAAAACCGTAGTAAGATTAAAGTGCGCGTACCTTGAGCCACCTAATATAAAGGTAAGTTTCTTACAAAATATACGACCGATTTCAAATTACACACTAGAGTTTATTAGTAAAAGTATAAAAATAACCCTGTGATTACTGGCAATGGCAGAAAAGTATTTTGGCTAAAGTTAATTTGAAAGCTATTGATGGATTATTCAGAGCAGCTCAAAAGTATATCAATTTCTAAATTCACTAAGGCTCCTGGTTCTGGAACTTACTATAAAATGTACAGGATGGTTGTAAGGAAATGGAACACTTACATCTTAGTTAAGTAGTCCATTAAATAAAAGGAAGAACATGTGTTATAATTGAATCATTATGTTTCTTCTCAAAATGAAAAATGAAAACACACAGCCTTAATAAAAACGTACTTCGTGATTCGCACATTAAAACACTATAAGCTTAAAAGAAGTAGCTATTGATTGACTCATAAGTTGATACAAAACTGTGCCCTTAAATAGAAGTTCCTGTCTCCTGTAAAAATCAGAATACGATAACCTTAAAATGTGGGTTTCTCGTTTGAGAAACAAAATGTCCTTTACGGTACAAAAAAACGTAACGGAATATTTTTGAAAGATTATTTCCTTCTCCGTGCAAATAAACAACCAAAAACACCAATATATCCGTAAAAACTAGTTTCTGATTCGTGCGAGAGACAGAACGTCATAAATTTAGGAAAGTAGTCCCTTTTTCTGAAAAGGAGGAAGAAAAAACAAAATAGAACACCATAATTTCAAGAAGAATTCATTTTCATAATGGAAAGTTATGAAATTTTCAAACGAAGAAAACTAAAATAGTCCAAAAAGGTAATCCTTCATTTAAACGAAGAGCACGGGATCATTACGTGAAGAAATTATGTTTGTTTGTTTTTTTAAAAAAACACTACCTTGTTATCTCAAAAAATATTATCCTTCCAAAAAACAAAACTACGACTCTGTCAAAAACGAAACTAGTTCTCGTCCCGTAAATGCAGTGATCACCTTTAAAAAGGAAAAGAAAAATGTAATTTTAAGTAAGTAAGCTGCGGCCGTAGGAAAATAGTCCCTCATACTACGAAAAAAACAAGAACAGTCAAAACTATTTAACAACTGTATATCTGAAATATTTATGTTTAAGATATTTACACTAAGTTCTTGGTAGTTTAAGATCCAAAATCTTTATTTTCTCAATCCTTAGCGTAGGCCTAATGTTGTTATTTGTTTTTCCCTTCTTCCTGTAGAATTTCTGTAATCCAAGTTTTGAAGAATGGGTAATTCAAACTCTCGGTCAGTCAACTTACCACGGACTCATTCTTCTGTCTCTTCGATGTTACAGAAAGATGATGCTCATATTCAAAACGTCTCAAAGGTTCGGGTATTTCCACAACCACCAGGTAGCCAAATGTTACGGACTACAAAAAATGGCATGTTTCTCCAAAACGAAGGCACCATTACGGGAAAGAAAGCGCAAAGATCTGCAACTTGTGACGTTAACCAAGAGTTTGTAGGTCTTCTCCGTAAGCGACTAAAGTTGCAAGAAGCATATTATTGTGATTCGTCTGTTAGACGAGACTTTTTCGGATCGAATAAAGCGTACAGCGATCCAGATATTGTACATAGTATGTTAAACTGGCACGATCTTCTGGATGATGAAAAGGATGAAGTCAACAGTATATACCACTCCAAAAGCCTAATTGCTCTGAGTCCTAGTGAAGCTAAAATTAAGGCCAGAAAGAAGTCACAAGAATTTGGGCGATTCAATTCCAGTAGTCTTCCTCGAGACTTCAGCAGCACACACCATCTTGACACAAGAAGACATGTTGATCAGTTTAACAATCACAAAAAGTCGTTCTTTTCTAAACTGCGAAATAATAATAAAAATGAAAACAAGAAAGAAGTTCCTGCACGTGCGCAAAATCCAATCATTCCAGCACCTGATTATAGCACTGAATCTGAGGAGCCAAAAATTGAAGATAGCGATGATAAGGGGTATTGTTCTCAGGAATTCAGGGTAGAATCTCTAATGAGAAATAGCTACAACGAAAATGGGGACAACAGGAAATCGAAACGCAGTTTATACGATGTCAATAAAAAACATCTTTACGATGAAGATACAGACAAAGCAGGAGTGGAAATCTATTCAAGTGTCAGTACAAATTCAAAGACACCGAATAAATATGAAGCATTTAATAAAGAGTTATGTACAACATTCTTAGAAGATATTCCTCAGCAACCAAGCTATTATTCAAGACTTCAGAATTCAACCCTCTTAGAGAGACAAATTAACAGATCACATAAAGAAAGTAAAACTAATTTTGATCCAAGAATAGTATCAAGTGTTGTCAAAGTATCAAATCAACCAATAATACCGTGTAAATCAGAAACAACTCAGTTATCTTGTCCTCAGACCGTGACTAGAAACAATAAAGATTATATCTCATCTTTTGATTATCAAAATACATATCATACATCAGAAGTCACTAGTAAAGTGAATCTAAAACATCAAGACAAACCTTTCGCTCATGTTGAAAATATGTCATTCAAACAAAATCAGTGTTTACCAGTGTATGACTGTGAGATGTATAGTCCTGCACTCAAAGACAATACTAATCTCAGCTTGAAGAACACGTATGATCAAGCGAGACCTTATCTGAACGCTTCGGGACTATCCTCCGAATCAAGCCTGTCAGATGAAGAAGATATAAAAATTAGTGTGAAACTAAAGCCCATTCTACCGAGGAAATACCTTCAACTCCCACGTTTCTCGCCAACTGAAGCTTGGAGATCTTTATATTCTGATGTTCATCAATCAGGAGCAAGCAGCGAAGGAGAGGAAGAGGTAAAATTACACCAAATTCATAGACCTATGGCTCCACCTAGACTTTTCACTGATCGCTGTGGAGATTCTGGAATTTCTCCAGATGCTGGAAGTCCAGCATTAATAAATGATACTTTTGAAGTTTTATTTTCTGATAGTAAACAATGGAAGAGTCTTCAAAACGGGCATTTACTAGCTGAAGAAACACGGGAACCTCATACTTTCAATAAACAACATGAGCCAGGGCAATGGACTCCTGCACAGGATTTGGATGATTCAGAAAGAGGAAGTGAAGAAAAAGAATTTGAAAGTGTTATTTCTTCAACTCCAATTCAACCCAAGCCAACTTTCCTAAATAACTTATGTACTGATTATTATGCTTCACGACATATTACCGAACCTAACGGAATAAAAGCGCCACCATGTGGCTCACCAGAACCAATACACGTTAAAAGCGAAGAAAAATATAATAGAACTAACAAGAAAAACCAACAACACTTCAATAGTCTACGCAATCTAAAAAAAGCTTTTGGATTTCGAGATAAGCTCTCAACTTTAGAAATCGTTGATAACGTCGATTCAAATTGGCGTCTCAGTCGTAGTGTACCTGATAAAATTGATAACACTGAAAAATCTGAGATTCTGAAACCAGATTACGGACATCTGGAAAGAAACTGTCCGGGATCCTTGGTAGTAACTTCTGACAAGGAACCACGACAAAGCAAGCCGCTTCCAAACAGTGAGAAAGAGTGTATGATGTATCTACCAGGATATGAGGTAAATTTCGTGGAGAAGCATAGCGACAATGTAGAAACTACATCAATTCAGAAGGGGGAAAAAACAACACATACTAGAAAGAAAAACAAATTTACATTCCAAGGCACTTTTCGAAAAGAAGAGAAACGTAGATTAGAAGAAAAATTATTAAATGAGGTTGCAGAAAAGGAAAGACTGCGCGAGGCAGAAATAGAATGGATGAGTAAGGTAGAGGAAGAGTTTCGAAAACAGCGAGACACAGAAAAGTTTAACCTACGTAGTCAATTACGAGTTTTGAACCAACAACATGAGCCGCCAAAAGACAACTCCTTCCGAAACCTTAGGCCAGAGAATGAATTACGGCCTGACTCTCAGAATGTTTACTGCTTTTCAGAATTAGGTAGTCTGTCAGTTAGCAGTGAGAAAATCAAAGGGTATGAAGACGGCGACACAACTAACAGGCAGACGTTAAACGTATCGAAGTACTACGACCCTGTGGATGAGCCCAGGATTAAAAATAGGCCTACAGGAATGGGAAAATGGTTGCTTCGTAACCAACATGTAAGTGTTAATACACCAGACCCATTAAACATTCCTAAACAAGTTAGAGAAAAAATTAGATCTATTGACTCACCTGCTAAACATCAGCACCAACTAAAACCACTGTATTCTGAAACGACAAACAAAGAGCATTTTGAAAGCCAGATACACCAAAAAGACTTTAGGAGGAACAGAAAGGTATCTAACGATTATGATATATTTCCTCCTTCAGACACAGGACAAGTAATAAAATTTGAAAAGTCAAAAAATACTTCATTTTCACATATATATCGACCACACCTCACTAGGAACGATAATACAAACAATAAAACGTTGAATTCGACATACGTTCAATACGACAAAGACTGCACAAACAGAAATGAGGACTCCTCGTGTTTAAAGGCGCCAACGAATATTATTTCTCCTGCTATAGCAGAAAGAGAGAATATTATAACTAAAACGTCGTTGAACAGTTTCGATCTGCCTTCGATTCTAAATGCAGATCGCGATAAACAGTTATCAGAATCAAAAAACAATTTTAGCAGAAGAACCAACAACAGGGATTTAACACTCAAATTCATTGACTTTACCGAACCTCACTCTGAAAAAACGTTTACACGGATTAGCCGCATTGATTGGATTTAACAATCGTACCCTTTGCAGGAACACTGAATTCCTAAGGTAATTCTAGTGATATTTATTTCATATTACAGCATTTGTTTTGCATCAATTATATCTTATACTCAGCGTTTTTTCACTCTGTTATACATAAACAAACAAACAAAAAACGGACAGTAATTTCGGTTTAAAATTCTCCATCCCAGGAAGAGATGAAGATAACCGGGGATGCTCAGAAAGATGAACTTTCCCTTCGCCCCACACTTAATTTGAGAATTTGATCGAGAGACCCGAAAAAAAAATAAAAATGAAAAATTGAAAAAAAGAAAAGAAAATAATCGTCTAGTGGTTAGGACATTACGTTGTGCTATATATAATTACTGGATAACCAAATTTTATGCAAGTTCTACCACAAGAGTATCCCAACTGTTGGAACGCTTCCTAACTTAAATGTAATAAACAAATAGCTCCTGTTTTAAAGTTGCGAAATTGTATAAATCTAAAAATCATCTCTAAACAACAATTGTATTCATGTTTGCTTTAATTTTATGTTAACTATGTACTGGATACCTTGAAACAAGTGACGACAAATGTAGTCCAGCATGACCATGTGGTTGAGGCGCTCGACTCGTGCGTAATCTGAGGGTCACAGGTTCGAATTTTGCGCAAAGCTGCACGAAGGCTATCTGAGCTAGCCGTCCTAATTTAGCAGTGTATGACTAGATGGAAGGCAGATAGCACTGAATAACTTTTTTTTTTTTTAAGTTTTGCTTCCTGAAAAATTTACGCTGATTGTGACAGATACCTGATGGGTATGCAGAAATATAGTTTTGGTTTTGTTTCATCACGTAGGAACTATGAGAAATAGACAGTTAAATGTTTTCCGGCAATAACGTATTTAACTGCGTTTATGTTTTTAATACGCTGTTAAGTTCTATATAATTAAAAGTGTTTTTCTCCTGCTTTTCGTTTGTATTCAATGTCCGGTGCATCACGTTGCAGTGTCCAACAGTAGTCAGCAAGCATTGACGGATTCCAGTTGCCCTGATGTTTTTTCATTGTAGCAATGTCCTAGTGAAACTGAAGATTTCGATGAAACGGTACGTGATGGGCAAATTTGGGTGTGAGTTTCGTGATCAGCAGCCAAAAATCTATAAGGAACATCCAACAGTGTTCCAGAAGCAAAAATTTTGTTGTGCGTGTAGTCATCACCTCCCACCATCAACTCTTGGGCTACTTCCGCGACTCTTGGATTGTCAGTCGAGTGCCTTAATCACCTGGCCATGCCGGTCCTGTTAAATTAATAACAAAGTAATCTAATAAACCTTTTATATCAGTAAGCCTACAATCAGTGTAATTGTAGGGATAATTAAACTAAAACTGAGAACACTGAAACAAGGTTTCTTACTTTGTTAGGCCTATCAAATAGATCCTGCATACGACAAATGTTTATTCTAAATTAACATTACGAGCACACGATGTATTTGTAATTATATAAATGGTAAAAGTAGCGGCATTTAAAACAGCGTGTTCTCAACAGACATGCAAGTACAACTGTATACATATAATATAATTAATAACTTAAAGTCAGTTATGTGGAGAACAGCATTTCTATCTCAACAAGCTCCCGTGTTCAATAGCGTAGACAAAACTTGACCTGAGAATAATAAAACTGTAACTTTATCGAGTCATCTTGACTTTGCTTATTCCTTCAAACCAACAACTTAAAGTTTTAATCCGAGCTAAAAGAAGAACGGTGTAATGAAATAATGTTAAAAACTGAAGATTTATTTCCTAAAGACATCAAAGAGAGAACTTTTAAGGCTGGGGCTATTTTGCTAAAAAAGATATTTTTATTGGATGATACCAGATGTTTTGAAACCATTGCAAAGCTGGCTTAAAAGGGGTTAAAAAGGCCTAGTAAACGAAATATATTGTATTTAACCAAGGAAACTAACGTGAAAGTGCACACAGCACAATCGTTCTCCAAAAGTACTTACGGTCTCTCCAGCTGATACAAACCTATAAAAGATGTACATGAGCAGGGTCTCCGAAAATGTTCTTTTTAAAGAGTAAATTAAGCTACATTTAAGAGTAATAATTTTTTTTTTCATATCATGCTGTGTTATAGAAAAACAAAATGGTTTGCATACGTTTTACTGACGTCATGACAATACAAGTTGCAATGTTAAGCGTTCCTTATGTGACGTCATCTAGTAAGTCTACTAGAAAGTATCTACTTTCCGACTGACAGATAACACACAACTGTATAATAATAGCACGACTGGTTAAAACAGGCAAGCCCTCCAAAAGTCAATCGATCCCGCTTTAGGGAAGAAAACCAAGTGTTAATTATTGTAAAATTTCCTGAAGACAGCTCACAGTATAAAGTAATGAAAGTGTAGTAATTTTGATTAGAGTACAAAAACAAATATGGAAAGGAATAAAAGCTTTATTATTGTTATTTTATATCTGGGTGGGTTTCATTTGTGTTTATTTATTAAAATTGAATATCACAAGCACTAAATATAAAGTGTCCACACGCAATATTTAGTAAGGATTCCAGAATTAACAATAGGAACGGATTATTTTTAATTCTCTCGCGGATTTCATTGCTTAAAATTACGAAAACCATTCGATCAACGTATGTACGTCGTAATATTATCAGCAAGGATCAACGAAACATTTGCGGTCATATTCGCTCCTTTATTGCAAGAATACTTATTTAAATATAAGGTCTTTTAGAATAATACAAAAATAAAACCATTCAAATCTTAAATCTAATCCACTTATTTTATACCTAATATTAGTTACGCTGTTATTAATTAGGCCTACGTTCGATGAAGAGATAAATTAACAATGTAACTTGTGGACGTTTTTCTTCAGTTTAGTTAGGGTTAAGTGCCTAACCCATTTAAGTACATTTATTATGACTGATGGCTCCTTCATTCTCTTATATCTTATCTCTTTAAATCTACTGTTTCGTAAGGATACTATCGAGTAAAGTGAATAAGAGAGACATATTGCATTGGCTAGCAGATGTTGACCTTCTAGTCTGTATTTACTTGCTTTAGTGAATCATTTCAAGATTATACGATAAACTTACAAATATCGCTTAAAATATATACTGTTAATTTTGAAATCTGTTTCACACGGGACAGTAAATCAATTATTTATTAAACGGAACTAAACAGTGATTGCTAATAACACGAAACACCATTTCAAGATGGACATATTGAAATTTAATGAATTTAGTTCTACAATTTTTTTTCAAAATTTCTAATATATGTGACCCCTAGTGGCA
Organism: Carcinoscorpius rotundicauda; assembly: GCA_011833715.1. Classification (NCBI taxonomy): domain Eukaryota; kingdom Metazoa; phylum Arthropoda; class Merostomata; order Xiphosura; family Limulidae; genus Carcinoscorpius; species Carcinoscorpius rotundicauda. Next base: position 146,277,768 of record CM022391.1, on the reverse strand, counting down.
CAGTGGTATTCTGTGGACTTACAACATTAAAAATCGAATTTCGATACCCGCGGTGGGCACAGTACAGATAGTTCATTTTGTAGCTTTGTGCTTAACTACTAACAAAACAATCTGTGTACTGAAATTTTGAGTTTTTGCAATTAAATAGAGAAACCTGTGTTAAGTCACATTTCAGAATAACAATAAGCATACTTTTAATAAATGTGCTACCATGATTTTCCAGCTTTCGTTAACACATGTTTTTACTCTACTGACGTTCTATACAGCTTGAAAAAAACAAGATTTTCGTTTTACACTTAAACTTTATGTCGTGCCCACCGGACTGCCACTGTTCCTGTTCATAAAATATCTTTCTATTTCGTACCTTGACCGCTAGGATTTCCTATACGTCATAACTTGCTTTTAAATCTATCTACGCATATACGGATCTTATTGAGAAGGTAATATGAAATATGCCATTTATATTGTCATAATTACAGTCACCCTTTTTGCAAAATAAAATTAATATTAAACTTTATTCATTCAAAACCAATTTTAAAACATTACCTTGAAAGGAAATGATTATTTTATTATACTTTTGTTGTTGTTGTTGTTTTGAATTAAGCACAAAGCTACACAATGGGATATCTGTGCTCTGCCCACCACGGGTATCGAAACCCGGATTTTAGCGTGTGAGTCCGCAGACATACCGCTGAGCCACTGGGGGGCTTTATTATACTTATGACGCACTAAACATTGCAATATTATGAAATTGCTTTACAAAAGCCATAAATAGCACGTTTTTGTTTGTTTGCTTTTGAATATCACTCAAAGTTACATGAAAGCTGTCTGCGCTAGCCGTACCTAATTTAGTAGTGTAAGACTAGAGGGAAGGCAACTAGTCGTTACCACTCACCGCAAACTCTTGGGCTGCTCTTTCACTAACGAATAGTGGGATTGAGCGTCACATTATAACGATCCCAAGGCTGAAAGGGCAAGTATGTTTAATGTGATGGGGATTCGAACCCGCGACAAACAGATTGCGAGTCCAACTCCCTCACCACCTGGCCATGCCGGGCCCAGCACATTTTAATAAATACAGTAGCTGGAAGACGGGTGTGATACAAACTCATTTGTAAAAAGGGATAAGAAACTATGCATCTATTTTTTGCTTAACATAATGAGCAAAAACGTGTAATAAAAATATTTAAAGGTAGCAACATTTTTTTCTCCGACACACACTTTGTTTTCAATAAAAGAGATACATTAACAAGCTTGTTTTTGCTATTTAATTCTAATAGTTATTATCATTCATATTGTTTAATGACACTGACAAGATATATATTAAATCTTTTTTTCAATAATTTATTTTACATCCATAACTCTGATATACTAAAAGTGTACAAAGTTTGTAAATAGTATATATTTTCTGAAAACCTTCTAAGTGGGTCAAAAATACAAATCAATATGTTATGTTTATAGCAGTGATGTTATATATATATAAACATGTGTTTAATAGAAATACACTTTTTTAAAGTTGCAAGAATATCTGAAATTCATATTAAGTTTCAAAAAAGTTTATTTCTATTAAACGCGTCTTTATATATACATCACTGCTATAAAAAGTTAAACTGTAGGTTGATTAAACTACTCTACTAATTACCCGATTGATTATCCACTAATCAACAAGTGACTAACTGTTACAATACTGCTCTAGTCAACTGACAGTTTGATAATACTAGTAGAAATAATCCATTTATTAAAACGTGCTATTAATCAACTGGCACTTAAATAGTAGTGGTCTACTGACGAAATGATTATTACTTCTCACAATTTCCTATAAACCAACTGACGCTTAACTAGTAGCGTTGCCCCTTTCTCAGTTGATAATTATACATTACAATTTCCTTTCAATTAGTTGACGCTTAGCTGGTAGAAACTGTCCACTAATCAATGTTTTTAATAAAACAATTTTTGAGTATTTATATTGAACTTCAAAAAGAATGTTATCAATAAATAAATAATATTCTATCTTGTGGACTAAGCCCAAGATTGTATTGTGATACTGACTCTCTGCTAACATTTCGTCATCGCTTATTGAAATAATAAAAAAGGAAACAAAGCGACATGCATGGTTTTGTAAAGTAGCCTACTTTACAATAAATTTCATGTTTTATATACATAGAATGATTCTGTTCTTTCTCTATACTGTACGTGTCATTCAAGTCAGTAAAAGATACAAACCTTATGAAACCTAATCTTGCAGGTTAGCAACGTTCTTCTGTCTACGCACTTAGGCTTAATAACATTTTAATCTTTTAGCATTATTCGTTTGTTCAAATTCATTCAAGTAAGTGACATACCTTCCTGACGAACATCGTTACTCACCGCTAGGTGTGACTTTTAATTCCTTTATTTATTGGGCCAATAATGGTGCTTCTGCTTATTTTATTTATTTGTGTTGTTTGTTGTGGAAACAGGCCTGGCATGGCCAAGTGTGTTAAGGCGTTTGACTCATAATCCTATGGTCGCGGGTTAGAATTCCGGTGGCACCAAACATGCTCGTTCTTTCAGCCGTGGGGGCGTTATAATGTACGGTAAATCCCACTATTTGTTGGTAAAAGAGTAGCTCAAAAGTTGGTGGTGGGTAGTGATGACTAGCTGCCTTCCCTCTAGTCCTATACTGCTAAATTAGGGACGGCTAGCGCAGATAGCTCTCGAGTAGCTTTGTGCGAAATTCGAAACAAACGTTGTGGAAATATTAGACGGAATAATTACTAACAGCAGTGTTTTTATCTTCTAATACCTTTGCTTCACAACAAGACTCATTGTTGTGAGAGAAAAACAACAATTAATATGCCATTCACAATAGTGGATGCTGTTCTTTGAAAACCTGTTTATCACATGCTTTCGAGTGAAAATATGTTCATAATGTTCACATTAAAAGTTTGAAAAAGGCAATGAAGAAAGCAAACTTACGTTTATTAAATTAATTTTACCTTATACTTTCCAAATAAAGATCTTAAGGTGCAGGGAATATCCAAATCTTACTTCAAAGTGTAATAAACCGGCCACATAAGACACTAATCTTTAGAAATACATGCAAACTTTATTAAAAAGAAAAGTTCCTAAACATAACATCTGTATTATTGCTTCTTTTACACGATCAGTGTTTTCTCGACTTGCTTTTTTACTCTTTGAAATATTCCTAAATAACACTTTCATCTTCAATTGATACTACTGTTTCCAACCGTGTTAAATGATAGATAATGGACCTCCCAAATTCAAGTGTACCCATTTCCAATAAAAAACTGTTCCACAGAAAAAGAACTACGCTTATCAAATAGTTGTGTTTGCAATCACAATTGTAACATCTTTACAGTTAAAAGTTAAAAAGGTGTTCAGCAGCAATTCCGGGTTCAAAACTTGGACTTCCTGATTTGCAGGCCTGTATGCCATCTTTGATACTTGTAGTCTTTTTGTTTTGTGTTTGACAAAACTAGTGTCAACGTTGCTATTTATTGGTGGAAAATATATTTTTTATTTTGAGTTTGTGCTATTTTATTGAGCTATTTCGCTGGAATTAGTTTCCTTAAAAAATATGAATTTATTAATTAAAGTAAGTTTCGTATGTTTGCAAATAAAATTTTTCTTTAAAAAACAGCAGTTTCTTTCTATTAATTTTACCTGGTGCCTTCGTACTTTGAAATATTAATATTTTCATCTTTATTTTCGTTTCAATCTTTTTTTTTTAACAAAGTAAGCAAAGGAAAAAATATTTTGTAGGAGTTAACTTTTAAAATACTCTTGATCACCCACGTGCTTCGAAACTTTCTAAAATAATGTGCTATTAATTAATCAACATAATTCTTTTCTTGGACTTTACTGAACTATCACATGGTGTGTCTGTCAGTTCATTCACGAGTCAAATCCTTCCATAGGATTTGGTGTTGGACTCCGGTATATTTGGTAGAAGAGAATGACATATTCTTCTCGGATGTTATGCCATTCCATAGCAAGCCATCCTTCAACTAAAAGCTGGTACCCATCGTACATCCGGGTAAACTGAAACACGTTGGGTAAAACATCTTGAGACGACGATATAGTATGATGCAAACCAGCCTCAAAAACGCAATCCTCGGACTGAGAGTCCAAAAGTGCGAAGTCACTGAGCCATACTATAGTTCATCAGTGTACGTTATAAAATCTCTGACAAAGTAATATCCTGATAATGATTAACAGTTACTTGTTGTCGGTTTCTTTTCAAACGATTCAGTAAATGATATCCTTCTAATTATTACAGATTATTAGCAACGTGTTTGATAGTTGGTGAACTTGACGTTGTTATCTAATGTCTAATCGATTAAGACGTCCACTTTGAAACATGCTGATAACAATGCGTACGATTATTTTTTCTTTAAAACCTGTCAGTTCCTCAAACAAACGTTAAGAGGGAAAGAGATAATCAAACTGATGATACAGTAAAGCCTTAATTGTTCGGTTTTGAATTTAGCGCAGTTGCAAGAGAACTATCTGTGCTGACCAGCCCTAATTACTAGACAAAAGATAGCTAGTCAACATCACTTACCACCAAATCTTTACGGACTTCTTATTACAAAAAAAGGCAATAGTTGTGCAAAGCGATGAATTTTAGGAATACGTCTACACAAATTTATTCTTGTACAGTTAATCATGAATGAATAATTAATTATTAATTTTCTACTTATTCTGTTATTTATTTAATATTCGTAATTTCTGAAAGGCACAAGATTTAAGCTAAAGGAAAAAAAAATACAATGAAAATAGCATATAATCCAATGTGGCTTTATATTTAGGTAAAAACAATAAAAAAAACAACCACATGGAGATTTGAATATAAAAGTTTAAAAATACTATTTTATAAATGCATTTTTTTCCCATGACGAAACGCACAGTATTGGTTGGGTTGGGCATCCTCAATGTTCATCAAATATTCAAACTGTCTAAATAAACTGTTGTCGCATAGAGTTATTTTTCGAGCTTATATTTATGACTTAACAGTCTAACGAAATTTAAGGTAAACGTTTGATAAAGGGAAGACATTCGTAAAAAAACAACAACCACAACAAAGGATAGGGTTTTTAGTTAAAGATAACATAACACTACGCAACAATTTTTTTTGGAAAGTTTTGCTTCCTGAAAAGTTTACGCTGATTGTGACAGGTACCTGGTGGGTATGCACAAATATAGTTTTGGTTTTGCTTCATCACGTAGGAACTATGAGAAATAGACAGTTAACTGTTTACTGGCAATAACGTATTTAATTGCGTTTATGTTTCTAATACGTTATTAAGTTCAACATAATTAAAAGTGTTTTGTTCCTTATTTTCGTTTGTATTCAATGTCCGGTGTATCACGTTGCAGTGCCCAACAGTAGTCAGCAAGCACTGACGGATTCCAGTTGCCCTGATATCGTTTTTCCATTGTAGTAATGTCCTGGTGAAACTGAAGATTTCGATGAAACGGTACGTGATAGGCAAGTTTGGATGCGATTTTCTTAATAAGCAGACAAATATCTATAAGGAACACCCAATAGTGTTCAACAAGTAAAACCTTTGTTGTACAGTGTAATACCAGAATCGTAAGAGACTTTTTACTACTATAAGTAGTCAAAAATTATGAACATAAACTGTATTCGGTTTTCACAATAATACAACATACGTAAACACTTGTCACATCGTTCGAAAACTTGTCATCTTAATGAAATTTATTAATTTATTTTTTTCAATAGTGTCCCTAGTGGCAGAGCGGTAAGTCTCACAACTTGAAACGCAGAACACATCGCTTTGGTTTTAATGCCAAATGAAAAGAAACAAAATTTCGAAAGAAAATATAGTAAATTAAAGCATGTTTAAATTTTCCAAGTAGTTTGCTCAAGTGCAAGTAAACTAATATGAAAGTGTATTAAATATCTCAAACTATATTTCACTGGTTTTTAAGTTACTTAGAGAGCGCTGCATTAGTGTTGCAATGCAACAATAAAGCAACCGGTTGTCAGTGTGCCTGTCTAGGAAACAGTAGAACGATGTTTCGAGTTGTTGGACAAAACGAGATCCGAAACTTTAGCTACTTCTACAATCCCATTATTTGGATCCTAGAAATCTTTTACAGCAATAGATGGTGTTGATTTTCTTCCCTGGCCTCCATTTCAGGTTAATAGTTAAGAATTACAAACGTGAAGGTTGAAAACATATTTTACTTAATTTTCATCAGAAATTGGTCCATGTTTTGGACCAGTGAAGGTCAGCTTAGACCTTTTCCTCCCTCTTTGGAATTATTTTTTTTGTAAACTCACTGAATTCAAGGTAATAACTCTTATTACGTTGCTATTGCATTACTCAGCGTGTCACATTTTGTTCATTATCTGCAGTTTTAGTTAACACATGCTACTAAAATATTAATATAACAGCAGTTTAGTTTGATTTCACTCAAAATTACATTAGGGTTTTCTGTCTAAGCTTACGTAATTTTGTGGTGAAACACTAGAGCAAAGTCAGTTAGTCATTCCCACCTACACCAACTCTTGGGTTACTCTTTTAGAAACGAATAGTGCGATTAACCCTCACATTGTAACATTTATGCTGCTGAAAGAGTGTGCATGTTTGGTCGCATGGGATTTCAAACCTGTGACTCTCAGATTACAAGTCAAGCTCCCCAACCACCTGGCCATTCCTGGTAACATAACAGGTTTAACACATGCATATTTTGAAATACAATATTAATAGGTGCCGAGTTAAAAGGAAACAACTCGTTGTGTAACAGTTTATAATATTCTGTTTGTCTCATCTTGAATGATGTTATGGTGACGTGAGGATGCGAATTATAGTATTTGTTCAGTTCCAGATTCTGTTTTTTATTTTATGAATTGTAAGTGTTGCTTTTTTCTTTTTTCAGATAAAAATGTGAGATAATAAAAGTGGATTATATGTTGAATTGATATTGCTGTCATACAAGATATCTAAAAAAAACAAAACACAAGGGAATGGGGAAGATAGAGTGGGTCACTGATTAGGGACAACAAACATTATGTATACAATCGTTGGTTCAACAAGTCTATATATTTATCCATGACTTTGTTTGCTTTTTCCCACTCGGAGAGCTTCAAGTGTCTTATTGAATTATGTTCACATTTATGTCCTAAAATATCTGAATAAATAATCTGCTTTTGTTTTCTGCAGAATGTATCTTTCCTCAATTCAGTCAGGTCATGATGAGGTTTAACTCTTTGTGATAAATGTTCTCCCAAACCTTTGATGAGAACAGGTGGTATTCTTACATGTTCAAAGTTGGAAGAGTGGAGAATATCAGAAGCTGAGTGAAATCTGACTCAATCGAAAATGTTTAAGCTCTGTGTTCTGACTTAATAATTCTATGAAATATGTGTCATGAATGGGCTTTAGATTTTCCCAGGATAAGAATGTTTTAGAAGTTTTTCTGCTGCCAACTAACTCAATAATCAATTACTATATTCTAAACTTTATTCTCAGTAAAATTAAATTAAATAAAAAGTTCAACTTAACAATTTTATTAATAAAAACAAACCCTTTTGGCAATATTTAAACCTAAAAACCTTTCATACAATAAGCAGCTGTTGATAAAATGACACCTTAGTCAGTAGTTGCAAACACATTTCAGAATGTTCTGTCACAACCTGTTAACAATATTTTTATAAAACCTACCTGCACACAGAATTAACTAATTTTAAACAGATAAGCTATAGTAAAGGTAGCTGGTAAACCACATCAACTATTAAGCTTCTCTCTTAGAACACATACATGATACCAAAACATGGATTGCATATTTTCAGCAATGGGATGCAAACCATATACTACACAGTCCAAAGTCCAAATATGTTAACTATTCAGACAAACTCAGCACTAGATGAAAAGCACAAAAATAACTCCCAACAGAGATATAATATTTCAAACCTATATGCCTATACCAAATATTTCAGATGAATTACATACATCACAGACACTTTCAGAAATTTAAAACAAATTTTATCATTGTAGAACAAGTCAGCATTTAGGTTGTAAGACTTAAACTGACTACCCTACTATTCCAAGTTATCTTTGCCAACCTTTTCACTTCCAAGTCAGTTGTACAGTCTACTTGTAGATTGTCCAAATCCCTTACTTTGAGAACCTTAATTAAGTCTCTATTTCTTCATTTGATAAAACAAGTTTAAAACCTTAGGTTTCTCCTCATAACTCTACATTACTCAGAGTGACAGAACGTTTTTTCAAGTAGTTTGTAAACTCACCTGCACTAAAAGAATTTGAATTGTGAAGACAGTCATGGGCATAGATACTGGAGTGGGATGAGTAAGATATATCCCCCCTTCATTTTAGGTGGGGGGTATGGTGCATATAATCATCATCCCTACAGATTGGTCTGTTGAGTTGTTTTATTGCATCACAGGCCTACAAATTGTAATTGCTCTTGCAATTCTTGTGTTCTTACCAATTGAATTACATAATTAGGCCCAGATGTAAGCTTTTTCAGAAGCTGAAATGTACATCTTTAATATAGGAGTGCTACTAAGCTTTTCGATCTAAGCGATAGTTCGTAAGTATCAGCCAGTAGGCTCAAGTATACATGCAGGGCTTGCAAGCACTATCACAGAATCTACCTATGTTTTGTAGGTAGTATCAGATTAAGTAAAATTTTCATCACAACAGATTGAACAGAACATGAAATTCGAAAATATTACTCCCAAGCATAAACTCCTGTGATCTTGATCTGGCAGGCCATTTGTAGCTTGTAGCTGCATCAATCTTGTGTGTGTATTGTGCAGTTTTCCTACACCATTTGTTCTTATACATGTCTAGCTGGTTTTATTGTCAAACGCTTTACTCTCCTTAGCTGCCAAAGATGCTGACCGTAGAGTACGTTTAGTTCACAGTTAACGACAGGCTCAGGCCACTCAGATGCAGATGCACCCTACATCATCATCATCTGCTCCCTTTAGAAAACAGAGGAGCACACAAGTCTAATTCATTAATGCAACATGCAGTTGAAGCTTGTGAATGTGTTTGAGATTCTATCCAGTGGGTACTGAACTTGGTGTCTTGCTTCAGAGGTCAGGCAAATGCAAGACAATCTTTAAAAATATTGTATCGTCAGACAGCCACAATGGTCCAGTTAAATAAATCTGCCCACTGTGTCCAACATACTGGTTGTGCTGCTTATCTGCAATTACATGTGCTAATGATCACTACAGTGACATTGTTGACTCTTTGTCTGAATTAGCAAATGAAAAATCAGATGCAGCAGTGAAAACATGAGATCTGCTGGACAGATTTGACAAAGGAAAGACAGTTTTAGGATTGTTGATGGCTTAGCATCCATTAGCTGCATTAGAAGAACTAAACCGTGCAATTCCAAGCAAAATCAGCAACAGTATTTGGCATGATTGAAGCATCTGCAATGACAGTTGAGCAATTGCAGGTATTGCAAATAGAGGAAAATTACAAGATATTTGATGAAGCTGAGAAAAAGGTAACTTCCCTAGATCTGGTGCCTATTGTACTACCACATATTTGCAAACCCCTCAGAAGGATCACAGGTGATGTCTCAGCACACCATTCTGCAACAGATAGAGATTACTACAGAAGCCAATATTTTGAATTTGTGGACACAGTCATAGAACATCTGACCAGTAGATTCAATGCAGACAACAATGACTTGAGGCAATATCTGGCACTTGAGAACATGATCACATCTGGCAAGATTGACAACTCGGTTATAAACTTCTATCCAGATATCTCTGCACAACAGCTCGAGTTTCAGTTGCCTATGTTCAAAGCAACAACAAAAGCAGTATCTCTGGAAGGTGCAAAAGATGCTTCCTGTGAAATGCATGAAACAAGCCAGTAAGTGTTTAGCAAAGTGTTTCTTTTCACAAAAATTTTGCTTGTATGTTCAGTATCCAGCTGTGAATGTGAACGCAGCTTTTCTGCATTAAGACGGTTGAAGACATGGTTAAGGTAAACTGTGTCTCAGTTTCGCCTCAACCATGTGGCAGTTTGTCACACTCACAAAGATGAGATCAACAAGATAAATATAGAACTCATGAAAGAATTCATAAACAGATCATCACAAAGGAGGTCTACGTTTTGGAACATGTAGACTAGAGGACTAAATGAGTCTTACTTCAATGAAAAGAATGAATAATTATGTGCTACATTGTATTGATGTGTAATTTTAAAGAGTTCGCAAAAACATTTTAATTATTTTTATCAAACAACATGAACAGTTTTTCAGTAGATATAAACTTATCAAGGATAATTACTAATTTTATTAATATTTGAAAACGTAATTCATGCAATTAAAGTTATAAGTAACCTTGTCAAGTATAACGGCCACCTTTTATACTGTGCAGTGTGCAGGAATAAATTCATGTGGCAGTTAATTTGTGACACATTTGTCTTTATTCTATTAACATTTTGAAAACTGTTCACAAAACCTCACTTGTTCAAACCTACATGGAAACCTTGAAGTATCGTGGCAACAAAATTACTCTGTGACTGCATGTTTACAGCTTTCAGGTTCATGTAATCAGATTACAAGTTTGCAAATTGAACAGTCTACACAAGTGGTTGCAAAAATCATCCCCAAAATTGGGTGTAAAAATTATATGCCTCTGATGACAGTATATGTACATTTTCTCAATGTACATAATGTAAACCATTATCATCAGAAAAACACAATATGAGCTAACCCTAATATTTATCCTCAAGGTTTTAAATTTGATTGAAACTTCATGTGAACAAAGCTACAGATGATTCATCTTATTAGTTACGTTAAACAAAGTTTTTATACTAGAAAAAACTGTATTTTACATGAATCATAGATTAGATAGAGCAATAATACATTGTTCCTTATTTAACAGGATATTTACAGAAGGGGTAAAATTGTGAAAAAGAGGGGAGACAGTCATTCAACCAATCGGGATCCCAACAGTCAGTAAGATATTCAACTACTCAGGATCTTACCAATCAGAAATGTATCCCAACAATCAGTAAGATATTCAACCAATCAGGATCCTAACAGTCTGCAAGATACCCAATCCCAAAAATCAATAAGATATCCAAACCAAGCTACACCATCCTTGAATAAAGTAAGATCACCTATAATGACATTTTATCATATTGTACCCAGCCTGATGAACCCTGGTATTGAGTAAAATGTTCTATCAGCACTGGACATGGCATGTATGGTGTGATTATACACGATGTTGTTCTTTGATTTCACTCATGAGTTTTAGAATTACTAATGTAGTTTTCTCCCACTAATGAGAAAAAAGAACGTTTAGCTTGCTTGTTCACAAGTTCTTCTCAATTATATCAAAGTTAATTAATACAAATTAATAACAACATATAACATGACTTGTAAATGACTTAAATAAAACTGATAATCTCATTTAAGTTATTCTAGTTAACATCATAACCATTGTTGATTATGCTGTTAACAATATAAACAGCCCCTCAACCACTACTGTCCATTGTTTTCTAGTCAACGAAATGATCCCCAACATTAAGAAAAAGGCTTAGCTCACTATGGATATTGCAGATGTAATATACCTGACATATTATTACAAACTCTACTTTGTTCTCATTCTTGATTACTTGGGAATACATACAGAAGATATAATTACATGGCACTTCACAGTCTTTTGTGTATCATAGAATCCTTAATACATACCTGGGCTCACATCAAATACTTCTCTTTTGTATTAGCTCCAGAACTTATCAATATAACTGTCAATAATTATGATATAGCTCTTCACATCAGCATAACAATGTTGCTAACTGTCATACTTTAACAGTGTTTGTAAACTTTAAAATAGCAAAGAAAAAAAATTTAATATTTTTCAATCAAAAAGGGTCATTGATAGTACAAGAGCCAAAACAGAAGCATCTATGCAGTGTACATGTCTAACTAGCATTTGAACAAATTTAATAAAAAATTCTAAGAATATGTTTAAGTTTGTCAGCATTTACATAGATGAGGTTGACATTATTAATGATGTCGAGAAAACCCACTTGTAGAGAAATATATATGCAAAAACGGCTCATTTGGGTTAAGAAAATATTTTACATAGAAGAGTGAACAACATTTCGACCTTCTTCTGACAATGACCGAAGGTCAAAACATTGTTTGCTGTTCTATGTAAAATATTTTCTCAACACAAACGAGCCGTTTTTGTATATATAGGTTGACATTATTGTTTTGTACCATCACTGTTACTACAAAAAACATCTTGTCATCCTTTTGACTTTGTTTTTTAATTTTGTGCAAAGCTACACGGGTGTTATTTGTGCTTGCCATCCCTAATTTAGCAGCGCAAGACAGCTAGTCACCACCACCCATTGCCAATTCTTGGGCTACTCTTTTATCAACGAATAGTGGAATTGACCATCATATTATAACGTCCCATGGCTGAAAGGGTGAGAATGTTTGGTGTGACTGAGATTCGAACTTGCAACCCTCAGACTGTCTTTGTGCAAGGTTAAAACAAGGTTTAGCTGTGCACAGCCATCTGTAATTTTGAGTTCATGTAAAACAGGAAAATTAGCAATCAACAGCACCAACTACCACCTCCTGCACTACTCCTATGAGATCAAATAATGGGATTCAACTGTCAGTCTAATAGGACACATACAGCCTCAAACCATGGACCATGTTTTCATGGCGAGAGAATGCAAACTTTCAAATGCACAGTACAAGCATGTTAACCACAAGGCCACTACTTCTTGAAAATAGCAGCTCTAAACTGTATGTAAGTGTTAAGTTACTAACATCACATTTTTAAAAGATCATCCATTACGCCAATATTATCGTATCAACAACAAACCAAAAGTCTTAGGAATGACATACCAGAAATATTCTTCTATGTCAATGTTTATGAACATCATTTTTGCTTCAATTAAAACAGTCAGATGTACACTGAATGATGTTTTGTTTACTAGCAGTGTAAAACAGTTACAAAAAATCATTTATGTGCAACTAACCAACAACTAATTATTGTCAGCAGAGTATCTGAAAATTAAGAAATGTAATTAATTATTTTGATGAATAATTATGAATATTTTCTTAATTAGCCTGTATTTTGCTGTCATCTTGGTAATGATCTAGACCAGTGGCTCCCAAACTCTTTTCGTCTAAAGCTCCCTTCATGTGAAAAATAAAGCCTGAGACCCCCCCTAACCTATAAAAATACCTTTAAACATCCCCCTCACACTCCTTAGCTGGTGATTGAAAAGCAGTTCTGTGGTGAAAACAGTAACAAATCCTTTAAACATACTGTATCATTTAATTAATTCAACATCATTTTTATCAGTTTATTTCTATTAAAAATTAAAATTAATTCAGCATCTTTGATTTCTACCTATTTTTTTGGCATCACTCCCAGAAAAAGACGTACGACCTCCAGGATGGTCACTGCTCCAACTTTGGGAAACTAACCTAGATGCCTATAAACTCGATTTTCAGTTCACATTAGATATAATTAAAGAGAGTGAGAAAAACAGAGGATTTCCTAGTGTGTTTTCATTTGTGCTGCCAGAAACATTTCCATCTTGAACAGATTGTAAAGGTTGCTCTTTCATTTCTTTATTGTAACTGTTTAAAAATTGACTGAAACATTAACACTAGCTCAGGGTAGTAAATGGCTAATTTAAAGTATACAAATTTAGAAAAACAAATCATAAGTAAAGATTTCCAGATATTTTTAATGAATAAGGAGCATGTTAGTGCAATATATCAACAACAGTATCCATATACTGTTTTGTTACATGAACATAATAATTGTAATTTTCAAGTTGAACAGTGCCTTGTAAACATGGGATAGACAGTCAGGCCATAAACATGTGTTTTAATTACAGCTATCTCTAATTTTGGACTAGTGAGCAGAATGAAAACAGCAAGCAATACTGACCAATCTCACAGGTTTTATTGACTTTTTTGTATCATTTAACATAATTTACTCTAATTTTTCTTGACAAATCTACAGCTAAAAGCATGAAGCATTCAGCAGCATCACTTCTAGAATCATGGATGCTCCAATCTACAGTCAACACACTGAACAGTAGGCCACACCCAGCTGTTTCAGATCAATTAACAACTAATACCAGTTATAATTATATCAAAACAAAGCAAAACTACCATATTCCTTTTCAATTTTTTTATTAAAGATACATGTTATTATACTTTGTATTATACACTATTGGAATGGAAACATTGCAAGGAAAATCCCATTCATAGGTGAAGAATCATATTGTAAAAAAATGTAATTCCTGACAATATCATACACTATCAGCTTATTGTTTGACTAAAACATTCATGTAATAACTTATTCCTTTGGGATCTCACCTCCCTTCAGTTGCTTTTTCTCGGGCAATTACTGATTCTTCAAACTTGATCATGAAAGTGGTTCCTTTATGCCAATGGGCTGTCACTTTTGCTGGCTACATTGAAATAGAATAGAAATACTAAATAAAGTGAAAAGTTCATAAATGGAAGAAAATTTTAGTAAGAAAAACATTTACTTTTTCACTGATTTACTAGAAAGTTATAATTTTCACAAGATTATATGAAAATTTTCCAATAAAGTCCTCAAGTCTCTTGCTATGAACAAAGCCAATTCAACCAAGTTTGTGACCCTAAAGAGACTATCATAGTTTTAATGTATTATCTACACAAAATTTTACACACTTTCAGTAAACATAAAGTCTTTTGTACACAAGAAATCTGAATTTTTAAATAAGTATTTTTCACTAAAAATTTATCTGAAAATATATGGAGTCAAAGTATTGATTGCTTCAAGTGCAAAGTGATTTTCATGTTCAAAACAGTTTTTTAATCTGAAAAATGCAAAATTTCATTTGTGTATCCTCAAAAACATCCCACAAAAATAGAAATTATTTCCTTTCAGTAAAACTTTATATTTCATCTGTTCATTTTCTCTATTCTAACCCAATATGCATTTGGCCAACATGAGCAACATCATAACCACCATAAAAATACAAGTCTAAATTACACTTTTTTTTCTTTCTAAATGCCTGAAAATTGCAAGTAACAATGCTAGTTTACCCTAAATAGCTTAATGTTCAGAAGAGTATACAACTGTTTCAACTTAAATTTTGTTGCCCTTTGAACAATGTCTAACTAGTAATCCTGCTACACAAGTCATAAATCATGTGGCAAATATATATAGTTCATGTTACCTTATTGAATTATATAATTATTTGACACAGAAGCTAACCAAAAGCATAGTTCATTAATTATTTTTAATTTATTTAATCTAACTTAATTTTTTTTCATTTAAGTTACTTTATAATAAGTAAATAAAAATGAAAAACAAGAAATGTAGTAGACACACAGGTATTTTTTTTATTTACTATTAACTAATGACAAAACTCAAGCCCTACTTTTTTATACAAAAGGAACTTCTACAATAATTTTTTAGTTAATTAAATACTGTACATTCAAACTTATAATAACATGGAAAATCAAACAATTCCCTATTATAAATATCATAATTTCTCTGGCTTTCTAAGTATATGGCAAAAACTTTTTAATAATTCATTTAAGCTCATTAATACGATTCCTGCAAGAATAAAATTGTAAATCAACAACAAAACATACAATGCAATGTAGAGAAAACAATGTTATACAACATGTCAATTGACAGATTAAAACACTGACTTTTTATTATTTATAAATAATATAGTATTAAACATCAGAGAACTTGATTGATTGATTGATTTAGTGTTTTATGGCACAAAGCAGCCAGGCTATCTGTGCCAAGCATCCAGTAAAAAGGTAAAAATAAATTAAATGTAGTAAAATACATAAAAGGAAATGAAAGTAAAACAAAACATCATTGAGAAAGAGAAAAAGTATAAAATCAATCTTGACATCTAGTCTACAATGTTAAGAGAGAAAGCAGAGTAAGAGTTGTAAAGTACTTTCTCTAGCAACATTGTAATGATCATAACCTGCCAGGAAGACTAACAGGTAAGTACAAGAACCACCATCAGTCACCTGAAGTTGGTCTTTCCAGTCCTGATTCCGAGTTATGTGTCATTATGTCCAGTACTAAAAGATAAACTAATAAAAGTGTTAAATGACATGCAGCAAAAGTGTAATAACAACTCGCCAGGATGACTAATGGGTAGTTCAAACAGCAGCATTAGTCACCTGAAGTTGGGCTTTCCAGTGCTGGTGTCGAGTTTAAGTTCTGGCCATTTTCCAATGTCAAATTGAACAAGAGAGATTGAGACTCTGAAAAGGGAACCACATTTAAAAAGGTGTAATGAATAAATATCAAACACTTAAATGAGGTTAAAAAGATTAATGGCCATTAAAAAACTAAAAACTTTATCAAGGTGGACAGTCTGACCATCACCAATAACACTGTCCAATGTAACTGACAAACTCTGGGACAGAACATGTTTAAAATAGTGCCGTCGTTGAGAGTTTTAACGATGGCAAGAAAATAAAATGTGGCTTTCAGTGATTTGAGTGTTACACAAACTACACACTGGTGCAGCAATTACAGATAAAAGAAAACGATGAGGTAAAAACCTGTGACCAATGCATAGTCTAGTAGGAACAACTTCCTCCTTCTGAACCTTATGAAAGCTAGACAGCCAAAGCCCAATATAGGGTTTTATTTGAAAAAGCTTGTTGTCATGTTACTCACTCCAAGTGGACTGCCAGCTGGCACAGAGCTGAGCCTTAAATACAGAACCATAGTTCATGTACGGAATAGGCACAGTGGTGAGAGTGCCAGAGCAGATAGATTTAGCTGCCATGTCTGCAAGCACATTCCCTCAAATACCAATGTGGCCTGGTATGCAGAAAAACTGAACAAAAGTAGATTTTAATGAGAAATGGGCGAGTCGGTTTTGAATATTACCAAGAACAAGGTGAGAGGCAATGTGAAGTGATTCCAAGGCCAGCAGAGAACTAAGGGAGTTAGAATAAATAATGAATTTGGAGTACTGCTCAGCTTCAATATGATCCAAGGCAAGAGATATGGCATACAATTCAGCAGTGAACACAGAAGCTGTAGAGGGGATTTTGCGCGCAACCACCAAACCCCACCAAACCATGGCAGAGCCCACAGAATTACCCAATTTGGAACCATCTGTATAAATTGGAATGGAATGATTGTTCAAAAGATGTTCATTAAATAAAAGACAGTACTTCCAATCTGGAGTAGCTGTCTTTTTCTGATGACTCAAAGAAAGGTCATATTTGGGGGTTGTAATAAGCCATGGTTGGATGGGCTGACCTGTGGATTCTACGATGTTATCCAAGGACAGACCCAATTCATCCAACTGCGCCTAAATGCGAAGGCCAAAAGGAGCAATGGCAGATCGTCTGTTTTGAAAACGTATGGCCCACTGAGGAAGGAAAACACATCCCCAAGTGGAATGCTTTGGTAAGGAGTGAAGTTTCGAAGAATACAGTGAAGACATTTCCAAATGGCAAAGGTGAAGAGAAGGTTTGTGAGATTCCACGTATAAGCTTTGAACTGGAGAGGTGCAGAAAGCCCCAGTGCAGAGTCAAAGTCCTTGATGATGAATGGGGTCCAGCATCTTTAAGGCCAAGGGTCTGGCAAAGCCATAGACCATTGATCCATAGTTGAGTTTTGAACAAATAAGAGCACGATATATCTTTAACATAGAACATCGATCCACTTCCCAACTAGCGGTAGAGAGGACACTGAGGATGTTCAGTGCTCTTGTGCATTTGACCCGTAGCTGCTTTAAGTGTGGTTGGTATAAAGGACAGCTTACGGTTAAAGATAAGCCCCAAGAACTTGGTCTCAGATACCACTGGCAGTGAAACTTCACTACAGATCTCAGGATAAGGTTGGATACCCCGTTGGCAGCAAAAGTACATGCAAACGGTTTTAGAGAGGAAAAAATGAAAGCCGTACGCCATAGCCCACTCCAGTAAATGACTAAGGGCAATTTGTAGTTGCCACTCAATGTTACTCATGTTCATCTTAGAGCCCATTTACAACAGTTAGAGGGAGTTGTTCAATGATGGCATTTATCTTTATACTGAAAAGTGTGACACTCAAAATACAGCCCTGAGGCACCCCAAGTTCCTGTACAAAAGAACGGGAAAGTGTTGAACCCACACAAACATAGAATCTCCTGTCTATTAAAAATATTTAATAAACATGGGTAAATTGCAACATAACCCATATATATGGAGGTCTAGCAAAATGCCATACCTCCATGTTGTGTCATAAGGATTCTGATTGTCAAAGAATATAGAAACAAGATGTTGGTGTTTGAGGAAGGCTTCTCTGATTGATGTTTCAAGTCAAATTAGGTGGTCTGTGGTGGAATGCTGTGGTTGGAATCCACACTGGGTGGGCGAGAGGAGGTTGTTTGATTTGAGGAACCAAACCAGACGAGCATTAACTATCCTCTACAAGGTTTTACAGAGACAGCTCCTCAAAGCAATTGAACAGTAGATTGAAGGAATCTGGGGATCTTTCCCAGGTTTAGAGAAAGGTAAGATAATAGCCTAGTGCCAGGCATCAGGTAAAACATTTTCCTGCCAGATCCAGTTAAAAATAATTAGAAGAATATCAAGAGAAACAGGAGAAAGATAGCACAACATGTCATTGTGCTATCACGTCCAACAGATGTACTGCCAGACCAACGAAGGGCCATTTTCAAATCAACCAGTGTAAAGGGACAATTATAGTCAAAGAGACAGTCAGTTCGAAAGGAAAGAGGTGAACACTCTGCCCAAGTCTTGATGGCCAAGAAGATGGAGGAACAAGCAGAAGTGCTAGATATCCAGCAAAATACCTAGAGTATTGGCAATGCTCTGGACATCAGCCACCTCCTGACCATCAGAGAGTAAGATCAAAAGGGGGACAGAATTGTAGTGCCCACTGACCTTTAGAATCCTGTCCCATATGATCTTGGAATTGGTGGTGGAAGATATGCTAGTTGTGAACTTAATCCAAGATTCCTTCTGGCTTTGACGTCTTACCCACCTTGTATGTGCATGGGCCTATTGGAAAGCAAAGCAGTTCAAAAGTGTGGGATATCTATGGAAAGTATCCCAGGCCTGTTTTTGAGCCTTCCGTGCTAAGTGACAAAAAGATTTCACCATGGACAAGAATATCGTGGAAAACGTGTCAAGGTTTTGAGGAATACACTGAGCAGCTGATTGTATAACACAGCCAGTTACCACTGCCCCACAGTCATCTATTGATGGATGATTCACGATGGCAGGATCAAGTTCTGCAAAAGTGGACCAGTCTTGTCTGATCCTGCTTCCACCAAGGCACATGGGTAGGGTGACATAAACCATGACCAGTCTCTCAAAAGTATAGGAAAATGAACACTACCCAGTGGATTATTGCCAACCCTCCATGAAAAATGGGAACATATTGAAGGGGAGCAAACTGAGAGATCAAAGGTGGTAAAGGACTGACTATATACATGAAAATAAGTAGAAGAACCAGTACTGAAAAGAGAAAGGTTGTGATATGAGAGAATACACTCAACATAGCAACCCCTCCTATCAATAACAGCACTTTCCCAGAGGGGATGATGTCCATTAAAGTCCCTCAGGATTAGAAATGGAGATGGCAACTGCTCAACGAAAGCATCACGGTCTGATTGATTATATGTCTCTCCAGGGAAGAGGTAGAGAGAACAAACAGTGAAGGTATGACCCAAGGAAACAAGAATGGCTATGGCCTCCAAGAGTGTGTTGAGTGACAAAGATAGTGTAAGCACTTGCTGATCAACCAACAGTGCCACCCCTCCATGTACTCATCCATCACACAGCCTGTCATTTCTGTACAGAGAAAACTGCCAAATGGTGATTGTCTCAGCAGGTTTTAGAAATGTTTCTTGTAAGGAAAGACATATCATCCAAATTAGAACGTAAACCTCGACAGTTTCATTGTATAAAGATGGCCATTTTTAATAATGGGTAGGCGAGGTGGCTGGTAAACCCTTCTGTTTACAACCACATCTTTTTTCCTTACTGTCTTTATTCAGAGGAGGTCTAACAACCTCCATGGATCCTGCTCTGGGTCAATTGGGCAAGGTCTTTGTTGTTGGAAGGAGATTCCAGTGACTGAGGACGCGAATGAATGATTGTTTTGGGTGGAAGAAAAAGATGCATCAGAAGAAATGCCTGTATTTGAAACTGAAGGATATGGATCTTGAGATTTGTTGAAATGTATGGGAGAAACAGAGATGAGTGTAGAAGTGGATTCATCCATCAACCTTTTAACCATAGAGGTCAAAAGTCTTTTTATTTATTTTAAAAACAATTCTCTTGGAGGCACAGAGAGATCAATCTGCACTCCCACTGTAGTTGTGGAATGAAGTGCATCATCATATGTCCAAGATGGAGTTGCAGGTAGCAATTTCCGAGCCTCAGGATAACTGATGTTATGAGTCATTTTCAAATGCTGCACCTCTTTTTCCTTCAACTATTTTGGGCAAGAACAAAAGTATGAAGGGTGGGAACCATTGCAGTTGATGCAATGTAGGTCCATGTGACACTCATAGGCATCGTGGTCCTTGCCACCAAAACAAGCACATGTCAGGAAACCACGACATGATGTCTTTGAGTAGCCAAACCTCTGACTTTGGAAATATTGAAGAGGGTTTAGAATGTACAGTCGTACACTGCAAATTAGATAATCTGCCTTGATGGTGGCCGGTGCACGTGGTGATGTGAAAGTCAAAATGAGGATATCTGTCGGTGGTGTAACTCCGTCTTTGCGAGTGAAGATGCGCCTCATTGCAGAAACTCCTATAGTGGAGAGACCAGTGAGAATCTCTGACTCGGGGACGTTCTTCAAATTCCTCTCAACAATAACTCCTTGTGATGAATTCAAGGTAGCATGAGGGGTAATCTCAACAGGTTCATTGCCTTTGAATTGAAGAGGAGTTCACTGTGTTAGAATGTGGATGTTTCAACCAATATGTCTCCAGATCAAAGCTTCTTTACTGACTCTGGAGAGCCAGCAAATCCCTCTAGTCCCATCTGGATAAAAAGGTTTTTCTGAAAGAGAATGTAATATAAGAAAATGGGGTACAGGTTTCACAGATGTTGAAAATTGCTGCTCAGAGTCTTCAAGACGTGGTTGTTTACCCATTGACTGTTTTTTACTATTTAAATTTTTTGCTGGAGAATCCATCAGAAAAAAGGAAAGTTTCAGTGCCCACCAACCCCACCCACCATGGAGGCCTACGAAAGGATGCACTACAATGTCATGCAAAGACACTGCAGCAATGCCAGGGTTTTGTGAGCACTATATCCAAACACTAGCATCAGGCACAATGTTCACAACACCCATTGAGAACTTTCAACACAGGTACTTGATTGACTCTAGCCCAAGTGGACAAGCTGATTGACCCAAAGGCCACTCATCTACAGGAATTCAAGGCCAAAGTGGTGCGTTTGGGTTGGACCCCTCAACCACCAAGATCCTCTCTTCCCTTTCATGGGTTGACATACACGAGTGAATGTTTAGATCCCAGAGGAGGTAACTGAAAGAACAGAACCTTTCCTGGGAGGTTTCGTCACCACGTACAGGAATCCACACCGAGGGACATCAGAGAACTACTGGCAATTTGTGAAAAGGAAGGTGTAACAGGTAGGCATGGCAAGTGGATATGATTTTATAGTTTATGGATATTGAAGGCTACAAAGATTACACTGTTTTTGAGTGATATCAACACTATAATGAATAATGTACATTAAATTTCGCATTTCCTGGATGGCTAGTAAATATATAAGAAAAGAGAAAAAGACCAGAAAAAATGTCAATTCTCATTCTAGGAGAGACTGAGGATTTTAAAATATTTCATTGTACAATTAAAAGATTAAAAATTATATGATATAAAAATGCCAAATTTATTCATTTCTGATGATAATAAAGTAGTTTAAAAAAATTTCTATAAAACAAAAAAAAAATTATGATATGTGCAGACCTATCAGTAAAGACTGTGGACAGAAATATTGAAAAATGTTGTAACTTTTTCTGAAGAATCATAAAAGAAAATACTAACTAGGAATACTAACTAAAAATCACTGGAATTTTAAAATATTCTAACATTTTTCAATTTTAATAAATTTAAATGTTGCTTCATCTTGATAATTAGTTTAGTTCAACAGAAACTATACTAACTAGTAGTAATCCAATTTTAATGCAACTATAAAAATTATTTAAAATTTACATTCTATATATAAATATTTAATTTAAAAATACTTTATATGATATTATCCAATAGAAGATAATTGGATTAGTAATGATAAAAAAACAATGTGGAAAGTGTATGAGCAGCCATAGTTCAAAACTACTTACAAAATTACAGCCAACCAACACTGCCTCAATCATGCCTGCTATGAAAGCTGCACAATTCAAGGTTCCTGAAAATAAAGTTTTTTTGAGAATATGTGTGCACAGAAAACCTGTACATGACTAATATAAAGCCTATTTGTGTCAAGGTTAATGTATACTCTTCTTCACTCAGATAAAACAACCAATAAAAACAAAACCTTTTGATCTTTCAATCAGATTATTAAGCAATGACCGAGAACAGTACTCATTCAACAAAGTTATCAGGTCCTGACCAGAAAATATTCAAACCTATGCCTGTTTGGAAAACAGCACACTAGTCCACCCACTCATCAAGTCATGATCAGAAAAACATTCAAATCTGCATTCCTGCTTGCATGACAGTACTCTAGTCTACCAACTTGTCACATACAGAACCAGGAAACATTCAAATCCACATTCCTACTTGCATGACAGTATTTTGGTGAACAAAGTTATGATATTTTGATCAGGAATACTAACTAAAAATCAACCTGATCATCAGTATAGCTAATTAAATAAAAGTTTCTAACATAATTACTAACAAAGATCAGATTGCATTATTTCATCAGTTGGATACCCCTACTGTTAATAGTATCTCTGGTCATAATCCCAATAGTATCTCAATAGGTTCAGATAGCTAGTAGATTTAGGTTAGTCCTAAAATTAAATTTTAAGTTAATAATGCAAATCAAGGTTTGTAATAATAGTATAACAACATACAAGAAATTAAAACAAACATAAAAAAGACACAGAATTTGATATACAACATCAACAAGGAAACATTAAAATCCTCATCTCTACCTATGTGACACTACTTGAGTCAACCTCATCATAAGACCACAATCAGGAAACATTAAAATCCTCATCTCTGCCTATGTGACACTACTGCAGTCAATCAAATTTTCAGGTACAACCAAGAAACACTAAAATCTACATCTATCTGTGACAGTGTTCCAGTCGCCTAATCATCAGACCACAACCAGGAAAATCTCAAACCCACATTCCTTGGTTTAATGACAATGAAATGGTCATTAAAGTTATTGAATCTAAACTCATATCATATCTGCTTGTTTTTAGAAGCATACTATCAACTTTAACATACTGCAACAGTTCCATTCACTCTTTGTTTTACAAACCACTGACTCAATTTTTAAGCTAAGCTAAATAATCTCACATCACAATGACCTAAATTTAAATAGTAACACATTATTATCTTTGTTGAAACTTTCAAGTATTAGTGACACAATAATCTCCTTGTTTTTTCAATTTATTTAAAATACAAAATCCTGTTTCAAAAGTTCTCCTAAAGTATATACAACAAATTAGAACGTAGTCCATTCTAAACTGAGCCACACTGGTTGAAGAATTGATAAAGGATATATTTCTATGAAAGAAATATTTTCATACTTGATAATGAATTATGATAAAAATCTTTACCAGTTAACATATACTCTATTATACTTACCTTTATCTTTGGGTACTGAGATGAATTTGTTCACAATAGTTTCATTCTCAATAAGATAATCTACAGGATTAAATGAAGGAAATGTTTGTAAACATTTAAAATATAAATTGATCGACAAAATACTCCTTTAAACATCAATATACCGACATATGATTTCACTAAACTTTCACATTTTTGTCTATATTAACTCAATGTCATAATACCCTCATATTATACCATATACACTGTAAATATTTATAAGTAATGGTAATCACCTACGTATTACTATGCTTCACTATATACTGTGTTTGTTGTCTAAAATGTCACTGTTAAACATAAATCTGGAATATTTTCAAAACTTTAAAATGGTGGGGGTCCTTAAATGCAATATACAAAATAAAGTCACAGTAAGTACTAACGTCAGATATTTTCATATATGATTAATATTTAAGCTCAAACACTTACTAGACTCTGAACTATGAGAACTGTCCATAACATCATACACACGTCATATAAATGGTTAGCATACAATCTTTCAGTTGTTTTTTATTACTCATTGCTACGAAACAGTACAACATATGAAAAGGTACATTAATTTACATGATTAACACAGAAGGAACTAAGTGAAGTGATAAAATAAAATAATAAATGATGCCACCAAGGATATATTTTACACAATATGGCCTTCCCCACTCTCAAGTACAGCATTCTATCAAGGACTGATAATTTCAGCCAATCACAAAATGTCCTTGAAAACTTGCATGACTTTGAATTCTTCAGAACAATGACAGTGGTTAAACAGCACTGCTGTAGACAAGTCTAAGCATTACCCTATAACCAGTAACTGGTAGATTGAGATGTTTTTATGGAGTCACACTGACAGTGATTGAACAGCACTGCCATAAACAAATCTTAACATGGCCCTACAACCATTAAATGGCAGATTGAGATATTCTGGTGGAGTCACACTGACAGTTCTTTTAGTCAGCATCCAAATACAATGCAATCTCTGTTTCAGGATTTCCTTGTATCTGATTAATCATATAAACTACACTGCCACTTATTCCCCCTAGTATTAACATTTGTATTGGCAAAATGTCTCTCTCACAGTCAAAAGTATGAAATGTGATAAATGAATTCACACCACATATATTGAATATTTTGATTTACAGTATGGAATGTTAACTCATTAAGATCCAGGTATGACCTTTCCTAATTTTGAGCTACTGACCACAAGAAAGAGTAGCCAGCACACCAATAACTCCGACCATCACAAGGACTTTCACTGGCTTTGAACTAAATAATGAAACTGACTGTCACTCTTAGAATACACCCAAACCTGAAAAGCAGAGTATATTCAGTAACATCTCATCAATAAACCTTGAGCCATCCTATAAAACTTGGCATGCTAACCAATTGGCATTTTTTGTCTCACTGTACTGGAATTAGCAGTTCATCTTCTAAAAAAACATGCATATCAATAAGCATATTTTGTCAAACTTACTTATACATAAATTAAATATTATCCATAGTTTTAGCAAAAGTATTTAAGAAACATTTTTAACATATGAACATTGCATATTTCTTTTCTTATTATCTGATATAATTCTCCAAGTTTTCACAAACAATAAAGCTACAAAATATTTTTTTAAAACATAACGTAATATTATTGTTTGTAAGATCAAACTATTTTTCCTTTCCCCAGATACTATTGGAACAAACTATTTTTAACACTGAGATAACACATGTAACAGTCTAATGATATGATAAAATAATTGGAAAAGGATACACGTCTTTTCATCATCATTGGCATGTTCTAATTTATCAGCTTCTTTCCCAAATACAGCCTAGAAGTATAAATCTTTGATCACTCAAACATTGCAATATATAATATAGTACAATAATATACCTTATTATATTAAAATTCTGCTTGCACTTACAGGTAGATGTTAACTATTTTCATTTTTCTTTCATCAAGATTACACCATCCAACCAACAATTAAAGAATAAAACTTCCAAACTGTGTTTTAAAAAATTAAAAAATAATTTTCATTCTTCTTAATTATGCACAGCTATGTACAATATATACTTGTTAGTATTCTATATATTAACACATATATTATATCCTGATTCAAATAGAAAATTATTCCTGAGTATTAAATGCACTTTTCATCTACCACTTGGCAAACAGTATTTTGTATTATGCAGTAAGTGAAAAAGTCATGTATCATACTGCTGACTGTAACATCAAATTATTTTTATTACTATTAGATGTATTATTTACCTACCACTCTGTTAAACAAGTCCTATGTTTCTATGTTGCATGGATAAGATATCAACCACAATAAGTTTAACAAGTTTAAACCAAATAGGATCATAGATGCACATTTATACAAAACAAAGATTCAGTTACGAAAAAGAAATTAGAAAATCTTAAAAAAGAAACAGTTGATACTAAAACTAACAATTAAGACTAAGTATATTAAATATAAACAAAATATTTCAATGAAGATTGGTCACACATAGGTTACTGAGAAGGATTTTAATCAACACCACAAGATGGTTGATTTTCTGATTGGTTTTTTTCTTCTTTTGTCCTTTCACAATAAAGTATGTTACTGATATTTTTACCTGACTGTTGTATGGGGAGCATTAAAATTAATTTAAGTCATAGAGATATTAATCCTTTGTTAACAAGTAAAAATGATTAAGAAGTTAAAAACATATAAAGCATTCTTCCACAGTTATTCAAAGGAGAACAAGTGAAGATATGCAAGTCACCCTCTTTCACTCTTGGTAGATCAATATGAAAGTTATTAGTTTAATTTTCAATCTCACAAAGAAAATGTCAGAAAAAACATGCAACACCTGAGAAAACAAAGTATCAAAAACATAGTTGTCAAACCATTTGTAATATATGGAAGAAACCAGAAGAAATTTTCACACACACATCTCAGAACACATCAATGCTTTATTTATGTACGAACACAAAACTACTCCAGCAGAACACTTCCTACGCAAACATGGAATTCTAAAAACAAAAAACTCATTTCTTTTCTCAAGTTTTTTTCTTACAACCAATCACAGATTTTAAAGAAAGAAAATATAAGGATGTAACACTCATTAATGAAAAACTGCCAAACATGAACAGAGATAACGGGTAGTACAAGTAACTAAAGTACCATTCAATGAACACATCATACCAATATACTTGACACTATTTCACATTTACATATTCTGGAGTATCCCACAGTCTTGCAATGTTTTCAACACTGCTTGGAAACTTTGTATCCTTTTGACTTATTGTTTCTTAACAGCTTCTATTTTCTATGTACTCTTTTTGCTAACCATGAAAAACAGTTCTCTTTATTTTAATCTCATAAAATATTTATTTATGCAACATTTTAGTATGGCTGTATAGTTAGCTTTGTAGCTACTCTGTATTATTAGAACAATAATGAAACATTTGTAATGCTTTATATGTAGTTAGATGCCTGTCACAACATACTAGAGAAATAGAATATAAGCATTTTTATAACTTAACAACTATTCTAATATCAAACAGTTCTGTATGTTAATCCTGAGGAAGCTACAAAGGTGAAACGTTAGTTAAAATAAGAATTTTTTATAAATATGTAAGGTTTAATGTTTGTGTACCACATTGCTAAATCAAGCAAATCTAGCTTGGCCACCACTGTGGATTAAACTCCCCAAGTTATTATACATTTCTAGAGTTTGTAGATTTAAATAACTAATCAATATAATTATCTGTAAGCAGCAATTACATCAAGTAGTGTTGCATAAACTAATATTAATACATTAATAAAAATCAGTGTTTCTAATTATTACTGTTGTGAACTATTCCAACAGTTATCAAAATTAAGATGAAACCAACTATTATAAAAATATCAATTAAATGAAATTAGAGCCTCCAATTATTATATTTTCTATTTTTCCAATTGTTCAAGTAATGAAAAATATTTAGACTACATGCAAACGATAATTACCATACAGTTGATTTAAGATGCAAATTACTTTAGTTATAATTTAAGCACTATTAATACTTTACATAGTTGACAAACTTAGTAAACTGCTAATTCTGCTATCACATACAAAGCAAAATTTATCCATAAAGCGTTTAAAATGGAAACCTGCTAATACAATGAAAACAAACATTAACTTCAACATCAATGATGGGAAACCTAAATTATCCATGGCTTTCACACACACAATCTCTGAACATGTTCAAGGAATGCTAGACCCATGTAGCAGACATAAGCTAAAAATATGTTTGAAGAAAAACTAACTATACATAAAACATTTAAGAAGCAGGGGGACCTGAAGGTGACCAATGAGAGGGGCATGGGTTTTTTCAATACTACTTCACACAACTGACTCATAAGATGTTACTAAAACTGTTATCATACAGTAAACAGACCTTACCCTCCACATGGCTGACTTAATAAACACCAACATATTGAGAAGTTTGGTTTCTCTCTTGAAATTTCTTTCTCTCACAAACAAAAGGTCTACCACCCGTTGACCAACATGGTAACCAAGATCTGACAACCTAGTGAATTAAACAAAAAGCTATTTTAATGATCATTATATTTACTGATTTATATACAAACATGTTATTTTCATCAACAAAAAAACATACTGCCAGCATAACAATAAATCTAAAGTTGTGAGAGATCTCTCAAAATAAAATTTCTTAACAAACTGATAAAGCACTAGATAAATGCAGTAATCAAAGATTTTACAAGCACATTATCCTGGTAGACAAACTACCTACCCACTATACATCAGAAAATTTTCTTTATAATGTCCAATAGCTATCAAATGTTTTTTAAGAAAAAAAACTATATCTTATCTGTTGTTTACACTTATATATCTCTGTATAGAATTGGCTGATCTCACAACCAACATAAATTATGCTTCTTTCATTCCAGAATGACAAAAGAGTACAACACAAAAACAAATGTTTTAAAAAAATAACTAATATGTCATAACATCATACCTTTATATGTATTCATTATTTTTATTGTATTGCCCTTTCAGCCATGCCTGGATAACAATAGAGAAGTTAGAATAGTGTAGTACATTTGCACTCATGCTACTGTATCAATAATATAAAACTGACCTTTAGTATTTACAACCTGACCTTATCATAGCTGTGTTTTAGTATACTAGTATTTTAAATAATATAATGTGAACATGTTTTACAATATGTATATAGATTATTTTTATTTAGAAATAAGTTATTAAATAATTTTTCTTAAAATGTTAATTTGGAATTGGTACAAAGCCCTTGGAACGAACTAACAACATAAACATCTCTTGACAAAAATGTTACCATAAGATTAGAAAAAACACAAGTGTGATACATAGAAAATATTATAGGAAACACAAGATATAATAGTTTGGTAAATAAATTAAGTATAAAATTGCACTAATGACAGAACACACTACTATATATATACTACACAGTCTATTGAATGCACAAATACAAACTAAATATAGCTCATACTCACTTTCCTTGCAATTCTGGAACAGTATATACCCTATTCTGACAATACTGCACAATCTCACAGAAAAGCAGGCCAAATGTGCTAATATTAATCTGAAATTTATAAAAGTAAATTTAGTTTTGTAGTATTTACTCAATGCTTGAAAAAAACCAAGAGCTGGATAAGCTTTAATCCTTAAACAGAGGGTAGCAGCATCAATTGATGATGGGTGCCGTTTAAGGGTTAATATATCACAGAAACAAATCTCTATTCCTATTATTACTATACAACATGACCCACAACTACATTTTAATTTCTTTCCTGTCATTTTAACTTCATTTGTAATTTGTTTCTAGTATGTATAGTACTTTTCATTCCTGTAACATAAAAGGTTGAGTAAAATAATTGTTTAGCACCTGTGATCACTTTGCAGGTCATATTTATGAGAAAAAACTTTGAGACTGTTAGTAGCATTTGTAAACAATTAAATACTACACTACAAATCCTATAATACAGCATGAAACCACAAGCGATTTTCAGCTTTTCTTAAAATCAGATGCATGAATGACACTCTCCCAGGCCAAACATGGTCTCCACATTTGACTCCCATATATTTCTTTTTTCTGGGAGCTGCTCAAGGCCCATGTGTACAAAGAGGAGATCAGGAACATCAAAAATACAAAACAACAAATTCGTGATTAGCATCAGACTGTTGACACTGTCATGAATATGCTTAGTAATGCTAAAAGGGAATGGAAATACTGTCTCTTCTGTAAAATTTTTTGAAATGCCAATGGTTCCAGGCTTTACAGACACCTTCTATGCCATATTCCCAGGAAGTTTATCTAATATGGAGAATAGATAGTATAAAAGCCTTAATTGTTTAAGAATAAGACAAGAGGTAACAAATATAAGGGCAAATTTACTTGGTGTAACTAGATGTCACAAATAAGTAGCATCACTCGAAATTTCAACAATGAACATATGCTACACTTAGTAGCATCCCTAACTTGTACGAGTTGGACATGTACAACTTTCATGATACTAGCACTGAACTGCCATCCATTTTTATGAAAAAGCTTTTTTTATTAAGATTAAAATAAATAACTGGAACACTGAGGACATTGTTAAATTTGTGGAACAATAACCAAGGTTTGACAAAACAAGCAAGTTTATGAACATGGAAAATTTTGATACAAATGCAGAAAAGAATAAAATCCATATAATTAAGAAAACTTACTGCAATGAAATGAACAAAATACAATAAGGAAAATGAGATTCAGGTACCAGTTAAATTCAGGTGCCAAATTTATCATGCTTTGGTACTGAAGATAGTTTTCTGTAAGAGAATTTAAAAAGGAAAGTCAAAGAAATATGGTAAGTAAAGTTTTATTTGAGCAACAGGCTTTGTGGACTTGAGCACCCACATCTCTCTCCTAATTTCCAATCTTCTCATGCAAGACTAACAAACTGGAGATTAAAACTGATATATGATGCATCTTCACTGCAATGTGGATCCTACTTCTTCAGTCACCTCCAAAACCTAGGATACATTTTACAACTCCACATTGTAGCTTGTACCCTAGGATCTTTTTTTCTTAAAAACATGGAGCATATTTTGTTTAATTTTAGTGTTTTGTTCTAGCTTAAAATTTATGGTTATATATATATATATATATATATTTTAAACAGTGCAAGTAAAACTACTAATAAAATTACTTTCAAGCTTTCCAAATTATCAAATTTTGCATCTACTCCATTTTCGTTGTTAGAGATTTAACAGTTTTCCTCATCACCAGCTTATAAATGGAAACTAGGTTGAACAAAATGACTGCATTAATTCTCAGCTTGAGAAAAAATTGCAAAGATTAAAAAACAATTATGTTCCTGAGACAGATAATATTTCTCCAAGGGTTTGTAAGGAGGATAAGGGTTAGACGTGTGAACTATTTGCAATTATTTTCTGTATGATTATTAAATTTTGGACAACAAGGAGGGAAATCTGCCAGTATCACTTACTTGAGCAATATGTTGTCTACCCCTCTCACCTGGCAAATATGCAAGTGGGTACTGCTGCTATTAGTCATTGTGAGTCAAGCAAATGTGAGCTAAATAATATAATTATAACACTTCATGACCTTGTGAGAGCCATGTAGTAAAGCAACATATAGGCTTTGCCAATTTGAAACTCAAAGTAGAAGCATTTCCATTGAATGTGAGGGAACTCAGTAGGTTACCAGTCTCTAGCTAAATAGTTTGCTTAGATAGCTGATAAGATTAACATTAAAATGCATTTATTTTACAGTCAGCAAAGATTCAATTTTAGCCAAAAATGTTCCAGATAAACTTGCTTAAAGACAAGTGTTACTTTCATTTCTTTTCGAGCTTTATACAAATAAATGTGGTGGTATCAATACTGAAACCACTATTACTACAAGCAGGAAAACATAAAAATAATGCACATGAAATATGGATGAAAAAAAAACTCCATTTTTCACCCTACTATTATTCAGAACTGTATATAAATGTCACTTTTTTCAAGAATATTGCTGCTTTATAGAAGGATTTAGATAATCTGGTGAGACAAATAAATGGTAGAATGGTTTTACGATAAATGTAACATAATGAATGTGCATTATCACAATTTTCATTAAAAGTATTATTTGGACAGGATTAACCTCACCAGTGACACGAAAAAAGTTATCTTTATGTAATTGTTAATTAGTCTTTTAAGTCATCTAAGGCTGTATCTACAGAAGTAATAAATACAGACTATAGTTTCATTGTATAGGTCACTGGTTAGACCATATTTGGAGCATTGTATTTAATCTTGGGTTCCTTACCTTAGAAAATGAATAAAACTATTGAAAATGGGTCACTGGAGGGATAATGTCACCAGGTATCAAGGAATTGTCATATCAGGAGATAAGATCTCTGAAGGTGTTTAAGTTTGTAAAATGAATTGAAGATAGTCATGCATCATCTTTTCTGATATTTGACAGCAAGAATAACAGGACTACAGGATACAAGTTTTTGGCAAGGTAACTTTCAGCTAAGACAGTTTTATTTTTCTAACAGGGTGGTTGGCCTTTAAAATAGGTTTCCTTTAGATGGATACAGTAAATTTATGTGAGTTTAAGAAAAAAAAAGATAATTATTTTAATGATAAGGGCTGATTTTAAAATTTTATATCAAACTTATTTATTTAATAAGTTTTAGTCTAGTTCAAAGGATGAACAGTTAAAATGACCAAAGAGGCCCCTTGTTGTCCCTGAACATCATGTTAAAAACCATTACGAATTGATCACACCATCAATAAAATATAAATTAGAAAATAACCTGTCATAACTTTTTAATGTTACAGGTTATTTTCTAATTTATATTTACTTAAATATATTGTTATATTATTTGCGTTAGATTACTGATTAATGTCAGCCTGTAACCGCCAGTATTAAGCTATTTATTATTTGTAAATAACTTTAAAGATATCAACAATAATTAATCTACGTGTTGAGCATGGATTATAACATACTTTCTAGTCAATTAAGCTTACATAATTACACTTACTTCACTTTTCCCTTTGCTTAGAGGCTTATCTAGAATATTTACTTTAGACTTTGTTGATGCCATCAGAATTAAAATCAAGGTTACTGACCAGTCATCCGAGCTCAATTTTATAATATTAACAGTACTGCTAAATGTTTCAACCAAATTACTTCTCAGCCCTAATTCTACCTCAGAAACTATATTGTCAAGATTGCTAGTGTTACCTAATGAGCTCGAACTCCTTAACTTTCCGCTAGGGCACAAATCCATTTATTATCGCTATTTTATTCATGATATTCTATTCGCTTTGTAGGCAGCTTGATAGTGGTTAATAAAAAAAACTATATATCTAAACCAAACGAACTGCTTCCATTCCACTGCTTTGTTTATTCACTTTGCTCTTCCATCTCTGTAACCACAAAATGTTTTGAACTTGACATCACTTACTTTGCTTACTACGCGCAATAATGGCGAATCATTTTTGTTTCACATGCAGAATTATATTTTATCTTCTGACCTACGAAAATGTTATAACTTATATTCAAGCTTATAGATAACTGGTAGATCAGTATGTCGATAAGTTCCGTGATAAAGCTCACACTATTGTTTTTTGTTTTTTACATTAACTTAAAATGTATTTGTCAGTACGGGACAGCTTCGTCTTTTTATTTTTACATAAAATCTTCCAAATATTTACCTTTTATTTTTATTACCCAACTAATTATGCATGATTTTATCAACCATGCTATTTTAAAAGTGCATCCCAGTGGCTCATCGGTATGTCTGTATATTTACAACGCTCAAAATCGGGTTTCGATACCTGTGATAGCCCATTATGTAGCTTTGTGCTTAATTAACAAAACATATTTCGAAAGTAATATTTATTTACAACATTTTAAAATGTTCTATATATTTATGTAGATATTCATGTGTGTTAGTTATTTTTTTTAAGAACCGTTAAGTACAATCTTAATCAGAGGTGCTCCAAACCGATTCTAGAAAGAGGTTGTCCAAATGCAAATACATTGTTCCATGGTTAACAAGTGTATCAGTTGCAAAAGGCGAAGCCACCCCTACCTGTTGTTCATTTTCTCAACACAAAAAACATATATTTCTTGAATTAAGTTGCGAGTTATTTTTCTAAAAGAATAACAAGGATAACAATTTATTATGAACACACTTATGGTGTACTTTTGTGAAAATTGAGTAGCTTATTTGAGTATCTCATTCTTTCTAATCACAAATGCATTAATGTAAAACTATATTACACATTAACTAAGGGTACAGTTCCTATTCCCTTTACTTCCAGGCCGAATCAACCTACCTTAATTCTAAAACTACCTAAAGAAAAACAAATTTCATCATAAGGATCTCAAAAAATCAAGATAATTCAATCGCTAGCATGCACACAAACAAAAACAGCACAACAAAACAATACACAGTGAAAATGAAAGAGGTGTAGTTAAGCATACTACACTAGCAAAAATAAAATCAATGAAAACAACTTTTAACAACAATAGCTATTAAGAATATTTCTTGAGTATCGAGATACAAGAAATATAAGAACAAAACTTACAACGATGAATTACGTTACAAAATATAACTTCAGACTCTGAGAAATATAATACGCAATGCAAGGCCTTATAATCATAAAAAACTGGTATGTAAAACACTATTTAACAAATATAAAACTGCTTAGATAAACCATAAACAAAAATAATTTGTAATAGGAAATATACTTTATATATAAAACTGAAACATATAAAGCAACAATACATTACGCTGAACCTGATGCTAACTTCATCTAAACATGAACTTTTTAAGAATGTATTCCATAAAAACAAGTTAGCATTAAACTACATATAAAACTGTACAAAGCATTTTCGAGTTTGAACCAGATCCTTTCAGAAGTAATGCATTTCCTCCTCCATCTGTATTGGCAGCTCTATGCATTTCAACAAATAGCTTTCCTATTACAATGCTCAACTAAACCTTCATTCACTTGTACGTCTATTCTTGGTACATTTTGACATCATTATCTGATGGAGCAAGAGATGATCCTTCAGTTTAACATGGGCTTCACACAGAGCATTAATTTATCCATCCCTGTCTCTCGATCTAAACTTTCGCTGATGTCAAAGACTGAAGATAGAGTCTAAGCACTAGAATTTGCCATTTCAGCTGATGGTAATATCACCAGTTGTGGCAGAGTAACAGCTGCTATTTGAGTGATGTTCTCTGGGGTCATGGACAAAGGAAACCAGATCCATGACTGGTCATTCCAATTTGTTAATTCTCCTCTGGTGCCAAAGATATAAACCTTTTAACCATGATAAATAATGCAGTGATCCCACTGTAGGCTAGCACACATTTCGTGCCTGTTGTTTTCTCTAAATAACATGCTCTGAAGGGGTACTGGTATTTTGTTTTGCCCAGCACTTTGTTGCCTCTTCCAAAGATATAGAGCTTTGACTTGATCTGTTTCTTCTCTCGAAAGAGGTCTGGTTCTGGTGTAATTTGAACATGGTAAAAAATAACAAATCTGTCATCTTTGGATCATCTGAGCTTTATATACATGATTCTCTGGGTATGGTAATAAAGGTTGTTAATGATAAGACAGTAGTTGGTGTTTCTTGATTCTCCAAATTCTAGATGCCTAATTTCATAATTACAACCTACACATCCCACATGTCTTCAACCTTGAACTCTAATAATATAAACGTTAGGTCCACTATTAGGTGTGGTAGGTAGTACCAAAATATCTTAAATTTCTAAAAACTGAGACAGAAATGATTGACTATTAGATCCTTGCAACTTTAGCAGTGGACATGTTAATTTTCATGCAACACCAAAATCATTGTAAACTCTAATAGTCCGGCTCAAACTATAAAATAGGCAGAAGGGTAATAAACATAATACTCAAAAGAAATCGTCAAAAACACAGGGAAAAATAAAATTTTGATTGGTTAGAAAACTTGGTCAAAAGTTATGATTAACATTTACAAAAATACATAAATCTTAAATACTGGTCATAAATAAAGGTGAAAGTATCAAAAATAATCCTGTGTTTAAGCTTCATGTTTAAAAATCTATGTGTTCATTCTTGTCAAACTTGTAGAACATGGTCTTTAATACCTGCAGCCAACAAATAATATAATCATCCTTGAATAGTAAGCTTCATGCAAATCTCAACTGTGCTGCCCAGCGTCATGATAGCATGATAATGGTTCATAGGTAGCCTACAACCCACCTACACTCTCTCTCCACTACAATCTGATTGTTTAACTAATCAGTCTCGGGTCCGTTATGAAACAAATAGAAATCGAGAATGCATATATGAAAACCCCAGCACAGCCAGGTCGTTAGAGCGCTCGACTCCTAATTCGAGGGTTGTGGGCTCGAATCCCCGTCATAAGATGCTCGCCCTTTCAACCGTGGAGACATTATAATGTCAGGTCAATCCCACTATTCATTGGTAAAAGAGTAACTTAAGTGTTGACAGTGAGTGGTGATGATTAGCTACCCTCCCTTTGGTCTTACACTGCTAAATTAGGGACGGCTAAAGCAAAACGCCCTCGTGTAGCTATGCGTGAAATTCAGAAACAAACAAGCATACATTATTAACCAATGTAGACTGAGTACCATCTATTAAGACCCTTATCTCACTCTCCATGTTAATTTATGTAGCTAAAAGTTCATCACCAGGGACAATAGCCACAACTTACATAAAGGTGTTACATGTTACTTCCAGCATTCCATCTACAGTCAGTACCTTCTCAGTTCTAACTAGTCTTGTACCAAAAATATTAAGAATTTGTTCAGATAAAAGTGTCTTTTAATTATATATTCTGACTTTCAAGAAGTATTTCCCGTAACTAATAAAACAATTTCACATTTATTATGTTCAATTACACTGTTTATGAAGTTCACTTTTTAGAGATCATTTCTCCCCAGCTACTTATGTTTCAATCTGACTGAAATGTGACCAGCAAGATAGAGCAAAACGCAGTTTAATCTGTGTTTTCTTTAAGGTGTGACGTGAGGTTTTCTGTCACCTCTTCCTATAAAATTCATTCTAGTGAAATGTTACAGTGTACAAATTGAAACATTTTCATAACTGCATTATAAAACTAACAGCTTTATTGTTTTTCAAATGATGACTGATAGGCTGTTAACCACTGCTAACTTCACATTCCAAAGGCTTAACATCCTGATAAAATTTATATATTCTCATTCAGTAGCTACCTTCAGGTTGAGTTTTCTGTAATTTATTCGTTTTCACAAATATAAATTATTTTGTAAAAATCCATACACATATACATATGGATGTGTATAGGAAACTTCACACATAAAGTGTTCATAAATATGTATTTAATTACAAGTAAGTTTTAAACTTCCACATTTTCACATACGCTTGTAGTTTTTTCGCATATCGCCTTAGAGGAACGTCTTGTTATCAAATAACTTATGTAAGCTACTTTTGTAAATTTCCATGTCATTCCTCAAGGTGGCGTGCTGTCACCTGTAAGTTCTGAAATTCAAAATAGTTTTAACGATAAATAATTCACGGTAGAATTTAACATGACAATTCAATCAAAGTTTCTTATACCAGAATTAACATTCGTTCGGCCATTACCTTCCACATCAATAGGCGTTTAGATCCGCTATTAAATCATGACAAGATGCAATTGTCAACAGCAAATGGACATTGACTGTTCTGAATGTTCATCAACGATAGAATAGTCAATCCACTTGTGTTAGCTAGCGTCACAACAGTGAAAACATTTTTAGCCTTCACTAGTACTGTATGGTATCTTTTGACTCACAGATGTACGTCACTGTTGTCAATTACGGCTTGAAACCAGGAGAAGTAAATACATAGATAACAAAACTATTTATTTAGCACAAAACAAACAAAAAACAATACAAAACACAATAATAGAGTTAGTGTTTTCCTTGAATATGTACAACTGGTAATAATTGTGTGAGAAAGTTTTATTAGTTTCATTACCCATCTAAATTAAACTCCAGAAACAAATTCACACGAAATCGAAATAACAAAAATATACTTAAGCCAAAAAAATCGCCCCCCAGTGGCTCAGCGGTATGTCTGTGGACTTACACGCTAAAATCAGGGTTTCGATACCCGTGGTGGGCAGAGCACAGATAGCCAATTGTGTAGCTTTGTGCTTAATTCAAAACAACAAAACAACAACAACAGCCAAAACATCTCTGACGCACTCAAAAGACAAAGTTTCTGACAATTTAACATTCCAGTCAAAATAATTTTCTTTTGAGGAAAATGTTGAATTTAAAAATCTGTGAGAACTTTACAAGCTCCATGAGCCTTAAAATCAAGTATTTCAAATAAAAGGTCTACTGAGTATTAAAAAATCTGTGGAACTTTTAAGCATCTGAAGCTCTCGGGCAAATGTTGTTAAGAATATTGAGATAAGTGCTGCTACCTATAGTTAGAAATATTTTTTTGTACATGTGTACTCAATGAATAAACACTTATCAACAGGTTATAGACCTAGGAATTCTTTAATAGTGCTCAAACAGATAAAATTGTTTTAAAATTGTTAGTACAAGTAATCCAGGAGATACTAAGGATTACTGTAGAACAGTTTTGGATGACAATTTTTGTTGGATGGCACAGGATTTACATGTATACTTTATTACAAGTGCTGGGTGATTTGTTTCTTTTGTCTGAAAGCCACTCTAAAATACCAAGATAAAGTGTAAGTAAAATATTGATTGATACTCTATTTTCTCAAGTCATATAAAGGGAGAAATAGATCTAAATCAAAGAAAGGAATTTTACAGTTGTGGTTAAAATAGTTTGAAAATGGAAGATAAAATATCAATTGATAAGTTGGGAGAAAATAATTGGGCCACAAGGAAATTTCAAATGGAACATTTATTGAGAGGAAAAGGCCTATGAGGCCATGTGACTGAAACAGAGGTATTGGCAGAGACAGTCAATAATCAAACAAGGGCAGATTTCAACAGGAAAAAGGAAAGAACATTTTCAACAATTCTTCTGACTATTCAAGGTGCACAACTCTATCTTGTCACCTCATGCACGACTCTTAAGGAAGCATGGAATGTAATGCGTGTTCACTTTGATAGGAACACACTAGCCAATAAACTATTCCTAAAAAAGAACTATCTTCGATGTGAGATGAAAGAAAGCATGATGATCCAGGAACATTTGAAGCAAATAAAGGAATTAACGGATCAGCTTGCTGCGGTTGGGGAGGAAATAGCAGAAGAAGATCATATTGTTACCTTGCTTGGTAGTCTGCCAGCGAGCTAGGATACAATTGTAACAGCCCTGGAAACCAAAATTGCATAGGAAGCCATTGTTAGTGGGAGAAATCAGATCAAAAGGAAGACTGCAATTGGTACACAGTGATGTCTGTGGTCCAATGCAAACTCCATTTGTTACATTTATTGATGATTACTCTAGATGCTGCAGAGTGTATTTCTTGAAACAGAAGTCAGATGTCTTTGAGAAATTCAAAGAATTTGAGAAGTTGTACTCAAATGAATCTGGAGAGCGCATAAAAACTCTGCGCACAGATAATGGCGGAGAATATACGTCAAATGAGTTCCAGCAATATTTGAAGTCAAGAGACATTCATCATGAGATGTCAGTAGCATATTATCTAGAACAAAATGGTGTTGCTAAGAGAAGGAACAGAACTCTTGTGGAATCAGCAAGAAGCATTCTGTCACATGCTAAGTTATCAAGAATTTACTGAGCAGAAGTTATAGCTACTGCAGCATATGTGGGTAACAGAGTATCCACATCGGCAATAAAAGATGGTAATATGCCATATGAGAGATGGTATGGGAAGAAACCAGATGTAGAAAACATGACAATATTCGGATGTCTTGAATATGCACATGTGCCAGATGCGTCAAAACAGAAATCAGACAAGAAGTATATGAAAGTACATTTCATTGGATGTGATAACTGCACCAAGGGATATCGACTGTGTGATTAAAAATCCAGGAAGATTTTTATACGGCGAGATGCTATCTTTAATGAAACATAATTTGGTCAAGAGCCTGTGACAAATGAGTATATCTCATCAAGCGAATAGATAACGGACCAAGAAACAGAAGTTAAAGCTAAAGGTAAAGCTGAACGACCAGCAAGAAACAGGAAACCCCCATCTGTTGTGGATATTATGAGTATGGTTATATGGCAGCTGCAAATGAATCAGTTTGTCACACTGCAAACTTATGCAGTATGTTAGAGCCAAGCACATTAAGTGAAGCAATGTCAAGTGACAATGCAAAGGAGTGAAAGTCAGCCACAGATCTGGAATTTGAATCTTTACAAGAAAATGACACCTGGGATCTGGTGGAATTACCAGTTAGAAAAAACCTA
Organism: Carcinoscorpius rotundicauda; assembly: GCA_011833715.1. Lineage (NCBI taxonomy): Eukaryota > Metazoa > Arthropoda > Merostomata > Xiphosura > Limulidae > Carcinoscorpius > Carcinoscorpius rotundicauda. The sequence goes on along the minus strand of CM022391.1, from coordinate 146,237,452 downwards.
TAGGTTGTAAGTGGGTATTCAATGTTAAGTATGGAAATACTGGATGTGTAAAGAGGTTCAAGAGTAGACTGGTGGCCAATGGTTACTTGCAGAATTATGGTCTGGATTACGAGGAAACCTCCCCAGTGGTGCGCTATGCATCAATTTGCTCCTTGATTGCATTTGCTGTGCAAAACAATTTGAAAATTCACCAGGAGGACGTCATAACTGCATTTCTGAATGGAAATCTGGATGAAAAGATATACATGGAACAACCGGAAGGCTACGCTATTCGAGGGAAGAAAAACCTTGTGTGTAAACTGAAAAAAATCACTGTATGGATTAAAACAGTCACCACGCTGTTGAAACAAGTCATTTCATGAATAAAAGATGGAACTGGAATTTGTTCAGAGCTGAGCAGATCCTTGTGTTTACATACGGAAGGGTATAATCTAGCAATAGTTACAGTATATGTAAATGGTATTATTTTAATTGCTGATAGTGATGATGAAATAATCGCTATAAAGGAAGCGCTGAAGGAAATATTTCGCATGAATGACCTTGTAAAGCTCCATTACATCCTTGGACTCAGTGTTGTTCAAAATGAAAAGAATGGCTGTGTATGGTTAAATCAAAATATATATCCAATATATCCAAATTATGTTTGTGAAATTTGGAATGACTGAGTGTAAGGCAGTTGCAACTCCATCAGATGTAAACGTGAAACTGCAAAAGGATGATGGTGTTAGCACTCAGATTGACAGCAGTGTGTACCAGTCGTTGGTAGGCAGCCTTCTGTATGTTGCAATGGGAAACAAGACCAAATATTGCATATGCAGTGGGAGTAATATCGAAATATTGTGCTCAGCTCAACACAGCACATTTGACAGCAGCAAAGAGAATCCTACGTTACTTGAGAGGAACAGCTGATTGTAGTCTTAAGTCTGAAAAGGTACCAGAAGACGTCATTACAGGTTACTCAGATGCAGATTTTGATGGAGACCTAAGTGATAGGAAGTCCACATCAGGAAATATCTTCATTCAAGCAGGAGCAACTGGAAGTTGGATTAGCCAAAAGCAATCCACGGTGGCTCTGCCCACCTCAGATTATATAGCCTTGAGTCTTGCAGCACAGGAAATAGTATGGTTAAGAAGACTACTGCAAGAAATAGGTTCCGAAGTTGATGACCCTGTTCGTATCATGGAAGATAACCAAGAATCAATTGCAATGGCACAGAATCCAGTGGGTCATGCAAGAATAAAACACACTGATATCCGTTACCACGTCATTCGTCAATGTGTGCAGAACGGATTAGTTAAATTGGAATATTGTCGCACAAACAGTATGACTGCTGACATTCTAACAAAGCCTCTTGCTAGAAATGCATTTGAAAGGTTCATAGTTAATGTTGTACTGGCACCAATAGATAAATGAACCAGATAAAGTGACAATTATAAAAACAGATTGAAAGTAATTGTAAAACAATCAGAATAACTGTAAGGTTATTGATAGTAATTGAAAGTTTGTGTAAAACTTAAAATTAAGTGGGAGTGTTAAGAATATTCAGATAAGTGCTGTCACTTGCAGTTAGGGATAATTTTTTGTACATGTGTACTCAATGAATAAATACATATCAACAAATGTTGTCTGTGAAAATATGGGAAAGCAATTAATACACACAAAGTCAAATCTGCTTCCAGTCCCACGTAAGCAAATAGTTGATGCTTTAAAGTATTATCCCATTTCCTGACTGCTGCTGTTTGGTGTTTTAAACTAAATTTCCCACAAAGCTACTCGAGAGTTATCAAAGCTGTAAGAGGATTATCTGCGCTAGTCGTCCCTAATTTAGCTGTGTAAAACTAGAGGGAAGGCAGCTAGTTATTGAAACCCACCGCCATTGGACTACTCTTACACCAGCGAATAATGGAATTGACAGTCAAATTATTATGCCCCCACGGCTGAAAAGGCAAGCATGATCACAATATTTTTTTTTATTTTGCTCCTTCTCTTAAAGGTCTTTTACAAGTCAGAACATAGTAAAAGAATTGGAACATAGATGTTTACTCTCAATTCTTGATAAGGAAAAACCCACTTGAAATGGCAATGTATCCCAGAATAGATTGTTGTTCTCTGGTTATCAGTGAAAGTATTCTTACTCACACCAGCTTTTCTGAGATACCTTTTAACTTTGGAGTCATATTAATCAAACAAAACAAACTGGTTTATCAACTGATAAAAGTATCAAAACCAAAGTAAGATTCCACGTAACAAACAAAAAACAACATCAACATGAAGCATTTTTAGTAAGACTGGTGTTCGAAACTGCAATGTTAGCGCTTTCAGTATGATATTTCAATTGGAAATCTGTAGTAAAGGCACTTAAATAACATTTGTCTCGTTCTTCGCTGAGATTTCTCATTCAACCTGGAAACCTCTGCTCATAATTTCACGAAAAGCGACAAAAAGATTTTTGTTTATTATTTTATTTACTTATATTTATTCTCAATTTTGAACTAATAGATTAAAGGAAAAGGAGCTAAAGAGCCGAATTCACAGCAAAGCTTTATGTCTTTTGTTTGGTTCAGTGATAAGATTTGACCAGTAGTCTTACAATGCACCTACAACTTCAAATTGCAGAACGATATTTAATTCCTTTCTATTTTTTCTACGATAATCAGACAGGAATGTTGGACCCCCAGATGCATGTAAGGCACACTAATCGCTGGATGCATTTATATCTCATCATCTAATGAATATAATGAAAAAAGGAGTCTATTTTACAATTATCTAATAAAGCATTACAATGATTGGAAGTTTTCAGATGTTTCATAGAACCTTCAGAAAATAGTTTAAAACGAATAATAATTTTCTGGTTTTATAATATTTCTTAATAATTTTGATGAGTGTGATTTGCAAGTTTCATGTGTCTATAGCAAAATGTTTGAAGTTTGAGATCATTTCCACAAAAATTGCGTATTCATTTTCTATACACACAAGAACCAATATTCCTCAGTTGGAAACGTGATCGGATAAACGAAATGGTAGATAAATAAAGTTAAAGAAAAACAAAGTGATACTTTTATATCAGTCAAATTAAAAAATGATAACTATCTTGTTGAATATGCCGAAAACACATAACCTTATAAGTCAACCACTTGAAAACAAGACAATACTTAGCGTTGACGTTACTAAAAAAAACAGTGACTTCACAAATAAGCATGCACTTTAACCCTGAAGAATATACATTCTATCTAGGTAGATTGTTGTTGTTGTTGTTGTTTTGAATTACGCACAAACCTGCACAATGGGCTATCTATGCTCTGCTTACCACGGGTATCGAAACCCGGATTTTAGCGTGTAAGTCCGCAGACATACCGCTGAGCCACTGGGAGGCTTCCAAGTAGATGAGTTCAATGTGTAAGATATGTGCCAAAGATTGATTAAAGTGCACACTGGAAGAGGCATAACATCCATGTATTCTAAAATATCTTCATATAGTTAGCATTTAAGGTATAAAAGTAAAATATAAAGAAACATGAAAATAATGTATTTCCATTCATTCATTCAAAGGCCCGGCATGACCAGGTGGGTTAAAGCGTGCGACTCGTAGAATGATGGTTGCGGGTTCGCATCAACGTCACATCAAACATGCTCGCCTTTCCAGCGTTATAATGTTACTGTCAATCCCATTATTCCTTGGTAAAAGAGTATCCCTAGAGTTGGCGGTGGGTAGCGATGACTAGCTGCTTTCCCTCTTGTCTTTCACTGCTAAATTAGGGATGGCTGGCACAGATAGCCAGCTTTGCGCGAAATTCTAAAATTCTGAATTCTAATTCCATTTCTTCATTCAAATATTATTTTAATATATAACTAGTAATAACGATATGTTTCCACCTCCTCCCAGGGGTTATCAATTATGTATTTAAATACATTTTATGTGTCGAAGGTTGATGCAGAGTAAAATTACTCAGTTAACAAAGTTATTTGTAAGAATTAGTGATTTAAAGACAAGTTGTCACACGGTCGTCTCGAATGATCGACACATTTCAGACAGACAGATCAAGAGAGACAAGCATTTACAAATCTCCGATCAACCATAAACTGAAAAAGAAAAATACAGAAACAAAACTATTTGCTATTGAACATGTTTTGTAGATATTCAATACTCGTTGTTTATGGAAACAATGGCGGCGAAATGTCTTTTATCACAAGGTTAAAATATTTCATTTAAACTCCTTATTTGTAATAAAATGTCTTCTTAATTTCTCTCCCAGTTCTAATTCTGTTTTCGAAATAAAATGTGGGTAAAAAAAGTTGTTTTTAAATTTCGCACAAAGCTACTCGAGAGTTATCAAAGCTGTAAGAGGATTGTCTGCGCTAGCTGTCCCTAATTTAGCTGTGTAAAACTAGAGGGAAGGCAGCTAGTTATTGAAACCCACCGCCATTGGACTACTCTTACACCAGCGAATAATGGAATTGACAGTCAAATTATAATGCCCCCACGGCTGAAAAGGCGAGCATGTTTGGTGCGATAGTGATACGAACCTGCAACGCTTAGATTACGAGTCGCACGCCTTAACATGCTTGGCTATGCCGGGCTATATAAGAAAGAGAAGAACTACACTATAATTGCATTTAAACACTTGGTTTGACACGTTATCTTCTGAGAACGACAGTCGTTTTCAGTTTAGTGATTTAAAATTTGCTAGTCTTTCATAGCGTAATTTAACTACAGTTCTTTTGTCCATTACGAAACGGTCTGGTGTTTAAAGCGCGCTATTCCAAATCTGAGGGTCACGGGATCCAATTCTTGCCACATCGAACTTGTTTGCTCTTTCAGCCGTTGAGGTATTATAATATTACTGTTAATCTGACACATACTTGGTTCGAATGTAACCCAAGGGTTCGATGTAGGTGGTTTGGCTGTCCGCCTTCCCACTAGTTTATCATTACTAATTTAGGGTTTATTTATTTTCTAATTTTACATAAAACTATACAAGGAAAAACAGCTTGTCATCACCATACTCTGCCATCTTTTTGGCCACTCTTATACCAACGAATATCGGGATTGATCGTAATTTTATAATGTCCCCACGGCCAAAAGGGATATCATTTTTGTTGTGATAGAGATTCGAACCCGCTCCCCTGAAATAACAAGTCGAGCACCTTAACCACCTGAACAAGTTGGTCCAGTATATTAGGGATGGATATTGCAGATATCTTTCGTGTAGCTTTGATTGAAATCCAAAAGTAATCAAACCATGAATATAACTTGAGATTTGTCGCTACATATGATTAGAAGTACATCGCAGGAGTGGACTTAGACCTTATGAGACCATATGCCTAACAATCCTATCTTCATATAAAGCAAAAATATCTTAACCTTGTTTCAAAGTCCTTCACAATTAAAAGCCTAAAGTTATAGCTTATGCAGCTTGAGGCGAAATCCGCCAATGGGGGAGCGTGATTGTAGGGTCGAGCCATTATCTGACTGTAGAGGTGCAGTTCGTTCAAGATTTTCGTGGTCTTGCTTTTTGGTATATAAATCTATATTGCTTTGTAAAGTATACATTATCTTGCAAGCTGTTTAGGCTCACTTGGGAATACTTAATACACTTTGGATTGAAGAAGTTGAAGGAATCAGAAAAGGATTTTCTACGATACTGGTGAACTAATTCGAAAACAACGAGTAAATTATCTCTTTATACTTAAAATGAGAAAAACTTTAAAAAAATTATTTTTGTATATTAATCTCCGAATTATTCTGTTTAAGAGTGTTTTATTTTAGTGTTATTTATACTTATTTTACTTGGAGCTGTGTAGAAAGGCCTGACATGGCCTAGCGCGTTAAGGCATGCGCGTCGTAATCTGAGGGTCGCGGGTTCGCGTCCGAGTCGTGCCAAACATGCTCGCCCTCCCAGCCGTGGGGGCGTTATAAAGTAACGGTCAATCCCACTATTCGTTGGTAAAAGAGTAGCCCAAGAGTTGGCGGTGGGTGGTGATGACTAGCTGCCTTTCCTCTAGTCTTACACTGCTAAATTAGGGACGGCTAGCACAGATAGCCCTCGAGTTTACACGCTTGGCTATACCGGCCGTTCTTAACCCATTCACGGGTAGTTTGTAAAGAGAGAATCTTAGGCCTGCAGCGTTCGTTATATTCAGCCCTCAAAACATATTGAAATCTTTTCGTGTTTCTGTCACAATCAACAAACACGGATGATATTTGGTAAAATAATGAGGAAAAATATTTGACATACGTTCAACATGTTTCATCAAAATTCAAACCTTTTTAACTAAGTTACAGAGCAAATATAATGAGTTAATTTAGTCGCCGTAGTAACAGATTTTGCATTGTATTTCATGGCATTTAACTTTAAAAACTAATCTCTTCTAATTTGGATCATAATTCAAATTTATAAGAATTTTCGGCAAAATACATTTAGCCATTCTTGCGAAAACTTTCTGACAAACACACTTACCAAGAGGGGCGAAAACATCCGTTCAACTGCAGTGGCGGAGGTAACAAAAGTGTGATAAAATTTTGTAAATTACCTCGGCTTAAACAAAACATATATTACTTATATTTCAAGGTTCTTATAACTGTAAGTTTTTCTTTAAAATAATTTCTTTTATATGTAGCATTAATGAATCATTTAAACAAGAAATAGGAGTAGGGGCTTAAAATAGTAACGTAGCAATGCATTGTTAGAGTCATTACATCTTGAAAGCTCGCCTTGATCTCCATTACAAGAACATGCTGTTTTATTGGATAAAATTACTAGCGTTGAACAATTCAATTTATTATAAGGTACTAACTTTTATAAACTCTACGAAATGCATCCTTATAAAAATCAATTGTTCACATGAAACGAGGCTTTAGATATATCAATATTTGAAAGAACAGATGGATAAAGACAAAAGATGTATATATTGAAACGAATGCTCTCTGCCAGTAATTTTAGATACATTATGACATACCTTTATCAGTTCTAGATTTTTCGCGCAGAACTACACAAAATAATATCTGAGCATATTCATCCTTAATTTTGAATTTCAATCTAGGTCAAAATGTTTGGATGCTTCTCAACAAATAACGTCATTATTATCGGTTTACATTGAACATTTAGTACATGATTAGTCCTCCTTGTATTCCAAAAGCCCCCCCAGTGGCTCAGCGGTATGTCTGCGGACTTGCACGCTAAAATCCGGGTTTCGATACCCGTGGTGGACAGAGCACAGATAGCCCATTGTGTAGCTTTGTGCTTAATTCAAAACAACAACAAAGTATTCCAAAACCCTGCGCAAAATGACGTTGCATGTTGTCGCTGAGGTAATTGATGTAATCCACCGTGATATCATCCTATTTTGTAACTACAGAGTGCTGCAATGTATCCACAGTAACTGGTTTAAATTCAATTGGATTGTTTTGAATTTACACAAAATTATCCGAGGGATATCTGCGCTAGACATTCCTAATTTAGCAGTGAGAGATTACAAGGAAAGCAGCAAGTCATATCCACCCACTGTCAACTCTCGGGCTATTCTTTTTACGAGCGAAGAGTTAGATTTATTATCACATTATGACGTTATCACGGATGAAAGAGCAAGCATATTTGAGACGGGGATCCCAATCCGCAACCCTCAGATAGCGATTCAAGCACATTAACTATCTGGATAGGTCGGACTAACTAGTTTACGATCATGGTTAACCATTTCAATGCTCAGTTTTGTACAATAGCTCTGAATAAGATTGTAAGTTTGACGATATAAATCTCTACAATATGTGCACCATGACCAATTGCATTTTTATCCTGGAACACAACGTTATTGCAAAACCTTATTCTTGCATATTGCAAAAATGTCGCCACCATGTGATGCCTATTGGAGGCAATATTGATGTTTGCATATAAAGAGCAGGTTTTCCATCATAACAAATAACTACTCAAACATGAACTGCACCACCTCCTGTGTGCTTCTTATGGAAAAGACAGTCTCTCTATATCTCTTCTCGAAGTAAACGATCAGCATGAATCCTACAATCAACATTACAAAGCTTGAAGCAAAGATCAAATGAAAATATAACATGCCACAAATGGCATGCTTTTTTCTCTTAGTAAGAGAGTGATGGTGGTGAATTATTGTTACCATTACTTTGCAGGTAACTTTTCTTATATAATAGCCTTGTTTAGCCACTCTCTTATTCGCTGTTCTTCTGAATATTCCAGAATGAATGTGTTTGCGCCATTACCGTCGTAAGATGCTTCAAGATTTCTTTAGACTTTGATACGTTAACCTGACCAAAAGACAGCCAACTCAGGCAGAAGTTTTTCAATGTATACCAGTAGACTTTCTGTAGTCTTATGGCGTTTTAGGGTTCCGGATAGAGTGCAGTGAGGGTACCTTAGTGTTCTACCAATGTTTGTTTGCATCAATTCATTCCAGAACAGTCAAACAATATGACGCCTAAAAAACTTCATCTCATGATTATCTTAACACGTAGAAGTAATACACAATAAGTGAATAGTCTCTGATGAACCTTGATCAGCATATTTAAAACCAATATGTTTTGGATCATCTGAGATTCAGGTTTTGATTTCGGAGGATCATTGTGAGATTTATACACTTCTGCTGCCGTTCAATAATTAGGCAGCCTTTCCAGAACCACATATTAAGAACTGCTGCTTCCGTTCCCTGTGGAAATCTGACCTCGAGACAAAACAGTTCTGAGGTTTCTTGTAGCTCTGGACACATCCCTCAAAGTTAGAAACAAATTTTACTTTAAATGGAAAAATATTTCATAGTTCATTTTCTCTCTCTATGTGACTGATAACAAGCTGGATCACTTGAATATGAGAAAACTTGTGCATTCAAGATGAAACTGGATGCAGTACAATTATCTCATGCAACAGTAGGTAACGGTCTTACTGAATCCATGTTACACACAGAAACACCAAGAATTAAATTCATAGATTATTTACAATAGATTCATATGTATCTTTGTTAGAACCCTAGATAAATTCTATAAATGTTGGTATTACATAAAGTTATTTTCCACAGGAACCAGGTGTGTAAAAGAAAAAGGCACCATGCAGAACCTTAAAAGAGTTGCTGTCGCAAGTTGCCAGAAACTTCGTTCAAACTTTCTTCACAGGTTTTTCACTTTGAGAGATTCTAGTTCTTCAGCGAATATGGAAAAGTTTTTAAGTGTTCAAACATTACAGATTCAAAATGGTAAAAAGGTCAGTAATTCACGGTCATATGTGTGTCTGTGTGTATAAACTAAACTTCTATAATATTATTAAAAAGTTAGAAATGCATTTTTCAAAATGTGCATTTAGTTTTATAGCTGAAGAAAAGATCATTTCTTTTGCTTTCCGACGTATATTTTGTTAAAGTGGAATAACTAAAGACGCTTTAAACAAATTAGAATTTTGTGATCATGAAGTACATTTATTTCAAAAATTGCCCTTATTTATGTCGTTCTCTTGGTTTAATTTTTTCTGAAAATAATTCGTTCATGCAGTTGAAGTGGGATATGTGTATTTGCAAAAATCTTTCCTGATAATAGAAAGGGTTTAAGCAAATTTTACTTGAGAAAACTGATGCTAAGAGAGAGTATTTAGGGTCCGGCATGGCCTATTGCGTTAAGGCGTGTGCTTTGTAACCTGAGAGTCGCGGGGTCGCGCCAAACATGCTCGTCCTACCAGACAGGGGGACGTTACAATGTGACGGTACATTCCATTATTCGTTGGTAAAAAAGTAGCCCAAGAGTTGGCGTTGGGTGGTGATGACTAGCACAGATAGCTCTCGAGTAGCTTTGTGCGAAATTTCAAAACAAACAAAAAACAGACAGAGTATTTTCACTGGACAGAAAATTCTTTGAACTGTCTGAAAATTTGAAAAGATAAAAGAGATGCTCGATTTTTGAATCTGCATGAGTTTATCATTTGTTCTAAGCATACATGGAAAAAGTCTAGAAAAATTAATTGTTAAATTTAACTTAATCACGCTTTTTTGCATAAAAAATAAAATAATTAATTTTATAAGTGCTATCATTCTTTCTAATAAAGCCTCGACGAGGGTCGTTGTTGGTACTCTTCAGTGGCTCAGTCGAGCCACTTTGACGAAAAAGGGAAAAAATAGAAAATGCTCTACATAAACGTTTCCTTATCAACAGCATATCGACCTTTTGTATATCCGATTTAATTGTTTTCATATATACTTTTAAAACTGGTGGACTGATATAATGTGTATTCATGTAAACTAAATGTTTTTAAAACGAACTCGACAAAATAAAGTCCAAATTCAAAACTAGCTTTCGAAAATACCTGGAACTTTTCACGATTGCAGTTACATTTTTCTCATAAAAAGCATGGTACACCTGGTGTAGTTTCTAAGATCTTTTGCTTCCAAATAGCCTACAAGTTCATCAAACAAGTTTCTCTGCAATACTCGAACAGAGAAATGAAACTCAAAACAGCATAAACCAGTTCCACAACTTAATAACTATTCGGAATTCCCTTGAATTTCACTACTGGTTAACGTCGCCGTTACTTCCTATCAATAAGTTTGTGCAGATATTCCTGAGTGATTGACTGCCACTCTTTTATGAGTACTTCAATCTTTTGTGTTTGGCTTGTGATCTTTCGTTAATCTGTGATTTACTTGGTCATTGCATAACATCAGTTCTCTTGTCTATAAGACATCTTTTTACGACTCCACAATAGTTGTGAATTTAGCTTTAAAAACACAGGTGACGATTTTCAAAGTAAAATTATCACATATTGTATTGTAATAACAAAGTAAAGAAGAAGAATTTGTCTTTGTGTAATTGTGCTTAAGGTAATTGAACCAGTCTGTGTCTACTTTGACATAAGAGAGAATGTGCCGATGTTAATATATATATGTTTACAAGTTTTAATATATTATTTTTAAAATTAATTGTGTTAATGTTTGTTTCTTATTAAAATTTGTCGCTAACAAGTCAGAGACATCAGCTGTAAAAAATCTGGTTCATATTTATCTCTATACAAATACAATAGTTCAATAAACGGAGCAGAATAAATCAGAGAAGAAAAAGTACTGGCCTGCAGTGAATTAAATTTTATATATCGTCTCCAAATAACTGATTCCGAGAATTTCAAACGTTTCAAATGTATTTATTTTGAACTGTAAAACCCATTCTTCATATTTTTCCAATGTCGTAATTTTAATGTTAAATTTTCAGGTAACACCAATCTTCTCTAATGACGAGTTTAACAGACGACTTACACTTTTGAGAAACAAAATGGAGACTGAGGGTATTGGAGGAGTTATTTTTACGTCCATTCATAACGTGGCTTATTTCTCAAACTTTGTGTACATCCCCTTTGGAAGACCTTATGGCCTTGTGGTCACTCCACAGCGTAACGTCACAGTGTCCGCCCTAGTAGACTATTCTCAACCGTGGAGGGTAAGCTACGATGAAAACGTGATTTACACAGACTGGAAACGAGATAATTTTTTTCATGCTGTAAAGGATCTTCTGAAAGATGTTGAAGGAACCATTGGATACGAGGCTAACCATCTCTCTGTTCAGGACTATGGGAAGCTATTGAGTGCTTTGCCTCTAAACAAGTTAGTGGATATTGGAGAATATACAGAAAGGATGCGTATGATAAAATCTTCGGAAGAAATAAAATTAATAAAGGTGGGGTCTGAAGACAAATAGTTCTGCTTGTGTAAAAAGTTGCGATTTTAATTTTCTTATTATTACATTACTATTTGCAATACCATATTAATAATTTGATGTTAATTATACATAACGTTCCTAAATAACACATAGACGTAATATTTTTGTAAAATAATCAAAGATAATTTTAAAAATGGTTTTTAAAACAATACCATTTCAGCATGGTACTCGCATTGCGGATCTAGGTGGAGCTGCAGTAGTCGATGCTGTGGTTGAGGGAGTCCCAGAATACGAGGTTGCTAATCATGCCATTAAAACTATGGTTGTAGAAATTGCAAAGACATTTCCGTCTGCAGAATTAAGAGACAGTTAAGTGTACTTTATTTATTGTTTATTTATACCTATAAGTGTTGACATTAAAAAATATAGTATAAAACATAAACATCGTTGAAATTTTAGGATATATTAATATTATCTTCTCTTTTAAAACTGTGTTTAGTTTTCAAAGAAATATGGTGTTTTATCTTTTATTTTTTTATAGCATGGGCATATTTCCAATCTGGAATCAATACAGACGGTGCTCATAACCCTGTGACATCGAGAAGAATACAAAAGGGCGACATCTTAAGTTTCAGTTGTTTTCCAATGATAAATGGGTAAATATAGAATTTCTAACAGGACAACTTAAGATATTTTGTCTATGAATCACAGTATTGTTTCTAAATTATTTTCGCCATTGTATTAGAAGTCTATAGTTACCTTACACCTTTGTCTTTTAACCATTTCATGTAATGATCCAAAATCAAATATGTATATATATAACGTTTTAATTTTTTTCGATGTCTCAAAGTGAGTTTTAAGTGTTTGATTTAGCTTCCATATAGTTCTCCTAAATATAACGTGACAGAGACATATCGCACAAGAAGAGGAATTTAAATACCAACCCCACAGCGAAAAGAAAATGAAAAGTGACAATCAAAAAGTATTATTTATTGATTATTCTTACTTGGAGAATCACCATCTTACGGGCTGCTGTTTATGCTATTAATTACTAATTTTTGTATTCATACTGAACTGAAAAACAAAAATTAAAAAATATTAACAGTTTCTGATAAAGATTTTTGCTTCGAATTATTGCACGTGAATGTTTTCGAATTATGCTTGTTAATCATAGAAAATTTATCGCACCAAAGTGATTAATGCACGGATTCCAAGATTTTCTTAAATTTTAGTAATATAAAACGGTATATTTTATAAATTAGAACTGATACCGTTTATTGAAAAAAAAAAAATTTAGTTTTGTTTATTTTTTCAAGAATTCTGGTTTCTCAATACTACGTTTAAAGTTACATCAATAGAAACGTCCACGTACAATCCTAATGGGTCCGAGAGTCGCGAGTTCGAATCTCAGTCACACCAAACCTGCTTGCTCTTTCAGCTTTGGGGGCGTTATAATGTTACAGTCAATCTATCTATTCATTGGTAAAAGAGCAGACCAAGAGTTGGCGGTGGGTGGTGACGACTAGCTGCCTTCCCTCTAGTCTCACACTACTGAATTAGAAACAGTAAGCGCAGATAGTTCTCATGTAGCTATGCGCGAAATTCAAAACAAATAAACTGCCGTGGTAAAGATCGTGTTCTTTTTGTGAAAAAGAGCACTGTTAGTTAAAATTGTGTTCTGTGGTAAAGAAGTGATTTAATATATTAGTTATTGTTTGAAGTGTCTAAATCTTGAATACACAAATGAGAATATGTTTTATTTTTGTTTGTAGTGCTGTTCGACAGATGGCGTAAAAGTTTGATTAGATACATTGGTGCAGATGTACGTGCTACTACGGAAAGTTTGTAATTTTACTTGTTTGTTTGTTTTTGAAATTTCGCATGTGAAAGCTACTCGAGGGCTATCTGTGCTAGCCGTTCCTAATTTAGCAGTGTAAGACTAGAGGGAAGGCAGCTAGTTATCACCACCCACCGCCAACTCTTCGGCTACTCTTTTACCAACGAATTGTGAGATTGACCGTAAAATTCTAACACCCTCACGGCTGGGAGGGGGAGCATGTTTTTCGCGACTTGGGCGCGAACCCGCAACCCTCAGATTACGAAGCGCACGCCTTAACGCGCTAGGCCACACCAGGCCCAGTAATAAACTAAACTAACGTGGCAGGGGTTCAGTTTAGAGAGAGAGAAATCAGAAGAGTTCTCTCCCCAATCGGGGTGTTCAGGAACATTGTGATTCCTCTTCGTCCCCTTTCGTGGATTGTTATTAAGATTAAATGGTAGTTTTTTGTTTATATATATATTATAATTATTATTCTTGACTATTTGGGTCGAAAGTATCTTTTCTAAATGTTGTCTTGGATGGAGGCAAAGGCAGCAGCGGAAAGGAAGCTCGGGACCTGTCCCGAGAGGAAGAGGTTGAGCAGATGTGAACATGAATATTGTTCAAATCCAGATCAAAAATAGACCAATCAAACGGCACGATTCAGGGTCTGGCAAAAGAGATGCCTGGGTGGGATCTATAAATCCAATGCCTGAAGATTTTGATGTGGGGGAAACGGGAGTGCCCCGAGAAAACCCACTTTCACAGGACAGGCGCCGAAAGTTTTGCCTGTCGTGTGCCCTGTATCTGAAAAAAAAAAAGAATTCGTGTTAGTGACGTGGATTATATTTGTTTAGATTCTTTGTTAAGTAGAATGTGATTCTTGAAATATGTTGTACGGTGAAATGTATTTTGTTGGTGCACTTGATAATTTGTGTAGTGATGCCGTTAGTTTGTTTCTTTTTTCTGCTTTTAGATAGTATTTGAGAGAGAGTTCTGTTATTCTATCTCTTATCGTTGGTAAATTACTAATTTGGTGTAGATAGTTTGTTGGCGTAAATGACGGTAGGTCAAATGCGGATTTTAATATTCTGTTTTGCTGTACTTGGATTTTCTGGAGAGTGTTATTTGACATCCGTACTCTATTGGTGGACGGATGTAAGCCTTGTATATTTGTATAATGGTGTTCGGTGCGCATTTCGATTGTTTGCCGGTTATGGTCTTTAGATATGAAATCCTTTTTCTGATGGATGAGTGTATATTGTTTATATGTTTTTTCCATGTAAGTTTTGTGTCGAAAGTGACGCCAAGGAATGTGATGTTTTTACTTATGTTAATGGTTGTGTTTCCAAGTGATAATTTTATTTTTTCTAGATTTTTTCTTTGCTTCTTAAGTTTCCTATAGAAAGTAATTGCTTGTGTTTTTGTTGGGTTTAACACGACTCTCCACTTGTTGCTCCATGTTGCGACTTTGTTTAGTGATTCTTGTACGCGAGACATGGCCATTACTGGGTTTCTGGAGGTGCTCCAGATTGCGATGTCGTCTGCGTATTGTGAATTGTGTGTGTATGTTAGATTTGGAAATGGATGTCACTGACGAAAATTATGTATAGAAGTGGAGAGAGGACTGATCCTTGGGGTACTCCTGCCGTTATATTAAATAATTTGGATATAGTTTTGTTGACTTTTACTTGTGCTGTTCTATTTGTTAAGAAATTTGAGATCCATTTGACTATCGTGGGATTTATTTGCAGGTGATTTAGTTTATATATGATGGCGTTGTGCCATACGCTGTCGAATGCTTTTTTGACATCTAGGAATACCCCAATGGTTACTTGATTGTTGTTGTAAGCTTTGTAGATTGATTCGGTGAGTCGCGTGAGGTGATCTGTTGTTTGTCTATTTTTTCTGGAGGCATTTTGAAATTCTGGAAGGATGCTGTTTGATTCACAAAAATGTAGATAACGGTTGGAGATAATTCTCTCCATCAGTTTGCCAAGGCAACTTAACAGACTGATGGGGTGGAAATTATCTGGATTTGTTCTATTAGTTTGTTTTTTGGGGATCGTTGTTATGATGGCTTTTTTCCACGTGTCGGGATAGTACCCGGTCGCTAGTGAGATGTTCATGATGTTTGTGAGGTGTTGTAGTAGGAGAGTGGAGCTTTTTTTCAGAATAATATTTGGTATTTGATCATGTCCGGGGGAAGTGTTCTTCAAGTTTTTGGTATTGATTTTTAGCTCGGTTGTGGTTATTTTTCTGTTGATTAAACTTGAGTATGTTTCTAGTGTCTCGCCGGGGAATCGTGGTGAGAATAATGCTTGGTTTGTGTTTATGTAGTTATTGACATGGTGTTGTGTGTCGAAATCTACTGAGTTTAAATCGCTAAAAGAGGATTTGTAATAGTCAGCTAATAAGTCAGCTTTCTCTACGTCCGTCCTTGCGATTTTGTTGTTATGGGTGATATGTTGTAGCATATGATTTGTGTTTTTGTCTGAAGCGATACTCTTGAATTTTTTCCAAAATTCTTTTGGGTTGTTCTTGGTTTTTTCTAAGTTTTTGCAGAAGTTATGCCAATTGTTTTCTCTTACTTTTTTGATTTCTTGTTTAATTTTTGTATTTATTCTATTGATTTCTGTTTTAATGTGTGGATCGCGTGTGACGTAGTGTGTTCGTCTTAGTTTTCTGCGTTTGATTATTAGTGCGTGAATTTCTGGTGTTAAAGTCCATTGAATAAGTGATTGTTTTCTTTTTGATTTAGGGATTGTGTTTTTAATGGCTTTTTTTAAGGCTTCTGTAATTTGATCAACATAGTTGTCTAGTTCTGTTTTGTTATTTACATGTTCTATTGGATGGGGTAGGTATGAGTCCAGAGAGGCATTAAAAGTTAGCCAGTCTGTTTGAGTGTAGGTGTTGGCGGACGGAGTCACGTAAGCCACAGCAGGGTGGCGCGGGTGAATCATACATGACATGGGGAAGTGGTCACTGGTGATTTCATCATGTACTTTAAAGTTAGATATCCTGTTTACTATGTCCTTGGGTGCGATGATGAAATCGAGTACATCGTATGAGCCGTTAGCAGCTGAAAAGTGTGTAGGTGTATGGTCATTGATTAGGTGCATATTATTGCTAGAGATAAAAAATTTTAAGCATGATCCAGTAATTTTATTTGGATAAACTTTTAATAAATTTTATTTCTGTAGTTTTAAAACGCGTTACAATAATATAAATGTATTTGCCAAATTGTGGTAAAGTATGTAATTGTACAAAATACTGCCTGTCAGGTATTATGTATCGGTGGAGAGAACCTTGTTCTTTGACCATGTTTCGGATGAACACCTGAAATACTGGGAAAGTAACATACGAGTTTACAGGAAAGGACTGGAACTGATCAAAGCTGGAAAAAGATGTTGTGACATTGCGCTTGAACTAAATAATGTATTTGCAGAAGAGGGACTGCTGGATAAAAGAACATTCGGTTACGGCCACTCTTTTGGTGTTATGTGTCACTACTACGGTCGAGAGGCAGGTTGGTAACATTTTATGTTGTGATGCGATCGGTGAGGACAATACAAGTTTATATAGATCAATTGTAATTCATAAAGATTTGTATATATAAATGCGATGTTTCTGAACATAATTTGACATTAGAAAAGGGAGTAGAAAAACTAAAATGTAATTGAAATATTTATTTGTTTTCACACAATTTCATCCATGTCGTTTTATTCTCAACTAAAATATTTATCCTTTTCGGTTACGTCAATCATTATGTAGATTTCAAAAGATCTACCAACTCTAACAATTTTTAATACTTCACTAATTTTATTCTTAACGACATAAAAAATACAGGGTGATGAATATCATTAACGTGTGCACATCATGTTATCAGAGTGCAGATATTTTTGTAACGCATCTGATGTTTTGTGCACAACAAACTTGTACATTTTACTAAACGCTTCGAACGTTTTTTGAGGTAAATTCAGTGTTAACTTTCATGTCCCTTCTCCAGTATGAAAAACCTTCTTGTAATTTATTTAACTCTTTTTTGAGGGGTGATAATAATAAAGTATTAAAATAGTGTAAAAATACTTTACAAGTTAACAAAGTGGTAACAATAATTAATAGAGGAAATGAAAGTAATCAGATTTAGATTAAATACGGAAATGAAACAAGTTATAATCTCGGTGTCAACAAGACATTTCGCCAAATACCAAAAGTCGGTTGGTAATCTATCAGGTCATTCCTCAAGTAATGTCCGATCTTAAATTCAGAAAAAGAAAAAGGATTTCAAACGCTTTTAATGTTATATAACAAACAATACATGTTCCATTATTATTTAGTACTTCCTTCCAACAATTCAAAAGCTTCTGAACGTCACTTCTATACAATATTTGGGATTTGGAGAAAAAGAATTTTAAAAAGGTAGTTTTAACATCTTCATGCGTTCCAAGCTCTTTTCCATCAAGATAGTTCTGCAAACTTCGGAATAGATGACAATCAGATGGGGCAAGGTCTGGAGAAGAAGGAGGATGTGGAAGTTTTTCTCAGTCTAGCTCTTCAGTCTTTGCAGATGTGAAAGTTTTTGTATGGAGCCGTGCATTATCCTGGTGTGACACAACACCTTTACGATTGATCAAAGCAGGCTTCTTTTCTTTCAGTGGAACATTCATGCACCCTAACTGTTGACAAAAGAAGTCTGACGTAATCATTACAATAATGCTCCACCAAACGCTTAACAAGACTTTCCTAGGGTGAAGGTCCATTTTGGGCTGTGTTTTACCCTGCTTACCTACTCTGAGTCATTATCAGCGACATTTTTATAAAATATCCATTTTTCATCTCCAATCACTAATCTGTCCAAAAAAGGGGAGTTACGTCATGAAAGTGCAAAGAAGTGCAAATGTTTACTCTTGCTCTAAGGTTGGCTTCTGTCAAATCATGGGGGACCCATTTTACAAGTTTTGACACCTTTCCAAGCTGTTGTAGATGACGGTGAACTGTTTAATGGGATTGAATTAAGTTTATATGCTAATTATTGAACTATTACAGCACAATCTTCCTCAAGTTTAGCCAGTAGCAAGTCACCATTAAACTCAACAGGACGACCTGAACGTGACGCATCACTTAAGCTGTAGTCACTTGATCTGAATTTCTAAAAACTACATTCGACATTTTCTTTCATTAAGAGTTTCCGCACCATAAACGTCTTGAATGTTTTCTGTAGTTTCTGCTGCACCATTGCCTTTTTTTAAAAATGTAAAGTATTATATGCTTAATGTGCTCCTCAAACACATCCATCTTCATTAAGGTTTATTTGATTAATGATCTGAAAAAGTGGAGTTGGGTTAGCTTGTTTTATATGTCTGAACATTTTTTATACACGTCCTGCTGCATGTTTTAGACATTAAAACCTTCTACAAAGACAGAAATGATGATGCACTTTCTGTGTTACATTTACTGACATTACTCATGGGATGACCTGACAAAACATAACATCTCAGGTATATGTCCTATTGATTTGTAGTTTGTGTAACATTTTTTATAAGTCTTTCTTTGCTGGTCATATATTCTAGTAAGTATGATTGTTTGTAGCTATGCACAAAGTTATGGAATGAGCTATTAGTAATAACTGATATAAATAGTTTTGAAAGTGTCTTGAATGATATATTCTAGCTGACATGACCAGCTCTGTTACTGAAC
Organism: Carcinoscorpius rotundicauda; assembly: GCA_011833715.1. Lineage (NCBI taxonomy): Eukaryota > Metazoa > Arthropoda > Merostomata > Xiphosura > Limulidae > Carcinoscorpius > Carcinoscorpius rotundicauda. The sequence continues at coordinate 146,218,282 of CM022391.1, read as the reverse complement.
TTAAGACGTCACTAGCAGGGATACGAGACGAAAGGAATATACGACTGAAATTATTGTATTCGCTAAAGATATGAATATATTCCTTTTCTTTTGTTAATTGATCACTTCTTAATTATATTTCAATTACAATAACCATCGTTCACTAAACATTTCGAGTGAGGACGTCTCGCTTTTTGAGTGAGAAGTACCAATTAAAACTGGAAAAAAATAGGTATTTAATTCACATCCGAATAAATAAAAATTAACAGAATAATTTTTTTGAAAATCGAGCTAATAAAATATCGTTTAGAAAACTCTAATTAAATTTAGTAAGAGGAATAAGTGTTTAAATAAAATATAAAACAAAATGATGTTTATAAATATCCTGCTTCACAAGTGACACTAAGTTATATGTATGTGTGTATATAGATATTTTTCTGTTTCAGCATTAGAACTACGTGAGGACATAGATACCGTCCTAGAACCAGGAATGGTGATTTCCATGGAGCCAATGATAACAATTCCAGAAGGACAACCTGGAGCTGGAGGCTACCGAGAACATGACATTCTCGTCATTACAGACAGGGGTACAGAAAATATCACAGGTTTTCCAGTCGGACCGGAATACAACGTTATTAAAAAATGAAATATATTTGTAAAAGTTCAAGTATATTTTTATAATCAATTGAAAAGTGTGCTCCATTTTTTTTTGGGGGGGGGGGTTTGAAGACCGAAGACCACCACAAAGTGTCACCTATTTTAGCCACTCCGATCTCTGTGTAGTAGTGTATTGTCTGTCGGGATAAAATAATGCTTAACGCTGCAGTTGGTTCTGTTGTTACATCATTGAAGCGTGCGTATAACATGAATCGCAAAAAGAAGAATGCACTCTGCAGGCTACATCACAGCACAACATACTGTCATGTGCAAAAATCAGGACACCCTATGGAAGTCCGTATATGTTTCTAACATTTTTGGATATATAGATATTTATTTTCAATTTTAACAATACTGAGAAATTATGGATATATAACTAAACGACTAAAATTGAAGAACAGAATTTTTCAAGATCTTCTGTAAATGTAATTCTACAAAAATGCATATTCTAACTGAGGAAAAAGTTAGGACACCCCCAAATTTATTCCCACTTAAAATGGCTCAACTCACACACACGCGTATCAAACCAGGTGCACATGATTAGAAGATCGTTACTCAGCATTTTGAATGAGGTTTGCTCTATTTAAACCTCAGACATTTAGTTTGCTGTGTTCCTGACTGTTGAAGTGAGAGTGAGCACCATGGTGAGAGCAAAAGAGTTGTCTGAGGCCTTCAGAAAGGAAATTATATCAGCTTATGAGTCTGGTAAGGTATTTAAAAAAGATCCCTAAAGATTTTTAAATTATCCATTTTACTCTCCGGAAAATAGTTAACAAGTGGAGCGCTTTCAAAACAACTGTCAACATCTCCAGGTCTGGTGGTCCAAGCAAGTTCACCCGAGAGCAGACCGCATGATATTATTTTTTACAGAATTACATTTACAGAAAATATTGAAAAGTCTTTTCTTTAGTTTTAATTGCTTAGTTATATTCCTACAATCTCTCAGTATTGTTGAAATTAAAATTAAATATCTATACATCCAAAAATGTTACAAAAATGCAAGGCTTTCTTAAGTTGTCCTAATTTTTTCACATGACTGTGTTCACTTCAAAAACAAATATTAGAACTATCTGTTACTTTTAATTTACTCTTGAAACAGAACAGTTTCAGATGCGCTGTGCAATACCTCTACTCATATGGAAAATAAATAATCTGTAAAACTGTTCTCTCAACAAATAAATCCCATGCAAAAAACTGATTTCCAACCAACATCATTGTAAACGAATCTACGTTCTATTAATAATGGAAAGTGTTATTAAATAGTTTTATGTTTTGATTAATACTATAAAACTGAAGCTCCAAAAGTTAAGAATGAGTTATAAAACCTGTTAAATCTCTACATAGACTTATAGGAGGCTACGTATTACAAAACCGGACCACGAAGCTTAGAAACTGACTACAAAATCTAAGAGCCGTCTGCTTTGGCTAGCGAAGAGGCTATGCACTTCTGAAATGAACCATAAGGTCTGAAGCTACAAGTAGGTAACATGGTTTAAAAATGGCCTATATAATATAATACTGGTCTACGTAGCCTAGACGAGGATTATATATGATCTAAAAAATCTAGTAATGTGGATACAAAGTTTCTTTGCTTAAGATATACATCCTAATCCACTTTTAAAAGAGAAAAATTTAGAAAAAATCCTAGCTGAGTCTTTTTAGTTAAATGAAATACTTTTCTTTTAAGAATTTTTTCTTCGGTTATTTCGTATTATTTAAGATTTTGTCGTTAGATAGAAAGAGAAGAATTGTATCCAACTTATTATATTGATGAGCAGTTAGTACGTCTTTTTGTCAGTTTAGTAAACGCTTAGATAGATCGCATTAAAAATAAGAGTTACAGAAACACACTTAAATGTTAACCTTCTATAATTTTTGAAATTAAACTCGGCATAGCTACAAGATAAAACTTGTTGAATTATGTAAATGTCGTTCTTTCTCCCCGTATATTTCTAATTTATTTCATATTTGTCATATAACTATTTATCTCTACTTATTTCATATATGAACACGAAACTATTAAAAGTAACAAAAATGAACATGCTAATAGGCGTTTTCTTGTAGCAAAGCCACGTCATGCTATCTGCTGAGTCTACCGAGAGAAATCGAACCCTTTGTTTTAGCATTGTAAATCCGTAGACTTACCGCTGCTCTAGCGGGGGACTGTCAAGTAAATCAGTTTCATTTGTTATTTCGTCTGTCTATCCGCTTTCTCACTTCCACTGTATTGTATAAACGAAGCATCGAAACCAATAGTTGTGATGTTAAAGATCACACGAACTCCTAGATTGTTTCCACATGTTTTTTTCTTTTTCATGCTCTTTTTCGTTAGTCCACAATAAAATTTATGTCAAAGTTGTGTTAAAACAGTAGTTTATATCTGTTATTGTCTTTACGAGTAGTTGCTCAGGAGGGCTTACGTGCAATGCTAAAACTCATCAGCTGAGTTGGTCATAATGGCTGATAGACATTTATCCAAAGTGAAACACTATATGTAGTATGAAACATTTTATTACGTGGTGATAAATATTTTTGTCCAAACAATAGGTGTAACATGTAGTTTTTGATTTGGGTTTGTTTAAAATTTAGCGCAAAACTATACGAAGGCTATCTGTGCTATCCGTCAATAATTTAGCAGTGATAGATTTGAGAAAGCAGGTAGTCAATACTATCCACAATCTCTGTTTCTAATTTTTAACTACTGAATAAAGCACCCTACTTCCCTCGCCAATGAACTGACCAACGCTTATAACCTGTCGTTGTGTTAGGGTGTGTGGCGTAATTGTGGTAAAACAAATACTTTGTTCAAAGTTCCAAAATGTATAATTCTACCACTAGTTCAAGAAGAAATCAAGGAGACAAGTGTTGGAAATACAGATAATAATTGGTATGTTAATTAGAAGTATTGGTATAGTTATCAGTATGAGAAATAGATGGAGAGATAACCTTGAGCATTAAATAAGGATATTAGGTTTGTTAAAAAACATGTAATTATACGTTCTAGAATTAGGAATTCAATTAAACTATGGGAACTGTAAATGGATATATTGATAATTAATGTGGAAAACGTTAATTCCCCTATGTATATATCGAAAATGATATTCATTTTTTCTATTACATAAGAATTGTTTACAAACCAGGAAAAAAAAAACTCTTATTTAGACTGATTTATTGTTTCGTTTACCACAATGAAGATTTATTTATTATTATTATGTTTGAGTTCTAGAGCAATTGTGAGGTTCTCAAATCGCGATTGGTCAAGAGAAACTTAACGCCAGTGGTTGTCAATATTTAAGCATAACAAAATGTGACCCGATATCAATGAAAGTAATTCACTTTAATGAAGTACATATGACTTTTTTGAAAACCCTGTACGCGATGAAGAAAATATTCGGAGTCAGCGCATAGGAATAAGTATAAAACATGTTTAAAATTCGATATAATAAAACCATCTCAGGTCTGTGTTGCTATATTCTAAACATTCTATGGATTGCAAAGTAGCTTTAACACTCGATGTTACTAAGAAAAATTATCAAACGAAAGAGACGAACAAAGTTACGCTTTATTTAACAATTTCACACCATTAGTATTATATTGTTCGAAGTCTCTTCAATCTTGAAAATTAAGAAAAGGAAATAGGCTTATAATTATTTTTTTAGAGTAGGTAGTATAACCAATTCTTAACGATCATCAATATTGGCGTCACTTGATAACTCTGCATGAGGTAATTTTAGTTATTGTGGTTTCACGTTGAAACGTTTTACCTTTAGTTAAACCTGAAAAATAATCACTTGTTTTCCTCTAAATGTATTTGCTCACTTTTATTACTAAGTTCTCAAGGCACAGAACACCTTAGTTGGTGGAAGAAGACATCTATTTAAATAAATGTCAATATGTCTGTTTATTTGTTCCTTATATGTTACCACATTTCTTGACCAATCAACATCAAGCTTAACACATTGATACGGGATGGCACAAGGAAGGTCGTGAGAGGGGTAACCCCATTTTAATTTCATATTGATAGGATTATTGAAAACCGCATGTCTTTTTTTCACTTTCGTATTGTTGTTGCACCTTAAGTACTTATTATGTTAAGAAAAAATTAAAGTACAATTTTCTGTTTTTTGTTGCAAACAAAGTTTTACTTCACCTGTCCGATGAACGTGTACTCCAGCTAGTGTTAAAATAAGATTTATTATATGAGTTTAAATCCCATCATTTTTGACTAAGTCAATATAATTTTTCAGTAAGTAAAAGAAACATAATTACCTTTGGTATGATTGAAATGTTATTACATTCACTTTTATAACTACATATTTGCACTCGAACAAAAGTAAATAAAATCAGGTAGCTTGTTGCGTATTACTGCTGGTATCACTTGGCACTGTTAGTGTCACGTCATAGTAATGCGTTATAGTGTTCTGCAAACGCCGTTACACTTGCAATAAACCATAAACATAACTGGGGCCGTGTGACTCGCAGAGATACGAGGTATCACTGTTTGAAAGATATATCGAAAGGAAGGATTTATTTCATAATATTTTCATTGAACGTGTTATTTCTAATCTTCTGAAGAATTCCTTTTAAACTTATTGATCGTGTGAACTTTGTATGACTACTGTTTTAACATTTGATTACATATACTTCTTAAGTATATATTTTTATTAATTTACGAAAAATCTTTCTTTTCAATAGACTTTCCGCGTCCATTTCCTTCCCTGAAATAGAGTACTTACCCACCCTTTTCAACTACATGAAACCAATTCAAATGAGATGCGTTATCTACTTTGGGTGTGACAAAACAAAAACAGGTCTAGCTCAGAGTTTTAGTGAATGATGCAGCTTATTGGCTTCTATATTTTATTTTGCATCTTTCTATTATCTGAATTTCATTTTCTTTCTTCTTAAATTTCAGGCACCTGATAAAAAAAAATTATCTAATGATTTAGAAGACAGTAAATTGATTTGTATTTTTGTTCATTATACGTTATATATTGACAACATATACTCATACCGTTAGCTAATCTGCGGCAACATATTGCCGCAACTCACGGGTCGACGCTTTGGGTATTTGCGCGCTTGGTTTATCTTTGATGTGCTGTATTCCTACATAGTTTATTTTATCTAAGTTTCGGTATTCTCTGTTTTCATATAGTTTCCTTCATTCGTTTTTAGTTTCCTTTGTTCTTATATAGTTTTGATTTGAGTATCATTTAACAGCCAGGTGGTTAGGGTGCTCAATTCGCAATCTGACAGTCACGGATTCGAGTCCCCGTCATGCCAAACTTGCTTTCCCTTTCAGTCGTGGAAAGGCCATAAGGTGACGATCAATTTCATTATCTGTTGTTAAAAGAGTAGCTTAAGAGTTGAAGACAGCTGTTGATGACTGGCTACTTTCCCTCTAATCTTTCGCTGCTAAATTAGGTACGGGTGTGACAAATAATCTTCATGTAGCTTTTCTCGAATGTGAAAACAAAATATTATTCACCGTTTTTTGCAAGTGGTTTTTCATTTTGTTTCAAAAATGGACCTGGGCGTGGCCTTGATGACAAATTTTCCACAATGAGGGCCCAACTATTTTGGGCTCGTGATGCATTGTTACTAATTGTACTTCTTAATACCAAATTTGGGAGTGTTAAGAGTTATAGTGAACCCCCCAGTTTAGTTTATTTGATTTATGTAGCTGATGCTGCCTCCTGGTCCTTTCGGTGTGGATTACTGTACCTTGTGAGGGGACCTTATATTACATTCTCTTTCAGAAACCCTTAAGGGCAAAAGTCCCCCTGTTTATTCAGAAGGGACAAGAGGGTCATGCTGGCACCCCAAACTCAGTAAAGAAGATTCGATCTGGAGACATATTACTTGAAACATCAACAATCCAATACAGTGAACTCCTCTTGAATTCAACGACAATTGGGGATTTACCTATTAAGGTTACCCCTCATGCTACTTGGAATTCATCACGAGAAGTTATTGCTGAGAGGGATTTGAAGAACGTCCCCGAGTCAGAGATTTTTGCTAGTCTCTCCGCTCAAGGAGTTTCTGCAGTGAGGCGCATCTTCACTCTCAAAGATGGAGCTACACTGCCAACAAATACATTTGCATCATCACGTGTACCTGCCACCAACAAGATATTTTATCTAATTTATGGCCATATATTCCAAACCCTCTCCGATGTTTTCAATGTCAGAGGTTTAGCGACTCGAAAACATCATGTCGTAGTTCCCTGACATGTGTTCGTTGTGGTGGCAAAAAACACGATGCCTAAATATGACGTTAATTCACATTGCGTCAACTGCAATGGTTTCCACCCTTCATACTTTCATTCTTGATCAAAATGGTTGAAAGAGAAAGAGGTGCAGCGTTTGAAAACGACTCATAACATGAGTTATTCTGAGGCTCAAAATTTGCTGTTCGCCACTCCATCTCGGACATATACTGCTGTACTTCATTCCACAACTACAGTGGGAGTGCAGACAGACCTCTTTGTGTCTCCAAGAGAATCGTTTTCTACACAAATGAAAAGCCTTTGACCTCCATGGTTAAAAAGACTGATGAATCGAATTCCACGCCCATCTCTGTTCCTCCCATACATTTCAATAAACCTCAAGATCCACATCCTTCAGTTTCAAATGCAGGCATTTCTTCTGATACATCTTTTTCTCCCACCCTAAGAGAAATAACAATCATTCGTTTGCGTCCTCAGTCACTGGAATTCCTTCCAATAACAAAGACCTGCCCAATCGACTCAGGGCAGGATCCATGGAGGTTGATAGACCTCCTCCATCTAAGGACAGTAAGGAAAAAAGACGTGGTCGTAAACTTAAGGGTTCTCCAACCACTTCGCCTACCCATCATTAAACATGGCCACCTTGATACAATGGAAATGTCGAGATTTATGTTCTAATTTGGATGATATCAAAACATTGGTTGCTTCCTACCATCCTGTATATCTTTCCTTACAAGAAATATTTCTAAAAGTGGCTGATACAGTCATCATTCGGCAGTTTTCTCTGTACAGAAATGATACGCTGTGTGATGGACGAGTACATGAAGGGGTGGCACTGTTGGTTGATCAGCGTATGACCACCCTGTCTTTGTCAATCAACACACCCTTGGAGGCCGTAGCCATCCGTGTTTCCTTGGGTCAGACCATCACTCTTTGTTCTCTCTACCTGTTCCCTGGAGAGACATATGATTAATCAAACCTTGATGCTCTCGTTGAACAGTTCCGATCAAAACTTGTCTATGGATCAATGATCTGTGGCTCTGCCCGACCCTCGGGCTTAAAGATGCTGGACCCCATTCATCATCAAGAACTTCGACTCTGCACTGGGGCTTTCTGCACCTCTCCAGTTCAAAGATTATACGTTGACTCTCATGAACCTTCTCTGCACCGTCGCCGTTTGGATCTATCTTTACTATATTCTTCGAAACTTTGTTCCTTACCAAAGTATCCCACCTGGGGGATGTGTTTTCCTTCTTCAGTGAGCCGTACTTTTTCAGAACAGAAATCTGCCATTGCTCCTTTTGGCCTTCCCATCCAGGCGCAGTTGAAAGAATCGGATCTGTCCTTGGATAACATGGCAGAATCCACAGGTCAGCTCATCCCACTACGGCTTATTACAGCCTCCAAATGTGACCTTTCTTTCAGTCATCAGAAAAAGACAGCTACTTCATATTGGAAGTACCGTCTGTTATTTAATGAATATCTTTCAAACTATCATTCCATTCGAATTTATACAGATGGTTCTAAACCAGATAATTCAGTGCGCTCTACCATGGTTTGCTGCGGTTTGGTGGTTGCGTGCAAAATCCCCTCTACAACTTCTGTGTTCACTGCTGCACTGTATGCTATATCTCTTGCCCTGGATTATATTGAAGCTAAGCCGTACTCCAAATGCACTATTTATACTGACTCGCTTGGTTCTCTACTGGTCTTGGAATTACTACACGTTGGCTCACACCCTGTTCTCACTGATATTCAAAACCAACTGGCCCATTTCTCATTAACAGCTACTTCTATCCAGTTTGTCTGGATACCAGGCCATGTTGGTATTCGTGGGAACGAGCTTGCAGACACGGCAGCTAAATCTATCTGCTCCGGCACTATCATCACTGTGCCTATTTTGTAAATGCACTATTGTTCTCTATTCAAGGCTCAGCTCCGTGCCGGCTGGCACTCCACATGGAGTGAGCAACGCGATAACAAGCTTTTCCAAATTAAACCCTTTATTGGGCTTTTGCCATTTAGTTTCCGTAAGGTTCCAAAGAAGGAAGTTGTTTTAACAAGACTACTGATTGGTCACAGTTTTTTAACTCATCGTTTTCTTTTATCTGTAACTGATGCACCAGTGTATAGTTTGTGTCAAATCACTGTAAACCACATTTTACTTTCTTGCAACCGTTACGACTCTCAACGACGGCATTATTTTAAACATGTTTTTTCCCAGGGTTTATCTGTCACATTGGACAGCGTTATTGGTGATGGTGACACTATCCACCTTGATGAAGTTTTTAATTTTTTAATGTCCATTAAGTTTTTAATCTTATTTAAGTGTTGGATATTTATTCGTTACATTTTTTAATTGTGGTTCCCTTTTCAAAGTTTCAATTTCTCTGATTCAATTTAAAATTGGAAAGTGGCCAGAATATTAAATAACTCGACACCAGAACTGGAAATGCCAACTTCAGGTGATCAGCGCTGCTCTTTGAACTACCTGTTAGTCGTCCTGGCGAGTTGTTATTCCAATTTTGCTGCATGTTTTAAACTTTTATTACTTTACCCTTTGGTACTGGCCATAATGACACATAACTCGAAACCACGACTGGAAAGATCAGCTTCAGGTGACTGACGATGGTTTTAGTACTTGTGTGTTAGTCTTCCTGGCGGGTTACGATCATTACTATTCTGTTTCAGAAAGTTCTTTACAACTTTATAGACTGAATGTCAACATCGGTTTTATGCAATTTTCTGTTTTTAATTGCTGTTTTATGTTTACCTTCGTTTACTTTTACAAATTTTACTACATTTACTTTTACCTTTTTACTGAACATTTAGCTACTCATTATTTCGATTTTACAATATGTGATTTCAAACTTCTATTATTTTACATTTTGATAATAGCTACTATAACACATAACCCGGAACCAGGACTGAAAAGGCCAACTTCAGGTGACTGACGGTAGTTCTTATACTTACCTGTTAGTCTTCCTGACAGGTTATGATCATAACCATTTTGCTAGAAAAAGTACTTTACAACTTCTTTTACTCTGCTTTCTCTCAACATTGTAAACTAGGTGTCAACGTTGGATCTATGCTTTTTTCTATTTTTTTAATGTTGTTTTGTTTTACCTTCATTTCTTTTTCTGTATTTTACTACATTCAATTTGTTTTTACCTTTTTACCGGACGTTTGGCGCAGATAGCCTAGCTGCTTTGTGTCACAAAACACTAAATCAATCAATCAGTCAATGGTCTGCACTTTCGAAATTAAGTATGGCTATGCCTGAACCACAAGGTTTTTGAGTCGATTGTTAAGTAGTCTGTGTACATTCAACAACGTTCGATGAAACGAACAAATATTTGCGATCGGTGGATTCACCTAGAGTAGTCTCCCGCTTATACAGCGGTAAGTCTACGGATTTACAACGCTATAACCAGGGATACGATTCTTCACAGTGGACTCAGCGTATAACCTGATGTGGCTTTACTATAAGAAAACACACATACAATCCCAGAACAGCCATTTAAAGCCTAGTGGTAGATAGAAGTCACTGAGCTACCTGCCTCGAGTGGAAGAATCAACAATATACGAGAGATCTAACACTAGTGTTTCGTCAATATTGTTGTGCAGACTTACATTTCGAGAAACTTTCATCAGACCAAAATATATAAGTGTAACCAATGTGATGCGCCAAAAGACGGCAAATGTTATTTGTTTGCTATAGTCGACATGCTCGGGGGCTATAACTGTAATTAACGCTTCTTAATCGAAACCTTCGGAAATTTGACCAAGAACATTTATAAATTTCAAAAATTACAAACTGTTTTATTTCAATGAATTTACATCAGACACTAGTACTTTTACAAAGACATTCTATACCTTCTTTGATTGAAATCTCGAAGTGTAATAGACAAAGAATTCTGATCTAATTAGCTTTGTGTAAAGTGAATTGTATCTGCATGTATTCCAAATCAACTCACTCATTGTGAATTCTCGATAAGACAAAAAAAGTTCCAAACCAGACAGAAGATTCAGTTTGGACGTTTCTGAAACTCTTGAACATAAATTATAACTTATAATTACCATTATAATAAACTCTGTTATTGTTTCTATGTTAAAATGTGCTCCATTATTACAGCAGTAAGTCTACAGAGTTACGACGCTAAAATCAACGGTTCGATTCCCCTCGGTGGGCTCATCATATAGCCCGATGTGGCTTTGCTATAAGAAAACTAACACTCATATATGAACCTTTTTACCATGATAAATGATGCAATAATCCCACTGCAGGTGAGCACACATTTCGTGTCTGTTGTTGTCTCTAAATAACATACTCTGAAGGGGTACTGGTATTTTGTTTTGCCCAGCACTTTGTTGTCTCGTCCATGGATATAGAGGTTTTGGACTCCTTTGACTTGATCTGTTCCTCCTCTCGAAAGAGGTCTGGTTTTGATGTAATTTGCACTGAGATATTGCAATCATTTGAACCTGATATCCGCCTCTCTCCGGGTGTGGTAATTAAGGTCATTATTGGAAGACAGCAGTTGTTGTTTCTTGATTATCCAAATTCTAGAGGACTGGTTTCTCAATTACAGCCAACAGATCTCACATGTGTCCATTTTTGAACTCTGATAACATAAATGTTAAGTCCACTTTTAGGTATGGTAGGTAGTGGCAGAAGCTCTAAAACTTTATAAAAATGAAACAAAGTGATGGACTATTAGATCCTTCCAACTTAAGCAGTGGACAGGCTAATTTTTATGCAACACCAAAATCATTGTACCCTCTAATAGTCCGGCTCAAACTATACAAATAGTCAAAAGGGTTCTAAACTTAAAGTTCAAATGAAATCGTCATGATTAGAAACACTGAGAAAAAGTAATTCTGATTGTTCAGAAAACTTGGTAAAAAATGTTAATTAACACTTACATAAATATACTCTTCAAAAAAAGAAACTCCAAAAGGCAAAATTTGAGACAAATTGTTAACACGTTTATTACGGGTAGTTCTGTATGACATGTGTGAAATTTTGCACATTCACTACTGAACATTCAAAGTCTGCAAAGGTGAAATCCACGCTCACTAGTAGAAGTTTTACGTCACTCAACGTCAATAACAAATATGCCCTCCATGAGCATCAATAACTGCTTGGCATCTCCTGCCCATGGCAGCGATGATATGACGAATCACATTCTGTGGAATGGCTGTCCACTCAGCCTGCAAAGCTGCTACAAGCTGAGGTAGAGTCTGCGGTTGAGGTTGTCGCCGTCGCAGACGTCGATCCAACTCGTCCCAAAGATGTTCGATGGTGTTTAAATCTGGTGATATGGAGGGTCAGGGAAGAACGTTGATGTTGTGATGTCTGAAGAAGACCGTGGTGAGTCGGGCTGTGTGAGGACGGGCGTTGTCATGTTGAAAAACGTCGTTGACGTTCACCATGATAGGTTGCACATGGGGCCTAAGAATCTCGTCGACGTATCGTTAAGCCGTAAGATTCCCTCGAATGTGCAAAAGGTCTGTTCTGGAATTGGAGGTGATGGCAGCCCACATCATAACCCTGCTTCAAGCTCAATGTTTAGAAGCTAATGTGTGTTCATTCGTATCAGTCCCTTATAACATGGTCTTTAATACCTGCAGCCAACAACACTACAACTTTATTCTTTGACCAATCAAGCTCGGGTTCACCATGAAACAAATAGAAATCTATAATGCATACAAGAGAAGCCCTTGCATGGCCAGGTGATTTGAGCGTTCGACTCGTAATCTAAAGGGTCACGGGTTCAAATCCCTGTCAAACGAAACATACTCGCCCTTTGAACCTTGGAAGGGTTATAACGTTATAACCACTGCTCGTTGGTAAATCAGAAGTCCAAGTGTTTGCGGTGAGTGGTGAGAAAAAGCTTTCGTGTATTTATGCGTAAAATTCGGAAACAAACAAGCATACATTATTAACCAATGTAGACTGAGTACCATCTATTAAGACCCTTATCTCACTCTCCATGTTAATTTATGTAGCTAAAAGTTCATCACCAGGGGCAATAGCCACAACTTACATAAAGGTGTTACATGTTACTTCTAGCATTTCATCTACAGTCTGTACTTTCTCAGTTCTAACTAGTCTTGTACCAAAAATAATAAGAATTTATTCAGATAATTGTGTCTTTTAAATATATATGCTGACTTTCAAGAAGTATTTCCCGTAACTAATAAAACAATGAATAAAACAAGTTCACATTTGTTATGTTTAATTACACTGTTTATGAAGTTCACATATACACGCGTGTGTACGGGGTAACCTCACACATAAAATTCCAAGAAATGTGCATCACATATAAGTAAGTTTTAAACTTCCGAATTATCACATAAACAAGTTGTTTTTTCTCATATCGCCTCAGAGATATATATGTCTTGTTATCATATAATTACGTAGACAACTTTTTTTAACCACTATTCATATCTCAAGGTCTGGTAGCGTGCTTCCATCTGAATGTTCTGAAATTCAAAATAATTTTACAAATAAATAATTCATGGTAGAATTTAACAAGGCAATTCAAACAAAGTTTCTTATATCAGAATTAACATTCGTTCGGCCATAACCTTCCGCATCAATACACCTTCAATTTTTAAATTAAATCATGACTAGATCCAATTGTCTGCAGCAAATGGGCATTAGCTGTTCTGAATGTTCATCAACGATGGAATAGTCAATCCACTTGTGTTAGCAGGCATAACAACAGTGCAAACATTGGCAACGTTCCCTAGAAACGTATATACATCAGAGTAGTCAGTTAGGGCTTGGAAACAGAAGGTTTAGGAATATGAAAATAAAGAATAAATTAATTCCCAATCTCAAGCCATTGTTTTGTGCAAAAAGATAGAAAATGAAGTAAATACACAGATTATAAAATTATTTATTCACAACAAAACCAACGTCAAAACACAATAAAAGAGCAAATTTTTACCTTGAATATATACAACTGATAATAATTGTGCGAGAAACGTTCTGCAATGGGCAAAAAAGAAGCGGCTACTCTTTAAAATGTCATTAATTTGTTATATCTCTGATTGGAAAACAGAAATATGTGTATAATTATATCCTTTAAAATGCATTCGACCAAACCAGTTCAAATATGATATTAAACCCTAATTTTAACACAGGTTTTTGTAGATATCGAAACTTATCATGATTTTAGTCACATTCTTTCATAAATTGTGTTGTGAACCTGTTGTAGTTCCTTATTCCTGTAAATCTGAAACATCGTTTAAAATGAAGTACTTCTATTAAGAAGAAAATGTTTGTCACATCTTTCTCAGGCCCGGCATGGCCAAGCGCGTTAAGGCATGCGACTCGTAATCTGAGGGTCGAAGGTTCTCGATCCGGTCGCGCCAAACATGCTCGCCCTTCCAGCCGTGGGGGCGTTATAATGTGATGGTCAATTCCACTATTTGTTGGTAAAAGAGTAGCCCAAGAGTTGGCGGTGGGTAATAATGACTAGCTACCTTCCCTCTAGTCTTACACCGGTAAATTAGGGACGGCTAGCACAGATAGGCCTCAAGTAGCTTTGTGCGAAATTCAAAAATAACAAATAACATCTTTCTTGAATTCCTCCCAGAATATCTTTACAATTGGCTCATCCACCAAAGCATCTATGTTTTTAGAATTTTCCCTCTTTTGAGTCTTGAAATTAATCCAATAAACAGCACAATTCTCCATTGGATAAGCACATTTACAAAATTTGGCTAAAATTATATTCCAGTTCCATAGTGTTGGTTGTTTAAGTGCTCAGTAGTATTAACATCTAGTCCATCCAAACTTAGTGCCAGACATTTTATCCTCTGTTTGTGTATCCTGACATTCCGGGCCAAAAGTGCTTCAAAAACATAGTTCGGGTTCTTTTTCAACGTAACTTTAAATATCAATTGTATGATCAGCTTATCCTGCACCACAGCTATTTGAAATCTGGACACAAATCTTTCACCCAAATATTCTGGGCTAACGCAAGGTTGACACATTCTAAGCACTGAGAATGGAGTATAATAAGCTGGTGCACCTACACACAAATATTTCACCTTTTTGTGTTGTTATCCGTCTCTCATAAAATGATTGTTAATCACAAATTTAAAGGGTTTTATTTACAATAAAATGTTTTCTTAATTGCTATTCCAACTTTAATTGTGTATTCGAAATTAAATAGGATAAAATGTGCAAAAGAAAGATAAAAACTACACAAAAATTGCATTTAAACACTTGGTTTGACATGTTATCTTCTGAGAACGACAGTCGTTTTCAGTTTAGTGATTTAAAATTTGCTAGTCTTTCATCGCGTAATTTAACTACAGTTCTTTAGTCCATTACAAAACGGTCTGGTGTTTAAAGTCTATTTCAAATCTGAGGGTCACGGGATCCAATTCTTGCCAAACCGAACTTGTTTGCTCTTTCAGCCGTTGAGGTATTGTAATATTACTGTTAATCCGACAAATACTTGGTACGATGTAGGTGGTTTGCCTGTCCGCCTTCCCACTAGTTTATCATTACTAGATTAGGGTTTGTTTGTTTTTCAATTTTACATATAACCATACGAGGAAAGGTAGCTAGTCATGACCAGACTCTGATGTCTCTTGGGCCACTCTTATACCAACGAATATCGGAATTGACCGTGAGTTTATAATGTTTTCACGGCCGAAAGGAATAGCATTTTTGGTGTGGCAGGAATTCGAACCCGCGCCCCTCAAATGACGAGTCGAGCGCCTTAACCACCTAAACATGTTGATCCACCATATTAGGGGTGGACATTGCAGATATCATTCATGTAGCTTTGTTGAAATTCAAAAGAAATCAAACCATGATGATAACCCGACATTTGTGACTAATGACTCTCACCAACTTTATATTATAAAAAGAAATATATGATCAGCAGTACATCCTAGGAGTGGACTTACACCTGTTGAGATCCTATACCTGACAGACTTCTTTGCACATAGAGCAAAAATATCTTAACCTTGTTTCAAAGTCCCTCACAATTTTAAAAGCCGGAGGTTACAACTTATGCAACTCGAGGTAAAGTCCACCATTGGCGAAGGATGATTGTAGGCTAGAGCCATTATCTGACTGAAGAGGCGTTGTTCGTTCAAGGTTTTCGTAGTATAGCTTTTTGGTATATAAATCTATATTGCTTTGTAAAGTTTCCATTATCTTGCAGTCTGCTTAAGCTAACTTGGGAATACTTAATACACTTTGGATTGAAGAAGTTGAAGGAATAAGAAAAGGACTTTCTGCGATACCGGTAAACAAATTCGAAAACAACAAGTAAATTATCTCTTTATACTTTAAATGAAAAAAAACTTTAAAAATTTTCTTTTTTTATATTGATCTCCGAATTATTCTGTTTAATTGTGTTTTATTTTAGTGTTATTTATACTTGTTATTTTACTAGGAGCTGTGTAGAAAAGCTTCAAATTACAATTATAAATTAAATGTAAATTTCAATCATATCTTGTGTTTTACTATTGTGTTTAAAACAGCTTTACTGTTAGTCTTCCCATTTTAATTCTCGTTCAATTTACATTTTTATAATTTAATCTGTGTTTGCATTTTAATTTCATTAAAAAAATTAAAGCATATTCCTTAATATTTTCTTTTGTTATGTTTGGGTCGTACATTTCTTGATGGGGGTCCTGAATAAATAAAACATACATTTTTCATGTATTAAGTATTCCTACAATTTCTTAAACTAAAGGGTTGTCAGTAAAGAGAGAAATTAAGGCATGCAACGTTCATTATTTTCGGCTCTCAAAACATATTGAAATCTTTCTGTGTGTCTGTCATAATCAACAAACACGGATGATTTTAGGAAAAATAATGAGGAAAAATATTTGACATACGTTCAACAAGTTTAATCAAAATTCAAACCTTTTTGACTGAGTTTTAGAGCAAATATAGCGTGTTAATTTAGTCACCGTAGTTAAAAATAGTGAATTTTATTGTATTTTATGACTTCTAATCACTTCAAATTTATAAGAACTTTCATCAAAATGCATTCGGCCATTTTTGATATAACGTGCTGACAAACACACCCACCCGAAGGGGACGAAAACATCCGTACATCTGCAGTGGCGGAAGTAACGAAAGTGTGATGAAATTATGTAAATTATGTCGGCTTAAAAAAAAAACGTATATAACTAATATTTTAAGGTTCTTATAATTGTGAGTTTCTTTTTAAAATAATTTCGTTTATGTGTAACATTACTGAATCATTTATACAAGAGAATAGTATTAGGGGCTAAAAATAGTAACGTGGCAATGCATTGTTAGAGTCATTACATCTTGCAAGCTCCTCTTGATCTCCATTACAAGAACATTCTGTTTTATTTAGAAAAAAAATTACTGGCGTTGAATAATTCAATTTATGATAAGGTACTAACTTTTATAAACTCTACGAAATGCATTCTCATAAAAATCAGTTTTTTACATAAAACAAGGCTTCAGATGTTTCATAATTCAATATTTGAAAGGATAGATGGATAAAGGCAAAAGATGTACATGTATTGAATTGAATGCTCTCTGCCAGTAATTTTAAATCAGTTATGATATACCTTTATCAGTTCTGGATTTTTCGCGAAGAGGGTCACCTGAACATAGTCGTCCTTAATTTTTAAATCAATCTAGGTCAAAATGTTTGCATACTTCTAAACAACTATCGTCATTATTATCGGTTCACATTCAACATTCAGTATTTGGTTTGTCCTCCTTGTATTCCAAAACCCTGCTCAAAACGACGTAGCTTGTTGTCGATGAGGTAATTGATGCAATCCACCGTACTTATCTACAGTAACTGGTTTAGATTGAAATGGATTGTTTTTAATTTCCCAAGGGATATCTGCGCTAGACATTCCTAATTTGGCAGTAAAAGATTACAAATGAAAGCATCTAGTCACAACCACCCACTACCAACTCTTGGCCTATTCTTTTACGAACGAAGAGTTGAATTTATCATCACATTATGACGTTATCACGGATGAAAGTGCAAGCATGTTTGAGACGGGAATCCACATCCGCGACCCTCAGATCATGGTTAACCATTTCAATGCTCGGTTTTGTACAATAGCTCTCAATCAGTTTGTAATTTTGACAGTATAACCCTGTACAATACTTGCACTATGACCAATGGCATTTTTATCCTGAAACGACGTTATTACAAAACCTTATTCATGCATATTGCAAAAATGTTGTCACCCTGTGATGCCTATTGGAAGTGATATTGACGTTTCCATGAAGTAAATAAGGAACAGGTTTTCCATCATAACAATTAGCTACTCAAGCATGAACTGCACCACCTCCTGTGTGCTCCTTATGGAAAAGACAGTCTCGAAGTAAAGGATAAGCATGAATCCTACAATCAACATTACAAAGCTTGAAGCAAAGATCAAATGAAAACATAACATGCCACTAATGACATGCTTTTTTCTCTTAGTAAGAGAGTGGCGGTGGTGAATTCTTGTTAACATAACTTTACACGTAACACTTCTTGTATAATAGCCTTGTTTAGCCACTCTCTTATTTTCTGTTCTTCTAAATATTCCAAAATGAATGTGTTCGTGCCATTCCCGTCGTAAGATACTTCAAATTTTTTTTAGACTTTGACATGTTAACCTGACCAAAAGACAGCCACTCAGACAGAAGTTTTTCAATGTATACCAGTAGACTTTCCTGTAGTCTTATGGCGTTTTAGAGTTCCGGATACAGTACACTGAGTGTACCTTACTGTCCTACCGATGTTTGTTTGCATCAATTTATTCCAGGACAGTCAAACAATTTGACGCCTTAAAACTTTTGAAAGGTGACAAGGCATTAATCTACATCAAATAAGGAGAGTTTGTCAGAACAAATCATTGATCTGTTTGGAAAAAAATACCAAAAGCACATCCTTTTGTATAAAACAGGTTTTTATGTGTGTTTTGACAAACAAATTGTCAGTACAACTAATATTGACCAGAATAACAACAAATAAGAGTAGCCTTCAATGAGACTATAATTTAAAGAAGCAAATAAAAAGTACATTAAAAGGAAATATCACCCAAGAAATTTCAAAGTAATTCTGTTAAAATTCGCGATTAGTTGGAAGGTTCATCAAACACCCATCAATAGTCCATGTTTCATCAATTAAGGTATCATTCACAGATAGAAATGACGTTTCATAAACGAATTATATAAATGGCGTTTTAAATTTTCTTTGTATTTACAAGAGTGTAAATAGTTAGGACTAGAATGATGTCATACGAGTATATCTAATCACTTTTTGACTTCAGACACATACGCGAAAACCAAAAATTAGTAGCCAGAGATCTAATCGTGAGTACATTTTTACAGCAACCAGACATGAATCACGAATTCTAAGATCTAAGGCTCACTGACAAATTTACTTCATAATAGCCTGTAATCTGTACTATCAAAGTTAAACTCAAGTTTAGACGTGTAGCTACAGATTATTGTTTTTCGTGTATGTGTCTAAAGTCTAAAGGTAATCAGATATATGACATCATTCTAGTCCTAACATGTTACACTATGGTAAATACACAGAAAATTTAAAACGCCATTTATATAATTCGTTTATGAGACATCTTATCAATGGGTTTATGATACTTCAACTGATAAAGCATGGACTATTAATGGGCGTTTGATAAACCTTTCAACTAATCATGAATTTTAACAGAATTACTTTGAAACTTCTTGGGTGATATTTTCTTTCAACGTACTATTTTTTTTGCTACTTTAAATTACAGTATCATTGAAGGCTACTCTTATTTCGATTTCATGTTTTATCTTTAACATTCCTCCGCCAACCATTGATATCAATAGTGCCCCCCATTTAAGGCTGTGATATCGAAAGTAAGGAATCAATTGACTTACACCAAAGACTAAGTCAACAGTGGAAAGACTACATGATATAATTTTTACCTTAACAATTTTGGAAAAGACTCACGTTTTCCTTCTTTGAACTTACGAATGTTTACTAAATAAGATTTTAAAATCCTGTATGACATGATGTATCAGTCAATACATAACCTTTGACTCTTATTGTGAACCGTTCAGGTAGCTCCAAGATGTTAATTTTTATAATGAATAATTACTTTGAAAGATCAAACAACTAAACACAAAAACTATTCAATAACTTTTTCTGTTGTAGCTTTAACTGGAATAAATAATTTTATCTCAGCTAAGTATATCGTACAGAAGTTACATCAATTTTCTAGAATCCTAGTAAAGGTTCTATAACGAATTATAAAACGAATTTCTAATCATTGAAATTATGAGTGAAATATACTTCTCTTAAATATGAATAAAACTAATCATACAAATTTTAGTCTTTCTGTAAGAGATGTACTTGTTTAAAACAAGTACAAAAAATCTAATAATCAGTTTTTTTTATTATTTCATATGTTATGGTAAAAATATTTTTTTTTTATGTTCGTGATCCACGAATTGTTAACTGAAAATACTTCTTTATCTCGTGATTATCTTAACACGTAAAAGTAATACACAATAAGTGAATAGTCTTGAGTTTCAGTTATTTAATTCGGTGGATCATTGCAAGATTGAAACACTTCTGCTGCCGTTCTATAATTAGGCAATCTCTCCAAAACCATAAATTAAAAACGGCTGCTTCCGTTCCTTGTGGAAATCTGACCTCGAGACAAAACAGTTCTGAGGTTTCTTTTAGCACTGCACACATTCAAGTAAGAAACGAATCTTACTTGAAATGGAAAAAATATATTTCACAGTTTTTCTCTCTCTGCATGTGACTAATTACAAGCTGGATAACGTGAATATGAGAAAACTTGTGCATTCAATATGATACTGAATGCAGTACAATTATCTCATGCAACAGTAGGTAATGGTCTTGCTAGATCCATGTTACACACAGAAACACCAAGAATTAAATTCATAGATTATTTACAATAGATTCATATGTATCTTTGTTAGAACCCTAAATAAATTCCATAAATGTTGGTATTACACAAAGTTACTTTCCACAGGAACCAGGTGTGTAAAAGAAAAAGGCACCATGCAGAACCTTAAAAGAGTTGCTGTCGCTAGTTGCCAGAAACTACGTTCAAACTTTCTTCACAGGTTTTTCACTTTGAGAGATTCTAGTTCTTCAGCGAATATGGAAAAGTTTTTAAGTGTTCAAACACTACAGATTCAAAATGGTAAAAAGGTCAGTAATTCACGGTCACATGTTTGTCTGTGTGTATAAAACTAAACTTCTATAACATTATTAAGTAAGAAATGCATTTTTCAAAATGTGCTTTTTAGTTTTATAGCTGAAAAAAAGATGATTTCTTTGGCTTTTCGACGTATATTTTGCTAAAGTGGAATAATGGAAGATGCTTTAAAAAATTAGATTTTTGTGATCATGATATACATTTATTTCAAAAATAAATTGTCCTTATTTTTGAAAACCACATTTTCAAGAAAATGTTCTCTTGGTTTTATTTTTTCTGCAAATAATTCGCTCATCCACTTCAAGTGAGACTTGTTTATTTGTGAAAATCTATTCTAATAAGAACAACGTTTTTAGCTCATTTTACGTGGGAAAACTGGTGCTAAGACAAAGTATTTTCACTGAATAGAAAATTGCATGAAACATCTGAGGATTTGAAAAGGTAAAGTAACCGAATTGTAAAGAGGTGTCCGATTTTTGAGAAACACTTATTATTTAGATAATGAACTAATTCTGTACAACAGAGAAATTCGTTTTGTACCAGGTTAAAAGGAATGGCCAATTTTTAGAGGATCAGATTTAAATAAGGTTAGTTATGTATTGAACAACACTGGCGATCAGGTCTTCGAATATCTTCAGTTTGTCAAGTTCCAAAATACAATAATTTGAGTTTAGTGTGTAGTGGTGGTTGTTAAAGTGAAAGTATCTCAGACTGCAATGTGATAACAGTGTACAAAAATGATTTTTCTTATCAGTTGTATCCTAAAGTAACTGATTGACTTCACTGAACTTTGAAAAAAAGAAAAAATATACAATGGTTCAGATAAACTTTTCATTATCAATATCATATCGAACTTTGGTACATCCGTTTCAATTGTTTTAATATATAACTTTAAAACTCGTGGACTGTTTGTTTTGGAATTTCGCACAAAGCTACTCGAGGGCTATCTGTGCTAGCCGTCCCTAATTTAGCAGTGTAAGACTAGAGGGATGGCAGCTAGTCATCACCACCACCGCCAACTCTTGGGCTACTCTTTTACCAACGAATAGTGGGATTGACTGTCACATTAAACACCCCCACGGCTGGGAGGGCGAGAATGTTTAGCGCGACGTGGGCGCGAACCCGCGACCCTCGGATTACGAGTCGCACGCCTTACGTGCTTGGCCATGCCAGGCCTCGTGGACTGTTATAATGTGTGTTCATGTAAACTAAATATTTTTAAAACGAACTCGACGAAATAAAATCTTAATTCAACACAAGCTTTCGAAATTACCTGAAACTTTTTGTGATTTAGTTACATTTTTCTCATAAAAAGAATTGTACACCTGGAATAGTTTCTAAAATCGTTTTATTCCAAATAGCCTACAAATTCATCAAACAAGTTTCTCTGCAATACTCGAACAGAGAAATAAAACTCAAAATAGCATAAACCAGTTTCACAACTTAATATTTATTCGGAATTCCCTTGAATTTCAGTACTGGTTAACATCGCCGTTACTTGCTTTCAATGAGTTTGTGCAAATATTTCTGAGTGATTGAGTGCCACTCTTTTTTTGAGTACTTCAAAGTTTCATCTTCCGTGTTTGGCTTGTGATCTTTCTTTAATCTGTTACACTTAGTACATATATTTTCAAACAACATAGTTATATCAGGTGACTGGCCTGACCATTCCATAACATCAGTTCTTTTGTCTATAAGATAGCTTTTAACGACTCCTCAATAGTTGTAAATTTAGCTATAAAAAGTGTTAGTGGCAATTTTCAAAGTAAGATTATCCCAGATTGTTTTCTAATAACAAAACAAGAAGAATAGTTTGTCTTGTTAATTGTGCTTTAAAGTAATTAAACCAGTCTGTGATGACTTTGACGAAAGAGACAGTGCATCGAACATATAAATATATATATACATGTGACTAGTTTTAATACTATTTTTAAAAGTGACTATGCTGATGATTGCTTATTGTTGAAATTTGTCGCTGTCAAGTCACAGACATCAACTGCAGAAAATCTGGTCCATATTTAACTCTAAACAAATACAATAGTTCTATAAACTGAGCAGAATAAATCAGAGAAGAAAAAGTACTGGCTTGCAGTGAATTACATTTTAAATACCGTCTCCAAATAACTGATTCCGAGAATTTCAAACGGTTCAGGTGTATTTATTTTGAACTGTAAAACCCATTCTTCATATTTTTCCAATGTCGTAATTTTAATGTTAAATTTTCAGGTAACACCAATCTTCTCTAATGACGAGTTTAACAGACGACTTACACTTTTGAGAAACAAAATGGAGACTGAGGGTATTGGAGGAGTTGTTTTTACGTCCATTCAGAACGTGGCTTATTTCTCTAACTTTGTGTACATCGCCTTTGGAAGACCTTATGGCCTTGTGGTCACTCCACAGCGTAACGTCGCAGTGTCCGCCTTGATAGATTATTCTCAACCGTGGAGGGTAAGTTACGATGAAAACGTGATTTACACAGACTGGAAACGAGATAATTTTTTTCATGCTGTAAAAAATCTTCTGAAAGATGTTGAAGGAACCATTGGATACGAGGCTGACCATATCTCTGTTCAGAACTATGGGAAGCTATTGAGTGCTTTGCCTCTAAACAAGTTGGTGGATATTGGAGAAACTACAGAAAGGATGCGTATGATAAAGTCTCCGGAAGAAATAAAATTAATAAAGGTGAGGACTGAAGACAAATAGCTTTGCAACTATAAAAAGTTGCGATTTAATTTTCTTATTACTATATTACCATTTGCAATACCATTTTAATAAATTGATGTTAATTATACATAACGTTCCTAAATAATGTGTAGACGTAACATTTTTTTAAAAAATAATTAAAGATAACTTTAAAAATGGTTTGTTAAAACCATTCCATTTCAGCATGGTGCTCGCATTGCGGACATAGGTGGAGCTGCAGTAGTTGATGCTTTGGTTGAGGGTGTCCCAGAATACGAGGTTGCTAACCATGCCACTAAAACCATGATTGAAGAAATTACAAAGACATTTCCGTCTGCAGAATTAAGAGACAGTTAAGTGTACTTTATTTATTGTTCATTTATCCCTATAAGTGGCCCCCCAGTGGCTCAGCGGTATGTCTCCGGACTTACACGCTAAAATCCGGGTTTCGGTACACGTGGTGGGCAGAGCACAGATAGCCCAATGTGTAGCTCTGTGCATAATTCAAAACAACAACAACCACATAAGTGTTAACATTAGAAAATATGGAAAAAAAACGTAAACGTCGTTGAAGTTTTACGACTGGTTAATATTATCTACTCTTTTAAAACTGTGTTTAGTTTTCAAAATTTATGCTATAGTAACCTTTACTTTCTTTTAGCGTGGACATGGTTTCAATCAGGAATCAATACAGATGGTGCTCACAACCCTGTGACATCGCGAAGAGTACAGAAGGGCGACATCTTAAGTCTTAATTGTTTTCCAATGATAAATGGGTAAATATAAAATTAATAACAGAAAAACTTAAGATATTTTGTTAAATAATCGCAGTATTGTTTTAAATTATTTTTTTCTATTATACTAGAGATCTAAGGCTACTTAAAGCCCAAGTTTTTTAGCCATTTTATGTTATGATCAAAACAATATGTATATATACATATAAAATTTGATGGTGCTCGCATTGCTGTTCAAGGTGGAGCTGCAGCTCTGGCTGAGGGGTCCCAGACAGAGACATATCTCACAAGAAAGACCAGCCCCACAGCGAAAATAAAACGAAGAAGGGACATTCTAAAAGCGTTATTTATTTATTATTGTTAGTAACAGATATGCCATCTTACGGGCTGCTGTTTATGTTACTAATTTCAATTCTGGTGTTCATATTGAACTGAAAAATAAACATGAAAAAAGATTAATATTATCTAATAAAGATTTTTGTTACGAATTATTGCAGTGAAAGCTTCCGGATGATGCTTGTTTGTCATAGAAAATTTATTCGACTGAAATAATTAATGCGCAGAATTCAAAATTTTCATAAATTTTACTGACATAAACCGTAAAAGATTTATTAATAACTGAAACCGTTTTTAAAAAAAATATATATTGTTTTATTTTTGTTTGTTTTCTTAAGAAGTCTGGTTTCTCAGTACTACGTTTAAAAATTACATCAATAGAAATATAATCATATCTTCACGTAAAGTCCTGATGCGTCTGGCATTGGAAAATAGATAGGGCGCTCATCTTTAGATGTGGGGCGTTATAAAGTGACGGTCAATTCCGTTATTCGTTCGTAATCGAGTAGCCTGTGAGTTGGCGGTGGGTGAGGATGACTAGCAGCTTTTGCTCTAGTCATCGCTGAAAATCGTGTTTTTGTTATGGAAAGAGTACTGTTAATTAATATTATGTTCTGTGGTAAAGAACTTATTCTAACAGGATAGTTATTGTCCTAAGTACCTAAATCTTGAATAAACAAGATTGAAAGTGCCATTCAATAGATAGCGCAGAAGTTTGATTACGCAGATAGATACTGATATATAAGCTCCTGGAGTACAATTGTTATTTTACTTAATTAAGCTTTTAACGATTTTTTTCTATATTTTTTAAACGCGTTACAATAGCATAAAGGTATTTGACAAGTTGTGGTAAAGTGTGTAATTGTACAACATACTACCTGTCAGGTATTATACAGCGTTAGAGAGAACCTTGTTCTTTGACTATGTTTCGGATAAACACCTGAAATACTGGGAAGGTAACATGCGAATTTACAGGAAAGGACTGGAACTGATCAAAGCTGGAAAAAGATGTTCTGACATTGCACTTGAACTAAATGATTTATATGCAGAAGAGGGACTGCTGGATAAAAGGACATTCGGTTACGGCCACTCTTTTGGTGTTATGTGTCACTACTACGGACGAGAGGCAGGTTGGTAACATTTCATCTTGTGTGATACCATCGGTGAACACAATACAAGTTTATATAGATCATTTGTAATTCATAAAGATCTATATATATAAATATAAATGCGATGTTCCTAAACATGATTTGATATTACAGAAGTGGGTAGAAAAACTGAAATGTAATTAAAATATTTATGTTTTCACACACTTTCATTGATATCGTTTTATTCTCAACTAAAATATTTATCCTTTTAGTTTACGTCAATCATTGTGTAAATTTCAAAAGACTTAACAACTTTAACAGTTTTGAAGACTTTGCCAATTATATTCTTAATGACATAAAAAGATTGGGATTTTGAATGTTAAAAACGTGTACACATCGTATGAGCTGTTTGTCTAGGTGGCTGTGAAAGCAGATGAATCCCAAAGACGGCGTCGTGTCTGAAAATGCCCAAGTGACCTGTTTAGTTGAAGGTAACATACTGTTGAATAATATGAATAAACTGAGCGTACAACGAACTTTCATGAAAAGAGTACCATTCAACACAGTGTTATGTGTTAGACGCCATTTATAAAATATTCATTTTACCCTACACTGCCCGTTTGGAAGCGGAGAAAAGTAAATACCAGAGACAGTAGAGATACTCGAGAAAACTGTGTGTATGTACCTTAGAAATTCAAGAAGTTATGCATATATAACTTGTAAATGTATTTTGAACAGATGTGTTTTTATTCTACTCCTGAACTTCTTGCATTTCGACGTGTTAAGAGTCTGAATCAGACAGACAGACGAGTTCAGATACTTTCTTAACATATATGTTTTTTTGTGCACAACAAACCTGTACATTTTACAAAATGCTTCGAACGTTTCGTGAGGTAAATTCATTGTTAACATCAACACCCCTTTTTCAGTACCAAAAACCTTCTTGTAATTTAATAATTCTTCTTTTAAGGTAATAGTAATACAGTATAAACAGAATATATATATGGAACAACCTTTACAGGTTAACAAAGTGGTAAGAATAATTAGTAAATGAACTGAAAGAGAACAAATTCAAGTCAAATATGCAAGTGAAACAAGTTACATTCTCGCTGTCGACAAGACCTTTTGTCAAAGAACAAAAAAAGGTGAGCTGGGCCTGTCGCTATTAGAGCGGGTAAATCTACAAATTTACAATGCTAAAATCGGGGGATCGATTCTTCTCGGTAGGCTCAGCAGGTGGCCCGATGTGGCTTTCTTATAAAAAAAAATCACACATACACAGGTGCCCAGCATTTCAACATCTTTGGTATATGTCCTATTGATCTGTGGTTTGTATAACATTACGTCATTATAAGTCTGGTGATATGTTTTTTATTCATCTTTCTTTGCTGGTCATATATTCTAGTTAGTATGTTTGTTTGTAGTTACGCACAGAATTACAGAATAGGCTACTAGTAATAACTGATATAAATAGTTTTAAAAGTGTCTTTTACGACATTTCTAGTAGACATGACGAGCTCTGTCACTGAACTTTCGACGTCATCAGCAAGGATACGAGACGAAAGGAATATACGATTGAAAAATATAAATATATTTCTGTTCTTTCATTAATTGAAGACTTTCTTATTATGTTTTCACAATATTTCTGTGCATATTTCAATTATAATACTTGTCGTTCAAGAGATGATCGTATGAAGGTGCCTCAGTTTCTAATTAAGAAATGCTAATTAAAACTGGAAAAAAAGGTATTTTATTCACATCCGAACAACCAAAAATTAACAGAGTAAAATTGTTTAAAACTGAGTTAATGAAATATTGTTTAAAAAGGAATAAAGAGGAATAAGTGTTTAAATAAAACACAAAACAAAGTGATGTTTGTTTGTCTGCTGCATACATATATATATATATTCTGTTTCAGCATTAGAAATACGTGAGGACATAGATACCGTCCTAGAACCAGGAATGGTGATTTCCATGGAGCCAATGATAACAATTCCAGAAGGACAACCTGGAGCTGGAGGCTACCGAGAACATGACATTCTCGTCATTACAGACAGGGGTACAGAAAATATCACACATTTTCCAGTTGGCCCGGAACACAACGTTATCAAAAAATGAAATATATTTGTGGTAGTTCAATTATATTTTTATAATCAGTTGAAAAGTGTGCTCCAAATATTTTACTGTTTTACTGATTTCGGGAAACTGAAAACTCCTACAAAGAGCTACAAGACCTAGAACAAAATATTAGCCGAGTCTTTGTGACTAAATAAAATAGTTTTTGAATAAAATGTTTTGCCTCAAGCTACGTTGTATGATTTTATCATAAGGTTTCAATCAACTTATTATGACGAAGAATTTGCAATGGCCAGGTGGTTGAGGCACGTAATATGAGAGTCACAGGTTTGAATCCCAGGTGTACTAAACATGCTCGCCCTTTCAGCTGTGAGGACATTATGATGTAATGGTCAATCCAACTATTCGTTGATAAAATAGTAGCCCAAGATTTGGCGGTGGGTTGTGTTGTATAGAATTAGTTCATTATCTGAATAATCAGTGTATCTCAAAAATCGGGCAACTCTTTTCAATTCGGTTACTTTATCTTTAAAATTCTCAAATGTTTCGTAGAATTTTTTATCCAGTGAAAATACTCTGTCTTAGCACCAGTTTTTCCAAGTGAAATAAACTAAAACCCTTTTTATTATCAGGATAGAATTTCGCAAATACACAAGTCCCTCTTCAACTGGATGAACGAATTATTTGCACAATAAAATAAAACCAAGAGAACTACATTTTCTTGGATATCTGATTTTCAAAAATAAGAACATTTTTTTTAAAATAAGTGTACTTCATGATCACAAAATTCTAATTTATTTAAAGCGTCTTCAGTTATTTCGCTTTAACAAAATATACGTCGAAAAGCGAAAGAAATGATTTTTCTTCTGCAATAAAACTAAAAAGCATATTTTGAAAAATATTTTATAAAGCATTTCTAACTTTTTAATAATATTATAGAAGTTTAGTTTTATACACACAGACAAACATATGACAATGAATTACTTACCTGTTTACCCTTTTGAATTTGTAGTATTTGAACACTTAAAAACTTTTATATATACGTTGAAGAACTAAAAACTCCCAAAGTGAAAAACCTCTGAAGTAAGTTTGAACGTAGTTTCTGGCAACTTGCGACAGCAACTCTTTTAAGGTTCTGCATGGTGCCTTTTTGTTTTAAACACCTGATCCCTGTGAAAAGTAACTTTATGGAATACCAACATTAATGAAATTTATCTAGAATTCTGACTAAGATACATATGAATCTATTGTAAATAATCTATGAATTTAATTCTTGGTGTTTCTGTGTGTGACATGGATCTAGCAAGACCGTTACCTACTGTTGCATGAGATAATTGTACTGCATCCAGTTTCATCTTGAATGCACAAGTTTTCTCATATTCACGTTATCCAGCTTGTTATTAGTCACATGCAGAGAGAGAAAGAACTGTGAAATATATTTTTTTCCATTTCAAGTAAGATTCGTTTCTTACTTGAATGTGTGCAGCGCTGCAAGAATCCTCAGAACTGTTTTGTCTCGAGGTCAGATTTTCACAAGGAACAGAAGCAGCCGTTCTTAATATGTGGTTCGGGAAAGGCTTCCTAATTATTGAACGGCAGCAGAAGTGTATAAATCTCACAATGATTCTCCGAAATCAAAACCTGAATCTCAGATGGTCCAAAACATATTGGTTTAAAATATACTGATCAAGGTTCATCAGAGACTTTTCACTTATTGTGTATTACTTCTACGTGTTAAGATAATCGTGAGATGAAGAAGTATTTGCGGTTAACAAGTCGTGGATCACGAACTTAAAATAAAAATGTTCTTTGTTTTCATCATAATTCATGAAATCAAAAGAAATGTTGATTGTTAGACCTTCTTTACTTGTTTTAGACAAGAACATCTGTTACAGAAAGATTTAAATTTGTATGATAAATTTTATTCACATTTGAAAAATGTATATTTTCCTCATAATTTTAACGATTAGAGATTCGTTTTATAATTTGTAATAGAACCTTTATTAAGATTGTAGAGAATTGGTGTTAGTTCTGTACAATATACACAGCTAAAGGAAAAATGTTTATTACAATTAAAACCACAACAGAAAAAGTTATTGATTAGGTTTTTGTCCAGAACAATCCTGATTATTGTTTGAACTTTCAAAGTAATCATTCTTCATATCTTGGAGATAACTGACTGGCTCACAATAAGAGTCAGAGGTTGCGTATTGGCTGATACATCAAGTCATACAAGATACTAACTGCCTTTTTTAGTAAACATCCGTAAGTTCAAAAGAGAAATGGCCAAGGAAAAATCAGAAATGCTTTCTTTTCATTTATCTTGCTTACTTGGTTTTTCCACAATTATATCCCGCGGGTTTGTTCCTGTGAAAGAGGTTTTGGTAACATAGAATACTCTGCTGAAAGGCGTGCACCACTACAAGGTGTGTAGATCATCATTTGGCCAATCAAAACGATATTGCATCATATACAGTTTGCACTGTTGGGTGCCTTCTACAGCAGTTTACTTGTAAACTATAGTCGGTTAGTTATATTTATAATTTTACTCCTTGTGTTGTTTTAGATTGTGTATAAACTAAGGTGTAGGTAACAAACTGAAAGTATATATTCATTATACAAGGTAAATGTCATTTAGTCATATGGAGAACAACATCCAGCTTCTAGACATGGGTGCATATTAACAAATAGCGAGGTCAGTATTAAATTTTATGTCTGGTTGCTGTATAAATACACCTTTCACTTTGGAACCATCATTGTAATACAAGAACGATAAAATCGTACTATTCAATTAGACTAGCTCCCAAGCTGATAGTGGATTTTATTAACTTACTACCATCCCTCTAGCCTGGAGTAGTGACTGAGTAAATACCCTGGAGTAACAGATAAGGTAGCATGTAATTGTGAAACCATATACGAGTTGTTATTCTGGTCAATATATGTTGTACTAACCATTTGTTTGTCAAAACACACATAAAAACCTGTTTTATACAAAAGGATGTGCTTTTGGCATTTATTTCCAAATAGATCAATGCTTTGTTCTGACAAACTCACTTTATTTGATGTAGATTAATGTCTTGTCAAGTTCCAAAAGTTTTTAGGCTTCTAATTATTTAACTGTCCTGGAATGAATTTATGCAAACAAACATTGGTGAAACAGTAAGGTACTCTCAGTGTACTGTATCCGGAATCATAAAACGCCATAAGACTACAGAAAGTCTACTGGTATACATTGAAAAACTTCTGCCTGAGTTGGCTGTCTTTTGGTCAGGTTAACGTATCAAAGTCTAAAGAAATCTTGAAGCATCTTACGACGGTAATGGCGCAAACACATTCATTCTGGAATATTCAGAAGAACAGCGAATAAGAGAGTGGCTAAACAAGGCTATTATATAAGAAAAGTTACCTGCAAAGTAATGGTAACAATAATTCACCACCACCACTCTCTTACTAAGAGAAAAAAGCATGCCATTTGTGGCATGTTATATTTTCATTTGATCTTTGCTTCAAGCTTTGTAAAGTTGATTGTAGGATTCATGCTGATCGTTTACTTCGAGAAGAGATATAGAGAGACTGTCTTTTCCATAAGAAGCACACAGGAGGTGGTGCAGTTCATGTTTGAGTAGTTATTTGTTATGATGGAAAACCTGCTCTTTATATGCAAACATCAATATTGCCTCCAATAGGCATCACATGGTGGCAACATTTTTGCAATATGCAAGAATAAGGTTTTGCAATAACGTTGTGTTTCAGGATAAAAATGCAATTGGTCACAGTGAAAATATTGTAGAGATTTATATCGTCAAACTTACAATCTTATTCAGAGCTATTGTACAAAACTGAGCAGTGAAATGGTTAACCATGATCGTAAACCAGTTAATCCGACCTATCCAGATAGTTAATGTGCTTGAATCGCTATCTGAGGTTTGCGGATTGGGATCCCCGTCTCAAATATGCTTGCTCTTTCATCCGTGATAACGTCATAATGTGATAATAAATCTAACTCTTCGTTCCTAAAAGGATAGCCCAAGAGTTGGTAGTGGGTGGTTATGACTTGTTGCTTTCCTTCTAATGTCTCACTGCTAAATTAGGAATGTCTAGCGCAGATATCTTTCGGGTAATTTTGTATGAAATTAAAAACAATCCAATTCAATCTAAACCAGCTTTTTTAAGATAAATTACAGCACTCTCTAATAATAAAATAGGATGACATAAGGCGGATTACATCAATAACTTCACCGACAAAAGCTACGTCGTTTTGCGCAGGGTTTTGGAATACAAGGAGGACCAACCAAGTACTGAATGTTGAATGTGAAGCGATAATAATGACGCTATTTGTTTAGAAGTATGCAAACATTTTGATCTAGATTGAAATTCAAAATTAAGGACGACAATATTCAAATAATATTTTGTATAGCTCTCCACGTTCTCGTTTTCTGTAAACAACTGATTTTTGTGAGGATGCATTTTGTAGAGTTTATAAAAGTTAGTACCTTATCATAAATTGAATTATTCAACAATAGTAAATTTTATCTAATAAAACATAATGTGCTTGTAATGGAGATCAAGGCAAGCTTGCAAGATGTAATGACTCTAACAATGCATTGCCACGTTACTATTTTTAGCCCCTAATACTATTCTCTTGTATAAATGATTCAGTAATGTTACACATAAACGAAATTATTTTAAAAAGAAACTCACAATTATAAGAACCTTAAAATATTAGTTATATACGTTTTTTTTTAAGCCGACATAATTTACATAATTTCATCACACTTTCGTTATTTCCGCCACTGCAGTTGTACGGATGTTTTCGTCCCCTTCGGGTGGGTGTGTTTGTCAGCACGTTTTATCAAAAATGGCCGAATGCATTTTGATGAAAGTTCTTATAAATTTGAAGTGATTAGAAGTCATAAAATACAATAAAATTCACTATTTTTAACAACGGTGACTAAATTAACACGCTATATTTGCTCTAAAACTCAGTCAAAAAGGTTTGAATTTTGATTAAACTTGTTGAACGTATGTCAAATATTTTTCCTCATTATTTTTCCTAAAATCATCCGTGTTTGTTGATTATGACAGACACACAGAAAGATTTCAATATGTTTTGAGAGCCGAAAATAATGAACGTTGCATGCCTTAGTTTCTCTCTTTACTGACAACCCTTTAGTTTAAGAAATTGTAGGAATACTTAATACATGAAAAATGTATGTTTTATTTATTCAGGACCCCATCAAGAAATGTACGACCCAAACATAACAAAAGAAAATATTAAGGAATATGCTTTAATTTTTTAATGAAATTAAAATGCAAACACAGATTAAATTATAAAAATGTAAATTGAACGAGAATTAAAATTGGAAGACTAACAGTAAAGCTGTTTTAAACACAAGATATGATTGAAATTTACATTTAATTTATAATTGTAATTTGAAGCTTTTCTACACAGCTCCTAGTAAAATAACAAGTATAAATAACACTAAAATAAAACACAATTAAACAGAATAATTCGGAGATAAATATAAAAAAAGAATTTTTTTAAAAGTTTTCTCATTTAAATAATAAAGAGATAATTTACTCGAATTAGTTCACCGGTATCGCGGAAAATCCTTTTCTTATTCCTACAACTTCTTCAATCCAAAGTATATTAAGTTTTTCCAAGTTACCTAAACAGCCTGCAAGATAATGTATACTTTACAAAGCAATATAGATTTATATATCAAAAAGCAATACTATGAAAATCTTGAACGCACTTTATCTTTACAATAAGAGAATGGTTCTAGCCTACAAACACGTTCCACCAATGGCGGACTTCGCCTCGAGCTGCATAAGCAAAAACATCAGGCTTTTCATTATGAAGGACTTTGAAACAAGGTTAAGATATTTTTGCTTTATGTGAAGATAGGATTGTTAGGCATATGGTCTCAACAGGTCTAAGTCCACTCCTGCGATGTACTTCTAATCATATATAGCGACAAATCTCAAGTTATATTAATGGTTTGATTTCTTTTGAATTTCAATCAAAGCTACATGAAAGATATCTGCAATATCCACCCCTAATATAGTGGACCAACGTGTCCAGGCGGTTAAGGCGCTCGACTCATTATTTAAGGGGCGCGGGTTCGAATCTCTGTCACACCAAAAATGCTATCCCTTTCGGCCGTGGGGACATTATAAAAATACGATCAATCCCGATATTCGTTGGTATAAGAGTGGCCCAAGAGATGGCAGAGTATGGTGATTACCAGTTACCTTACCTAATTTTATGTAAAATTAGAAAACAAATAACCCCTAATTTAGTAATGATAAACTAGTGGGAAGGCGGACAGCCAAACCACCTACATCGAACCTTTGGGTTACATTCGTACCAAGTATGTGTCAGATTAACAGTAATATTACAATACCTCAACGGCTGAAAGAGCAAACAAGTTCGATGTGGCAAGAATTGGATCCCGTGACCCTCAGATTTGGAATAGCGCGCTTTAAACACCAGACCGTTTCGTAATGGACTAAAGAACTGTAGTTAAATTACGCGATGAAAGACTAGCAAATTTTAAATCACTAAACTGAAAACGACTGTCGTTCTCAGAAGATAACGTGTCAAACCAAGTGTTTAAATGCAATTATAGTGTAGTTTTTATCTTTCTTACATAGCCCAGCATAGCCAAGCATGTTAAGGCGTGCGACTCGTAATCTAAGCGTTGCAGGTTCGTATCTCTATCGCACCAAACATGCTCGCCTTTTCAGCCCCGGAGGCATTATAATCTGACGATCAATTCCATTATTCGCTGGTAAAAGAGTAGCCCAATGGCGGTGGGTGGTGATAATTAAGGACGGCTAGCGCAGATAATCCTCTTACAGCTTTCATAACTCTCGAGTAGCTTTGTGCGAAATTTAAAAACAAACTTTTCTCATACACATTTAATTTTGAAAAAATGAATTAGAGCTAGGATAGAAATTAAGAAGACATTTTATTACAAATAAGGAGTTTAAATGAAATATTTTAATCTTGTGATAAAAGACATTTAGCCGCCATTGTTTCCATTAACAACGAGTATTGAATATCTACAAAACATGTTCAATAGCAAATAGTTTTATTTCTGGTTTTTTTTTCCAGTTTATGGTAGATCGGAGATTTGTGAATGCTTGTCTCTCTTGATCTGTCTGTCTGAAATGTGTCGATCATTCGAGACGACCGTGTGACAACTTGTCTTTAAATCACTAATTCTTACAAATCACTTGTTAACTGAGTAATTTTACTCTACACCAAACTTCGACATATAAAATGTATTTAAATGCTTTATTGATAATCACTGGGAGGGTATGGGAACAAATCGTTATTGCTAGTTATATATTTAAAATATATTTGAATGAACGAATGGAATTAGAATTCAGAATTTTGGAATTTCGCGCAAAGCTACTCGAGGGCTAACTTTGCTAGCCGTCCCCAATTTAGCAGTGTAAGACTAGAGGAAAAGAAGCTAGTCATCGCCACCCACCGCCAACTCTAGGGGTACTCTTTTACCAAGGAATAGTGGGATTGGCAGAAACATTATAACGCCCCCACGGCTGAAAAGGCGAGCATATTTGGTGTGACGGTGATGTGAACTTGCGACCCTCATGTTACGAGTCGCACGCTTTTACTCACCTGGTCATGCCGGGCATTTGAATGAATGAATGGAAATACATTATTTTCATGTTTTTTATTATACTTTACTTTTATTCCTTAAATACTTACTACATGTGGATATTTGAGTATACGTGGATGTTATGCCTCTTCCAGTGTGCACTTTAATCAAACTTAAGCACATATCTTACACATTGAACTCATCTACCTGGATAGAATGTATATTCTTCAGGGTTAAAGTGCATGCTTATTTGTGAAGTCACTGTTTTGTTTTCAGTAACGTCAACTCCAAGTATTGTCTTATTTTCAAGTGTTGGACTTATAAGGTTATGTGTTTTCGGCATATTCAGCAAGACAATTATTATTATTATTATTTAATTTGACTGATATATAATTATCACTCTGATTTTCTTTTTAACTTTATTTATCTACTATATGCCCCCCAGTGGCTCAGCGGTATGTCTGCGGACTTACACGCTAAAATCCGCGTTTCGATACCCGTGGTGGGCAGAGCACAGATAGCCCATTGTGTAGCTTTGTGCTTAATTTAAAACAACAATCTACTATTTCGTTTATCCGATCACGTTTCCAACTGAGGAATACTGGTTCTAGTATGTATAGAAAATGAACAGGCAATTTTTGTGGAAATGACCTCAAACTTCAGACATTTTGCTATTGACACATGAAACCTAGAAATCACACTCATCAAAATTATTAAAAAAATATTATAAAACCAGAAAATTATTATTCGTTTTAAGCTTTTTTCTGAAGTTTCTATGAAACATTTGAAAACCTCCAATCATTGTAACGTTTTATTAGATATTTGTGAAATAGACTACTTTTTTCATTATATTCATTAAATGATGAGATATAAATGCATCCAGCGTTAGTGCGCCTTACGTACATCTGTGGGTCCAACATTCCTGTCTCGTTATCGTAGAATAAATAGAAAGAAATTAAATATCGTTCTGCAATTTGAAGTTGTAGGTATATTGTAAGACTACTGGTCAAATCTTATCACTGAACCAAACAAAAGACATAAAGCTTTGCTGTGAATTCGGCTCTTTAGCTCCTTTTCCTTTAATCTATTAGTTCAAAAATGAGAATAAATATGAGTAAATAAAATAATAAACAAAAACCTTTTTGTAGCTTTTCGTGAAATTATGAGCAAAGGTTTCCAGGTTGTATTGAATGAGAAATCTCAGCGAAGAACGAGACAAATGTTATTTAAGTGCCTTTACTACAGATTTCCAATTGAAATATCATACTGAAAGCGCTAACATTGCAGTTTCGAACACCAATCTTATATTAAAAAAGTTTTTAACTATAAAATGCTTCATGTTGATGTTGTTCATTGTTTGTTACGTGGAATCTTACTTTGGTTTTGTTACTTTTATCAGTCGATAAACCAGTTTTTTTTGTTTGATTAATATGACTCCAAAGTTAAAAGGTATCTCAGAACACCTGGTGTGAGTAGGAATACTTTTATTGATAACCAGAGAACAACAAGCTGTTCTGGGATCTCTCCACCCCCAAAAATGTGAAAAATATTGGAAGAAAAATTTTTTCTTCAATTAATTGAAAAATTAAACTAGAGGTATAATTCTAATCTTTAATTATGCCATTGATTAGACGTTCACGGAATTTTAATACAATATGAGGATTTTTTTAATTTGTATTTAACCAAAGTTAGTGGTAATTCGTAGATGAAATAAAATTACAATGTTGGTAGTGGTTGTTACGATCTGGTGGGAGATAATCCGTCACTGTTGATTGCATTCTTCATGTATTACTGTTTAGCCTGCAGGAGTCCCACAGTTTTTGCTTTTAATTGCAATGGCTTCCTTTTTCTTGGTATTTTCTCCTGGTGTGCAATTTTAATGCAAGTCTATGTTCTATAAGAATTAATTTTAAGTGTGAGAGCCGACTACGGTCTAGTATCAAATTGTGAACTATTGGTGCAGATTTCGAGACGTAATGCTGCAAATAAACTTTGCGCTCTTAGCTGTGACATTTAAGATCCATTTTTTTTAATTTAAATGGAAGAGAATGCCTTTGGATGTCAGTTTTTGGTCAGTTATTGAACAATTGGAGACAGTTTGTACCTTAGTTCAAGAAGGTTTCTGAACTGATCGCTTAGCTGATGTGTATAAAAGATGTCATCCATGTTGAAAAATTCCAGTTTTAACCGGTGAGCCTGTAAGACATGTATGGAGAATCTCAGTAACACTTAATGGGATTAATCAGTATTGATGGTATTTTCGTTCAAGTTTTGTAACCCTGTAGTCATAAATAGTTTGTGGTATATTTTAGAGCCTAATAAAGCACTGCTGTTACTTGAGGGTAAGTTTATAGCCACGTAATATTACTGGGAAGAAGGCGGGGGAGGGGGTAGGCAAATGTAGAATACCATTATAATTTTCGTATGTCATGCTCTTACAGTTGATCGATATGTAATTATACACATGACTTGCACGTGTTGTTGTAAGGTTAGTGACATTCCAGACGGTTTGGTTTGGCGTATCGAAAGGTCCACTTTCCAGAGATTTCTACTCAGCGACCATTTGTAAGATGGGTGTGTTCATAGCTCGCACAACGTACGTCTCAAGTCAGCTTGCGAGTGAACTGGATTTCCCAATTCTGTATACCACTGTGTAAGTTAAAGTACTGGTT
This sequence comes from Carcinoscorpius rotundicauda, assembly GCA_011833715.1. Taxonomy (NCBI): domain Eukaryota; kingdom Metazoa; phylum Arthropoda; class Merostomata; order Xiphosura; family Limulidae; genus Carcinoscorpius; species Carcinoscorpius rotundicauda. The sequence continues at coordinate 146,179,972 of CM022391.1, read as the reverse complement.
TGCAAACGTTCCTATCAGTATTTTATGGTATATTGGTCTATATTTAAATGTGATTCTCATTTTGATACCAGTGTGTACATTGCAGTACCAGTTTGTACTCGAATGGTTATAACACGTATTTATGCCACCGTGTATGTTACTTCCGGACGTCATTATGTGAATGAAATCAGACGTGAATATTATTGTGATTCTAATGTATTTAGTTTTTTAAGTAGATTTTCATCATTACGAAATTATGTCAGGAAGAGTGAACGAGCGAACTCCTTTCAGTGGAAGTTGAATGAGCTGATGATAAACTATGAGCAGAACGTGGTGACTTTCAAAGTTCCAATCTTTATTTTATGATTTATTACGCATACATTACATTTTTGATAGTTAAAGAACACGTTCAATGATTCTATGCAGAAATATAAAAGGAAAGATATAAGGGAAAACAAAATCGGAAACAGTCGCACACTTAACCTGTTGAGGGCATTTGTAACTTTTTATTTAGTTATTTAATAAAATACTTTTTGATTTTGGTGTGTCTTGCTGTTATAACCTATAGAGTGCTTAATTCTTGTAATTCACAAAATGCGCACATTTTACAACCTCCCACGACAGTACATGTTATGTGACGTCACTTTAGCATTTACTGACTGACTGACTGACAACCCACTTAGTTAAAACAGGTGATCTTTAGTCCTTTTTAGGAAAATTAAGCTCTTGCCCACAATTTCGTACTTTTGTTTTGTTATTATAAATTCTTCTTCACAATAAGAGTGGATTAACTGAACAGGATGTCTTACACATTCATTAACCTTCAGTCTCCTTGAATTTTAGGAGATCATGTGGCAAAGTTTTTTCCTCCCGTGAAACGACATCAGGTTGATAAAATGACGCTGGATATTGCTCTTTTTTATTTACATAATGGATGATAATTATTTGCTTGATTAACTTGAGGGAATTAAGGCCATTCTACATCTTTTAGCTCTTGAGACATCGGCAGTATTTCTACGTAATGTTGATCTCAGGATTTATGTTTCTATATTTTGAAAACAAGTGAAAACTAAAGTTTTGATTAATACATCTCTTGTATTCTATCTGAAAAACAAGAAGTGAATTAAATGTGGAAGAGAAGAATTAGGCCTGGCGTGGCCCTTTCAATCAAGGCAGCGTTTTTATATGACGGTCAATTCCACTATTCGTTGATAAAACAGTAATCTAAGAGTAGGTGGTGGATGGTGATGACTAGCTGCCTTTCCTCTAGTCTTACACTACTAAATTCGGAATGGCTAGCACAGATAGCCCTCGAGTAGCTTTGTGCAAGATTCAAAAAACAAACAGAGAAGAATTAAACAATTAATATCGACATAGTTCTCTTATCATTGGTCTACTCTTGTCGTTAACCGAGGACAACAGTGAACTACACTTACATTGTAGTATTCCTTGAATACAGAGCAAGTATGAGCGTATGCAAGAACTGAAGTAACTAAAACCTCGACTTCAATTTGATAAATACTTCTGACGTATTAGGAAACGTATAGTTGAGCCAAGGCACTTTAACAAAAATCTCGTAACTTTTATCCTCAATTTTGTGACACTCGTCTGATGTGATAGCTCATAACATTTTCATACTGACGGTAAAATTTTAAGATGACTCCAACAGCTTTACTTTTTAATCCTGTAAGTATACGAGGCTTGAGATATTGTTATTTAGTAAGAGGATGCACAGAGAGTCCTGGGGTTTTTAACTGGAAATAGAGTTCGAAACATCCTTGTCACTTTTAATTGTGGTTGTATTATAAGATTGACAACCGACCTCTTAGAATGGATGATGGTTTGTAGAGCGCTGGTGTCTGCTGCCCACCATGTGGCCAGTGGTCCAAATGTATTTACAGTTTTAGATAGGTTTAATAACGTTGTCATTAAATACAAATTACACCAGTAGGTAACGTTACTTTCTAGTGAAAGTAGAATACATATGAAGTACGAAACAAATTAAATATGTAAGTTTTATGGAGCAAAAAAAATTAATTGGACTAGTTTATGTTAAAGTTGGCAACCATGTATTAACGATTCTTAAAGTGTTTATTTTTTTAATTTTCTTTTGAGACTTTACGATTTCTTTCGGAGTTTGCGTGTACTTAGTTACTTAATAAAATAATGTAATTTGTTATCAGAAAGTGAGAATACTTAATTATATCAGCATTAATAATATTTACAATGAGTAAAAGGAGAATGTTTGTTTAAAAAGGTTTAGTTCGGTCTCTTAGAACTAAAAAGAAAATATATGAATTGGATGCTTTTCCCTCTAGTGGTGCTTTTGAAACAGCTTTGAACATGTAAGCTGCTGTTTGTTAATTTTAAGTATTGTAGATATAATTACGGATAAGACAAAAGCATGAAAATTAGCACAAACTCATTTTCAGGCTTGTAAAACATTTATAATTGGTAGCACTTTCTACTAAAAATATAAGGAGATATAAAAAAACAATATCTATAAAATGACAGATGTATCGAAACTGTGTTATATACCATACTGTTAGTTTTTTTCAAATTTGATGAAGCTATTAATACTGAATTTTCTGTGTTTTAATTAAATGTTGTTTGAGATCAAAAAGTACAGACAGCTAAACTTTCGATATATATTTAAGCATATTCAACAGACTGACCCACCCGATCTTTACAAAACTTACTTAGAGCCCCTTGTCTTCCCAAAAAGAGTGGCATTGTATCCGCTTTTGCATTGTATGCTCTAGAGGATGTTTGTGTAAAGTGTGACGCTTTTGTCGTCTGTGTTTATAATTTTTACAAAAAAACAGTACCTAATTAAGAAGTGTAAATTCGAAGTGTTTTTAGTGATCAGTTTTGTAACCAGACATTTATCTATGTAATTGTAAATCATTTTCGTGAATTGCGTCGTTAAGTAAAATGTTATCTTATTCAAAGATCATGTATGGGGAGTTATTACCTTGAATATAATGTGATGAAAATTGTTGAAGAGTTGCAGCTAGCGATATGAGTTGATAATCTGCCTGCACTCAAACGAGAATCACAAAAAAGAAACATCGAGTTTCTAGGTAAAACGCTAACAATTTCTGTAAACAAACTATGTATTTTAGTGAATCCAGTTGCTTACTGGTGCCTGCGATGTGTTTAACTAATTATCATACTTGTGAATTATTAAAGTTAGTAAATGGGTCAGCTGGGAGAAAAAGATTAAGTTACTTTCAGAAACTGTAAAGTCCTCTAGTGAGAAAAATGACGTGCGTCTCTCCTACTCTCTGTTATGAACACCCTAAAATTTGTTCTGTGGTAACCTGTCTGAGAAAGATTTCGAATGCGGCAAAATGGAGCTGGACTCTGTGCCATAGTAGAGACTATACATTTAACGAAAGGGTTTGCTTTTGTTTTGTTTTGAATTTCGCTATTCAAGGGCTATCTGCACTAGTCGTCCTTAATTTAGCAGTGTAAGACTAGAGAAAAGGCAGTTAGTCATCACCACCCATCGCCAACTCTTAAGCTACTCTTTTACCAACGAATAATGAGATTGACTGAAACTTCGAACTGTCCATCAATGAAGGTATAGAATGTCTTCGTAAATGTAGTAGTGACTGGTGTGAATTCAGTGAAATTAAACAATTTCTATTTTTTGAGATTTATTAATGTTCTTGGTCGAATATCGGAAGGTTTTGATTAAGAAGCGTTAATCACAGTTATAGCTCCCGAGTATGCGACTATAGCAAACTAGTGATATATACTGTCTTTTGGCTCATTACATTGGTTACATTCATATATAGGCGTGAAGAGAGTTTCTCGAAATGCTAGTCTGCACAACAATATTGACTATTCACCAGTGTTTACGTACACGCATATACTGTTGATTCTCACACTTGAAGCAGGTAGCTAAGTATCGTTTAGTCTCCAGTAGGCCCTAACTGACTACTTTAGAATGTGTGTTTGTGTTTTCTACAGCAAAGCAACATCAGGTTATTCGCTGCGTCCACCGATGGGAATCGTACTCCTGGTTTTAGCGTTGTAAATCCGTAGATTTACCGCTGTACAAGCGGGAGACTACTCAAAGATGAATCCACCGATCACGATTACTTGTTCGTTTAAACTAACGATGCCAAAGGTACACAAAACGCTTAACAACCAACTCAGTAACCTTGTGGTTCAGGCATAGCCATACCTAATTTCGAAAGTGGAGATAAGGAGGCAGCACCAGCTGCAAAATCAAATAAACTTAACTGAAGTGAGGGATAACTCTTAACACTCCATAATCTGACATGACGAAGCGCAATTGATAACAATACGTTTCGTGCCCAGGCGTACGATTCCTGTCGGTAGACTCTTAGGATAACCTGATGTGGCTTTGCTATAGAAAATACATACACACATCCTAGAGTAGTCAGTTAGGGCGTAATGTTGGTCATTGGGCACCCGCCCATGTCCATTTTTGATACAAAATGAAAACTTTTAAAGCACAAAGAAATCTAAACTCAGGTGAATAAATATAACTGTAAACAGTGAACCGTAGTTTATTTTCAATTTCACGCAAACCTACACGAGGATAAACTGACCCACTCGTACATAATATAACAGTGAAAGATTAGAGGGAAGATAGCTAGTCATCAACAACTGCGACTTACTCTGGGGCTACTCTTTGAACAATGAAAACTGTGTTTGATCGTCACATTATAGCATTCCCATGGCTGACCAGAGAGAATAACTGAAACTCAAATGAAAATTACTTAAGAACAAGGAAAATTATTTGAAATCACAGAATGCCGAAACGTAGATAACAGAAACTATTTTAAAATGGTATGTGTCTATGGTCTTTAAATATAACGTAAAATTAATGAAAATGCATATCATTATTCTGTGTTGTAAATCATTAGACAGATGTTTTTCAGGTGCTTGGAATTTGTCTAAAAGCGGGAATCATTAGCAATCGGTACAATCCTGAGCTGAGAAGAAAGAAAACTGCAAAAGGAAATATAAGAGCTAGTAAACCGTATCATTCGCTTTAACTTTAAGCTTGAACGTTTTCTACTCTGTCACACCCAACAGCAAAATAGATGGTGCGTCATATTTGAACAGATTTCATGTCGCTGAAAAAGGCGCTTATGTGCTCTATTTGAGGGAAGAATTTTGTTTGTTTTTTAATTTAGTGCAAAGCTGCAAGAGGATTATCCCTAATTTAGCAGTGAAAGATTAGACGGAAGGCAGCTAGACATCACCACCTACCCCCAATTTTACCAATGAATAGTGGGATTGACCGTCACTACATTATAATGTCCCCACAGCTGAAAGGACGAGCATGTTTGGTGCAACGGGGATTCGAACCCGTGACCCTCATATAATGTGGCGAGTGCCTCAGCCACCTGCCGGACCCTTCGTCATGATAAGTTGGATAAAACTCCTCTTTACGTAACTTACGATAAAACCTAAAATCGTACAACACAACTGAAAACAAAACATTTTAGAAAAGGCTTTTTATTTAGTCACAAAGACTCAGCTCACAATTTGTTCCAAATCTTGTAGCCCTTTGTGGGGGTCTTCAGCTCCCCGAAAAACAAATCAGCAAAAATAGTAAAACATTAGAAGCACACGTTTCAACTTATTATAAAAATATAATTGAACTACCACAAATATATTTCATTTTTTGATATCGTTATGTTCTGGTCCAACTGGAAAACGTGTGATATTTTTTGTCCCCCTGTCTGTAATGACAAGAATGTGATGTTCTCGGTAGCTCCAGGTTGTCCTTCTAGAATTGTTATCATTGGCTCCATGCAAATCACTATTCCTGGTTGTAGAACGGTATTTATATCCATTTTTTCCAGTTTTAATTAGCATTTCTTAATTAGAAACTGAGACGCCTTCATACGATCGTCTCTTGAACGATAAGTATTATAATTGAAACATGTACAGAAATATTGTGAAAGCATAATCATAAAGTGATCAAATAACGAAAGAAGAGGAATATATTTATATGTTTAGCGAATAAATTAATTTCAATCGTATATTCCTTTCGTCTCGTATACCTGCTGATGACGTCTTAAGTTCAGTCACAGAGCCAGTCAGACTAGAATATGTCACAATTTATATCAGACATTACTAATAGCCTATTCTGTAATTCTGTGCGTAACTACAAACAAACAAACTTACTAGAATATAAGACCAGCAAAGAAAGATGAATAAAAAAACATATCGCCAGACTTATTATGACGTAATGTTACACAAACCACAGATCAATAGGACATATACCAAAGATGTTGAAATGCTGGGCACCTGTGTATGTGTGATTTTTTATAACAAAGCCACATCGGGCCACATTCTAAGCCTACCGAGGAGAATCGATCGCCTGATTTTAGCATTGTAAACTGGAAGACTTACCCGCTCTACAAGCGGCAGGACCAGCTCACCAGACGAACTTTGTTATTTGACAAAAGGTCTTGTCGACAGCGAGAATGTGACTTGCTTCACTTCCATATTTGACTTGAATTTGTTCTCTTTCAGTTCATTTACTAATTATTCTTACCACTTTGTTAACCTGTAAAGGTTGTTCCATATATATATTCTATTTATACTGTATTACTATTTACCTTCAAAGAAGAATAAATTAAATTACAAGATGTGTAACGAAAGTATCTGTACCTGTCTGTCTGTCTAATTCAGACTTTCATGTTGATGTTTATGTTATTTTTTCCCATATTTTCTAACGCTAACACCTATAGTGATAAATAAACAATAAGTAAAGTACACCTCTTTACAATTCGGTTACTTTATCTTTGTAAATTTTCAGATGTTCCATAGAATTTTATATCCAGTGAAAATACTCTGTCTTAGCACCAGTTTTCTCAAGTGAAATAAACTAAAACCTTTCTTATTATTAAGAACTTGAGTTTAACTTTGATAGTACAGATTACAGGCTAGAATAAAGTAAATTTGTCGGTGAACTTTAGATCCTAAAATTCATGGTTCATGTCTGGTTGCTGTAAAAAATGCACTCATGTTTAGACTTCTAGCTACTAATTATTGGTTTTTGCGAATGTTTCTAAAGTCAAAAAGTGACGAGATGTATGACATCATTCTCGTCCTGACATGTTACACTCTAATCAATACACAAAAAATTTTAAACGCCATTTATACAATTCGTTTATGAGACGCCATATCTATTGGTGAATGATACCTCAAATGATGAAACATGGACTATTAATGGGTGTTTGATGAACCTTCCAACCAATCATAAACTTTAACAGAATTACATTGAAACTTCTTGGGTGATATTTCCTTTCAGTGTACGTTTTTGTTTGCTTCTTTAAGTTATAGTCTCACTTAAGGCTACTCTTCTTTCCATTTCATGTTTTTTTCTTTAACATTCCTCCGCCAACCATTGATATCAATAGTGTCTCCCTTTTATGGCTGTGATATCGAATGTAAAGAATCAACTTACAACAAGAGCCTAGATCGTCAGCGCAAAGACTACATGATATAATATTCACCTTAATAATTTTGGAAAAGGTTCAGAAGCCATTTAACTACTCGCCTTTTTCAAAATCTTCTCTTCAGCCTCGTCTTCTGTAAAAACAGTTAAAAAAAACAGAAAAAATGTTAGTAGTAATACATAAGAATTGAAGTTATCTCAATGAAGGAATATGGTCGTGGTTAGAAAGAAATTGTCGAATATGTTTGTCACCCTACCTTTAATCTCTCAACTACAAGGAGCCACGGGTGTGCAATAGGAGTAATAGTCAAATCCCTCTACACATTATTGTGCCCCTTGACTGGATAGCGTGTATTGCTGACTAGCTGCTTTTCTTCTATTGTTTCATTTAAAAATTAAGATTGGCCAGGAAATGTACTGTGGATGATATAGGCTTGTCTGTATTGTGATATATAATAGGGTGGAAACTGGGGGTACGTAGACCCAGCTGCACTCAGTAACTCGTCATAATTTCAAAGACAAATTAGTAGTAGAGATTAACATTTACACTTTGAAAGGTGAAGTAAATTATGTTATAAAAAGTAAAGTCAATTGTAGAAATCCATATTAATTCTCTAAAAGGCAGAAATGCTCCTCCTGCAACAGCAGATGGGCTCTTATAGCCCAATAAAATTTAATACTGACCTCGCTATTTGTTAATATGCACCCATGTCTAGTAGCTGGGTGTTGTTCTCCATATGACCAAATGACATTTACCTTGTATAATGAATATATGCTTTCAGTTTGTTACCCACACCTTAGTTTATACGTAATTTAAAAAAAAAACAAGGAGAAAAATTGTAAATATAACTAACCGACTGTAGTTTACAAGTAAACTGCTGTAGAAGGCACCCAACAGTGCAAACTGTATATGATGCAATATCGTTTTGATTGGCCAAATGATGATCTACACATCCTTGTAGTGGTGCACGCCTTTCAACAGAGTATTCTATTTTACAAAAGCCTCTTTCTGATGAAAAATCCGCGTGATATCTTTGTGGAAAAATCAAGTAAACAAAATAAATGAAACAAAAACATCTTTGCTTTTTCTTTGGCCATTTCTACTTTGAACTTACGGATGTTTACTAAATAAGGGAGTTAAAATCTTGAATAACTTGCTGTATCAGCGAATACATAACCTCTGACTCTTATTGTGAGCCAGTCACTTATCTCAAAGATGTTAATTTTTATAATGTATGATTATATGGAAAGATCAAACAATAATCAGAAATGTTTTCCACAAAAACTAATCAATACGTTTTCTGTTGTGGCTTTAACTAGAATAAACAGTTTTCCTTTAGCTGTGTATATTGTACAGAACTAATTGTAATTCTCTAGAATTCAGTAAAGGTTCTATTACTGGATTAGAGATTCGTTAAAATTATGAGTTAAATATATTTTTTAAAATATAAATAAAATTATTTATACAAATTTAAATCTTTCTGTAACAGATGTTCTTGTCTAAAACAAGAAAATAAGGTCTAACAATAAATATTTCTTTTGATTTCATGAATTATAATGAAAACAAAGAAGATTTTTATTTTAAGTTCGTGATCCACGACTTGTTAACCGAAAATACTTCTTCATCTCGTGATTATCTTAACACGTAGAAGTAATACACAATAAGTGAATAGTCTCTGATAAACCTTGATCAGTATATTTAAAACCAATATGTTTTGGACCACCTGAGTTTCAGGTTTTGATTTCGGAGAATCATTGTAAGATTTATACGCTTCTGCTGCCGTTCAATAATTAGGCAGCCTTTCCAGAACCACATATTAAGAACGGCTGCTTCCGTTCCCTGTGGAAATCTGACCTCCAGACAAAACAGTTCTGAGGTTTCTTGTAGCTCTGGACACATCCCTCAAAGTTAGAAACAAATTTTACTTTAAATGGAAAAATATTTCACAGTTCATTTTCTCTCTATATGTGACTGATAACAAGCTGGATCACTTGAATATGAGAAAACTTGTGCATTCAAGATGCAACTGGATGCAGTACAATGATCTCATGCAACAGTAGGTAACGGTCTTACTGAATCCATGTTACACACAGAAACACCAAGAATTAAATTCATAGATTATTTACAATAAATTCATATGTATCTTAGTTAGAACGATAGATAAATTCCATAAATGTTGGTATTACACAAAGTTAATTTCCACAGGGACCAGGTGTGTAAAAGAAGAAGGCACCATGCAGAACGTAAAAAGAGTTTTTGTTGCTAGTTGCCAAAAACTACGTTCAAACTTTCTTCACAGGTTTTTCACTTTGGGAGTTTCTCGCTCTTCAGCGAATGTGGAAAAGTTTTTAAGTGTTCAAACACTACAGATTCAAATTTGAGAAAAGGTCAGTAATTCACGGTCATATGTGTGTCTGTGTATATAAAACTCAACTTCTATAATGTTATTAAGTTAGAAATGCATTTTTCAAAATGTGCTTTTTAGTTTTATAGCTGAAGAAAAGATTATTTCTTTTGCTTTTCGACGTATATTTTGTTAAAGTGGAATAACTCAAAACGCTTTAAACAAATTAGATTTTTGTGATCACGAAGTATATTTATTTCAAAAATAAATTGCCCTTATTTTTAATAGCAGATGCCCAAGAAAATGTAGTTCTCTTGATTTAATTTTTCTGCAAATAATTCGTTCATCCAGTTGAAGTGGGACTTATGTATTTGAGAAACTCTATTTTAATAATAAAAAGGGTTTTAGCTCATTTCACTTGGGAAAACTGGTGCTAAGACAAAGTATTTTCACTGGATAGAAAATTCTATAAAACATCTGAGAATTTGAAAAGATAAAGTAACCGAATTGTAAAGAGGTGCCCGATTTTTGAGATACATTTATTATTTAGATAATGAATAATTCTAAATAACAGAGAAATTCGTTTTGTACCAGGTTAAAAGGAATGGCCAACTTTCAGAGGATAACATTTATATAAGGTTAATTACACATTGATTAATACTGGCGATCAGGTTTTTGAATATCTTCAGTTTGTTAAGTTTCAAAAATACAACAGTTGTTAGTTTAGTGTGTAGTGGTGGTCGTTAAAGTGACATTATCTCAGACTGTATTGTAATAACAAAGTACAAAAACGATTTTTCTTCTCAGTTGTATCCCAAAGTAACTGAGCTTTAACGAAAAAGAAAAAATAGATTGTGCTCTAGATAAACTTCTCATTATAAACAGTATAACAAACTTTAGTATATCCGTTTCAATTGTTTTAATATATAACTTTAAAACTGGTGGACTGTTATGATGTGTGTTCATGTAAACTAAATGTTTTTAAAACGCAATCGACGAAATAAAACCCTAATTAAATACAAGCTTTCGAAAATACCTGAAACTTTTCATAATATTAGTTGCATTTTTCTCATCAAAAGTATTGTACACCTGGTATAGTTTCTAAAATCGTTTTATTCCAAATAGCCTACAAATTCATCAAACAAGATTCTCTGCAATACTCGAACAGAGAAATGAAACTCAAAAAAGCATAAACCAGTTTCACAACTTGATCGTAATTTGAAGGTCGCGGGTTCGCGCCCGAGTCGTGCCAAACATGCTCGCCCTCCCAGCCTTGGGGACGTTATAAGTGACGGTCAATACCATTATTCGTTGGTATAAGAGTAGCCTAAGAGTTGGCGGTGGGTGGTAATGACTAGCTGCCTTTTCTCTAGTCTTACACTGCTAAATTAGGGACGGCTAGCACAGATAGCCCTCGAGAAGCTTTGTGCGAAATTCCAAAACAAACAAACACAACTTAATTTTTATTCGTGATTCCCTTGAATTTAAGTACTGCTTAAATCGCTGTTACTTGCTTTTAATGAATTTGTGCTGATATTCCTGAGTGATTGACTGCTACTCTTTTTTGAGTACTTCAAAAATTCATCTTCGGTGTTTGGCTTGTGATCTTTCTTTAATCTGTTTAACTTAGTCCATAAATTTTCGAACATATTCATATCAGGTAACTGGCTTGGCCATTCCATAACATCAATTCTTTTGTCTACAAGATAGCTTTTAACGACTCCTCAATAATTGTAAATTTAGCTATAAAAAGTGTTAGTGGCGATTTTCAAAGTAAGATTATCCCAGATAATTGTTTTGTAACAATAGAAAAGAAAAAGTGTTCGTCTTGTTAATTGTGCTTTAAAATAATTAAACCATTCTGTAATGACTTTGACGAAAAAGACATCGAACATATATACATACATGTGACTAGTTTTAATGTTATTTTTAAAAGTGACTAAGTTGAAATTTGTCGGTTTAAAGTCCCAGACATCAACTGTAGAAAATCTGGTCCATATCTAACTCGATACAAATACAATAGTTCCATAAACTAAATAGAATAAATCAGAGAAGAAGAAGTACTGGTCTGCAGTAAATTATTTTTTAAATACCGTCTCCAAATAACTGATTCCAAGGATTTCAAACGGTTCAGGTGTATTTATTTTGAACTGTAAAACTCATTCTACATATTTTCCCAATGTTGTGATTTTAATGTTAAATTTTCAGGTAAAACCAATCTTCTCTAATGACGAGTTTAACAGACGACTTAGATTTTTGGGAAACAAAATGGAGACTGAGGGTATTGGAGGAGTTGTTTTTACGTCCATTCAGAACGTGGCTTATTTCTCTAACTTTGTGTACATCGCCTTTGGAAGACCTTATGGCCTTGTGGTCACTCCACAGCGTAACGTCACAGTATCCGCCTTAACAGATTATTCTCAACCGTGGAGGGTAAGCTACGATGAAAACGTGATTTACACAGACTGGAAACGAGATAATTTTTTTTTGGAGTAAAGAATCTTCTGAAAGATGTTGAAGGAACCACTGGATACAAAGCTGACCATATCTCTGTTCAGAACTATGGGAAGCTATTGAGTGCTTTGCATCTAAACAAGTTGGTGGATATTGGAGAATCTACAGAAAGGATGCGTATGATAAAGTCTCCGGAAGAAATAAAATTAATAAAGGTGAGGACTGAAGACAAATAGCTCTGCAACTGTAAAAAATAGCGATTTAATTTTCTTATTACTACATTACCATTTGCAATACCATTATAATAATTTGATGTTAATTATACATAATGTTCCTAAATAATGTGTAGACGTAACATTTCTTTTTAAATAATTAAAGATAACTTTAAAAATGGTTTGTTAAAACAATACCATTTCAGCATGGTGCTCGCATTGCGAACATAGGTGGAGCTGCAGTAGTCGATGCTGTGGTTGAGGGAGTCCCAAAATACGAGGTTGCTAACCATGCCACTAAAACCATGATTGAAGAAATTACAAAGACATTTCCGTCTATAGATATTAAAGACAATTAAGTGTACTTTATTTATTGTTCATTTATCCCTATAGGTCTTAACATTAGAAAATATGGAGAAAAAAAACATAATTGTCGTTGAAATTTTAGTATAGGTTAATAGTATCAACTCTGTTAAAACTGTGTTTAGGTTTCAAAATTTATGCTATAGTAACCTTTACTTTCTTTTAGCGTGGACATGGTTTCAATCAGGAATCAATACAGATGGTGCTCACAACCCTGTGACATCGCGAAGAGTACAGAAGGGCGACATCTTAAGTCTTAATTGTTTTCCAATGATAAATGGGTAAATATAAAATTAATAACAGGAAAACTTAAGATATTTTGTTAAATAATCGCAGTATTGTTTTAAATTATTTTTTTCTATTATACTAGAGATCTAAGGCTACTTAAAGCCCAAGTTTTTTAGCCATTTTATGTTATGATCAAAACAATATGAATATATACATATAAAATTTGATGGTGCTCGCATTGCTGTTCAAGGTGGAGCTGCAGCTCTGGCTGAGGGTTCCCAGACATAGACATATCGCACAAAAAGAGGAATGCAAAGACCAGCCCCACAACGAAAATAAAAGAAGAGACATTCTAAAAGCCTTATTTATTGATTATTGTTACTAACAGATACGCCATCTTACGGGCTGCTATTTATGTCAATAATTTCCAATTGTAGTATTGATGTTGAACTGAAAAATAAACATGAGGAAAGATCAATATTGTCTAACAAAGATTTTTGCGACGAATTATTGCACGTGAAAGTTTTCGGACGATGCTTGTTTGTCATAGAAAATTTATTCAACTAAAATAATTAATGGAAAGAATCCAAAACTTTCATAAATTTTACTAACATAAACCGCAATAGATGTATATATAACTGATACCGTTTTTGAAAAAAAATTATTGTTTTAGTTTTGTTTGTTTTCTTAAGAAATCTGGTTTCTCAGTACTACATTTAAAAATTACATCAATAGAAATATAATCATATCTTCACGTAAAGTCCTGATGCGTCTGGCATTGGAAAATAGCTAGGGCGCTCATCTTTATATGTGGGGCGTTATAAAGTGACGGTCAATTCCGTTATTCGTTCGTAATCGAGTAGCCCATGAGTTGGCGGTGGGTGAGGATGACTAGCAGTTTTGCTCTAGTCATCGATGAAAATCGTGTTTTTGTTGTGGAAAGAGAACTGTTAATTAACATTATGTTCTGTGGTAAAGAAGTTCTTCTAACAGGATAGTTATTGTCCTAAGTACCTAAATCTTGAATAAACAAATTGTGATTTTTTTTTATTCTTACTTGAAGTGCCATTCAATAGATAGCGCAGAAGTTTGATTACGCACATAGATACTGATATATAAGCTCTTGGAGTACGATTGTTATTTTATTCAGATAAACTTTTACGATTGTTTTATGTTTATTTTTAAACTAATTACAATAACATAAAGGTATTTGACAAGTCGTGGTAAAGTATGTGATTGTACAACACACTGCCTGTCAGGTATTATACAGCATTAGAGAGAACCTTGTTCTTTGACTATGTTTCGGATAAACACCTGAAATACTGGGAAGGTAACATGCGAATTTACAGGAAAGGACTGGAACTGATCAAAGCTGGAAAAAGATGTTCTGACATTGCACTTGAACTAAATGATTTATATGCAGAAGAGGGACTGCTGGATAAAAGGACATTCGGTTACGGCCACTCTTTTGGTGTTATGTGTCACTACTACGGACGAGAGGCAGGTTGGTAACATTTCATCTTGTGTGATACCATCGGTGAACACAATACAAGTTTATATAGATCATTTGTAATTCATAAAGATCTGTATATATATAAATATAAATGCGATGTTCCTAAACATGATTTGATATTACAGAAGTGGGTAGAAAAACTGAAATGTAATTAAAATATTTATTTGTTTTCACACACTTTCATTGATATCGTTTTATTCTCAACTAAAATATTTATCCTTTTAGGTTACGTCAATCATTATGTAAATTTCAAAAAACCCAACAACTCTAACAATTTTGAACACTTTACCAATTATATTATTTATGACATAAAAATTGGAATTTTGAATGTTAAAAATGTGTACCGTCATGTGAGCTGTTTGTCTAGGTGGCTGTGAAAGCTGATGAATTCCGAAGATGGCGTCGTGTCTGGAAACGCCCAAGAGACTTGTTTGGTTGAAGGTAACATACTGTTGAATAGTATGAATAAACTGAGCATACAACGAGCTTTCATGAAAAGAGTACCATTCAACACAGTTTCATGCGTTAGACGCCATTTATAAAATATTCATTTTACCCTACACTGCCCGTTTGGAAGCGGAGAAAAGTAAATACCAGACCCCTTTTTCAGTACCAAAAACCTTCTTGTAATTTAATAATTCTTCTTTTAAGGTAAATAGTAATACAGTATAAACAGAATATATATATGGAACAACCTTTACAGGTTAACAAAGTGGTAAGAATAATTAGTAAATGAACTGAAAGAGAACAAATTCAAGTCAAATAACTTTTGCTGTCGACAAGACCTTTTGTCAAATACCAAAATTCGTCAGATGAGTCTACGAATTTACAATGCTAAAATCAGGGGATTGATAGGCCCAGCAATTCAACATTCTAAGTATATGTCCTATTGATCTGTAGTTTGTGTAACATTACGTCATAATAAGCCTTGCAATATTTTTTATAAGTCTTTCTTTGCTGGTCATATATTCTAGTAAGAATGTTTGTAGTTAAACACAGAATTATAGAATGGGCTATTAGTATTAACTGATATAAATAGTTTTGAAAGTGTCTTGAATGACACATTCCAGCTGACATGACAAGCTTTGTTAGTGAACGTTACCAGCATGAATACGAGACGTAAGAAATATACCATTGAAATTATTTTATTCGCTAAAGATATAAATATATTCCTCTTCTTTCGTTAATTATGCTTTAACAATATTTTTGTCCATGTTTCAATCATAATACTTATCGTTCATGAAGGCGTCTCAGTTTCTAATTAAGAAATGCTAATTAAATTAGAAAAAAGGTATTTTATTCACATCCAAACAACCAAAAATTAACAGAGTAAAATTGTTTAAAACTGAGTTAATGAAATATCGTTTAAAAACTTCAATTAAGTTCAGTAAGAGGAATAAGTAAAAATTAAACACAAAACAAAGTGATGTTTGTTTGTTTGTCTGCTGCACAAGGTACACTGAGTTATATGCATATATATATATATATATATATATATTTCTGTTTCAGCATTAGAACTACGTGAGGACATAGATACCGTCCGAGAGCCAGGAATGGTGATTTCCATGGAGTCAATGATAACAATTCCAGAAGAACAACCTGGAGCTGGAGGCTACCGAGAACATGACATTCTTGTCATTACAGACAGGGGGACAAAAATATCACACGTTTTCCAGTCTGACCGGAACACAACGATATCAAAAAATGAAATATATTTGTGGTAGTTCAATTATATTTTTATAATAAGTTGAAACGTGTGCTTCTAATGTTTTACTATTTTTGCTAATTTGTTTTTCGGGGAGCTGAGGACCTCCAAAAACGGGCTACAAGATCTGGAACAAAATCTTGAACAAATTGTGAGCTGAGTCTTTGTGACTAAATAAAAAGCCTTTTCTAAAATGTTTTGTTTTCAGTTGTGTTGTACGATTTTAGGTTTTATCGTAAGTTACGTAAAGAGGAGTTTTATCCAACTTATCATGACGAAGGGTCCGGCAGGTGGTTGAGGCACTCGCCACATTATATGAGGGTCACCGGTTCGAATCCCCGTTGCACCAAACATGCTCGTCCTTTCAGCTGTGGGGACATTATAATGTAGTGACGGTCAATCCCACTATTCATTGATAAAATTGGGGGTAGGTGGTGATGAGTAGCTGCCTTCCCTCTAATCTTTCACTGCTAAATTAGGGATAATCCTCTTGCAGCTTTGCACTAAATTAAAAACAAACAAAATTCTTCCCTCAAATAGAGCACATAAGCGCCTTTTTCAGCGACATGAAATCTGTTCAAATATGACGCACCATCTATTTTGCTGTTGGGTGTGACAGAGTAGAAAACGTTCAAGCTTAAAGTTAAAGTGAATGATACGGTTTACTAGCTCTTATATTTCCTTTTGCAGTTTTCTTTCTTCTCAGCTCAGGATTGTACCGATTGCTAATGATTCCCGCTTTTAGACAAGTTCCAAGCACCTGAAAAACATCAGTCTAATGATTTACAACACAGAATAATGATATGCATTTTCATTAATTTTATGTTATATATAAAGACCATAAACACATACCATTTTCAAATAGTTTCTGTTATCTACGTTTCGGCATTCTGTGATTTCAAATAATTTTCCATGTTCTTAAGTAATTTTTATTTGAGTTTCAGTTATTCTCTCTACTCAGCCATGGGAATGCTATAATGTGACGATCAAATACAGTTTTCATTGTTCAAAGAGTAGCCCCAGAGTAAGTCGCAGTTGTTGATGACTAGCTATCTTCCCTCTAATCTTTCACTGTTACATTATGTACGAGTGGGTCAGTTTATTCTCGTGTAGATCTGCGAGAAATTGAAAATAAACTACTGTTCACTGTTTACAGTTATATTTATTCACCTGAGTTTAGATTTATTTGTGCTTTAAAAGTTTTCATTTTGTATATCAAAAATGGACATGGGCGTAACCTAATGACTAACATTACACCCTAACTGACTACTCTAGGATGTGTGTATGTATTTTCTATAGCAAAGCCACATCAGGTTATCGTAAGAGTCCACCGACAGGAATCGTACGCCTGGGCTCGAAACGTATTGTTATCAATTGCGCTTCGTCTTGTCAGATTATAGTGTTAAGATTTATCCCTCACTTCAGTTAAGTTTATTTGATTTTGCAGCTGGTGCTGCCTCCTTGTCTGCACTTTCGAAATTAGTTATGGCTATGACTGAACCACAAGGTTACTGAGTTGGTGGTTAGTTTAAACGAACAAGTAATCGTGATCGGTGGATTCATCTTTGAGTAGTCTCCCGCTTGTACAGCGGTAAATCTACGGATTTACAACGCTAAAACCAGGAGTACGATTCCCACCGGTAGACGCAGCGAATAACCTGATGTTGCTTTGCTGTAGAAAACACAAACACACATCCTAAAGTAGTCAGTTAGGGCCTTACTGGAGACTAAACGATACTTAGCTACCTGCTTCAAGTGTGAGAATCAACAGTATATGCGTGTAAGTAAACACTGGTGAATAGTCAATATTGTTATGCAGACTAGCATTTCGAGAAACTCTCTTCACGCCTATATATGAATGTAACCAATGTGATGAGCCGTTGTTGTTTTGAATTAAGCACAAAGCTACACAATGGGCTATCTGTGCTCTGTCCACTACGGGTATCGAAACCCGGATTTTAGCGTGATGAGCCAAAAGACAGTATATTAGGTTGAGGAATAATTCGTGAGCGTTTTTAAATAATTTCGTTCAAGCATTACATGCAAGACTATACAATACTTCAATGCATGAACACATTACACCCAAAACATTGTACATGAATACAATATAAAAGAATAGTACACAATTTATTATGATATTTTATTATGACCATGTTTTGAGCGATGTCGAGCAAGCAAACTGGCGGCAACTGTGATGCGCTGATTTCTATTCATTTCGCTCAAACAGTGTGGCACCCAAGCGCCAAGTTTCTGAGCCTTGCTTATTGAATGTAGGTGGTTCACCACAGTTTTTTTTATCATAATCCATCTGCTCCGCTAATTCTCTAGTCGTCTGACGTGAATTTTCGTGAAGAAGTTGGTTCAATCGCTCTTTATCAAACACAGTTGGTCGACCAGTGTGTGACCCGTCCTTCAGATCGAAATTCCCATTTTTAAAGCGCGAAAACCAACGGCAGGCGGTACTTTCAGGCATTGCTCCTTTGCCATACACAAAACAATCTCACGAGCAGCTTTGGCGGCGTTAACACCTCGATTAAATGCGAAAAGCAGATGGTGTCGAAAATGCTCGATTTTGTCCACTTGACATTCCATTTAATGAGCTGAAAATGAAAGCAAAAATTAAAGAAATATAAAAATCAAACACACCATCTATTAGAGCAAAAAAGTATCTACCAAATGACATGAAATATTTTGCAAAAGCGTTTCATTTATGAATATATTTTTTAACTTGAATAAACGCTTACGAATTATTTCTCAACCCAATATATCACTAGTTTGCTCGAGTCAATATACGCGGGAGCTATAACTGTAATTAATGCCTCTAAACAGAAACCTTCCGATATTCGACCAAGAACATTTATAAATTTCGAAAATTACACTGTTTAGTTTCAGTGAATTCACACCAGACAGTAGTTCGTTTACGAAGACATTCTGTACCTTCATTTATGGACAATTCGAAGTGTGATAAACGAAGAACTCTGTAAAGTGAGTCGTACCGAAATCAGTTCAAAACCAGAAAGAAGAATCGGTTTGTGAGGTTGCGAAACTCTTGAATAAAGATCATTACTCATAATCACCATCATAATAAATGACTTTTATATTTCGTCTGTTGAAATACGTTTGTATTGAAGAAAACAAACCGTTTGTTAACAACTATCATAAATTGGAAACGTATCAACATGTATTTAATTTCTCGGTCTAAATTACAATCTTTCTCACTTTCAGTCTATTTAAAATTATAATACAAAACAAAAAAAGGTTTTCGTGTCTGAAACCTAAATCAGAGTCAAAATTCAATGGAAATTAAATTATAATTCAATTCATATTTATGAGTGCAAACAAGAGATAATCGTGTCTGATTATCATGTGTTTCTTAAATTACCCTACCTCAAACAAAAGGAAAAATATAACAAAAGTGAATTGCTAGATATTTCTAAAGTTTTAAAACTGGAGGTTAAGAAATTGGTGAGGAAAAACGAACGAAAGAATAGTATTATTGAAATGCTATTCAATCATGATTGCTTCTCTGAGGAAGTATTAGTGATATACTCAAGTATTCCCACTTGCTAATCCAGATGAAACTCAAATATACCTTGAATAAGCTCGTTTCGAAACAGAAAGAAAACAAGCTCGTATCGAAGAAGAACAATATCGTTAGAAACGTTTCTAAACAAAAATAAAAATTCATAAAATAATGGAATGGAAAACAGGAAGAAATACATAGAAACTTAAAAGAAGATAAAAAATGAGACAGAATACCAAAGTGAGAGATAGAAAAATAACCAAACTCGAAACGAAAGAATACTGAAAGAAAATAAGAATGAAATACAGAAATTTAAGGGAGGTGAGAAATGAAAAAGAATGTACAGAAGAATTGTAATAAAAATATACATTACAGTAGGGACAGAACAGAAAGTGCACAGCTTAATGTTATAAAGAGTTATACCTTCAAAGTACAGTAAATTTATAACAATTTTAACAGACAAGAATCAACAAACCTCGCCTCTCTCAACATGCACTCAAGAATTTCAACTTTAACACCGTTAATTATGCTACCTCTAAAGTTATAACGATTAAAATTTTTCACACCATTACTCCAACAAGTTACGGAATTTAATAAAACAGTTAAGTACCATCGACTAGTATAAAAAAAATGAACAAATTATGACGGAAAGGTACCATAGGAAACATATCAGGCACAGTGTAAAATAATTTCAAAGTAAAAATGAATTCAAGTACGACAAACACATTTGGAGTATCGCATTAGATGGAAGTTTCTAAAGTAAAATGTTAGAGCCGGGTAAAAACAAAACGTTCACAAAACTTGCCGAAGTGACGGAAATTATGAGTTTCTTTGACGGCGGAACTTAAAGCTGCATATAAAATACTGAAAGCGCAATTTAAGAATTATGGTATTTTTGATCAAATGGCGAAAAACATCGAAACTCTCTGATGAAAGTTAAAAAAAAGATCAGTTAGACAACTATTTACTCAAAATGAAAGAAGAAAACCCCAGAACAGTGGATAGTTCAGTTGCAACATGAAGACGTATTTTGGCCTACAGAGAAATATATTTTGTACAAAAATAAATGATGAATCAATACTATAAATGTCCTCAGCATGTTTTTACTCAGACTCCCTTTAACCTTTTTTTTCAATAGAAAGTTTCTTCCTTTAGCAACATTTTTATTCAAGTATCATCCTAGGAGCCCTCCTTCGAACTTTTTTCCGACAAATCAAAGTCCTTCTTCGGGTAAGGTATCCAAACTGAACACAATTATTCATACTTAGCCTAACCAGTAATCTCTGCAATGAAGTTATAGTCTCTTTATACAATATGCTATATTCCTGTCGACACAACTTAAACTCGTGTTTGTCATGACAATAGCAACTGCCTACTGTTTGGATGGCGCAAGAAACTATTCAACTGGAATACCTAGATTTTTCTTTTCCTAAATAATACTGTTTGGTTATTCCCATCAAAAGTTTACTTATAATTCATATTATAATATCTCACATACATTACCTTGCATTTATTATAATTAAAAGTTATCCGTCATTTACTTTATCAACTCAAGTTTTTTTGTAAACCAGTAGCAACCTCTTCACAACCAGCAAACACGAAAACTTTATCATTACCAGCATATTTGAGTAATTCATTGATTTTTCTTTATCTTTGTCTTTAATGTAAATAAAAAAATAGGCCAAACGAATATTTGCCAGTATAGTTCAACAAATGTAAAATGTCTTTCTTTGGGGGGTCTAACAAACGTTTTGGGGCCCAGCGTGACCAAGCGCGTTAAGGCGTTCGACTCGTAGTCCGAGGGTCGCGAATTCGAATCCCGGTCGCGCCAAACATGCTCGCCCTTTCAGCCGTGATGGCGCTACCATGTTATGATCAATTCTACTATTCGTTACTAAAAGAATAGCCCATGAGTTGGCGGTGGGTGGTGATAACTAGCTGTCTATTCTCAGGTCTTACACTGCAATATTAGGGACGGCTAGCGCAAATAGCCCTCGAGTATCTTTGCGCAAAATTCAAAACAAACAAACAAACGTTTACTAAGCTCGCAACCTCGTTCCTTCGGAAATCTTAGGCATTCAAATTAACGAGGTAAGAAGAAAAATGACAACTTCAAATTGGAGCGTTTTCAAAATGATATATAACCGGGAAAGCCGATTATAAACAACTTCGAAGAAAGTCTACAAGCGTAGGGGTGTTGGTATTTTAGTGTAAAAGAAGAAACAAAGAAGATTTATATACTTTTGATAACTAACAGCACAAAAAGTTTAATCCTAACTTCCCTGCAGAGTTTTAGCGTAGTTTTCATAGTATTCAAGTAAGAAAAATAGTATCATAAATTGATACACATTACACACGAAGTAAGACATTGTCTGTTGTTTTTGAATTTCGCACAAAACTACTCGAGGGCTATCTGTGCTAGCCGTCCCTAATTTAGCAGTGTAACACTAGAGGAAAGGCAACTAGTCATTACCACCCATCGCCAGCTCTTGGGCTACTCTTTTAACAACAAATAGTTGGATTGACTGATACATTAAAACATCACGGCTGAAAGGGCGAGCATGTTTGAGGCGACTGGGATTCAAACCTGCTTCTCTCAGATTACGAGTCAATTGCCTTTACCCACCTGGCCAGGCTAGACCTTCTGATATCTTTTATTTGCTTATATAAATTACATGTTTATTTTCTTGCCACAAAGAAACTAATTATCTACGTTCCACCAAAAGCTGTTACCAATTTAAAATTATTTAATACTTAGAAGTACCAACTAAAAGTTAAAGTAAACGTAAGTGCGATAAAGAAAACAAAATGCAAATGAAATCCAAAAACTATGTCGTTCATATTTTCTTTCAGCTTTTATATATATATATCACACACAGAAGAAAACTGGAAGAATCTGTCACAAGTCCAAACCTCATTTTAAGACATGGGTTAACCTCCAGTTTGAGAGATAATTAAGCTCCAGTTTTCAATGAGACTAAGCTCCCTTTTGTGAGGCCCGGTTTACCCTCGTGGGCAAGGCGAAATTCAAAACAAAACCTAAGCAAACCCTTTCGTGAAATGTATAGCCTCTACTATGGCACAGAGTCCAGCTCCATTTTGCAGCATTTGAAATCTTTCTCAGACAGGTTACCACAGAGCAAATCTTAGGGTGTTCATAACAGAGAGTAGGAGAGACGCACGTCATTCTTCTCACTAGAGGACTTTACAGTTTCTGAAAGTAACTTAATCTTGTTCTCCCAGCTGATCCATTTACTAACTTTAATAATTCACAAGTATGATAATTAAACATATCCTAGGCACCCGTAAGCAACTGGATTCACTAAAATACATAGTTTGTTTACAGAAATTGTTATCGTTTTACCTAGAAACTCGATGTTTCTTTTTTTTGTGATTTTCGTTCGAGTACAGGCAGATTATCAACTCACATCGCTAGCTGCAACTCTTAAACAATTTTCATCACGTTATATTCAAGGTAATAACTCCCCTACATGATCATTAAATAAGATAACATTTTACTTAACGACTCAATTTACGAAGATGATTTGCGATTACATAAAATAAATATCTGAAAACAAAACTGATTACTAAAAACACTTCGAATTTACGCTTCTTAATTAGGTACTTTTTTTGTAAAAATTACAAACAGACGACAAAAGCATCACACTTTGCACAAACATCCTCTAGAGCATACAAAGCAATAGCGGATATGATGCCAAGGGGCTCTCAGTACGTTTTGTAAAGATCGGGTAGGCTTCCGTTTTATATTGTAGGTCATTTTGTTGAAGCTAGAAACGCCACTTAGCTTTGACTTCATTGCGATCTTGAAAAAGCTAAGTCTAGAATTTCAAATGTTCCAAAGAAAGATTATCATCAAGTAACGTTAGTAAATTATCTCTAATTTGGTGGTGATGACGGCATTTGTTATTCATCGTCTGCATTTTGTATCCCAACAAAAATCTGTGGATGGCCTTACACATAGAAAACAAATGTCTGTACTTCAACACCACTTATGAAAACACGAGCCTATAGCCTTGCTCATGCATTTGCCTGATGCAACACAACTGTACAGTTTCTTGTTTGTTTGTCATTTTTCAACTTGGAGACAACCTGGTCGGCCTCAAAAACATTTCTATAAATCATAGAAACTTTCATCTCCATTGCAGAGCAACGGGAACTCTTTCGTACCTTAGTTAGAAAGATTCATCCACACCGTATGACAAGGCTGCCTTCTTTAATTCCCTTCCTGAGAATGTCAATGAATGGAGATAATTTGACAAGTCCTACCCCTAATGCAAACATTTCCTCCATTCCAGGTAAGAACAGTATGTTTAAACAGTCTTTGATATTTATAATTTCTGTAACTGTAAATGTCAGTCCATTTACAAATAATTTTTTTTGTATATTACAACTTGAATATGCTTAAATATATATAGAAAGTTTAGCTGTCTGTACTTTTTCAATGAACTCGCCATTTCTGTAACATTCGAAAAGCACCTGGAAGACGAGCCTCCGACCCCAAAAGAACTTCAACCCAAGGGGATTATAGCAAGACACTCATTTGGGCCGTTTTTCCCGAGACAACAAAGGCCAGTAAAGAACACATAACAGTACTGCTGCCGATCGTTCTCTGTGTGCTGCAGACAGTAAAACTATAAAGATACAGGATTGTCTCTCTTACAGCTCTCTGCCTTTGTGGTGGAATCTGCGACAGCGTTTAATAATCTACAACCAACAAAGGGACCGACTTCATTTACCCCTCAGTCAAGGAAAATTGACTCGACACATGTGTATAAACATTATATTCATATTATTTTTATGTTAGATACCTGTTTGTCATTGATAAGGATTTCTTCCAACGAGACCATTTTGTTACACATTTTCATTCGCTACATGTTTCACACGGTTTAGAACTATTCATGATAGAGTTGTATATTTTAATTTGGAACTTGTTTTCTCTTGGTTAGATGTTTACCAAATATTTGTTTTACGCTTCAGTGAAAGAAAGGCCTAGTTTTGTCAATACATTAATATGATACTTAATCTAGGAAATGTTAATGGCACTGTTAAAAACAAAACGGTCAAAATATATTTTCTCGATTTTTCGAGCCGCATGTTACTTGTTCTTACAAACAAACCTCTTCTATTAATAGTTTTATTCTCATTGGAAACCCGATGCTCGAAACATTGTTTTCGTGTTTAACTAATAAAATTATTTCAATATGACGAGTTTTTCGTCATTACTTTACATTTTACTTAATAAATCCACATATAATTTAGTCTCAAATTGATTTTGATCACAAATATTTAATTAAAATACAGAAAATTCAGTATTAATAGCTTCAATAAATTTGATAATACAGTATGGTATATAACACAGTTTCGATACATCTATAATTTTATAGAAATTTTATATATATATCCTTACATTTTTAGTAGAAAGTGGCACCCATTATAAATGTTTTACAAGCCTGAAAATGCGTTTGTGCTAATTTTTATGCTTTTGTCTCATCCGTAATTACATCTACAATACTCAAAATTAACAAGCAGCAGCTTACATGTTCAAAGCTGTTTCAAAAGCACAACTAGAGAGAAAAGCATCCAATTCATATATTTTCTTTTTAGTTCTAAGAGACCGAACTAAACCTTTTTAAACAAACATTCTCCTTTTACTCATTGTAAATATTATTAATGCTGATATAATTAAGTATTCTCACTTTCTGATAACAAATTATTTTATTAAATAACTAAGTGCACGAAAATTCCGAAAGAAATCGTAAAGTCTCAAAAGAAAATTAGAAAAATAAACACTTTAAGAATCATTAATACATGGTTGCCAACTTTAAAAAGTTGGAAGTGTTTACCGAACAAAATCAGATACATTATTATTATTATTATTATTATTATGACTGACTGAACCACCCATGAAAATTATCAGGAACAGTATTTGGATTTATAGCAATGTTATCAGAACTGTTCATCAGATGGATAGCAGTTGTTCAACAGCAACATAGACCTGTTCTTGAAGTTTAATTATCTCTATATCTGCGTTTTTATTACAAATACATAACCTTACAACTAGTACGTAGAAACCTGTATATTTTAGCAGGTGAAAAAAAAGGCGTATAATGAATAAACCACATCAGACCAGAAGCATCAATTAAACTACAGTTACAAGAAAAGAAGCAACAACTCAAGTCTGCATATTGTGGAAGAATAAAACTAAACTAAACTACATAAAATTCACGAATGTTCCTCCAGGAAAGGAAGACAACTCGTCCACAGCCTCGTCTAACATTGAAATATTTTTCACAAATGATTTTTTTATCTGCAACTAAAAACCTAGGCTTAGGATGTCAATTCCAGTTAGTAGCCATTCAAACTCGGCTTATTATTTAGACTAACAGTTAACTGTAGTTTCTATTAGTGTCCATTTTGGAATAATTCTTCTCAGCATCATTTATATAGTTTGGGCACAAAATAAATTCCTGAACATAGATCCGTGATTATTTTGAAACCGGTAACCTAAATTGTTTCCGTGAATTAACCACAAATTTAACAAAATCTTCGAGTTAACTAAAACTACTTTCAAACCACACGCGCACACAAGTTTATTTCCCAAGTTTCTAACATTTTTCCTTTTTGGCTATTCTTATCATTCGCTTGATGACCTTGGTGTTAGTTCCCCAAAGTAATACGAGATTCGTTTTCAACCCGGTCTCTCTTTTGTCGCCCATTATTAAAACACGATTCCTCTTGTCTTTCATAGAGTCCAACATTTCTCCACAACAGTCTGTCATGTTAGGGTGCACGAATGTTGGGGCAACCAACTCCTCTTTTGTCATCAAATCTTCTTTAAAAGTCAGAATCCGAGATCTCCCACACTTCATCTTATCCTGTTGTATCCTTCGAATTCTGGTCTTGATCACTAAAGGTAAGATTACAAAGCCACGTTTTAGAAATTACCCTGAATATTGACGTACTATTAAATACTTAGATATGTTTACAATGCGCTCTAAATCTACAGCAATTTATATTCAAACAGCGAGGACCCCTTTCGTGCGTGATGACAGCTTGTTCCTACTCATTATTTTAACAGCAATATTCCACATTTTTAATGTACTCATGTACGCGCAATATGAAGTGCTATGTTATTGTTAATAATCCTAATTTTTAGATATTCCCTACACAAGAAAATCATACGTTTCTTGTTCAATACTACGGATTTAAATATTTTCACTGAGAAACCACTCTACTCGTTGAGACTTTTCTCTCGAAACTATTTATTCAAATTTTCACGACGTTCCATCCTCGAACTATTGTTGTCAATGTACAAGTCGGTAGCTGTGATGATCCAACTGTTAACAAGTGCGAGACAAGTTAATAACTTACAAACACACATTCCATAAAGATCTGTCCCTCCCTAATTCATGTAAATCAGCTCTTTCCATAATTTTGTTAACTACACTTTTTTTTTCTACTTCTACCTCAAAAGTTGACTCATCGAGAACCGAATTTTTTGTATCAAATTTATTACACAAGTGAGAGCTCGCAAGTTGCGTCACTTTTAGGGAAAGACGATACCACGTTTTCAGGAGAACCAAAACGTGTCTCAACAATCCAGTACAAACAAAAGTAGAAGAACAAGTTATGAAACTGGAATTTTAATAGTCGGTCATTCGTAAGGTGAAACCAGTCGATACCTAGAATTTTGATTGTATGCAAAACTACCCAGGACAAAAGATTTAACATTATAATTCTCGCCAGACAGGCGCTCGTGTTTCGGTTCTTTTTTAGTCGTTCAATCAGGTTGTAAAGACCTGTAATTACGTACAACTTCTTAAATATCGTTATAAAGAATTGATTTGTACTTTCAGAATCTTATGGATGGCTTTCTAAATTTCTAACATTCTTCTACGCGAAATATGAAATGCTGCCACTGATAAATCGAATTTAGGAGATACTCTCGTAAGCAGGAAAAAAGATTTTTTTTGTTCTTGAACATCACTATTTTTACGTCATCACGAAGTGTCTCCGCGGTTGCTTGAAAGTAAATATTCTCAACCCATTTATCCAAGTTTCCTTCAAAACCTCCGTCCTCAAGCTGTTGATTTCAATGTTGTCGTAATAAAATTGGTTTACTTTCGAATGAATATACAAATATACTGTAAAAGGGCCTGTCATTACATGTTGCTAAGGGCAATCGGAGACTTACGGGTTCGAAACGATCCAATGTGACGGTCAGTTCAGTTATTCGTTGTTAACTAGAAAGCTAACGGTTGGCGGTGGATGGAGATTGTTAGCTGCCTTCCTTCTCATCTGTCACTTCAAAATTAGAAACTGCAGCACAGATAACCCTCAAGTAGCTTTGCGTGAAATTCAAACAAAAACATTACAAACCTTTACAGGTCCTTCACAAAAATTATGTTTTTCTTACTCACAAACTAGTCCAATTAATTTTTTGCTCCATAAAACTTACATATTTCATTTGTTTCGTACTTCATATGTATTCTACTTTCACTAGAAAGTAACGTTACCTACTGGTGTAATTTGTATTTAATGACAACGTTATTAAACCTATCTGAAACCGTAAATACATTTGGACCACCGGCCCGATGGTGGACAGCAGACACCTACAAACCATCATCCATTCCAAGTGGTCGGTTGTCACTCTTATAATGCCACTACAATTAAAAGTGACAAGGATGTTTCGAACTCTATTTCCAGTTAAAAACCCCAGGACTCTCTGTGCATCCTCTTACTAAATAACAATATCTCAAGCCTCGCATACTTACAGGATTAAAAAGTAAAGCTGTTGGAGTCATCTTAAAATTTTACCGTCAGTATGAAAATGTTATGAGCTATCACATCAGACGAGTGTCACAAAATTGAGGATACAAGTTACGAGATTTTTGTTAAAGTGCCTTGGCTCAACTATACGTTTCCTAATACGTCAGAAGTATTTATCAAATTGATGTCGAGGTCTTAGTTACTTCAGTTCTTGCATACGCTCATACTTGCTCTGTATTCAAGGAATACTACAATGTAAGTTCAGTTCACTGTTGTCCTCGGTTCACGACAAGAGTAGACCAATGATAAGAAAACTATGTCGATATTAATTGTTTAATTCTTCTCCGTTTGTTTTTTGAATCTTGCACAAAGCTACTCGAGGGCTATCTGTGCTAGCCATCCCGAATTTAGCAGTGTAAGACTAGAGGAAAGGCAGGTAATCATCACCACCCACCGCCAACTCTTGGGCTACTCTTTTACCAATGAAAAATGGGATTGACCGTCACATTACAACGCCCTCATGGCTAAAAGGGCAAGCATGTTTGGTTTGACAGGGATACAAACCCACGACCCTCACATTACGGCTTAACCCACCTGGCTATGCCAGGCCGGTGCTTCTCTTCCACATTTAATTCACTACTTGTTTTTCACAGAATACAGGAGATGTATTAATCAAAACTTTAGTTTTCTCTTGGTTTCAAAATGTAAAAAAATAATTCCCGAGAACAACATTACGTATAAATACTGCTGATGTCATAATACTTACCGAAGTCTGCTGCACAGAACTTGCTTAGCAGGTTTTCTAGGGTCGGAGGTTGCTTACATCCAGCGCACCACACTTGGAAAAAATTAAATAAAACAATAATAGGGACACGAGTTTATTAAGATACTCATAACTTCAATATCATAAACAGACAGTAAGAATGCTTTTTAAAATTATAAATCAAATACAGGGTGGTCGCTAGAAAAGCGGAAAATTTGTCAAACAGCTATTTATTTTTACAAAGAATAACTTTTACAAAGTTTTTTAAAGGCATATGTTATATTACACTCGGATGCTCAAAATGCATTTTATGCAATTAAAATCATGCATTTTATTCATGATCTCATATGACCCTCAAATTTTCCGCTTTTCTAGCGACCACCCTGTATTACTCAACCGTTACTCATTACCAAACTTCATGTATTACTGTAAACGTTTGTCAAGTTTTACGCCACCTGCAAATTAAATTTTTTTTTAAAGTTACGTTGACGTTCACGGTAATTTTTTTTTTAATACTTTTCCGAGCTTTGCTTCTTTACTGAACTTAAATTTGTTAGACCTGGTTAATAACAATACTATTGTACCTAAAACCAGGGATTTTGTTGTTGTTGTTGTTGTTTTGAATTAAGCACAAAGCTACACAATGGGCTATATGTGCTCTGCCCTCCACGGGTATCGAAACCCGGATTTTAGCGTGTAAGTCCGCAGACATTCCGCTGAGCCACTGGGGGCAACCAGGGATTTTCAACCAGTATTATATGAAGACGTTGGAAACGATACTGCAGGGGGTTTTGGTTGTTTGTTTTTTTTAAATAATAGTAATAACTACATTTAACAACTTTTCTTTCTTTACTTTATAAAAATTAATGTAAGAGTATTCTGTTAATTATCGCATCAACACTAAATGACATTTCTCCGATTTATAGTAGGTTTTACCGAAGGAATCTGAAACTGGTTTGTACGCAATATTTTAGTTTAGTTAATAAGCATACAAGCAGAATAGATTAAAAATCCCCGAGTTTGAAGAGTTCTATTTACACTTATCAAAATTTCTTTCTTCCAATTTTTCTGAACCAATGAAAATTTCCTGAAAGAACATTTACTTATCTCTACAATGTTTTGCAAGCAAATTCATGTGATGATGTCACGGGAAACCAAATGTTAAAATACGTTAAGTGTGTGTGTGTGTGTGTGTGTGTGTGTGTGTGTGTGTGTGTGTGTGTGTGTGTGTGTGTGTGCGCGCGTGCGTGCGTGCGCAAGAAAAGTTTTAGTGAGCAGCGCCACCTACCAGAGGCACTTCGCTTTGCTTCTGCTATCTTCTTCCTTCCTCTTCTTTTGTGTGCCGGTCGTTTTGTCCTTTTCTTTTTCCTAAAACGTCGCACTGGGATCTTACTTCTAGTTAACATAGTTCTTGAAAGAGCTTTGGGATTCGAGCAGTCAAATTTTTTCATTGTCCTTCTGATTTTTCGAATAGCTTTATTTGCCTTCTCCCATGGTATAATCAGAGTCGGAAGTAAATTGCCCTTATTTTTAAGCCCCATTGCAAGAACTCGCCCTCTAGTGTCAAGTTTTTCAATCAATTCACCACAGCATCGAGACATGTTAGGATGTTTGAAGACCGGAGCTTTCAGATCAATTTTTGACATTGTTCCTTCTTTCATTTTGAAGATTTTCGTTTTTCTAAACCCTAACTCTTCGTTTCGTAATTTTTGAACACTTGTCTTAAAAACTAAACCGGAAAACCATTTTTAGTAAAACACGTATACATAATTTTAAATTAATAAAGCTTACACTTTGTTAGAAACGACTGTAAGATACCAAGGAAACTCAAACTACAGGTTTCGCAACAAAATAACGTTGGTTAAAATATTATTAATTTCCAAGGCATGATTTAATACAAGTTTATCACACAGAAAATTACGGATATCAAGTTACCATAATAACGTACATAAAATTTGACACACAAAGAACAAAACATTATATTTTAAGAATGAAACATTTTTTGCACAATTTAGAGATGGAATTAGACGTAGAAATAACATAAAAGGTTATCTTAACTTTATTCCGTCTGTTTCTTATGAAAAAGAAATATATTTGAGACTTATCTTAAATCTGCGTCCGTATACTAAAGGATACTAGAGAGAAGGCAGCAAGTCATCATCACCTACCGCCAAGTCTTTAGCTACTCTTACCCATGAATAGTTGGGATTGACTGTAACTTTATAACGCCCGAAATGCTGGAAAAGTGAGCATGTTTTGGTGTGACGATAATTCGAATCTGCGACCCTCGGATAACGAGTCGGGTGCCTTAACCACGTGACCATGCGGATCGAAAAGGAAAATCACTTTCAGCAAAGTGGTTAAAGAAACAAAAAACGCCTTTATAGCCAGTAGATGGCGGTATATTGGATGTGCACTCTAATGTTTAGCAATATAAAAATAACAACAATGTTCGGGAAGATATTTTGTCAATTAAATAGCCATATTCTTACATGCATGTTCATTTGCTAAATTTCGCTAATTAATATTTGACATTTTCGCTTCTAAACCATGAAGAAAACAAAGATAAATGAAGAATTTCTAAACTAGGAAGTAAAATACTACACATTTAAATCTCTGTAAAGATAATTATTAAAAATCGTTTGCAATAACTGTTAAATCAAAAGCAAATCAATTCATTTTATAGACTGAATTGATGGATATTTTATTCATTATTAATCTTAATGTTTACGCACAACGTTTAAACAATCCTTACATAAATACAGCTACAATAGTCGTCACCCACATCATTTTTATTATTTCAAAAGAAAATTTATAAACTTAACCATGCAGCCAGTGTTGTTTTCTCAAGTTAGTTGTAAATTAAATATTTCCTGGAAAGTCTGGAAAAGTGTCACTTTGTAACATACAGAAATCCGTATTTAATTTGTTATACACAGCCAAGATACAAGAATAAAATATACACGTTTAGAGCTAAGACAGGAAGTGTAATTTCTTGATGACGAGAAGCTCACTCAAAATAAAAATGTATCTCAGAACGGCTTGTACGAGTATTAACATTTTTACCAATAAAGCAGAGACCAACGATTGACTTTCCTTGGTCATCTTCAGAAGGGTCGAAACGTTATTTTCCGCTTTATTAATAAAAGTGGAAATTTATTTTGCAATGAGACTGATCGGTATGATCTAATAACATAACTTGTAATCAGTATCATAGAGACTGTACCTGATACCTTCTTTTTTCAGGGCAACGAAGCAAATATTGCAGTACGACTGGAGCAATAGCTGGAAGATCCACGGTAAAAGTTGTATCGGTGTTTAATTTTCCCCTCCCCAAATCAGTTCCCGCAATATTACTCCAGGTATAACACTGCAGAATATTTATAGCATTTTAAATACAAAAATCTAAAGATATAAATTGCCCTTAATTATTTGCTTGATTAACTGGTGGGAATTATCATACATTATGTAATTTGAAAAGGCAATATCCAGCGTCATTTTTTCAACCTGATGTCGTTTCACTGGAGGAAAAAAACTCTGTCACATGATCTTCTAAAATTAAGAGACTGAAGGCTAATGAATGTGTAAGACATCCTATTCAGTTAATCTACTTTTCTTCAAGGAATGTGTCGACCTGTCGCAATGAAGAGAAAACAGTGGAAAACAAGAGGCATCATCCGTTAGACTAGATTAATGGCCCAATGCTAAAACACAACGCAAGGAGATGTAGTTTGTAACTTCCAAAATTTGTATCATTAATAGTTATATTCCATGAGACATTAACGTTAAAAGATGTTTACTCCTATCAGCACCATCTTTTTATCACTATCATGCAATTCATATTCCAGATTGTCTTCAATTGAAGAACAACCTGTTTACTGTTAAACTCAATGTGACCTAAGTGTTTTTTTGCTTGTTTGTTTTTTCCAAAGAATTCTGTCCTACATTTGTAGCGTTTGTTCATTCGTTGTGTTCGTGTCACCAACTCATTTGAACTGCTGTACTCTAGGACGTTAAAACTCCAACCTCTGTACAACGACACATCGTCCAGTTGCGGCTGAAAACACGAAGCTCAGTTTTGGAAGACTGTAAACTATGAATGCAGGTAGTCTGAAACGACAAAGTTACCACCTGTTTGAGTTACAGATAACTGTCCATTTTGTCCAGATGTCCAATCTTCAGTGTCATTGATTTAGAAGGAGATCCACAATATCATAAATGAACTTCTAGATGAAAAACAAGTGCATTCTTCTTCAATTCATTACCCCTCAGTGTGGATTCCTGTACGTGGTGAGGGGACCTCCAAAGGAAGGTTCTGTTCTGTCTGGATACCTTCTCTGGAATATAAATAAAATCCTTGTGGTTGAGGGATTCAACCATAACACACTTGAATTCCTGCAGACGGGCAGCCTTTGGGTGGCTTCCCTTGGTTCAATCAGCTGGTCAATTCAGGCTAGGGTCAACAAAGTACCAGTGTTTCATGTTCTCAACAGGTGCTGTGGACATTATATCTGATGCTGGTGTTTGGGTATCGTGCTCACGAAACCTTGGCGTTGCTGCATTGTCCTTGCATGACAATGTAGTGCGTCCCCTCATAGGACTCCATGGTGAGTAGAATCAGTTGGTACCGAAATTTTTCTTTTTTTCCTTTGAATCCTCCAAAAAAAATTTGAATAAAATAGTGAAAAAACAGTTAATAGGTAAATGACCACGTCTTTAAGACTCTGAGCAGCAACCTTCAACATCTGTTTCACACGTAGCTCATTTTCTTACATTACATTCTCTTTCAGAAAAACCTTTAAGGCAATTGTCCCCTTTATTTATTCAAAAGGGTCAAGAGGGTCTTGCTGGCTTTCCAAAGTCAGTAAAAAAGCTTCGATCTGGAGACATTGGTTGAAACATCCACATCCAAACACAGTGAACTCTTGAATTCAACGGCAATTGGGTATATACCTATTGAGGTTACCCCTCATGCTACCTTGAACTCATCACGAGGAGTTATTGTTGAAAGGGATTTGAAGAACGTTCCCGTGTCAGAGATTCTCGCTTGTTTCTCCACCTAAGGAGTTTCTGCAGTAAGGCGCATCTCCACTCGCAAAGATGGAGTTACACTGCCAACAAATACCCTCGTTTTGACATTTATATCATCACGTGCACCTGCCACCATCAAGGCAGGTTATCTAATTTGCAAGGTACGGCCATACATTTCAAACCCTCTCCGATGTTTCCTATGTCAGAGATTCGGCCACTCAAAGACATCGTGTTGTGGTTCCCTGACATGTGTTCGTTGTGGTGCCAAGGACCACGATGCCTATGAATGTGACATGGACCAACACTGAATCAACTGCAATGGTTCTTACCCCTCCTACTTTCGTTCTTGCCCAAAATGGTTAGAGGAAAAAGAGGTGCAGCATTTGAAAACGACTCATAACATTAGTTATCCTGAGGCTCGGAAATGGCTGCCCGCCACTCCATCTCGGACATATGCTGCTGCACTTCATTCCACAACTACAGTGGGAGTGCAAACAGATCTCTCTGTACCTCCAAGAAAATTGTTTTCTAAATAAATAAAAAGCCTTTTGACCTCCATAGTTAAAAAAAATAAATGAATCGACTTCCACACCCATCTCTGTTCCTCCCATACATTCCAACAAATCTCAAGATCCACATCCTTCAGTTTCAAATACAGGAATTTCTCCTGATACATCTTTTTCTCCAACCCCACGAGGTAAATAAATCATTCGTTTGTTTGCGTCCTCAGTTACTGGAATCCCCTTCCAATAACAAAGACCTGCCCAATCGACCCAGGGCAGGATCCATCGAGGTTGATAGACCACCTCCAATTAAGGGCAGTAAGGAAAAAAGACGTGGTCGTAAACTTAAGGGTTCTCCAGCCACTTCGCTTACCCGTTATTAAACATGGCCACCTTGATACAATGGAAATGTCGAGGTTTATGTTCTAATTTGAATTATATCAAAATATTGGTTGCTTCCTACCATCCTGTATATCTTTCCTTACAAGAAATATTTCTAAAAGTGGCTGATACAGTCATCATTCGGCAGTTTTCTCTGTACAGAAATGATACGCTGTGTGATGGACGAGTACATGAAGGGGTGGCATTGTTGGTTGATCAGCGTATGCCCACCCTGTCTTTGTCAATCAACACACCCTTGGAGGCTGTAGCCATCCGTGTTTCCTTGGGTCATACCATCACTCTTTGTTCTCTCTACTTGTTCCCTGGAGAGACATATGATCAATCAGACCTTGATGCTCTCGTTGAACAGTTTCCGTTTCTCTTTCTACTCCTGGGGACCTTTAATGGGCATTATCCTCTCTGTGGAAATGCTGTTATTGATGGAAGGAGTCACTTTGTAAAGCGTATGCTTTCTGATCACAATCTTTCTCTTTTCAATGCTGGTTTCCACTTATTTTCATGCACCTAGTCAGTCCTGTACCGCTATTGATATCTCAGTTTGCTCCCTTTCATTATTTTCCCATTTTTCATAAAGGGTTGACAATAATCCACGAGGCAGTGATCATTTTCCTATACTTTTGAGAGAGACTGGCCGTGGTCGATGCTACCCTATCCGCATGCCCCGGTGGAAGCTGGATCAGGCAGACTGGTCCACTTTCACTGCTCTCGCAGAACTTGATCCTGCCATCGTAAATCAGCCATCAATAGACGACTGTGTGGCAGCAGTAACCGGCTGTATTATACAAGCAGCTGCTCCGTGTATACCTAAACCTTGACATGTTTTCCCACGATATTCTTGTCCATGGTGAAATCCTTTTTGTCACTTAGCACGGAAGGCTCAAAATCGGGCCTAGGATACTTTTCGTAGATATCCCACACTTTCGAACCACGTCGCTTTCCAACGGGCCCATGCACATGCTTGTTGGGTAAGACGTCAAAGCCAGAATCTTGGATTAAGTTCGCAACTAGCATATCTTCTACTGCCAGTTCAAAGGTCATATGGGACAGGATTCTAAAGGTTAGTGGGCACTATAATTCTGCCACCCTCTTGATCTTACTCTCTGATAGTCAGGAGATTGATGATTTCCAGAGCATATCTGATACTCTGGGTGAAAGTTTTTGCCGGGTATCTAGCACTTCTACTTATTCCTCCACCTCCTTGGCCATCAAGACTCAGTCAGAGCGTTCACCTCTTTCCTTTCGAACTGACTGTCTTTTTTACTACAGTTGTCCCTTTACATTGGTGGAACTGAAAATGGCCCTTCATCGGTCTGGCAGTTCATCTGTTGGACCTGATGATGTACACTATGACATGCTGCACCATCTATCTCTTGCTTCTCTTGATGTCCTTCTAATTGTCTTTAATCGGATCTGGCAGGAAAATGTTTTTCCTGATGCCTCTGGAGCCAGGCTATTATTTCACCTTTATCTAAGTCTGAGAAAGATCCCAAGATTCCTTCAAACTACCGTTCAATTGCTTTGATGAGCTGTCTCTGTAAGACCTTAAAAAAATGATTAATGCTCGTCTTGTTTGGTACCTCGAATAATACAACCTTCTCTCGCCCACCCGTAAGGTTCCAACGACATCACTCAACCACAGACCACCTAATTCGACTTGAAACATGAATCAGTGACGCCTTTCTCAAACGCCAACATCTTGTATCAATATTCTTTGAAGGCTTATGACACAACAGGGAGGTATGGCGTTTTGCTATGGGTTACGTGGCCACTTACCCATGTTTATTAAAAAAAATTGATAGACAGTAGATTCCAAGTTCGTGTGGGTTTGACACTTCTCGTTCTTCTGTACAGGAACTTGGAGTCCCTCAGGGCGGTGTTTTGAGTGTCACACTTTTCACTATAAAGATAAATGCCTTCACTGAACAACTCCCTCTCACTGATGCGAATGGGCTGCATGTCGACGACTTTCACATCTCATGTTAATTGTCAAACATAACGTACATTAAGCACCAACTACAAACTGCTCTCTATTGTGTACTGAAGTGGACTATGGCGAACGGCTTTAATTTTTCTCTCTCTAAAACCGTTTGCATACACTTTTGCCGCCGACGAAGTATTCACCCTGATCCTGAACTTCATATCGATGAAGTTTCGCTGTCAGTGGCTTATCTTTGACCTAAGCTGACCTTTATACCACACTTAAAGCAGCTTCGGGTCAAATGCACAAGAGCACTGAACATCCTCAGTGTCTTCTCTACTACCAGTTGGGGAGCAGATCGATGTTCTATGTTAAAGGTATATCGTGTTCTTATTCGATTAAAACTCCACCATGGATCAATGGTCTATGGCTCTGCCAGATATTCAGTCTTAAAGATGCTGGACCCCATTCATCACCAAGGACTTCGACTCTTGCACTGGAGCTTTCCGTACCTCTCCAGTTTAAAGTTTATACGTTGAATCTCATGAAGCTTCTCTGCACCTTCACCGTTTGCAACTGTTTTTACTATATTCTTCGAAACTTCGTTCTTTACCAAAGCATCCCACGTCGGAATGTCTGGGGAGTACTTTTTCAGAACACACGATCTGCCATTTCTACGTTGGGCCTTTGCATCCAGGCACAACTGGATGAATTAGGTCTGTCCTTGAATAACAATGTAGATTCCACAGGTCAGCCCATCCCACCATGGCTTATTACAGCCCCCAAATGCGACCTTTCTTTCAGTCATCTAAAAAAAAAGCAGATACTCCAGATTGGAAGTTCCGTCTTTTATTTAATGAACATCTTCCAAACGATCATTCCGTTCCCATTTATAGGGATGGTTCCAAATCAGGTAATTCAGTGGGCTCTGCCATGGTTTGCTACGGTTTGGTGGTTGCGCGCAGAATCACCTCTACAGCTTCTGTGTTCACTGCTGCACTGTACGCCATATCTCTTCCCCTGGATCATAAGAAGCTAAGCAGTACTCCAACTGCACTATTTATACTGACTCGCTTAGTTCTATACTGGCCCTGGAATCGCTACACGTTGGCTCACACCCTGTTCTGGCTGATATTCAAAATCGACTGGCCCATTTCTCATTAACTGCCACTTCTATCCAGTTTTTCTGGATACCAGGCCATGTTGGTATTCGTGGGAACGAGCTTGCAGACACGGAAGCTAAATCTATCTGCTCCGGCATTATCATCACTGTGTTTATTCCGTAAATGGACTATGATTTTGTATTCAAGGCCCAGTTCCGTGCCAGCTGGCAGTCCACTTGGAGTGAGCAACACAAGGTTTTCCAAACAAAACCCTATATTGGGCTTTAGCCATCTAACTTCCATAAGGTTTGGAAGGAGGAAGTTGTTCTAACAAGACTCCGCATTGGTCACAGTTTTTTAACTCTGTTTTTCTTTTATCTGGAACTGATGCACCAATGTGGAGTTTGTGTAACACTCAAATCACTATCAGCCACATTTTACTTTCTTGCCATCGTAACGATTCTCAACGACGGCACCATTTTAAACATGTTTTTTTCCCAGGGTTTATCTGTAAAATTGGACAGTGTTAGTGGTGATGGTGACACTGTCCACCTTGATATTTTTTTTAGTTTTTTAATGGCTATTAATCTTTTTAATCTCGTTTGAGTGTTGAATATTTATTCATTACACCTTTTTAATTGTGGTTCCCTTTTTACAGTCTTAATCTCTATAGTTCAATTTAAAATTGGAAAATGGCCAGAACATGAAATAACTCGACACCAGGATTGGAAAGGCCAACTTCAGGTAACTAACGCTGCTGTTTGAACTACTCGTTAGTCGTTCTGGAGAGTTGTTATTACACTTTTACTACTTTACCTTTTATTACTGGCCATAATGACACAGAACCTGGAACCAGGACTAGAAAGGCCAACTTCAAATGAATGAGGGTGCTTCTTTAATTTGCCTGTTAGTCTTCCTGACGGGTTATGATCATTACCATTTTGCTAGAGTAAATACTTTACAACTTCTTTTACTCTGCTTTCTCTCTTAACATTCTAAACTAGGTGTCAACATTGGTTTTATGCTTTTTCTGTTTTTCAATGATGTTTTGTTTTACCTTCATTTCCTTTTATGTATTTTACTACATTTAACTTATTTTTACCTTTTTACCAGACGTTTGGCGTATATAGTCTAGCTGCTCTGTGCCATAAAACACTAAATCAATCAGTCAACTCATTATGTATTTTCACTTACATAAGTTACGCTTTGTAAAGACAGTCAATAAGCAGTCATTTTTTTTCGATCACATGACTGATTATCAAATGTGTAAAGCAACGGACCGAGAATAGTAAGGGGTATTACGTTACGAGTATGATTCGTTTTAGATTTTTTTACCCAACCGGTTTTAACCAATTTAAGCCAAGAGTTAGTTTCAATTGACTCTGGTCCTTCTGGCACACAGCACTCAAGATCGCTAGTAGTGATCCAAGGTTTTGACTTTGTTTCGTTTTTCTAATGTAATAAGAGTACTCCCAGCTCCGACATTGGATAAGATCGAATAAAACAAATAAAAGAGTGTGACGACTAACAAGTCGTTTAATGAGAAAGAGAAAGGTTCGGTTAATTTCAAGAATAATTTTTTTTAATTTAAAATGTATTCTGGGAGGTAAACATTATTAAAATGAGAATAAATATTTGAAAAACTACAGAAATTATTGGGAAGTTATGAAATTAAATAAATCCACAAAATCTATCAGACATGAGGGTGTGGGGGTCTTTATCTTTGTAACAATTTCAGAAATTTAAAATTTAATAATTTCATTCATTATTGAACGTTCAGTTTTTGATCTGCGTTTTCTTGCAACAATAACGCCTCGTAAATAACGTTGTTATACTGTAAATCTGAGGATTCAAAGTTCGCGACCCCTTGCTGCAAGGATGCACTCCGAACTTTAGGACAGCGGGTGCGCCACAAGATTGACAGTAAAATCCCACTTTTCGATTAGATACGAAATACAAGAGTTGACGACGAGTATTGTTTACACGCTTCTTTCGCTATAATCTTCCAGTTCCAAATAAACATTTTTTTATACACGAACACAGAATGAGAGATCAAAGGGAAAGTGGCTAGTCAATATCACTCGTCACCAACTAGCAGTCTACTCTCTACTGTTCGAGATGAGTAGTGGAATAATAGGGGTATGAATAAAAGTGGAATGATTACTAGTAACCGAAGGAGGTAGATTATAAAAGTAAGGACGGAGCTGTCCAAATGTTCCCTAGTACTGTCATAGAAAAGAAAACAAACAAAAAGATGGAGAAACAGAAATGTTAATAATTAATAGGCAAGAGTATAAAATTTGTATACTTACAAATTTGTCTCCAGTCGAAAAATACTTACCAAAATCTGCTCGACAAAAATTATCAATCATGTTTTCATACGTATCTGGCTGGTTACAAGCAGTACAGGGAACTGGTTCTACATGAACAAACAAAAACATGTCACATCAACTTATTTAATGTTTTCAGTACGGTTCTATTCGATACCAAACTAGTTAATACAGAAAAGAAGTTATACGACTAAATAAAAAGTTACAAATGCCCTCAACAGGTTAAGTGCGTGACTGTTTCCAATTTTGTTTTCCCTTATATCTTTCCTTTTATATTTCTGCATAGAATCATTGCACGTGTTCTTTAACTATCAAAAATGTAATGTATGCGTAATAAATCATAAAATAAAGATTGGAACTTTGAAAGTCACCACGTTCTGCTCATAGTTTATCATCAGCTCATTCAACTTCCACTGAAAGGAGTTCACTCGTTCACTCTTCCTGACATAATTTCGTAATGATGAAAATCTACTTAAAAAACTAAATACATTAGAATCACAATAATATTCACGTCTGATGTCATTCACATAATGACGGCCGGAAGTAACATACACGGTGGCATAAATACGTGTTAAAACCATTCGGGTACAAACTGGTACTGCAATGTACACACTGGTATAAAAATGAGAATCACATTTAAATATAGACCAATATACCATAAAATACTGATAGGAACGTTTGCAAACCAGTACTTTAACTTGCGAGGTCTGTTCAAAAATACGCGGACTGACGTTATAAAGCAAAATGTACTTTATTTTGAAGTTACGTATCTGGAACCCCTTCAAAGTACTTTCCTCCCAAATGCACACACGTATCCCAACGGTGTTTCCACTTACTGAAACAATCCTGGTTCGCTTCTTTTGTAATGTCCTCCAGCTCCTTCGTCGCATTTGCCTTAATCTCGAGAATCGTCTCAAATATTCTTACTTTCAAGGGTTTTTTGAGTTTGGGGAACAAGAAACAATCGCAAGGAGCAAGGTCAGATGAGTAGGGGGTGGGGAAGAACAGTGATCGAGTGTTTGGCCCAAAACTCACGAGTTCTAAGAGCCGAATTTCGCAGCAACGCGGTGCATCTTCAATTTTTCGGTCAAAATCTTGTAACAAGATCAAACTGATATCCCACACTCTTCAGCAAGCTCCCCCACAGTCAGACGTCGATTTTCCCGCACCAGGGTGTTGATTTTGTGGACGTGTGGGTCGTCAGTTGACGTAGAAGGAAGTCCAGAACGCTTATCTTCAATGAACTGTCGACCATCCTTAGAACGTTCATGCCACTTGAAACATGCCGTACGCTTCATAGCAACATCACCGTAAGCCGTGTTAAGCATAGCAAAAATTTCAGTCGCAGATTTTCCGAGTTTAACACAAACTTTCACAGCAAGTCGTTACTCATTCAGGTCATTCATTCTGAAATCCGCTAAACGAAAAAAATCGCACTTCACTTAAAACCGCGTAGTTAATACACAAATGAAGATATCTGCAATCGGGAAATGGCGTCGTAATCAGCTGATCTCTGCGAACCTAGCGACACCAAGCGGATTCCCCTGGAACCAACTGGCGCCGCGTAATCCAAACAGTCCGCGTATTTTTTCAAGAGCCCTCGTACACAGTGGTATACAGAATTGGGAAATCCAGATGCTACGGATATTTCGTATTTATGGCAAATCTAGCACACTATCTGCCACAGTATGTAATTTTGAAATGCTTATCAGAGGAAGTAAGCCAATCAGAACAGTGACGGATTGACTGTCACTGCTTTAACGCACTCAATATTAATACATGGACGATATTTTTTAGTATCACATAGATGAGAACCTCGATTATACAGATGCGAAGCGGTGCTACACTGTAGGCTTTAAAAGTGTAAATCTAGTTGTTCAGATGTGAACCAGGACTTTCATGTAGACACCCACATGAAAGTGTGTCGTAAACATTTCATAATAAAAGTGTATGTAGTTTGCTTTAAAGTTTTTTTCCTATTTTGATGACATTAACGCTCAATTCTCATCCTCTTTACATAAGAAAAACCATAAGGTCACGTCAAAAAGTGGGCGAAAGAACAGGTGTGGAATGGTTGAAATACAGGTTGTGAAAAAATGAACGATCTGAAAAAAATATTTTAACTAAATATAAAGCAGAAGTATACACACACACACACACACACCCACACACAAGTATATTATACAGGGTGGTCGCTAGAAAAGCGGAAAATTTGAGGGTCAGATGAGATCATGAATAAAATGCGTGCTTAGTAATTTCTATTTTGATTTCTTTACATCATGAATAAAATGTATGATTTTAATATCAAAATGCATTTTGAGCATCTATGAGTGTAATATAACATATGCCTTTAAAAAACTTTGTAAAAGTTATTCTTTGTAAAAATAAATAGCTGTTTGACAAATTTTCCGCTTTTCTAGCGACCACCCTGTATATACTTTATATATAATACATTATGCAGGTACAAAGATTGCGTATTGCACTTGAAGACGATAGATTCAATTTTACACTTTCTCAAACGTCGTGAAAATAGAAAACTGACAAGGTTTAGATAATTTGTTAAGTTGCTTTAACAATTCATTAAAAATGGTAAAATAAACAATTATCAACATCTTCGGATCGAAGCAAAGTACTTAATATATTATGTCGCTAACTTCATATTCAAAAACTTGAAATGATTGGAGCGCATAGATTTAGCAAGTGGAAACCATTTATCTATGACGACATTTTCAACCGTAATCCTAGAGGTGTGCCAGCATTCGAAAAAAATAAATTCGCTCTTCTACCACATATACAAAAGTCAAAGGTTTGCTAATAAACTGAACACACCGAACTAAAAAAAATTCGAAGTTCTGAATTTTAGCCTAAAGTTGTGGCTATTAGGCCCTGTCTTTTAATTTGGACTTAAAGGGCAGTGTGGATACTTTTAAACTTGGGTACTCGTCAGGTTTTTAAAATGACAAAAATTTAATCTCACTTACTTATCTTAGAATTTAAAGAAAGTGTGACAACAATGCAGTTTTTGGTCAGTGTAATGAAATTGTTTTCAATATAAAATAACGCATCTCTACAGATTTGAAGAAATGAAACTTGTGCTAATTTTATACCTACATACACACAAACACACACAAATAAATAGATACATACATACATACATACATACATACATATAGCATTTAATTACGCATTGTGCACCTAAAATATTATTATTTACAACCACTGATTTTACCCAAACAGAACCAGGATTCTAGGGCGTTTTTTTTTTTTGGGGGGGGGGTGTTGTTGTTGGGTTTGTTTGTTTGTTTTTTTTATAACAGCAATTTCAGATTTTCTACTCGTGGTGACCTCTACTTTACTTGGTGTTGGATATACAATATATTTAGCGTTAACGTTTTTATTTAGTTTATTCAAAAATTTAATTATTTAATGATTTAGTTTTCATAATGGTAGTGTTAAAAATTAATTATTTTTTAAATCGATGGTTATGACATTTCGTTACGTAACTCTGTAAGAGCCGCACGTTATGTATATAAATCAATTGTAATTTGACGTCACATAACTAGAACCTTCTCGATTTTTCTCCTTGCTTTCAAGTGAGTATTGTCACAGCAATGTCTCGTTGTATGTAGAAATGCTCTATTAATTGGGTGGTGTATACAGATCAAGTGAGTGAAAGTCTGAAACAGTTAAGCTAGTGAGAGTACAGGTATACTATGTTATTGTCAGTTCAGCCGCAAAGGAGATATTTTAAGGCAAGTTTTTCACAGCTAAAGAGAATAATTTCTTTTCAAACGGTGTTCTGAAGTAACAGAACACGCCTGTGAGAGAATTAAAAATGAGAATAGACTTTATCGGTACTTTGTTTCTTACTGTACAATCCGCCTTAACTGGATTCTAAAGTAATTGAATC
Organism: Carcinoscorpius rotundicauda; assembly: GCA_011833715.1. NCBI lineage: Eukaryota > Metazoa > Arthropoda > Merostomata > Xiphosura > Limulidae > Carcinoscorpius > Carcinoscorpius rotundicauda. The sequence continues at coordinate 146,135,444 of CM022391.1, read as the reverse complement.
AGTCTGTAATAACTTTTGACAAGAAAGATTGAATTATTTAATTTTAAATACAACTGTGATGCCCTATAGTGAAAGATTTTGTACGTACGTTTGAGTCTTTTTGAACATTATTTTAAAGCAAGTAAATTGTGTGCCATCCGTTTTTTGTTCATTTCCAACAAGTCACAGGCACCTACTTTAAAACAATCAGTCCCTACATACATTAAAAAAACACCCGACACTTGGATTAGTTTTGTGCTTGTTTAACATAAAGATTAACATTATGATGTTTTGGTAGTTGCGTGTTTTTAAACTGCACATGATGGAACACACACCATGAACACTTGTGGTTCTTCTACATTTCGTCTTAATTACGATTTTTTCGAAACATGTTTGTTTCACTCTGTTAACCAGCACACTATGCATGTCCAAGATAATTTAGTTCGTCATTTATTTGGCGAAAATCTATTAGAGGGTATCTTCGCTAGTGATCTCTAATTCAGCAGTATAAGAGTAAGCAAGAAAGGCAGCTAGTCATCCTCACTCACCGCCAACTCTTAGGATATTTTTTTAAAACCAACGAATGCTGAATTAACACTTCCGTCATCTCAAACAGTATTTGCTTGCTAGGACAAGGTTTTCCAAATCCCAAAGCTGTCTCTCTGTGTAATTTTAAATTACCTTGTCCGAAGTTAAAATAACAAAAAGGTTAAAATAAGTTTGTTTTTTTTAATGTAGTGCAAAACTACACGAGGTCTATTTGCGCTAGCCGTGTCTAATTTAGTAGTGTAAGACTAGAGTGAAGGTAGCTAGTCATCACCACCCACCGCCAACTCTTGGGCTGCTTGTTTACCAACGAATAGTGGAAATTAACCGTCACGTTATCGCGCCCCCCCCCCGCTACTACAGCGGTATGTCTCCGGATGTACGACGCTAAAATCAGGGGTTCGATTCCCCTCGATGGGCTGAGCAGATAGCCCAATATGGCTTCACTGTAAGAACAACACACACCCCTTACGTTATAACGCCCCCCACGTCTGAAAGGGCGAGCATGTTTGGTGCGACGGGAATTCGACCCCCGAGACCCTCAGATTACGAGTCGAACGCCTTAAGTCACCTGGCTCTGCCGGGTCATAATAAGAGTTACGCTTAGTTTTACTAAAAAATGAGAAAGACACGTGCATGATTTTATATCTGGAATTAAACACGCAGTGGTGAAATAGCATAATCAGTGTGTCAAACATTAAATTTAGACCACATAGCTCATTAAAAACCAGATTATTTCATTTCATCCTAAGACGCTATTTTTAAAGTTAAGTAAAGCAAGAAGCTAATTGAAGCTGATATTTATTGTTTATTAGGAAGCTATGAATTACAGAGACGCAAAGTTATGCGATAAAGGTTAACGAAACCGAAGCAGACAGTACCGTAACTAAAAGATTTCGACACCGACAGCGGGCAGAGTACATACAAACATAGCCCATAGCCTGCTATGTTCAACAACAAACGATTTATTTTTTTTAATTAACGTTCTGGTTATTAATTTATGATGAAACGCAGTTTGTTTGTTTTGTTTTTATTCGAGCGTGTGCATTTATCCAAAATCATACTTTAACGTTAATGAAAAAATATATGAAGTTACAAAACTTTCTTCTTGTAATCAAAATACATTTTAAATGTTAATTATCACCAAAATACATGGCCCAGCTGAAATCACACGACTCGTATTTCATACTCGGTGATTAAACTTAGTTTTTTGTGGAACTCCTGTAATAGCACAACGCTACATAATATTATGCAAAAAAGACTGGTATAAGTTAAGAAAAAAATTTCTATGTAGAAGAGTTGTATAATTGAATGTAGGAATTTAGAGGACGTGCTTAGATGTTTGATTATATTTATTAATATTGGTGTAAATGTGTTCTTTTGTATTGGTTTATTTTAGCCTTGAGATGTTGTATAAGTAAGGCTTCTTTAATTTTGCGTTTGTTTATACCTTTATACCAAAATTAATAAATAGAATGAAACATCTAAGCACGCCCTCTACATTCCTACACTCAAGTATACAACCCCCTTCAAACATGTGGTCAGTTATCGGTTAGTTTCCTCTTTCATAGTGAACCTGACGATGACTGAAGGGAAAAACGTTGTTCGATCCTCTACATGAAAAAAATTTCAACCCACACCAGCCGTTTTCACATATATATTTTTTGCAACAACTGGGTTTTCTCGTCATCACGGCCACATAATTTTTTTTCTTTTCAAACAAAAGACCGGAAAGACCGATAGTTTGAATCCCCAAAAGACAGAACATCGTTCCGGAACGTTCTAACATGATTTAACCCCTTCTCACTTTTTTTTTTAATAATAATAATAATAATAAAAAACACGTCGCTAAGCCTCACTAACTCGGATTGAATTGGACTCTTATTTTTATACTTTGCATAAGACCCTCTTTTAAACATTAAGTGTACATGATCGTTTTTCTTACAACAGAAGTGCTAGCACTGTATGGGTAAGCACTCTCTCCATACTGTGGAATAAGCTTCCTGTTAATCTACGAAGTTCGGCTCGCATGAAATAACTTGCTGGTGTGATGGATTTCAAACACGGTCACTGCCAAAAGTTACAGCCGAGGGGCAAGAAATGATCGAAAACGACATATACTCTCAAACTGACTTGAGACGTACGTTGTGCGAGCTATAAACACACCCATCTTACAAATGGTCGCTGAGTAGAAATCTCTGGAAAGTGGACCTTTCGATACGCCAAACCAAACCTTCTGGAATGTCACTAACCTTACAACAACACGTGCAAGTCGTCTGTATAATTACATATCGATCAACTGTAAGAGCATGACATACGAAAATTATAATGGTATTCTACATTTGCCTACCCCCTCCCCCGCCTTCTTCCCAGTAATATTACGTGGCTATAAACTTACCCTCAAGTAACAGCAGTGCTTTATTAGGCTCTAAAATATACCACAAACTATTTATGACTACAGGGTTACAAAACTTGAACGAAAATACCATCAATACTGATTAATCCCATTAAGTGTTACTGAGATTCTCCATACATGTCTTACAGGCTCACCGGTTAAAACTGGAATTTTTCAACATGGATGACATCTTTTATACACATCAGCTAAGCGATCAGTTCAGAAACCTTCTTGAACTAAGGTACAAGCTGTCCCGAATTATCCAATAACTAACCAGAAACTGACATCCAAAGGCATTCTCTTCCATTTAAATTAAAATAATGGATCTTAAATGTCACAGCTAAGAGCGCAAAGTTTATTTGCAGCATTACGTCTCGAAATCTGCACCAATAGTTCGCAATTTGACACTAGACCGCAGTCGGCTCTCACACTCAAAATTAATTCTTATAGAGCATAGACTTGCATTAAAATTGCACACCAGGAGAAAATACCAAGAAAAAGGAAGCCATTGCAATTAAAAGCAAAAACTGTGGGACTCCTGCAGGCTAAACAGTAATACATGAAGAATGCAATCAACAGTGACGGATTATCTCCCACCAGATCGTAACAACCATTACCAACATTGTAATTTTATTTCATCTACGAATTACCACTAACTTTGGTTAAACACAAATTTAAAAAAAATTCTCATACTTTTATTAAAATTCCATGAACGCTTAATCAATGGCATAATTAAAGATTAGAATTATAGCTCTAGTTTAATTTTTGAATTAATTGAAGGAAAAAATTTTCTTATTTCCAAATTTTTCACATTTTTGGGGGTGGAGAGAGGGGATTACCAGGCAAAGATACGAATTCTCATAATTAAATAATAAGCAGTTATCTACAATATGCTTAACATTTTAAAATTTAGTAATTCAATACATAAAAACTACCACTTGGCAGTTTCCAGTATTTTAGCCTTAATTAAACAGAAACTTGACGTACAAATAAGAAGAATTATAGCTGTCGAGATTTAAACCCACGATGTCCAGGTTTTTATAACCATTTAGTCCCTCATGGTAGTAACGTTTAACTTTAGAACTGGTTAAAGGGCTGTTTTATTTGTAATAAGTTTTTTCCTCCAACAATACTTAGGTTTTTATTTGTAAGTTAATACTCAATGCGTTTTAGACGAAGAAAATTTCTAACTTTATAAATTTCACGTTATTAGAGTAGTCTACTAAAATCAATTTACCTCATTATTATAGGCACTTTATGACGTTACTATGCTAAAATCCAGGTTTCGATCGCCGCAGTAGTGGAGAGAGTTCAATCAGCGAACAGTGGGATAAGCAAACAGAGAACAATACATTAACGTCTTGAACGTATTCGCTCCTGAACGTCATTTCGGTTTTACATTTCTTTAGCGATATTTACACAATACCTGCCGAGGCACACCATCGGACGTAGGGTATCTACCACTGCCGTGTGTGTGTGTGTGTGTGTGTGTGTGTGTGTGTGTGTGTGTGTGTGTGTGTGTGTGTGTGTGTGTGTGGTTTTATCTATTACTAAGATGTGCACAATGTGTTGTAATTTTATTGATTTATTAATATTCATATGGCTCGTAATCCGAGGGCGAAGGGTTCAAATCCCTCTCACGCCAAACATGTTCGCCGTTTCAGCCCTGGGAGTGTTATAATGTGTTAAAATATACATTTTATAACGTTCTGTTCTTTTAAAACACGTGCACATACACAAAATTTTTTTCCATTGTTCAAACTAACATAAGTTGAAATGTTCAAAGACATGGTACAATGTGTTTGGACAGATATGTATACATTTTTTTTGTTTCTTAATATGATGTTCATTTATCACATTTATTCGCCCTAGTTTCAATTACTTGTAGGCAGGTCACTTTCCGCACTTTGAGGTCATGTATATACGTGCTACGAGGTGTGACAATCAAATCGAACAATTCAGTTAAAATAAAGTAGCCCAGTGGGCGATGATGATAGACAGAAAGAGAAACCAAACAACGAGTAAAAGCCGTCTCTAATTCTGAAACAAACAAAATTCAATTCCATGAAAATAATAGTGGGATTGATCGTCACATACTAATGACCTCACGGCTAAATGAGCATGCGCGCTTGTTGCCATGTTTCAATCCCACAATCGGTATGTTTCGTGTCGAGCTCTTCAACCACAAAGACATGGGTGTTGCCGACGGATTGCCTTCCTTTTGATCAGCAGTTCAAAATTAGGGACGGCAATCAAATACAAGTAGCTTTGCCATAAATAAATAAAAGGACCCATAAAACAACCTATGTATTTTGTACTGATAGTTGGCGCAGTAAATTCATACAAAACATTGAAAAATGAAAATCAAACTACAAACAACATTAAAGCAGATCTGAAGAAATACCGATCCGTAAGTAGGGTCCATAATACAACAGAAAGAACAAAAAAGTCGTGTCCGAACAAAATACCAGAAATTAAACTAAAGCTAAATAACGTGGGGTCAAACAACTTGAGTTCAATACGAAGTGATTGCGTCGTTAAGCGCGAAGTCTAGAAAGTTAAAACTCGTATTTACCTTTAATAATTTAACATGCTGTGATCGTTGTATCTTGTTGTGGAAAAATTCCAATCATTATAAACTGGACTACCTGTAAATGAAAATTAAGAATCGCAAATACCAACAGAGCTTTTATATACGGGTTTTTAATTTCACCGCTTCCAACTACACGTCACGAAAACAGTTCTTTAAATTATAATTCTAAAACATATACAGAAAATATCAACTGGCGTATTCTCATCACAGTTTATAATCTACTTATACGCGCACAGAAAGCATTGCCTGGTTTTCTGTCAAATAAAAGACAAAATTAAATTATAATGGTTCCACGAATCAGTGTGTCAAATTACTTTCTGATAATAAAACGCCCATTTTTAACATTAATATTTTACGAAACACGGTTCTTGAGGCAGGATATTATTATATATTATTTTATTAATACAAATCCAAAGATCATGGAAGATTTTTGGGTTTGTTTTCAATTTCGCGCAAAGCCACTCGAGGGCTCTCTGCGCTAGCCGTCCCTAATTTAGAATCATGAATACTGGAGGGAAGACAGCTAGTCATTACCACCCACCTCAAACTCCTGGGCTACTCTTTTACCGACAAATAATGGGATTAACCGAACATTATAGGGCTCCCACGGCTGAAAGGGCGAGCAACCCTCAGATTACAAGTCTGAGTTTCTTAACCCCCTAGCCATGTCGAACCAATCACAAAGGGAAAAGGGAAATTTGCACAGAAGATCAAACTTTGCGGTCGCATCTTAAACTAATTCATAGTTCCTTCCAATGAAAAACAGAAAACAATCAATTCTGATGATACTTTGTCTTTCCCGTAATAGCTTTAATAGGATAATAGTGATTTAAAGTTGATAAAAAGTTAAGCTGCTAGCAGTATAGTGTTAATGCAGTGGTAGACTCCAAACAAAATAAAATCTACCCACCAACCCTGATAACTCGTGCTTTTCAGAAAATACCATACAATTTAACACATTAAATTTGTTAGCGGCAAAAATAAGAAAAGATATATTTATATTTATTTATTTATTTTAAAAAAGTGGTTTACAATAATACTCTTCAAAAAAAGAAACGCAAACGGCAAAATTTGAGACAAATTGTTAACAAGTTTATTCCGGGTAGTTCTGTATAACATGTGTGAAACTTTGCACATTCACTGCTGAACATCCAAAGTCCGCAAAGGCGAAGTTCACGCTCAATAGTTGAAGTCACCCAACGTCAATAACGAGTATGCCCCCCGTGAGCATCAATAACTGCTTGGCATCTCCTGCCCATGGAAGCGATGAGATGACAAATCACATCCTGTGGAATGGTTGTCCACTCAGCCTGCAAACTGCTGGAAGCTGAGGTAGAGTCTGCGGTTGAAGTTGTCGCCGTCGCAGACGCCGGTCCAACTCGTCCCAAAGATGTTCGATGGGGTTTAAATCTGGTAATCTGAAGGGCCAGGGAAGAACATTGAGGACAGTGGTGAGTCGGGCTGTGTAAGGACGGGCGTTGTCATGTTGAAAAACGTCGTTGACGTTTACCATAATAGGTTGCACATGGGGCCTAAGAATCTCGTCGACGTGTCGTTGAGCCGCAAGATTACCTCGAATGATTCCCTCTGTTTTGGCACTGTAGGCGATGGTAGCCCACATCATGACGCTACCACCACCAAATTTGTCAACATCCTGCATACAGTTTGCTGCAAAACGATCACCACGGCGACGGTAAACACGGGTCCTTCCATCCTGCCTACGAAGCATAAAACGTGATTCATCGCTGAACCAAACATGCCTCCATCGTCGATGAGGTAATACCCGATGTGCCAGATTCCACTGCAGTCGTGCTTGACGATGTTGCTGGGTGAGGATGACGCCTCTGACTGGACGACGAGGTCAGATTCCTGCATCTCGTAGACGGTTGCGTACGGTCTAATCGGAAATTCTACGCAGCCCTGGTATGGTTGAGGCAGTAGACGTCGCAGTGATGGTCCTATCTAGAAGGTGACGTAACCGGATGTAGCAATCTTATGCGGGCGTGACCACACGTGGTCTGCCAGATCGTGGACGGTCAGGAATTAATCCATGTTGTTGGTGACGATTCCATAACCTTGTGATAGTGCTTGGGTGAACATTCACAGCTCTGACAACATCTGATCGAGATTCGCCTACTTCCAAGCGACCAATGGCGTTGTTGCGTTGTGCTTCAGTCAGTTTGGCAGAACTGTATTGCGTGTAGGTGGCTTTACACTAACTATGGAAACCGAGAACCCGTCACTTTTACAGGGATTTTGGACATGTTGCACTTGTACAACATGCAGATTTCTCAAACAGATTTATTTGACACGCATGCGTTTTGGTGAAAATTCCGATGTTTTCCTCTGTTTTCAAAGTGCACAACTTTTATTGTCATTTTGGTCTGACAATCAGTGCCTTAACACGTGTAACATCACATACTCTGAGCTTCTTACGTTATTACATATATATTTCTTTAAAATAAAACGAATATCCCTTATGCGTTTCTTTTTTTTGAAGAGTATATTATTTCTTCATTGTACGTTTCATATTTTATTTTAGATTATACCTCCAAGAGCACACGATGAGCCCCTGACGACGACAGGCTCTGAGCAACAACCCCTTTTGTTCCCCCACCACCGCTACATAAAACGGTCCTGGTTGCTAACCAAACCTTGATATCAGGTCTTATTGTACGTAGTTTTGAAAGCCGACATCCAAATGGAACATTTGTGAAATTTTCGCGTTTCAGTTTTTTTATTCATAATGTGTAATCAGGGAGAAGAGAATCGCGGCTGTCGACCTGAGCAGGACTAAATCCTGAACACTTCTTATACCTGATGTGATTTAACCTGAAGAAATGTGATTTTCGATAGTTTATTTGATACAAAAGTCCCAGTGTTCCTCCCCAAGGTTCACCAAATATTTCTGCTATTTACTTTTTCAAATGTTTAAGAAGCAGGACACAAAATTCACATAATTCTAAAGCACTACTGTATATTTTTGTAATATCAATTCTGAGATGCTCCAACGTGTTTATTAGGCTTATTGCTTGTAGCGTTATCCAACCTTACAATAAAAAAAAATTCTTCAAAATTCAAAACGCAGGCAACGTTTAAAATTCTCGAAACACATTACTGGTATCCATTCATGGCCTGAAACAGGGATCACCAAACTATGGCCCTCGCGGTCATTTTGTCCGGCCCACCAGCAGCTAGCCGCTTGGAAATAAAAAGTGACATTTCATCAAATGTCCGACTGTCACAACAAAATGAATCACACCGATGGTCGCTTAAAACTGGCAAACACAAGACGTTATGATAAAAAGAAACACGACTGTCACGCGCATTTTTACCCAATAGGAAAATTCTTTCGTCCTTGCTGCCCGTTTATTCATATCGAGGCACGTATCTATGAAAGCATTAGGATTTCGAAAACAAATACTGACTTAACCCTCATCCTAGCCCCCCAGTGGCTCAGCGGTATGTCTGCGGACTTACACGCTAAAATCCGGGTTTCGATACCCGTGGTGGCCAGAGCACAGATAGCCCATTGTGTAGCTTTGTGCTTAATTCAAAAACAACAACAACCCTCATCCTATCGACTCGTCTTGTAAATTCAGCGGCCTAGAGTTACCGCTTCAGCAAGCTCATTTCTCTTAGTAGTCAGGTTATGGGCTTTCCGTAACTCGTTCTTACGTAAGTGTCGTGGCAAGCGAACGTCTCAATATATTTTGTTTGTCCGTTCTTGGACCAGTGCAATACTTTTCTCACAGCGTTCTGTGTTTTTCATTTTCAAATCCTGTTGTTTTTTTTTTCACCCATCGTTATGGCTACTTTTAAAAGAAGAAAAGTTGACTCTGAGGGTCGTGCTTTCAATGAAGAATGGGGAGAAAAGTACTTCTTTGCAGAAACAAAAAACCAGAAAGCTATTTGTGTGATATACACCGAAAGTGTTGCTGTTTTGAAAGAGTACAATCTTCGGCGTCACTATAAAACAAAACATCTATCAACATATTTGAAATTTAAGAAAGTTACGTTCTGAGAAATTTGAATCCATGAAACGCATTTTTGAATCTCAAAAGAATCTTTTCACGAGAAAGTTTGCTGAAAATGAATCTGTCACTCGTACAAGTTACAAAATAGTGTATAATATGGCAGAGCGAGGAAAACCTTTTACTGGCAGCAACTTCAAAGAGTGTATGATAGAACCAGCAAGTGAGCTGTGTCCTGACAAAATCCAATTTCTTTGAAAGTATCAGCCTTTCAGCAACTTCAGTTCAACGGAGAGCAGAAGAACTTGGAGAGAACATCGCATTACAGAAACGCCAAAAAGCCAGAAACTTCCTTTGGTATTCTCTGACACTGGATGAGTCTACTAATCTCTCGAGTACGTAACAACATCTCGTGTTCATTCGTGGAGTTAATTTGGACTTTGAGATCACGGAAGAGTTGGCATCAGTTTGCATCATGCACGGAAGAACTAGAAAAGGAATTTTTATGGAAGTGCACAAAACTTTGCAAGACTATAACCTTCAGTGGAATCAGCTTAGAGGTGTAACAGTGGATAGAGGAAAAAACATGGCTGGGGTGAAGAAGGGTCTGATGGGGCTGATCAGGAAACAGTTGGAAGATCTCCAACTCCCTAGCGCTTTGATCATACACTGTATCTTACAGCAGCAAGCACTCTGTGGAAAAGACTTAGATATGTCTTGCGTACTGAAACTAGTCATTTCTGCAGTGAACTTTATTCGGGATCATGCACTTAATCATCGCCAGTTCAAGGCGTTTCTTGAAGAAATTGATTCGGATTTCTGTGACTTGCCTTATCACACGGCGGTGAGGTGGTTCAGCTGTAGTAAAGTATTGTCTCGTTTTTATAAGCTGAGAAGAGAAATATATATATTTATTATCGAGAAATATAGAGCCGATCCACTTCTGTCGGATCCAACATGATTGTCAAAGTTGTCACTTTGGGTTGACATCACATTCCACATGAATGAATTGAACTTGAAACTTCAGGGAAAAACGACCTTGTCTGTGATCTCTATAGAATCATTAGAGGATTTCGCCGAAAGATATTGTTTGAAGAACATTTTGAAGGAGGAAACCTCTCTAATTTTCAGTGTTTCAATGAGATTCATGCTGAAGTCACAGAAGATGTCAACCTGGGATTTCACAAAAAGATTATTGATGGTTTAAATAACCATTTTTAGAGAGATTATCGGATCTCGACAGAATCGAAAGTTACATTCTCCTTTTTCAGAATCCTTTTGATTGTGTCATTGATGACGTGCCAGTTGAACTTCAGCTGGAGGTCATCGATTTGCAAGGAAATAACTTGTTGAAAGCAAAACACAGAGAGGGACAACTTATTGAATTTTACAGCTACATATCTGAAGATGATTTTCCAAAGCTGAAGCAGTTCGTATCTGGTATGGCAATGTTTGGAACCACTTGTGTCTGTGAACAAGCATTTTAAAAAATGCAGAATGTGAAGTCGGTTCATCGATCAAGGTTGGCTTATCAAAACCTAACGTTGAAGATATTTTGAAAGCCAAAAGTCAACTTCATAAATATCACTAACATCTTTGCGGCTTAGTGAAATTCAAATATGTACTCACTATGTGCGATGTGACAATTGTTTTTGCAGATGTCGCTTCTTTGATAAGCTTTTGGTAAATAAAAATGTTGGTTGTATTTTTGTTTGTTTTGTTTTTTCATTATGTGTGTGCACTGCATGCTACTCCCACGTGGCTAATGTGGCATCCTAAACTTAGTGTTAAGTTTTTTTTACAGAGAACTTAAGTTCTAACCTATGAGTATTGAGCATAATGATCATGCGGCCCGCGCTTCTCTTTCCTTAAGTAATTTGGCCTCCTGTGAAAAAAGTTCGGTGATCTCTGGCCTAAAACATTGTTCGAGACATGTCACATTACTAGAAATGTCGTGGGCCTAAACATACAAAAATTTACGGCTAGAGATAAAACTACTTGTTCAGCGCTAGACCTAAACGTATTGACATTTCACTGCAGGTATTCAAACTTCAAGCTTAAACGATTAATGATAGAAATGAAATGATATCGTTACATTAAGAAAAAAGTGTACGCTGAATTACAGCTACTTACAATGGATATTATTCACCTCCACCGTAAGTTCATACAAGGCATTAAGAATTCGCAGCAGATACATGTCACTTCCGCTTCTGGAAGAAGATTATCATCAAATGTAGCCTGAGGATCGGAAGGAAATACCTTGAACTCACCTACCCAGAAGTTAAATAAAATTCGATCCACGCTAAAAACATATCCTGAATGTTTTGTACAATTCTCACAGACAGACTACAGTTAACTATGTTCTATATCTAACATTCGAATTTAGTAATTTTCACTCATTTCTAAACATTCCTTAATTGCTAACCATGTTTGAATTTTCGTAAATTTCCAGTTCTGGATAAAGTGAGGTGTTTAAACTGTTAATTTTCAAATTTGGATAAACAAAAACGTTAGGTTTAATTATTTTCCATTTACAATAGAATCTTTACGTTTAGCATTAATTCATGTACCCTTAACTCCCCAATTACTGAGAGATGTTGTTGTTGTTTTGAATTAAGCACAAAGCTGCACAATGGGCTATCTGTGCTCTGCCCACCACGGGTATCGAAACCCGGATTTTTGCGTATAAGTCCGCAGACATACCGCTGAGCCACTGGGAGGCATTACTGAGAGAGAGCTGAACTACGATTTAAAAATCGTGTTATTGGAACCATGAACAATTTTTAAAGTGCCCTGAAGCTTACTATTAACGTTTTACAGCAGCAAAACTATGGGATGAAAGCAGGTACTGATTAGGCCAAGCTAATTATATTGGCAGTGCATAGCATAAGCTTTTATTTTGGTCGAGATTCTTTACAGTAGGTGTCTGCGAATTGTTGATAAATTTCAACACACGGACCGCACACATTGTTTTAAAATATATTCAAAACAAGTCAAATGCATGTGCAAAACTTGGATACATTATTGATTATACTGGTTATATCCAGAGTTTTAAATAATCAGTTGTTCGTCAGAGTTCACATGGATGAATTCAATTACTTTAAAAAAAAAAAAAAAAACACTTATTTACAAGACAAATTATTCACCTCTACTTTTTTTTTTACAATACAAGCTGTGACACTTTAGAAATCATCTCTTACGGCTAAACTGAGAATCGTATATACACACACAACGCCCGACTACTACAGAATGTTATGATGTAATAAAAGTCACTTCAAATAAAAAAATGTAGAAGATTCGAGTTTTATAACATCAATTTACAAATTTGTTTATACTATATACAAAGACTGTTTTCCATTAACACAAAGTCTCCTCGTATAATCTTCATCGGCATTTGCTCTCTGATCACATATGGAATCTGTTAGGCATCACACTAATCAGATCCCTGGGTCATCATCTTGATCGTGTGTTACAAAAGGTCTGCCTGTAGAAATATCTGCATACTGGCACAGTATCTTTTAGATTTTTCTTCTGCGTGCCAGTCAATTCTTCACCTACATCGACCCAAAGTCTTGGGTCTAGTAAATCTTCATTTTTTTATTATTAAAATCACAATATTCTAGTTCCTTGTCTATCAAAGCTAAACATGCAACGTTCGTCTGTACCAACAGATGTTCCCATTAGACCTTCTTTCCTCTTGATGTACATTTTCAACAAACTGGTGTGATAGATTTTGGTCCTCCTCTTCACTAACTTTATAGTCTATTATGTTGACCACTACCTGCACTTTAATAGATCCTCTCCACTTTTTGTTGTTGTTTGTCAGTAGCATAGCTAAGATCTTTTGTCTAACCTAAAAATTCTCATATTGAAGTGCTTTCGACTACATAAAATCTCTCAAGAAAAAATGGACAAATCTCCTCCAGGTGGCTTCTGAGAATGACTATATCCCGATACGAACTCCTCACTTATGACTTCTCTTCACCTGTCCACAGTTCTTTCAATATCTTCATCAGACCTACTATTGTTCTTCTGTACAACTTAAAGGGTGAAAAACCTTTACCTGCTTGAGAGATTTCTCAATAACCAGGTACCTGTACCAGTCACGTGGCATCTCCTGGCACATCATACTCACCCTCTCACAAATCCCATTACATCTGGGGTTGTATGGGATGGTAAAGTTACCTAGTGCTGATGTGTCCGCACACCTTTGCATTAATTCTGGATCCCTCTATCACTCAAGACTAATTCTAGAGATCCAGTTCTCCAGAACACGTCCAAGAGAATTTCTGCTACTCTCTTCATCTCTATTTTAGGCAAAGCTATGGCTTCCAGGTAACAAAGTATAGCTGACTATTGTCAGCACGTACCAGTTGCCCTTGTCAGAAAATGGTGCTACTGGTCCAGTCAAGTCCACAACTACTCTGTTCAACAATTCTTCTTTGAAAGGAGTCTGTGTCTTTCCTTGCAACAAAGCCACATTGAGCTATCTACCGAGTCCACCGAGGGGAATCGAACCCTTCGATTTTAACGTTGTAAACCCGAATAAATACCGCTATACCAGCGGGGAACTCTTTGAAAGGCATCTCACCCAGTTGGGGCATGAATGTGGATAAAACAAAACACGTTGCTCATCTGATATTTGCTGTAAAGTTCATATCAATGTTGCACGTGTAGCTACCATTTGGCCACCAATTTTGATTTCATTCCTTTAAGTTGCATCCGCAATCCTCATTTGGCCACATTATTATTATTATTATTATTATTATTATTATTATTATTATTATTATTATTATTCACACTCAGTGTTGTTTTTTTATTATTATTAGGTATTATGACTTCAATAATACGCCCAAAACACCACAGCAAGTAACACTCGTTAGTAACGAACATAAACTTTAGAATCATAACTCTAATTTGGAACAGACTTATACATTAAGGAATTAACAATATTCTTTAAAATGCATGGTGTTAGTTGTTTTTTTTACAGCTGACACCTTCCTTTACAGAAAGGCCATTGAATCTAGCTTAAAAGTTTCATGTCATCACCTGCATGCACTCGGTACAGCCCTATCGAACATTGTTATTTACGATAATATCACTTGACATTAAACGGTCTTTAATTAAGAGAATTTCATAAAATATAGCAAATTCGTGCTTAAAATTTAGCAATGAATAACCGTTCACCCAGTTGATTCTTTCGAAAATTTGAACCAGAAACTTCTTATCTAGCAAGTTTGGTCTAATTAATATTTAAGTATCTGCATGTGCTTTAACCCTATAGTTTTGCTACTGAGACCCAGCAGTCTTTAATTCGAATGATAAATAAAAGACGGTCAACCTCTACTATTAGATAAAGTCGTAATAAATAAAAATCCAGACCGTTAACTGACGTGAATTTTGTATCAAAAATTGAGCGGTTTGTTATGAATAGTTTCCCACGTGGCTTATATTTAGACCAAATTTGAAAATAATTATATGTCTTAAAAGATCTATCAGTGTACAAAATTTTATAAACAATCATGAAGGTTAATTTTGTTTGTCTATCAAACTTTCCGTATTTTTGGTACGAAGATAAAAGGGGGGGGGAACAAATTCAAATTTGGAGATTTTTAAATGCCGTGTATTTATTTAATGGATTCCCTCGAAATTTGGTACGTGTAGTAATAGTTCAGTGTGATATATATGTGTGTGTGATAGCTTGGATTACCACACTCTAAGCCACAGAAAATGTAAAATCACTCCTCTTAATTATATAGTGCGTCTTATAGGTTGTATTGGCTGCATGACACACTGCAGGGCATCTTGATATAATATTCACCAAGCGCGATATACAGTGGATACCAAACTGGGTTAGATATCACAAGGTTCAGTGTTTGCATTCTGATGCCACTGCATACACTCAGAGTTTTCCACTTCAGGTGCGTTATAAGAAAGACAGCTAATCCTACTATTCAGTTAGATGACGCTCGTGTGGCGAAGGGTTTTGCTGACAAACTACCTTCCCTCTCCTTAGCTCTTCGAAATTATAAATAGCTATACATGAATATCAGACATTTATAATCCAACCGCTTAGCTCACGTGCGCATAATCCTATTTTGCAGATGTCTTACTGACTTGTTCACATCGAAATAGTTAGATATTCGAAGTCTTAACAACTGGTAAAAATGTAAACGAAGTTCAAAACATGCTCTGTGAAGAAGTACAACCAATAAAACACACATATGCCACTGTCTTTCTGACATGGCCAGGTGGGTTAAGGCTCTCGACTCGTAATCTATGGGTCGCGGGTTCGAATCCCAGTCGCACCAAACATGCTCGCCCTTTCAGCCGTGGTGGCGTTAAAAAGTAACGGTCAGTCCCACTATTCGTTGGTCAAAAGAGTAGCCCAGGAAATAGCGGCGGGTGGTGATGACCAGCTGCCTTCTCTCTAGTTTTATACTGCTAAATTAGGAACGACTAACGCAGATATCCCTTGAGTAGCTTTGGGCAAAATTCAAAACAAACTAAACTAAACAAAACTCTACAATTTGTTTGCATCCACATACATACAAAAGCACCTTTGGAGGCATTAAAACTGAAATAGAAGAACGCCAAAATCGCTAAAAAGAACAAATATTTAAAACAGAAGAACAAAGTAATTTCAGGAATTAAACAGCATCAATAAATAGAAAGTGTTCAAAACAACGCGAAGCCCCAAGCGCTCGTTTGTCTTGCTTTTGTATAAAGAATCGACTCTAATGGTACATCTAAATAATTATCAAAATAAAGGTTTTAGACCTGAAAGAACGCTACCTCAACTTGTTTTGTATGAATAAAGTAAAATTTACATTTTTTACCTCAACAATTATATTATGCAACCAAATCATGACTGAAATAAACAGAGCTAACAAGTATCAATATGAAAACACGGGCACCAGAAATGTGTCCGTTGCGCAACTGATTCATTGAAAAACATTACGTAATTTCACGTGATTCCAATAATCTAGGTGGAAAACAAAAGAAAAGCATGCAGGTAGGTGGAAAGATAGAATGCAAACTGTGCAAAAAATAGATATTGACCTGTATATACTGCTCGTGTAGCACAAGAGTGTTTCATTAAACAGTCTTAGTTTTTAGTTTTTAACGATGTCACCAATCAAATTTTCATATATTTTGTATTTACATTCCTCAAAGCGGTTAGGTTATTAGTCCATCCCGCGTCTAACGTAGAACATCTAGTGTCTTATAAAGGACTTTAGACTATATTACCGCCTGGAGTTACAAACACGTTTAAACAGCAACATGGTTAGTTACGGTACTGTAAAACAATAGCGTGCGAGAAAAAATAACTCAGTTTCCATGATCGAGATATTAGTGTACGATGAATACAGTCTCACAAACGCTAAACTAATTTAAAAAGAAAATTATTTTAATGACACACAGCACTAAGTATTAATTAACATTCTAAATTAAATAAATTGATTAATATTCTGACTGCTGAATGTTTAACTATCAGATACAATACAGTCTTGAATATAATAATTGAACGAGCTATTTTAAAGTAGTGTTCATTTCCTTTAACAATAAGTGATTATTTTAACGTTACAGGTAACTTAGGGTTTAACTCACACACTGGACTGATAAGAAAGGGAGATGTTAAAGGTCTCTATCCCTCCACACACACACACTTTTCTTAGGAGTTAAATTAATTACAAGCATTTGTCCTTGTTTTACAAATGTGCATTGTGTCCATCTTTCAAATGTATCGTTAAAGATACACATCCCATGTACTGTTTCCTTTGTTGATTAACACAGTGTGCAAAGACACACATGAACCACTATTCTACGATACGACATCTTACGGACTTCCAGTTAACAGGTCGTTACTGACCGTTCTGTAGAAGATTCGTCAATCTAGTACCAAGAAATCCAAGTACTAAAATCTTAACTACAGGGTGGTCGCTAGAAAAGCGAAAAATTTGAGGGTCAGATGAGATCATGAATAAAATGCGTGCTTACTCATTTCTATTTTGATTTCTTTACATCATGAATAAAATGCATGATTTTAATAATTTTGAGCATCTATGAGTGTAGTATAACATATGCCTTTAAAAAAAACTTTGTAAAAGTTATAGCGACCACCCTATACCACCCTATAATTTTAGACATTTTTTCGTATTCATATTTGTAGTGGACACAGCTAGTTTAAAAGTGGTTAACAATGATCACTGAAAAAGATCCCACCCCTAGTCAAGGAAATAAATTAACTGTTTTACCATAATCACCTTCTTGACCTAAGCAGGTAATCTGTTGAAAGCTCATACCTCCCAACACCTGTGCACAATTTAAACCAGTATTTGTTAATAGGAAGTTTTGATATATTGATAAAACGAGCACTACCACGTTTTATAAGTATCAAACAATGCGCAGGAGCATATATTTCACCAACAAAGTGGAATAACTTTTACTTTGTAATAGAATATCAAACACAAAGAATACTCAATTCTCCACACACACACACACACACACAAAACTACAACTAAAACGACTGCACACAAAACAGCGAAAACTGCTTGTAAATATTTATTTATAAACGTATTTAAAAAACGTAGAAACCTTAAAATAAAATCAGTATACTTTTTTTTAACAGTAAACAAACTCGAAATTCGTTACAAAGCTTTTAAAACTAACGATAGTTTTAAAGTCATTATTTAAAAACTTTTTTGCTCTCAAGTGCAAAGTACCTCAAACAGGTATTAAATCAAATTTTATTTTTATTAGAGTTAAGTGGTATTAATATCATGTTTTGTCATTAAAAAAATTTAACTTCCAGTTTCATATTTCACTATCGTTCATTACTTAGAAAGGAGAAATAAAATCTCAGACACACACACACTCACTATTTATAATAGTTACACCAGAGGGAAGGATGAATAAATAGGTTAAAGTACATATTTACACGGACTCAAGTTAGGAAAAAGATTCGTTAAAATTAAAACCAATAACATTTTAATCTCAAGTTAAAACAGCGAAGAAACGTAATAACAAAAACTTTAATTTCATCTCTGACAAAAAATATACAAGAATACAAGTATTCTAAACCAACATTATTCATAAACAGACAAATACGAGTTATTTCCGAAAAAATATAATTAAATGATATATATGTATAGTCACGATAATAAATTACGTCAGTTTGTAAAAATTTAACATTTTAAAGAAGATAAAAACCGCTTTCCACTTACTTAGTAATTACAAATGATTCTGAATACAGCCGAAATAGCATAGTTAAAAATTTCCTCTATACAAAACTCTTAAACAGAATGATACGAGCACTTTTTGATGACGAAGGGAGTCATTACGTTGTTTTGCAAACGTTTTAAAACTATAGAACTGATTTAATAAAGTATTATGCAAAGCAATTTGTTTTGTCCGTAGCTCGTTTATTTATTAACATTTATTGGTTCCTGAGCGCAAACTTTTAAAACGGTAACGAGAGATGAACCATGAAATCTCAGGTTACATAATTCTACATTCTAGTCACTGAATCGCACTGGACGACATTGATACCAAAAGCGTTCATTTTAATATACTTGTACTTCAAAATATTGTGTCAAACCTAGTTTACTTACGTTGGTTACAACAGTTATATTCTAACAGAATTATCTGCTGTTGGTATACGCTCAAACTGTTGTGATATTATGTTAATCACCCGGTTCTGACTTAAATAAGCAGGAAAAGAAAGAACGTTAGTTTATCATAGAATTTTGCTTCTGAACCAATACAAAACGCTCCCTCTAACGAACATATATTTCACTATAGCACAAACCTTTCTTGGTTTTGTTTGGTTCGTTAACAACGACTTATACTAAATCCGCAATTTGTCAGTAACTGCGACTCGAATTGCTTCTTTATATATATATATATTATACACACACACACACACACACAAACACACAAATTTAACAGTTTTCGGGTCGAAAATAATGACTCGCTATAAACATGTAAAATTTAAAATGAATCTCCTACCTAGAAATTCGTTGTTGAATTTTGCGCAGAGCTGAGATTATTTGTGCTTCTCGGCTATAATTATGAAGCAATCTAAGATTGTCAGTAACATCCTCCACTATGTTCTCAAATCCAGTAAAAAGCTTTGATCGTCACCTCTATAATGTACCCACAGCCTTAAAGTATGGAGCGCATTGTGTGCGGGTCCAGGACGCTAACCATCAAACCGCGCTGGACCCTAGATTAAAACTAGTGTTATAGACCAAGGTAATAAATAAGTCGTAAAGCTACTTATATTTTATTTTAAAAATTCCTAGTCTACCCCCTCCCCCCTAATTACCATCATATCTTGGGATCCACTTCCCAAACTGGCATTTCTCACAAGCTCGACTTGCTTTCAACCCTTCCACACACACACACACACGTCATTACCGATACAATTATTCGAAGGAATACATTTTGTTTACACTTCGCGCATTTTTAACCGTCTAGTCACAAGTCATTTGTTACTTTTCTTACTTTGTTACACTAGCACGGGTCCCTAAAGCTACCCCTTCCTCCTGCATTATAGTTAACAGCAGTGGTTAAGGGTCCCCATGTTTCTTTTTACTTTCCCAGAGACGAAACTAATAAAACGCCTTTCGGTTAAATAAGAATCCAACTGAAGTTTTCGAATTTAGACGAACTTAGGGTTAAAAATAAAATCAGATGTTATTGCAAGTGTCGGTGGACTTTAGCTAAACGTATCAGTACGCAGTTTTGGATATTGTTGAGAGTTCTGGCAAGAAATTGTGTACTAACTATGACTATTTAAATATCACACGTATGTTCTCAATCTCTGATACACTATTGAAATAGCCCCTTTGAACTGGAAATAGTTACTTGTATGTAAACATAATTGATAGTCACTTTCATTTTCAAATGCAATAGTCACGAGCCAAACTGCACGTTAGGCGCATCCCCATCTCTTCAATTCTGTTAACTTCCTCCGCCTACGTTAAATATACAAGCATAATTCCTACAATATTCACTGTTTAAACACATGGAGACCCGGCAGGGTTGAGTTTAAGACACTTGACTTGCTACCTGGAGGTAGCGGGTCCAAATCCCCGTTTCATCAAACATGATGGCCCTATCAGCCGAGGAGGCGTCATAATCTGATAATCATTCCAATGATTAATTGGTAAAAAGAGTAGCCCAAGAGTTCACGGTAGGGGGTGATGACAAACTACTTTTCCTTTAGTCTTTCACTGCTAAATTAGGGACAGATAACCTTCATGTAGCTTCGTGCAAAAAATCAAAACACATCAAATCAAGAGAAGGGGGGGGGATAACGTACCTGCATACTCGCACTATGTTTTAAGCGCGTTTGTTTTTGTTTGCTTTTGAATTTCGCGCAAAGCTACATGAGGATTATCTGCACTAACCGTCCCTAATTTAGCAGTGTAAAACTAGAGAGAACGCAGCATGTTATCACCACCTACCGCCAACTCTTGGGGCTACTCTTTTATGATTGACCGCACATTATAACGTACTCACGGCTGAAAGGACGAGCATGTTTGTTTGACAGGCATTCGAACCTACGATCCTCGGATTACGAATTGAACGCCTTAACCACCTCGCCATGCCAGGCCTCTTAAGCATGTGAATTAAGAGCGGAGATTCTTGGAAATTACCCCAGAACCCCATATACCTGCCCTTTGGTTACACTGCTTAAAAAGAAATCTACATATCTATTAAAAATTAATGTTTCAACCCCCAGCACAATTATTAAACTTTTCAGAAATTTTGGAAAACGATTGGCTTGGTTGCATCGAAAAATATTAAATGTGAAGATTTTATAAATGCCAAGTTGTTTGTTTAAATTTCTAATTATGTTAGCGGTTTTTATAACTTCGCATATTTAACAGTATTTCTTAAGCTAGTTGTCAGATTCATGTTGAATTTCTTATTACAACATTCTTCCAGTAAATTCCTTGTTCGGCTTCACTATTGGTCTGTCAATGCATTAGATATCTCAAATTAAATCACTGACGTAGCCAGGGGAGGCAGCTCCCCCAGAAATATAGGCATATTGATCCCACAGCTTTTCAGCTTTTATATTATATAATAAACTCGTTTTGTATTACTTATTAACGAAAAAATAAACTTCTATAAGCTGTTATTTTATTTGTTTTAATTACCACTGTATCAAAAACTCGTCCATTTTTAGCTTTAATTCATTGGCTCCCTACTTTTGTCCCGCAATTTTTGACGTAGTAGAGAGACAAGCTAGTACTTACTGGTATTGCAATTTTGGATAAGGTATTTGAAATGAAAAATCTGTTGTGCGGTAGTTGGCTGTAAAAACAACCGGACAAATAATCCGGAATAGTTGTTTTAGTCTTCCGAAAAATCCAATATGTAAACTTTAATATACTGCGGCAGTAAAGCATGCAGACTCGAATAACATTAGCAAACAGTCTTTGCGCCATAGATATTGCAGTTCACATTTTATATCTGGTTAGTACTACTTGTACTACAATGTACCTTGTCACAAATATACTGAACAGATCTTGATAAGGTATGCAAGCTAGTAAATATTTCGTGCATCCGGTAATCTAAATACTATAAAACAGGCACATTCAAGAAGTGCTGGGTGGAATGGCCAAGTGAAACGATAATAAAGTCACAAGAAATGTGAAATTTAATTAAAATCCAGGGCCTACAATGCATGAAGTAATAAAATGTAATACAGTACAGTGTAATATATTTATACTGTAAATTTACCACTGATAAAACAAATAGACCTAGTTACAAAAACAAAAAATTCAGCTTAGCCTCGAGTAAGCCATGTCGTTGAACGTCTTACACGCTTTCTACAATCTAACATTGTACACCCAAACGGCTGTAAGATATTTGCAAACATTAAGATTTTTTATAAGCCTTGAAATGTTATCCAGTACAATGCATTGTTAACAGGACTAAATAATTTACGACATTACATTCCAACCCCGTGCGACTTTAATGTTGGTTTGTAAGCCTAACTTGGGGATTATGTTTACAATATCGACTAATTAACTAATTTATTGCCATGCAGTACGATTGTTGTTGCTAACAAGAGATAATAAAGGGTCTGTAAGGTCAAGACTAACTTTTCTTCATACCTTATCTTGTGTGTGTGTGTGTGTGTGTGTGTGTGTGTGTGTGTGCGCACACACACACACATTGTCTAACTTGCTAGTAAATTCATTAAAAATTAACGGACAGCAAGGTGACTGTGAAGCAAAGTTTAAGTTTACACAAATAACGTTTACATCCAATATGTCCGCCGCAAAATGTTGCAGAATTTCTTTGGTCACGTGACTACTTAACTATAGACAAACAAAACTGAAAAAAATATTTGTCGATTTCTTAATTTCGAGTCTCAGTTGATTAAAGGAATTTGTTTTTTTTTTATATAAAACGTTGGGGATGTAATATAGAAAAAACCTAATTCAAAAACGATTTAAGTTTAAAACTGAATCGATATTTTTATTTTAGATAAATTTTGTGTAACTGACCATAGGATAGGTGATATAACATTACATCTTCACATTAAACTTATTATACCAACACTTACTACACTTATAAGGTTTCACGCCACTTCTCTAAAATCGTAATGGGCAAACGGTAATCGAACTATTCTACCTAAAGACAGACATCTCCACTTTTACGATTTCTCCCATTTAGAGAAACCAAGCGTGATTTGACACACATTAGCTTTTATACAAGAAAGCTTATTTTTTATACAATCATAAAAGCGAGTAATATTTTAACAATTACACGTAATTTAATTGTGTATATATTATGACTTCAGTAGAAATTACGAGATGGTTCTTCAGGTGCACTTACCTCCCTCAACAGTAGATTGTACGGTGATGCACATGTCATTATCCAAAGGAAACTGATCACAGCGGACCATGTCGGGCCAGGGATAGCCGTAAGTACTCATTCTTCTTTCGCACCCTTCACGGACGGCCTCGCACAGGGAGCGGCAAGGATAGATTGGCCGGTCTAAACAAACTGGCGAGAAAAGGGAGCATAAGAATAGCTGGGTGTCCGGGTGACACTTTAGGTTGAACAAAGGAACCCAGGGCCCGGCCTGCTGAGCCACTTCGACCATGGTATCATGGCCTAGCAAGTTAGGCAATCTCATCTGGTTATATCCAATCCCATGACACAGGGTCAAATTCTTGGGTATATCCACGCACATTGGCTGAGTCAAGCGACTTCCTACCATATTCCAGTCGGTCAGGTAAGCTGCAGTCCGTATTACGTGCACGCTGGTCAGCAGAAGCTCCATGAAGAGCACCTGCTCCATTCTCACTCTAGTATTCACTGGCAAAGTTTGTTTTTCTTCAGTGCCAGCTAGACTGACTATTCGTTGTTTTGGCACTAGAGTTTATTAGATTCCAAACACTCACTAAATCATGATAACTTAAGTTTATAACATTAACAGTGTTAAGATGGGAAACTCTAATAATTTCTGAGAAATGACATTTATTATGTGCACATAACCTTTCTTCTACACTTTACGTAATGAGCAACAGCTCTCAGAAAAATCTAGAAGTAGTACTTAATATTCACTTATGAATGTGGTGCGTCTTTTAAAATCACATCTCTATCCTAACCTTACCTTTCTACCACAACATTCAAAACTGTTCAATTTTACTGTAGTCTACTAGGTTTCAGCTGGAATAAGAAGCACGTGACTGACTCTAGCCAATCCGACCTGGCTTAAAGTCATGAGCCAAGTCGCCTCTCGTTGGGAGGACCAGCATTATCTAGATTCTAGTCTTTGATGAGAAGTGATCAACATGCTTAGGAATGCCGCATACCTGTCTTGCTTAACAAAGCCCTTATAAAAACCTGTTTAACTCCCATCAGTACGGAGATTTGCTACACTCGTCAAAACTGTTTTAAGCCTTGATTTGACTCTTTAGTTCGTGGAATATATGGGTTAGAGGAAATGCTTGTGAGAAGCCTTACACGTATGTAAAAACCACAACACTTTAATTCTTAAAAGAGTAAACAAACAATACTTAAGTGCTTAGAATAAAATGCTTAAATGCGTGTTTGTCTTACACGTCAATACTTTAAACCTACTTAAAGTATGACCAATCCATCCCTGCTTACCCTACAGAAGTAGAGTGAGCCACGTGACAATAATATGCCCTAGGACAGAGAAAGAGAAAAGGAGGCGGTCATTGCAGTTAAATGTGTAGCCACCGTCCCGATTTACTTTTCTGAGTGTGTAGTTTATACTGTAAAATGTTATCTTTGACAAATGGGCTATTTAATTTCGATTGGGTACTTCGTGCCGTTTAACAGTGGGGGCGTGTGAACTACCCACTCTTCTCGAAAAATATCTTATTGAACTTGCAGAACTAAGAGAATGGAGAAGTGATAAGTGTGATAGATGGTTTTGTGTTGATGAATATCGTAATACCGTTCGCTTCCCTCATCCGAGTATCTGTCGTGTTGTTTCTCTTATGATGTCTGATTGTCCAGTCTCGAAAGCTTAGGCTGACGCGTCTCGTGCATGCTGATTTTGTTGTTTGTTAATCTTCGCGCAAAGTTACCCTAGATCTACCTGCGATAGACTAGAAGTAAAATGGAGGCATCTATTCAACACTATTAACCGCCAACTCGTGGACTATTGTAATCGAATATTTGCATTCACGACCCCGATATACAGAACGTGGTTTTGAAGCGAAAACAGAGTGCGAGTCCCGGAGCCTCGAATGCACAGCCCGATACATTAATCACGTGGTCATGCACATGTAGAATTTGACGAAAGATTATACAAAATATTTGACTATCAATAATTTTAACAAGTTTTAATTTCATTAAATTACGAAAATGTTCATAAAAGTCGAAAGAGAAATTAAATACATAAAGTGAAATCATGCATAAATGACTGTGTTACCAACAGAAAGAAAAACTCAAAAGTTGAGAAATGTATTGGTTATATAATGGTATTAAATGTAAGTGATCATATTAACAAAGGTATACATTATGAAAATCAATAAAAATTGGAAATGGGATTAATTTAATAATGATCTTAAACATAAATGGTTAAGTAACCAAAATTTACTTTAGCCCACGGGTGTACATTTTTATTTTGAATACTTATAAGCTGCATGACATTGTGCTGTTCTCATTTTCTATTTATAAGTCTGATAGACGTGTTTAATATAGCGAATTTTATACACATTTTTTCTTGAAAGTTTGATTACATTTATGAATTTTAAGAGAAATAAACTATCAGAATATAAATGACAATAATATACAAAACTAGGCATACAGTTAACCATGATAGTCCAGGAGCCAGATCTCTAAGACACCAACTATTTTTTGTCTAGAACAGTTCCATCTAAATAGGCATTTGTAGCAGACACGATTGTATGACGTTATCTGTGCAAATGACACGTTTATCTTGTGAAGCTCACGACCACGATTTGTTTGTTTAATTTCTATTGTGCCCATTTGTGTATAAAAGATACTTTAATACTACTAATCAATGATACCAGATATGTTATTTTTTTTATTTAATTGGATATTCAAAGTTTCGCTTTACCGTTTCTTTAGGCGAGTTGCATTAAAACGCAAACCGACAATCGAGACTTACTAATGAGCCAACGGGGAGCGTTATGATACTTAACTTTCTTTTTATCTTCTTTAACGCTGTGCTTGTTTATATGACGTCGTATATTTTTTCTACTCAGCCAAAATAGCGTTGTCACAGTAATAATTTCTAAATCTTGAAAACTTGTGTCTTGACGACAATTACTTTGAATAGTAACAGTTCGAACAGTTACAGATAATGAAAGCAATAAAAGAAACTGATGCAAGAATTATGTTAAACACTAAATGTATCGAAATATTGCGAGTTTCTCGTAAAAATGTAACAACATTTCGTAACAGCTTTATATAGTGTATCTGTGCTAGCCGTCCCTAATTTAGCAGTGTAAGACTAGAGGGAAGGCAGCTAGTCATCACCACCCACCGCCAACTCTTGGGCTACTCTTTTACCAACGAATAGTGGGATTGACTGTCACATTATACACCCCCATGGCTGGGAGGGCGAGCATGTTTAGCGCGACGCGGGCGTGAACCCGGGACCCTCGGATTACGAGTGCTCGCCTTAACGCGCTCGGCCATGCCAGGCCTCATGGCGTCAAATGCTACAGTGATTGTTTTCTCAATTAATTCTTGTCACTCTGTGGACTTACAGTATTGAAATCCAGTGTTCTATTCCCCGCGGTTGACACAGCAGATAGTCGAGTGTGGCTTTGCTTCAACAACTACAGTACCGTAGTATCACTTATTGAAAGTTGTTGTTGTTGTTTTGAATTAAGCACAAAGCTACACAATGGGCTATCTGTGCTTTGCCCACCACGGGTATTGAAACCCTGATTTTAGCGGGTAAGTCCGCAGACATGCCGCTGAGCCACTGGGGGGCCACTTATTGAAAGTACTGTTTTTATCAATAGTGAGTAACCGAAACTATTCCGCGTACGTTCGGCCCTCAAACACCTTCTAGGGCCACAAGATCCTTTTAGCAGAAATGAGTAAAAAATTGCGATATATATATATATGGCATTTGGTAAAGTTCTAATAACTTTATTTTTGAGGAATTTAGAAAGTTCGTCATACACGAAATCAAAGTTTCTTTTTATTTTCCAACCATGCATCTGGACATAAAAACCATAATCATTCACAGATTAACTCGTGTGTTATTGTGATTATTTATTTTTTAAATATGCAGGTAGCTACAGATTGACATCTTGGAGGCCGTGAGTTGCCTGTAACTGGTTTGCGTTCATCCAAACAATGAAAAGAAAAACATTCTGGTGCTCGTGTTAAGTGCTAGTCTATATTTATAGGTCGCGTGTCCAATAACCCGGGTTTATTCACGCAGTAATTATTGTAAAATAAATCACAAAAATAAAACTAACATTCTTGATAATTTTAGTACTGTTGAACAGCGTTCCTTCTAAGCTGCGCTGCTACACAACAACCAATCGTGTATCACGCACATACTCAAAAATGGTGAAGAATTTCGACACGTTAACGGTCTTAATGACCCTGGCAGTTGATAGGCCTAATACCCAAATAACCTATTGGTAGAATTGTAAGGTAACCAAATGGTTTAGTAGGGTTAATGGTCTAAGATTACACCTCCCACTGAAAAAAAAACAACAACAACAACTGTTTGGGACACTAAAGGACAAGTAAAGCTTTAATTATTCCTCTTTCCTTGCTCAGTACGTATAAATAAAATACCTTCATGAATAACAATTGGGACATGCGTGTCCCGGATGCATTTTACAGAAACCGCGCGTTGGGAAAATTCCAAATGTGAAGAAAACATTTCTTTTGTATCTTAAGATTGTTTGTTTGCATTAAGCTCAAAGCGTACTCATGTCGTTTTTATTTGATGAATACAAACGTCGTAATGAAAGGCATAAGAATGTTTGTCTACGCTTGAAAGAAGAAAAGATATTATAAATAAATAACACGGATAAAGAAAATTTAGTGCAATTAGAACGTCATAAATGTGGGATTTATAAAAAATGTTATATCTATTGTCAAAAAGTGGTCAGTATTTAGGCCAAAAATTTCCATTGTAACAGAAAAGAGCTTTTTGTTTTAACTAAACGTAAAGTTACAAGTGTGATGTGCTCATTATTACGGGTGTCAAACATAGTTTATAGAATCATAAGCTTATACAGTTACTGCTAAGCTACTGAGGTCACAGAAGAAAAAAAAATTAAGCCTAATGGTCGTCATAGAAACATAAAAATTCCAATATTTTAATAAAACAAATTTCCTTAGGACAAAAAATAAATTAACATTTCAGCTAAACAGCTTTCTAATATAGATAGTATAATCAAAACATGATAATTTATTTTGTTTTTTTCTAACATAAATCTCTGTAATGTTTGTATGTTTTTACAAATCGAATACAGATTCCTTTAACGCCGAAAATGTCAGTCAATGAAAATGGAAAATGTATGGATCTCTAAATAAGTCATACTCGCAATTACTTTACGTGGTGCCACCTAATTGAAAATCATTCCCTAAAAAAAGAAAAAGAATATGACAAACCGCATATGTCAGCAAATTCAGAAAGTAAAGTCAGAAGAGAACATTAGCTAAAAAGTAACATATTTGGATAAGCAGCAAAAGAAAAGAAAAAAGCGGATCGTCACGTGAATGTGTCAAATACCACTCCAAACTTGAAAGCAGTAACTTTTTTAACCGTTTAAATGTTAGAAGAGAAATGTTGATGATCAAGAGGATATGCATGTTTACAGTGAATAATTATTTTTGTTAAGTTTCGAGAGTTCTCAAGAGCTGACAGATGGAAGCCACTTGCAAATATACTTCTATAGTGCGTTCGAAATGAGTTGAAAGTTTAAACTGCAATATTCACGTAAGCCCATTAGCAAAACGTATAGCTGTTAGATAAACATCATAGCCTTGTATCCCTCTCTCAGAAAAAAGAAAATAAAGTGCAAAAATGAATCTCTGTTGACTCAGCGGTAAATTCAATTGATGATAACTAAACAAATGTGGGTCTGATCCCTGCTGTGGGCACAGCACAGAGAGTCTATTGCACACATTAGGATTTAGCAATGAAGCAAACAAACGTACTTGAAATGACTCGAATGAAAAAAATCACAGAAATGTCGTGGCTCTACTCATGGTTTTCGACAGAGCTAATGACACATGTACTTCTTGTAAGGTCGTGTTTTTATATGTTCGTACGTACCCTGTACGGTGTTGAGAAAATTGTCGAAAGTTAACTGTGTAAAACTAGCGCCATTTTTCTGCTAATGCGTCATTGCTTAGCGAGTTAGGATTTTTTATGTTTTAAATTTTTGGCGCAAAGCTTCACCGTTTTTTCCTGATCTTTCAACTAATATACTAGAAGAAATCGTGTAATTTGCTCATCACTGTCAAACAAACACAGAGCAAAGCCACATTGAGCAGATAATCGAACCCCAGATTTTAGTGTTGTAAGTCCAAAAAGTTACTGCCGACCCTTCGGAGGACAGTTTTACGAATACTGACCGCCTGTCTGAAAGTATATGTAGACTCCACCTCCAGGTGGTCATCTGGACGTACAAGAGAATATATTCTTTGAAACCTCGCGTTCTTGTAGAGTGCATTTCTGTAATGTAGACTGTCATAACCAACAAGCTGGTAATAATTAATTGAGTTAGTAATGAGCGTCTGAGAGTCTTGTAATATCTCCAATCTATTCGAGTCAGCAAACTACGAGCATTCCACAACAGTTACGTACGTAGTTCACGTTGTGTATACATGGTTGAAAAAACCTAATTTGTGTTTACACTTGCTAACAGATACAACTTTGGTTTCGTGAGATATATTAACATTAAAACATTCTCTTTTTTTACTATATTTCGACCTTCAGTCTTCTCTATTTTTTAACTACAACAAGATTTGCCAAACTCTGATGTGCATAGACTTACAAAATTAAATAAACCACGATCACAATTATTTTCACAACTCTGATGATTCCATTATTTTTAATCAACAATTATCAAACGCTTTTGAGCAGTGTTAAAAAGTGTTTGCAATCTTAATAGTTGGAACTGATACTTTCTATTCAAATTTAGTAAACTAATGTTCAGTTTTTACTGTTATGAACGACCCCAGTCTTCGGCTCCAACGAACTCCATTCACACTTAATAAACCAATGTTTAGTTTACATTGATGTGAACGAGCCCATTTTTAACCCCAACCATTTCTATTTGACAGACTATAAAAACTAGTGGTCAGTTTTCTCTAGTTTCTAAGATCCAACCCCCTAGATCCAATAAATACCAACTAGCAGACTTTACACACCGATGGCTACTTTTGAAAAGTTCCTATGATTCTAGCCATAAAACCTAACCATCTCTCTATGACAAACGTTTTTTTTTTTAGGATCCAGTCATAGGATCAAGAAAATGTTTCTTCCACAGACAGTGGTGACTCCCAATGTCTCTGGTGAAATCTAGTTGCTTTTAATACAATTATACTCGGTTTTCACTAGTGTTACCGATCCAAGCCTTCAAATCCAACCAACACTAAAAAAAACTTGATAAGATAATGGTCATTTTTCAGACTCACACCATCAACAGACAATAGAAACTAATAATCATTTTTTTCATAAGTTTCTATGCTCCCAACTTTTGGACTCAATAAATTGTATTCAGTAAACTTTACAAATTAGTGATTAATTGTCACTAATGTCTTGAATGCAACCTTCTAACAGAAAAATCTCTCTTTCACAGGCTTACTAATCTAATTACTGTAAAAGTATCCTAGCTTTCGAATCCAAATATTTCTCTTTCACAGACCTTATAAAATGATGGTCAGTTTGCAGACCCAATAATCAGTATTTATCATATCTTTATAAACTAATAGTCTACGATCTGTCATTCAGACCCACCTGTCTCTCTCTACCGCAATTTTAACAAACTAATACAGTTTCATTAACATTTTTTATCCCTGCATGATTAAATGTTTTCACCACCTATATTTAACAGTGTATAAAAATTCTGAAGGAGGAATATTTAAAAGTCTAATTTATTGCATCACGCGATTTAATCATGTTGGGTTTTTCTTATTTAAGCTCTTTATTAACAAACAATAAGATTCTTCGAGTTCTTGAACGCGATGTTAGAAGAGCGGATACTTATTTACAGATAAAAATATACATTGTTTATTTTCTCTTCCCCCGGCATGGCCAGATAGTTAAGGCGCTTGTCTGGCGATTTGAGAGAGGCGGATTCGAATTTCCGTCCCACCAAACATGCTTGCCTTTTTAGCTATGAGGGCGTAAAAATATTACGGTCAATCTTACTATTCGTTGGTAAAAAGTAGCCCAAAAATTGGCGGAGGGTGGTGATGACTAGCTGCCATTTTTCTACTCTTAAACTGCTAAATTAGGGACAGCTAGCGTAGATAGCTCTCGTTTAGCTTCGCGCGAAATTCAAAACAAACCCAAACTACATCTTTCCTCTTTCGTTTTAGAACCACTTATTCTTACACAACATTAGCAGTTACGAATTCTTTATGGCCGAGCGCGTAAGGCGTGTGACTCGTAATCCGAGGGTTGCGGGTTCGCGCCCGCGTCGCGCTAAACATGCTCGCCCTCCCAGCCGTGGGGATGTATAATGTAACTGTCAATCCCACTATTCGTTGGTAAAAGAGCAGCCCAAACGTGTAGGCTTTTTTTGTTTTTGTAGTTGGTCGCAAATCAGAAATCATTGGTTACACAACCCCAAAATGTACGAATAACTAATAATAATGAAGACAGATATGCTCGACTGATTAAGTTTAGTACGAGAGTTATGATTTAGACAGTTAATAATGAAGACAGATATGCTCGACTGATTAAGTTTTGTACGAGAGTTATGATTTAGATAGTTAATAATGAAGACAGATCTGCTCGACTGATTAAGTTTTGTACGAGAGTTATGACTTAGATAGTATGTTTAGCGTGAATGTTAAATTTTATTATTTTTAGAAAGCATAACTATCGCATGTTTATTGACAAAACTGTGGAAGAATCATACCTTGCGTGATTCGATTGTGAGTTGGCACTTTTGTATTATTGTATCATGTTTGTAGAACATTCTAAATTATTCTTGTTGTTTTAATTGAGTATCATTGTAGTGTGATTAAGGTCTCGTTCAGGCTACAAATACGCGTCCAAAAATGTAGTTCGAGTTACTGAGATAGATATTTAGACTGTGTTATTAAGAAGTTAGCAATAATGAGAATATGATGGCGATATTTAAGTGGAATTATTACAGGCTGTATTGTAATAATAGAACAGAGAAGAAAATCTCTTTTATATTGTGTTTGACAGTAATTGAACCAACATGTGTGAAAACAAAAAAGAATTATTTAAATCTCTAAATACAACTGTGATAACCAACAATGAAACGAACATTGGTATATACGTTTGAGTTATACATATATATGGTTTTAAAACAACTGGACTATGTGCTGTTTATTTATTGTCGAAATTTATCACCAACAAATCACAGACACTCTGTAAATTATTATGCCCATATATATGCATAAAACCTAATGTATATTATATATATGATTCACTTTCTGTGTGGAATCATTTGTTAAAACAAAACGTGTTAATACGTTCTCAACATCACGCCGTCTATTTCATCAGGACAAAAATACCCTTGGTTACTTTTTTCACACTTCATTAATAAACTCCGAAAAAAAAACAAAAAAATTTGCAATATTAGTGAAAATATGGTGTCACTAATCAAAACTTAGCCTTTTAAACCTTAACAACCATATAATTGTGATGTATATATAACGCTCATTGAAGGAAGTGTATTTCAAACATCTGGTAGTGTCAAAGTAGTAAAGAATTATTTAATTATTGATCTATTTGTAAATTTCTTACCTATAGAACTGTGTCCCTGCCTATTTGTTACATACCTAACGCACTTCACCTATTGTATTATTCACAGTTGTATTATCCATAAAACTGTGCCTTTAACGTTACACTATTAATCCACTGCTACACGTTCTGCATTATCCATAAAACTGTGTTCCTACCTAATTGCTGTTCTGAACACACTGCTACATCTGTGTATTATCCATAAAATGACGCCTCTAATTAACTATTATGTCCTTTCACATGTGATTATTAGCGATATTGAATGATTTACGCAATATGTTTTAATAGCTTTTACACTAAATTAAGTTAGTGAATATATAACAATATTGTTTTCACTACAAACATCTTGTTCGCTAGTCTTCTGATGACTGCAAACTCAGATAAATAGGGTTCTATAGGTGTTATGAACACTCAGATAGAAAGGATGTTACGAGTACTGATAGTATTGTAAAAATTATAAACACTCAAATAGAAATATTACTAGTTTTGACAGTATCGTGAAGGTTGTGTGTTTGATATATCTGTAAATTTTTAAACAAAGATGATAGGTTGATGTAAGCACGCGGAATAAGTGACAAATTACAAAGGATATGAAAAGTAGGCACTACGACGGAAGAGAAGTTGCAGGGATTTATGAAATATAACAGAATAAATGCCTTAAAACTACTTACTGTAATTACTAAGTACAACAAGAGTTCTAAAGGGTGTTATGGATAAATTTGTTCCAAATTTAAAGACCCCTGCAAACATTCAGTTGAAGAGATGTTGTGTTTGGTGTATAAACACTCGGAAAATTTTATCACAGATGTTATGAAGAATATAAACTTAAACGTTTAACAGATTTATAATGGAGAATAATCAGTCACGTGAAAAGACTGCTGCAAATTATAAACAGTTTATAAACACTGATGAAGCCTGGACTTGATGTGAAAGGTGACAGTAAAAACAGGTGTTACGAAAAACATGTATTAAAAAAAAAGTTTTTGAATTTTCGCGCAAAACTACACGAGTAGCCATCTCTAATTTAGCAGTGTAAGGCTAAAGGAAAGGCAGCTAGTCATAACCACCTACCGCCCACTCTTTGGCTACTCTTTTACCAATGAATAATGGATTTGACCATTACAATGCCCCACAGCTGATAAGACAATCATGTTTGGTGTGAGTATACATTTTTACTTCAAGTGGGTTTTTCATCATCATGAAATTCTTTTGATATGTGTTTAGACATACTGAATTCAAAGCAAAATTTGATTTAGATATCTAAATTAATCACAACTATACAGCATTTTTTTGATTGTTACTTTAATTTCATTACTACGAAGTTTTAATAATTGCAAAAAGATGCTTTATTTTCAAAGCAGGTTAAATAAAAGCTTATATGATTACCTACTCTAATTCAATATAAACATGCAATTTGGGTGAGTTGAAATCAACATCTAAACTCGGACAGATATTTGAACTTTCTGTATAGAGGGCACTCCATTTTCAATTTACATCTATGGATTTAGTCATGGACCTTTACTGAATGTTCATAATGGTGACAACTGTCAAAAATCAACCATGGTCTGAATAAATGTGTTGACTTAAATCACTTACTTGTTTAATATTAAGCACAAAGCTACACAATAGGCTATTTGTGTTCTGCCCACAACAGGTATCAAAACATGATTTCTAGCAGTGTAAGTCTGTAAACATGCTGCAATGCTACTTGAGGAGGCTTGTTTGTTTGTTTGTTTTGGAAATTCGCACAAAGCTACTCGAGGGCTATCTGTGCTAGCCGTCCCTAATTTTGCAGTGTAAGACTAGAGGGAAGGCAGCTAGTCATCACCACCCACCGCCAACTCTTGGGCTACTCTTTTACCAACGAATAATGGGATTGACCGTCACATTATACACCCCACGGCTGGGAGGGTGAGCATGTTTAGCGCAACGCGGGCGCGAACCCGCGACCCTCGGATTATGAGTGCACGCCTTAACGCGCTCGACCATGCCTTGAGGAGGCACCTAATGGTATGAAACTATCTTGAAACCAACCATCATTTTATCCTAGTACAGCCAATGGTTTAAAAGCTTCTTGTACACAAACCATCACTTTAGGATATCCTAGTACAGCCAATGGTATTAAATCTTTCTGTAAACCAACTACCATTTTAGTATATCCTAGTATGTCCCTCCTGTAAACCAACCTCACTTTAGTATATCCCAGTACAGCTAATAGTATAATACTCTCCAGCTATCACTTTATCCAAGTAGAGTCAACAGTATGAAACCCTTTTGTAAACCAACAATCACTTTAAAATATCCTGAAACAGCTAATGTTACAACACCCTCGTATAAGCCATCACTTTAGTATATTCTAGTACGGTTAATGCTATAACACCCTCCTGTAATCAAATCACTATTTTAGTATATCATAGTACAGTCAATGGTATGAAACTCTCCTGCAAACAAACTACCACTATGGTACAACACCTTCCTGTAAACCAACCATCACTTTGAAGTTTATATGCAGACAGCCAATAAGGCCAGACTATGGAGTTTTTGTTTCATGAGATTTAGCAATAATTACAGCCACAATGTGGAAGGAATCATATTACACACATTCATACTCTATACAGACAAGATGAATCATAATCCACTGTGAACAACTTTAATACTGAAAATACTTGAACATTACAAGTTAATGAACATTCTTTAATTGATTGCCACTTCACATAACATATTAACAACATGCATAATTCATATAGAAAATCAGAAAAAAGTGATATATATTATTAAATTCTGTATAATGTATGGAGAAGTGACATCAGAACTGAGGTCTAAGATTTGAAAAAGGACGTTTGGTCTTACATCATTAACGTACAACACTGGAAAGACAGGTCTTTAAAACAAAGTTAAAAATCAAGTGAAACATGACCTTGTCACCCCTTCCCTTAAATCTGCTCTGTCTTCTTCAAAGGAAACAATTACTGAATGCTTCTGAGCCTTTGCTATGTGATAGTGTTTTATATTTCTGACACTAGTTGTCACAAAAAATATTTCCAGTACAAAAAACATTTTCACAGTGCAGGCCAAATGAAAAAAAATTATATATGCCCTTCAACAACGTTTTTTTTAAAAAAATACATGGAACATTTCCCAAAGTTTGGATACTGTAAAGTTCCTTTTACTGCATCTCCCCTATAAAAATATAGAGATTCCTTACTGTACATGGATAGATGAGAACCAAACCAGTAAAACTTTTATAATAGCCAACCTCACAGAAACATCAGTCAAAATATCCAGTTTTGCACTTCAAGTATAGTTTGAGTGAGCTTGAGTTTCAAACTCATTTTCTTTTTAATTATTCCTCATGAAATGTTTGTTTTTCTCTTTTTCCAAATTGTCAATGAACAAATTATCCACACAAAGAGAATACAATACTTTACAGATTTCAGTAGTGATGAGATGAAAATAGATTTTTGAATTGTATGTTAGTTCTGTACAAGTACTGTTATGTACTTAACATTTGGAACAATAAAATTCAGTTATTTACGTTTCTAGCATTAAACAAAGAGTGAAAAATACAGACAAGACTAATACAAACATTATCTAACACAACGAAATAACATTAATCATAAAAGAGCATAATTTGTATAAGTGATGATGCAGTTCAACACCAATTCATTTTCTTCTGTTGTTATTTACCATCAGGTCGTGACTAAGCAAGTATAAATTGTCTAAAGAAAATACCACCAGTTGAACATTTTCCATTCAAAATAACCAGAAATGGAAGATTTTTTTTCTTTACACTTGCTCTAAATTTTTTATACCTGCAACAACTGATAGTACAAAATGAATTGTTGAAAGTATTTCGCTTTTCAAAATATCTTGGTGGAGAATTTACTGATGTTGTCAGTTGATCTAAACTTTTATGTTTGGTAGCACTGTTAGAACTAAAACCAAAACCGTACGAGATGGGTGGTCTTGTACATTGATGTGGCCGGAGATAACACCTCTTGGTAGTAAAGCACTAGGTGATTTTACAGAACTTTCATATGATACAGTGAGCATTAAAAACAATTCAACAGAGGTTAATAGTGACATTAATTCCCAAGTTACCATTATCAGCAAACAGTTTGGCAATGCTGGTATCAAATACTAAACAGTCACTATTCATAATAGCAGACTGGACTCCATCATGAATACTTCTTGGAGTTGCCTCCCATGTTAACCTCCGTCTGTGACCACTGAGCTCTAACCTAGGAAAAAGTGAAGTTAAAACAGATGCCTTTATAATGTTTTCATTTCCTGGAAGAAGTTAGTGAAAAACCAAAATGAAATGCCAATAGCAGTATAATGAAGTTCACAAAAAGTATTATCTAATATAGGCAAACTCAAAATACCTTTTTTAACAACGAATACAGTCAACGCATGGTAAAACATCGAAAGTTAAAAAGATACATTCCTTGGTCAACTGGTCTAAATATTAAACAATTTTGTATTTTAATTTTTTAAACTGTTTTCAGATATGCAATAATTTTATGATAAAAATGTAAAATTATGACAATGATAAATCCTCAATTACTTTACACGGCTTTAGTGTAAATTAAAATACAGTCAAACACAGAAGTTTTGAATAGATTGTCAAAGTTGAAATGCAGTCTAATCCAATTCTTTAACAGTTATTGAATCTAATATTCTACATTTATCACATTGAAGGTGAACTACACCATTAAAGGCAAATTAAGTCTACTAAGAATATAAACCCTTTGTAAAATACAATGTCAAAGTGTATCAAGAAAGCAACATGTAATCTTACAGTTCAAGGTACACTAAACATACATTTGATTAACAACAAAGGTTTAATAAAAGAAAAAATCATTTCTCAAGTGTATTAAAACAATGAATTTACCACTATTATTTCAAATGGTAGCAAATAAAAATTAAAAATGTTCAAATCATCTAAATTCATTTAAAATCACAGTGATGAAATATTACAGTTAACGTTTACTGCCTGTTTATTGAATGGGTGTGTATGCAACAATTAGGTGCAAAATAAAACCATTAAATACACAATTAATCATACACTTGTTCCTCTAAGCATTAAAAGAAAAACTTCAGAGCTGAAATTTAATCAATAAAAAATGTTTTTATTTTTCTTGTTCTTTATACAAGTTTTCTTGCAGTTCCAATTTTTTTTTATTTTTGATCAATTTCGGGGCACTTTGAATGAAAATGGTAGTTTCTAAATTCTTTAATTTTTTCTGAGCATAATAAAACACTCAGCTTCCTATAGGAAAGCTAAAATAGTTTTAACAAAATAGTACTAATATGAATATTGCACTCCAATACAACCATAATGTTACCAATTGAAGTCAAAGTTTCTCAGACTCAGTTGTTACAGTGTAACCTATACCTCATCTTTGAGAAACCATAGGCAAGTGATCTAAACATGCAAGGAAAATTGTTTTTCTGTTATTTTCAATCATATATGTCAACAAAGCTTTGGTTCAGTGAAGAAATTGGAACAAAATAATAAGGGCTTGGTAATATGTTGCTAATACGAAAACCATTTGCGAACAATTTCTATAAAATTACAGTACTGATTTACTTTAAAAAGGTTGCAAAAAACTTGCTCTATTTTTTTATATATAAATTGAATTATGATGTGGTAATATGATGACAAAAGAGATGTTCTGTTGTGGCGAATGAAGAGTTAACCAAACCATTGTTTGGCAATGTTTACTTTAGATTTTACCAAGCATTCTTCTTGAATGGTCATAGAATATCATCAAAAATAATATACGAATGAATATAAAATTGGTTTAAATCTTAAATGAGATATTCTGAATAAAATCTGTTTACGGTTAATATTATCTTACACTGAAGATGTATTTCTGATAAATGCTTACCTCCTGCTGTTGCAGCCACAGCTATTTTCAATTTGACTGCCTTATAGTGAACAAATTTGCACTCACCTATAGTCTTGAATTCCACATGTATATCACATGGTTTATCTGTATTTAAGCATGCAACAAACTCTCCTATTACAGCTTACTCCCTCTGTGCAGTTGAACCCAATCTTCAGTTCAAGAGTAAGCAAGCACCAAAAATAACACCAGAAGTAGAGAGGATAGATGGGAAGTAATTAATTGTTAAAAATATATTTTCAGTGTAATCAATAATGAGTGTGATATACCTTACAGATCTCACAGTAAAAATTTTGGATATCAGTACACCTAGACAGGCACCACTCGTCACAGAGTTGGATCCATAACATGTAAAAGAGAACCTTCAAAAAAATTTTAACAAAAATAACTAACCACTCACAAATGTATTGATATATGAAGAACAGCAAGAAAGAGAAACTTATATCCAGTTAAGCAGGAAACCACCAGATGGTGCAAAACACAAGACAAAAGTGTGGGAAGAGGCCACATACCAGCCAGGACAATCTCTTTCAAAGGACAACAGAAACAAGCAAACAATGGCATTGGGAGGTGACAGATATGATGGGATGAAACACGGAACAATCAGTAAAATTCATGAGGAAGATACTGAGAGACACGGAAAGGTTTTTTGAACAAAACATAACACTGTAAAGCACAGACAGTATGTCAAAAATGACCCAGATTAGAGCACGAGTAAGAGAAAATTGGGTTGAAGATAAATTACCATAGTCAGCTGATGCTCTGTAAAGGAAGGAATGGTTGCGATATAAAATGACATAGGTTTTGTGGCACAAAATGCAGTGAATATTGATAAGGCCCAAGTCTGACCACTAACATCCACAAGCCAAAAGGAGAACATAAATATTTGAAAAAAAATAATATAAGGAACAATAATGTTAGTAGTCCAAAAGGAAGGAAAGAAAAAAACATGGATTGGTTGGTTGATTTGTTGTTTTATGGCACAAAGCAGCTAGGTTATCTGCATCAAACATCCAGTAAAAAGTTAAACTTACATTTTGTAAAATTCATAAAAGGAAATTGTGGGAAAACAAAAAGTTTAAAACACAAATAGCATAAAACCAATGTTTACATCTAGTCTTCATAGTGAAGATAAAAACTTCAGTAATACAAGTTGCAGAGGACTTTCTGTAGCATAACTGTAATTATCATAACTCACCAGAAAGACTAAAAGGTAAGTATAAAAACCACTGTTAGCCACCTGAAGTTGGTCTTGCCAGTCGTGGTTCTGAGTTATTTGATGTTATGGCCATTTTCAAAAAGCAAATTAAAGTTTAAAAAGAGTTGTAACAAAACTTAACAATAACTTGTCAGGATGACTAACAGGTAGTTCAAACAGCAGTATTAGTCACCTGAAGTTGGCCTTTCAAGTTCTAGTTTCAATTTACTTGCTGTTACAGCCATTTTTTAATTTCAAATAGAACTAAATGGACTGTGCTTCTTAAAAGGGAATCACATTAAAAATGTCTTATGTATAAATTAAAAAACTTAAATGGTTAATTGTCTTTAAAAAACTAAACATTATCACGATGGACAGTGTCACCATCATAAAAAACACTAACATTATGGATAGACCTTGGGACAAATGTTTAAAATAGCGTTAAGAGTTGTAACGATGGCAAGAAAGTAAAATGTGGCTTATTATGACCTGAATGTTACACAGACTACACATTGATGCATCGTTTAAAGACAGAAAAAATTGAAAAGTTAAAAACTGTAACCAATGTGTAGTCTGGTTAGAACAACATCCTCTTTCCAATCATAATGACAGCAAGATGGCCAAAGTCCAATATAGGGTTTTAATTGGCAAAGCTTGCTTTCACGTTGCTCACTCCAAGTCGACTGTCAGCTGGCATGGAGCCAAGCCTTGAATGCAGGACCATAGTCCATGTATGGATTAGGCACAGCAGTGATAGTGCCAGAGCAAATAGACATAGCTTCAGTGTCGGTGAGCTCATTTCTGTGAATACCAACATGGCCTGGTATCCAGAAAAACTGGATAGAAGTAGCTGTTAATGAGAAATGGGCCAGTCGATTTTGAATATTAGTGAGAACAGGGTGTGAACCAATGTGAAGCGATTTCAGGGTCAGTAGAGAACTATGAGAGTCAGTATAAATAGTGCAGTTTGACTACTACTTAGCTTCTTTGTGATCCAGGGCAAGAGAAATGGCATACAGTTCAGCAGTGAACACAGAAGCTGTAGAGGAGATTCTGCATGCAACAGTCAAACCACAACAAATCATGGAAAAGCCCACACAATCACCTGATCTCGAACCATCTGTATAAATAGGAATGGAAGGATAGTTCAAAAGATGTTCAGCAAATACCAGACAATATTTCCAATTGGGAGTCTCTGCTTTTCTCAGACAACTTAAAGACAGGTCACATTTAGGGACTGTAAAAAGCCATGGTTGGATGGGCTGACCAGTGGATACAGCAACATTGTCCAAGGACAGACCCAATTCATCCAGCTGCACCTAGATAAGAAGCCCAAAAGGAGCAATGGCAGATCGTCTGTCCTGATAAAGTAAA
Source organism: Carcinoscorpius rotundicauda (assembly GCA_011833715.1). Taxonomy (NCBI): domain Eukaryota; kingdom Metazoa; phylum Arthropoda; class Merostomata; order Xiphosura; family Limulidae; genus Carcinoscorpius; species Carcinoscorpius rotundicauda. The sequence continues at coordinate 146,094,006 of CM022391.1, read as the reverse complement.
GCACATCAAGGAAGGAAAACACAACTCAACGTGGGATAATGTGGTAAGGAAGTTTCAAAGCATACAGTGAAGACAGTTGCAAATGGAGGAGATGGCTCAAAAGACTGTATAAGATCTGAATTGGGGAATAGCTCGTTTACAACAGTGAGAGGGGGTTGTTCAGTGATGGCATTAATCTTTATACTGAAAAGTGTGACACTCAAAACACAGCCCTAAGGACCTCCAAGTTCCTGTAAAAAAGAATGGGAAAGTATTGAATATGCACAAACATGGAATTTCCTGTCCATTAAAACATTAACAAAAATGGGCAAATGGCCACGTAACCCACATACATGGAGGTCTCACAAAATGCCATACCTCCATGTTGTATCATAAGCCTTCTCAATGTCAAAGAATATTGATACAAGATGTCATTTGAGAAAGGCTTCTCTGATTGACACTCAAGTCAAATCAGGTTGTCCACAGTGGAGCACTGTTGTTGGAACCCACACTGGGTGGGCAAGAGGAGGTTATTTGATTCACTGAACCAAACAAGACAAGCATTGACCATCCTCTCTAAGGTCTTACAGAGACAGCTTGTTAAAGCAATTGGATGATAGTTTGAAGGAACCTTGGGATCCTTTCCAGGCTTAGATAAAGGTAAGACAATAGCCAGGTGCCAGGCATCAGGAAAAGCATTCTCCTGCCAGATTCATAGTGAACGTCATCAGGTCCAACTGATGTACTCTCAGACTGATGAAGGGCCAGTACAAGTTCCTCTAGTGTTATGGGACAATTATAATTACAGAGAAAATTAGCTCAAAAGGAAAGAGGTGATCTCTCTGCCTAAGTCTTGATGGCTTAGAAGATGGGGAAAGAAGCAGAACTGGTAGATACCTGGAAACACTTTCACCTAAAGCAGTGGTTCCCAACCTTTTTCATTCCCCGCACCCCTAAAAAATTGTAAAATGTTCTAGCACCCATCACAGTAATTATTTATTTAAGAATAAAGGTGAAGATGGCCAAAACAAATTTTTATAAGTAGTTTTTCTATGATATATAAACAAAATATTTGGAAAATAAAAAATATTACAACAAACTAAAAGTTGCATAAACACTACATGGCCCACAAAAAATAAATTTTCATCCATGCATAAAATGAAATTTCTTTGAATTTGAAATGTTCAAATGTTCATAATCCAATTTAAATTTAATGACTTTTTTGTTCCTGTTTATTTCTTGGCACTTTGTTGCTGATAGCAATCCACAAGCCTGCCTATGCACCCGAGTGATTTCTAGATTTTGTCTTGATTGACAAAAGGGCACTAAATTCAAACTCGTTTAAGTATGTTGTCACGAATGGGATGAGCGCATTTAGTGCTTTTTCATGAAGTCTTGGAAACATGTCCATTGCCGAACACCAATATTATTCCAAAGTTTTGCTTTCAAACTGCATTTCAAGAACTCGATTTGTGTGCAGTTCAATAAGATCTTCCTTCAGTTCTTCATCATCTGTATTATTATTTAAATTGAAGGAGTATGAATTCATAATCCATTCTGCAGAAGTTTTCAGTTCTCCTCAAAAATATCTATCAAATGACTTTGATAGTATTTCGAAATGATCAACAATATCTTCACATACACACGGAATTAGGAAGTCATCCTTACCTACCATTTCTTCGAGTAATAAAAAATTCAAAAAAATTCTCGCTTTTAACTCATCGACCAAGATGTAACTTTTCTTCAAAAGCATTTAACTTTTAGCAGCATTTTAATATGTTTATGTTTTTCCCTTGAAGAGATACACTCAGATCATTCATACAAGTGAAAATATCGCTCAAATAGGCTAGCATTTAATTGAATTCTTGTGATTCTATTTCTCCAGGCAGATCACGTTCCTTCAGAAAAGATTTTAATTCTTCACACAGTTCAAAGAAGCATGTTAAAGCTCTCCCACATGACAGCCAGTGGAAAAGCAAAACTGAATGATCACTTCCAAAATCTGAACCACTGCCTCTTCAAGTCGCTTTGTGAAGATTTTGGAAGTGATCATTCAGTTCTTCTGGCATCAAAAATATTGCCAAAGCATGTTAATGAAGAAAACAGTGAGTGCCTTGCAAGTGCAGAATCTCTTGTTTCATAAATGCATAAAATCCTGATTTATTTCTTAGCATATCAGTGGCACTGTTGGTATACACAGAACCAATAATTTGAATATCTAAATCATATTTCACAAAGAAGTCCTTCACACACTGGAAGACATCTTTCTCTTTTGTGTTTTCAGATCTTCACAGAACATGAAATCTTCCATTTTGGCACCATCATGGACATACCTCACTAGTGTAATGAGTTGACTGCAATTTGTAAAATCAGTTGTTTTGTCCAATTGGAGAGAGATTTTGAAGGGACTAGCCCTGATATCTGCAATAACTTGGTCCAAATTCAAATCACCAATTCAGTTCTGAATAACATTATTTGATAACAACACTAATTTAAGCTTGTTTGAGACTTCTTTTCCCAGAATAATTGTTGCCATTTCTAATGCACACAGTTTTATCACCTCTTCTGCAATTGTGTGGGGCTTCTTTGATTTGGATACTTTACACACCACGTGGTATGAAGCCATTAGCAGTGGTTTGTCAGCAGATATAAAACTTAATTTTGGAAGGGTTGCTCGAGAATCAAAGTGGGCCCTTTAACTTTTCAATGATTCAACATCATGGCCTGTAACAGCTGCTCCACCATGCCGGTTGTTGAAGTGTTCCTGCAGCTTCGATGGCTTCAAATTTGCATTTGAAAGGACAGCGTTAGAAAACATGCACTGGGGTTTTTGCAGATCCTCAGTTGTTCCGATGCAATTAAAACCAAACTTCACATAATCATCATTCCATTTCCTTTTCTTTGACATAATGAAGTTTTTTGCACGAATACAGAATCAACAATGCACTGACTACCATAGCATCACACAGGGGTTTATATACTCTGCGAAACTTTCTAGAACATTCTCGAATATACATCACATGATGTCATCGATTAATTCTTGATACTTCTGGAAATTTATCGAGTCACAATCAAGCGAATACATAACATAAATAAATAATAGACACTTTAAGACGACATTCACAAATGTAACCTAATTAGTTGTGCCGAGTATTTAGGTCACGTTTACGTTTTGTGTGTTTGTTTACAGATATACATTAAGAATTCGGTCTGCATCGGTGACAGTAGAAATGATATTTACAGTAACAAAATAAAAAGCTATGTCTTTAACAAGAAAAATAAGAAATAAAAATCAAACGTAATTTTTTGAATATATAGGACAGTACCCTTAATATAAACAAGAAAAACTAAAATGTTGTCTCGCATCCCCTGGTTAGGAACCACTGAACTGGAGTATCGGTAATGTTCTGGGTATCAGCTACTTCCTGGCCATCAGAGAGCAAGATCAAGAGGGGGACAGAAGTATACTGCCCACTGACCTTTTGAATCTTGTCCCATATGACTTTGGAACTGGTGGTTGAAGAGATGCTGGTTGTGAACATAATCCAAGATTCCTTCTGGCTTTGACATCTCACCAGCCAAGCATGTGCATGGACCTGCTGGAAAGCAAAGAGGTTTGAGAGTGTGGAATATCTACAGAAAGTATCCCAGACCCATTTTTGAGCCCTCTGTGCCATGTGGCAGACAGGATTCCAACATGGACAAGGATATTGTGGAAAACATGTCGAGGTTTCAGAAATACATTGAACAGCTGCTTGTATAATACAGTCAGTTACTGCTGCCACACAATCATTCATTATTGGCTTACAGACTATGGCAAGATCAAATTCAGCGAGAGCAGTAAAAAATAGCCAGTTTGCCTGATCCACCTTCCACCAGGGCACACGGGTTGGGTGGCAATGACTACTCTCAAGATTAAAGGACAATGGCTACTGCCACATGGATTATTGTTAACCCTCCATGAAAAATGGGAGAATAGTGAAGGGGAGCAAATTGAAAGATGAACAGCAGTAAAGGACTGAGTAGATACATGAAAATAAGTGAAGAAACCAGGATTGAAAAGAGAAAGGTTGTGATCTGAGAGCATGCACTACATAGCAACCCCTCCTATCAATATCAGCACTTCCCCAGAGGGGATGATATCCATTAAAGTCCCCCAGGATTAAAAAGAGGGATGGTAACTGTTCAATGAGAGCATCAAGGTCTGATTGATTATATGTCTCTCTGGGTGACAGGTAGAAAGAACAAACAGTGATGGTAAGACCTAAGGAAACACGGATGGCTACAGCCTCCAAGGTTGTGTCGAATGGCGAAGACAAGGTGAGCATACACTGATCAACCAACAGTGCTTTCCCTCCATGCACTAATCCACCACACAGCCTGTCATTTCTATACAAAGAAAACTGTCAAAAGGTGACTATACCAGCAGGTTTAAGAAATGTTTCCTGCAAGGAAAAACATACAGGATGGTAAAAAGTAATTAGTGTTTTAATGTGTGCAGGAAGTGCAGAAAGCCCCAGTGCAGAGTCAAAGTCCTTAATGATAAATGGGGTCCAGCACCTTTAAGGCCAAGGGTCTGACAGAGCCAAAGACCATTGATCCATATTAGAGTTTCGATCAAAATAGAGCACAATATATCTTTAACAAAGAATATCGATCAACTCCCCAACTGGTGGCAGAGAGAACATGAAGAATGTTCAGTGCTCTTGTACATTTCACCCATACTGCTTTAAGTGTGGAATAAAGGTCAGCTTATGGTCAAAGATAAGCCCCAAAATCTAGGTCTCAGGGACCACTGGCCGCAAAACTTCACTGATATGGAGTTCAGCATCAGAATAAATACCCTGTTGGCAGCAAAAGTGCATGCAAACAATTTTAGAGAGAGAGAAAAATTAAAGCCATTTGCTGTGGTCCAGCAAATGTAGTTGCCGTTCAATATCTCATGTTCGACAACTGACATGAGATGTGAAATTCGTCAGCATAGAGCCTGTTTACAACAGTGAGACGGAGTTGTTCAGTGATGGCATTAATCTTTATACTGAAAAGTGTGACACTGAAAACACAGCCCTAAGGGGCCCCAAGTTCCTGTAGAAAAGAACAGGAAAGTGTCAAACCCACACGTACTTGGAATCTCCTGTCCATTAAAAAAATTTAATAAACATGGGTAAATAAACATGTAACCCATACATATGGAGATCTCGCAAAATTTCATACCTCCATGTTGTGTCATAAGTCTTCTCAATGTCAAAGAATATTGATACAAGATGTTGGCATTTGAGAAAGGCTTCTAACTGATGTTTCAAGTCGTATTAGGTGGTCCATGGTGGAGAGCTGTCATCAGAACCCACACTGGGTGGGGGAGTGGAGGTTGTTTGATTCAAGGAACCAAACAAGACAAGCATTAACCATCCTCTCTAAGGTCTTACAGAGACAGCTCATGAGATCTCAACACTTATACCAAATTGAGAAGTGATAATTGAGTTCAATTGCATAGAGCAGTCAGCTCTAATACAAGGATTTATTGCACTCCTATTGGTAAAGAACTAAAGCATGATGAAATGCAGCTGAACCACATGGAATTAGGTGGGAGTTTCAAGACTACTGGTGAGTGAAAATTTTACTCAGTATAGGGCAGCTAAATTGAAAATAAAAATGTATATTACAATGGGTGGTATGGTTATTAACACTTTTACCAATACAGCAGAGAACAATATTTCGACCTAATACCAGCCATACTGAAATGTATGTTTACTTTAAGTGAGTTTCTCATCATCAGGAATAAATTGGGAACAACTGTTACTGAGCAGAAGTAAGTAATCATACTGGAAAAGTAAACTTTCTTACAATCTTCCTGTGGTTAAAAAATTATCTTTCTTGTATACCAGTGTTTTTCAAAAAAAAAACTAAACTAAAATCTATACTTTCATAAAATAAACATTGTAGAAAACATTTAAAACAATGCAAGAAGACAGAAATCTACAACAAAGGTAAACATTTTTAACAAGTTCTCTAAAAAGAAACAAATATTTTTAAGTTTTGAAGTTTCAAATTTAGACAAATACAAAATAGGTTTGGAGAAGTTACATCTGCAGAAATTTCATTCCAATTCCAAAATGTTTCATCCAGTTGATTTGTTTTCCAACAGAACTTGAAGTTATAAAACAGTACATATACACAAGCTTTCTGCCTGTTTTCAATCAACTGAAGTAATTAAACAATACCTACTAATAATTATTTTTACCTGTCTTCTATGAAATTAAAATCAGAAGTAATTACCTGTATATAAAGTTTTCTGCCTGTTTTCTGGTGCCAATCAGTTGAACAATTGCAAAGAATTGTTGATGGCCATCATACTTCTCTTGTTTTTCAAGAACCAACATAAAGTGATGACCAAAACAAGACTGCATCATAACCCAATCCACAGCACCTGGTAAATTAATATCTGTAGCCAAGAACACGATATCCTCACCTGTGAAGGGTAAGTTAAAGCATATAGCTACCAAGATGTAATATTAAAAAAACTGGAGAATAAACATTTGAATTAATGCTATTAGAAAATCTCAGGTAACCAATAATTTTACAAAAAGCACTGTCTAAAGGACATAGATATGCATGTGCTTGTGTGGGATAAGTCCTAAGCCTGAAGCTATGCCACATCATTTTCATCTAAGAAACAAGAGTCTATTAATGTTAGTGTTGTTAGAAGAAAGAAAGATTTCCTGGAATAGAAATGTGTTTGTTAATGTTATACAAGTTTTGAGCTGACTTCACTGGGTAATAAAAAAACTTTATCATAATTGTATGTTTCAAAAGGATCCTCCTATCATAAGTGGTGTAGTAGTGTACAGAGATACACAAGTACATGTGTGTGTGCATGGGGGGGTAGAGAACAAAGGGATCATATCATTGGATATTTTTTCACATTCTATTATATGTACCTTTGCACCCAGGGGTGTTGATTTAGGATGTAGCTGTTTTAAATAAGAGACTTTCTTACCATCATTGCAACTCAAAATATATAGTATATTCACATAAAACATTGTAATTTTAAAAAAGGAAACTAACATCAATAAATACAAGTTGACTGGGCAACAAGCAAAGTAATTTTAATTTTAAGATTAAAAATACTTTTACCCATCAGAAACATCTGCACTCACATTAGTGTATCCAATAATATAAAACTGACTATTACTCTTTACAAAAGTATGAAACTTTGAATGTGCCAAACACTAAATTTACCACTATGAAGGTTTTTCTTGACAGAAAGAGAAGATGCTTTTATATTTTGAAATAGCTGTTAGTCACTAAAGAGATATTCTCAGCTTCCAGGTATTTACTTATATGTCATATATAGACATAAGAGTATGTAAGTGACTGTTTTAAAAATGATAAAAGGTAAGGCCACTGTTTTACTCAGTACATGAGAAATATTTCAACACAGAGAAAAGAAAGAAAGTTCTTATTCAAGCTTGTCATATCAGTAATTTGAGTTCCTAATTTGTACAAAACTATATACATTGTAATTTCACATTATGAACATCTAAATTAAGCCAGTGCTCGTTCAACACACCACATGACACACAAAAATCAATATTTTGATGTGTTTGTTTAGAACTTAATTTTAAATTAAGAAACTAAATGTAAAATAAGAAACCAAACTTAATGAGAAACTCATAAAATAGTAGTTCAATAAATTTTGAATGCAAGTAAAAACACACAATGACTTTGCCTTTGACATCCATGCCTTGTTTGAAAAGTGTTAAAACCTAACTTGCCAATTAGAAAGCTTGGGTATGTCTGAATATATATCTAATGTTTCATTTTTCTTTGAACAAGACAGTTCCAGTAAGAGAAGGTTTTTAATTAACAGTTTGTAACCAGAACCATGTTTAATACATGATTTTAATGCAAGGTTCTACACCTCCTTTTGACACAGAAAATCATGTAAAGTATCTTCAAATTGAGAAATTCATGTATCAAACTGATTTGTTTTCAACTTAATTCCTCTAGAAACAAGAGTCAGCCTATTAAATACATACACAATTCTGTCAAGTTCAAACAGCTATGAAATTGTAAAACCCACAAGTAAAATGAAAAGATAACACATAAACCACACATTGTCTACTATATCCAGTGTCATTGGAGCCTTTTGCCCCCAAACCAGGTCTCACAGGCCAACTGGCATACCACGGATATACCAATGGTCAAGATACTATTTATATTTACAGTGTTTACAAACTATTATGTTGTGAAATTCTACTTATTATCAATTTTATTCAAATCACTTACAAATCAAGTTTATAGGGTACAAATTTAACTATTATTAACTTACTATAATTAACTTTTAAGATATATTGATGTTATATTTAGATCAAGGTAGACTTATTACAATACTCCAAATAAAAAAATTAATGGAATAATGGTTAAAACTCGATAGCAAGCAAATACAATTACACTACTATGTTGCCTTACCTTTTAAGGTGGTAATGGATTTGTGGACAGCAAGAAGATGAGTCATCACTTGTTCCAGAGAACCCTGCCACTTGCAAGATGCTCCAGGGCAAGGGCAAGAATAGGGTCTACAAGAAGAATTGACAAAACAAATATTTAATCAGTATGCTGAAACAGTAGAACTAGCATTTACAAATGAAATTTCTTCTTAGAATGATAGTGAAGTATAAATTTGGAATCATATTATTAGTTACACAGTTCAGAAAATAGCTGAAAGTCTTCATTTAACTTAATAGTAGCAGTTATTTGTCAATGTTTCTTTCTTTCAAAGCTCTTCCAAATTGCAATTCTGTTCCTTGCACTGTCTCAAAGTCCATTTCACAGAATGTGTTTTTGAACAATCAAGTTCATTAAATCAATTACATTTAACTAACAGATTATTCTCACAAATATTTGGATTATAGGAATAATCAAACACAGTAGAAATGCTAATTAAGTTTTCTCAAGTGGGCCAAATCCCACACTGTCTTCCGGCAAATAAACCATCCATCCAATAAAGCAGGTATAAACTTCAGGAGTCAAATTCATAAAATGTTCCAGTAACTTTTATTTGAAGAAAGAGTCAAAAAGAGTAAACTGAATTATTGTAACTTGTTTCATTTGTGTATGTACTAAAATATTGAAAAAGGTTGTACCATAAGCTAAAACTGATTAATCCATTTTCATTGAGACATCCAAGTACTCACTGACAAAACTTATATTGCAGTTGTACTCTCTGTGCATTTTTTCCCTTTATTTAATGCTATTGTTGAATCATTTTGATAGAATATGGTAATTTTTCTGAAAATCAAATATTCCTTGAACATCTCTGTACCTTTCATTTTTTCCACCATTTTCAGATTAATTCATAACAAAGCCAATCACATTTATTTGCACATTCAAATGAACAAATAACAGTTTGAAATTTTCTGGTTACAATAGTGATCTATCCTTATGAAATCACTCATAATACATTTCAGAGGACAGGTGCACAATAAAAAATTAAAATGTATAACTCTATTTTGTTTCTGCATGAGCTTGTACACAAGCAAATGATTATTTTGCATCAGTGGCAATACAAATTGCACAAATATACAAAGTACACATCCTAAAAGCAACACTACATTTTCTTATCCCCTTTTGTGTCTTCTTAACACCCCAGCATCCAGCTGTTGGAAAGCTATGGAAATGAGTGTTTCCATTTACAGTGACTGTGGAAGTATCAAATGAAGTCATAACTTCTCTACACTTTTATCTTCTCAGTTTTCAATATAACAATAATTTTTATAGGTATACATAAAAAATCCCATCATGCTCAACATATCCTTGCTTTGGGCTATATTTAGTCTCTTTCTGCCATGTTGTTCTGCAATTTTTCTGGTCTACTGAATAACTGGTTTAATACCAATGTTTTCTATTTGAACATCTTTCAGTTGGATGTTACACCAGAACAGTTCTCCATTATCTGTGGATGGTCTCATCTGAGATTATGTTCTGTCACCCATTAAGTCCTTTTTAGTTTTCAGTATTCACATTTTTTCATGAGACAGTTTTTATGGTAACGTATCAGCATTTCCGTTCAGGGCAACAAAATATTAAAATAATACAGCTGAAGTTTTTGGAGCCATCTTGTTGTCTGGTCTTCTGGACAGGGATGGGGTAAATACTGTAGATAAGCAATCAAATACAAATATTTTATATATTTTTATGAATATAAATACAAAAACAAATACAGGAAAAGCACTATGTATGTATTCATGAATACTTTGTACTGTCAATAAATGATAACACAGTATATGATAACATTTCAGTATTTTTGTGAAAAACATTTTAGAAACTACACAAAATTGGAACAAACAAGAACATCTCAATATTTTTATTTTTCAGAAGAAAAAATATATTTTTAAGGGTTCTTCCACTGCAGGAATTTGTACAAATGAGAACAGAGAAGTGCATGAACCAAACAGGAATAATCTCATCATCTCATAAATATCCCACACTGAGAGATAGTTCATTGAGTTACAATAATTATAACAAAAACTGGTTAGTTAAACAAGTTGAGAATACATCCTTTGGTTTTTCTTTTTTAAATTTTCTTGAACAAAAAATATATATCTATTGCTAATGCAATGTTATGAAAAAAATCCATCTCAGCAGAAACAAATTGGTGTAAAACATTTTCTTTTACTTCATTTAATGAAGACTTTGAGGAAGAGAAGTATTCCATCATAAAATACCAAACATAAGGAGTTTGGTTATAATGTTATTAGTGTAGAAGTTGATTAGTGTGAGAAATGACATTTTATCTAGCCATCCCTCTTCTCTATTTTATTTACCACCTTTCCAACTAGTGTGAAATATAATGCAAATTACTCAGTATTAAACCACCACTGCTTAGACAAACCATAAATTTTACAGCTTTCAATCGTGTTTGGTTACAGAGCAATAATACAGAAAATCAGACCTCTGTTGCTACACCCATTTGTCACATCCTCTATTTAAGGATTTATTAATAGTTCTCTATTATTCATAATCCTAGATTATGTATAAACAATATAAAGCAAAGGCTTTCATCTATCAAATGATGTATTATATTGCATTATTTTTTGTACAGAGAATTACGATTTTTTCTGTTTTTAGTACAAGCTTTGTTTCCATGGGAAATATAATGACTGGCTTGGATGAACTTGTAATAGCTCTTATCAAATAGTCAGAAAGACAAAAAAACTGTGATAGTTAAGAAAAACTATCTGCTTTTTTTGCAAGTTATTATTCTATGCTCTTTGATGCATTGTTTAATTAAATAAAAATTACATCAGAACCATTACTATGAAAACATACTGTACTTCTTTTTAAGTGTCATCACAGTCAACAGCAAAAGAAAAACAAGGTAAGCATATTATTTCTTTTCATGTTTATTCTTTATTTACTATTATAAGAGTAACAAAAACATAAAAAAGGGATCTTTTTTTTTAGGTTACATTTGGGTAATGTAATGCAATAACATGATGTGAGCTACATATGATTTACAACTTATTATGACATGAATAAAACAATAAAACAATAGATTTTGATTTTTTATTTTGTCACAAAGTCAGTCAAATTGACCAGCCTTGTACAGAATTACAGTAGAGAATATAACAAGAAAAATATAAATTTCACTGCAAACAAATATTCAAAATATATTTAGGTTTTTAAACATTACATAAAGGAAATCTAAGATTGAGATGAAGAAAAGTGTTTAATTTTAACACAAAAATCACTTTGCATGTGAATTAGTTAAAAAAGATACTTGGTGTACTTATGGATAACTTTTTATTAGTTTATTAAAAGTATTTCACTGAAAAATTGTTTTTTTGAAAGACTGCAAAATTTTATGAAAATATACATACCACATTAAAAGTTAGTAGTATCAAAATTATAAAGACTAAATGAGTACAAAGTGATCACATTATTGGTAAAATTAACCAAATTGTGTTGAGAGAGTTAATGGACTGGTGCTCTAGAAGAGAGAAACGTTCCTATCACAGGTTCAGATATGTACAAACTGAGTTGTAGGTTCAAGATGAAGAAGGTAGGATTATAACCAATCACATGATATACAATGGCAGTAACAATGTACACTATTAAGAGTACTTTTAGCTACCATTTAAGTAAAGTAGGAAAAGTCCTATGAAGAAGAATATGGATCTTGGAAGGTTTCAGAAACATGAATGGGAGAAATCATATTTGGAAAAATTCGTGGAAACTATATTAAACATTAATGCGATTATGAATTTTACTGTTTTCTTTCATATTTTCCACTCACTCAAACAATGAAGGAAACATGTTTGCCACCAATGGGAAAAGTATGGTATACCCTTATCTGCTGAAACACCTGAGGAGTCACTTTTATATTGCCAAATCTATGACACAAAGTTAATGACAATAGAGAACATTCCTTTCATAGAAACGTATCATATTTTCAAGAAAACACATGTTAAAAATACTCCTGCTCTGAGACTAGTGTGCATGAAATAATTTGTTGCCTCTTATTGGTGGTAGAGTATAGTCTAATACTGATTGCATCAGACACTGGCACAGTGCACATTATTTGAAAAGGTGTGCTTTGCACACACAAATTATGCCATCTTGTTAATACATTTTCACAATCCAGCCAATGAAACATTCAATTTATAAAAATTATTAAACCTTCAACTAAGATTTTTGAAACATAATTCATAATTAAGATATAAGATTAAGACCTAAACACAATTTAACTGACTACAGCATATTTAGGTTAGAAAACACTAACTTCTACATCTGATCAAGCAGACAACAATTCCAACAGCACTTTCATCTAATTCAACTTGAAATGTGCACCAATTTCAAATCAACCACTTGTGCAATACAATGTAAACTTAGCTCTTTCTGACAAATATATACACTTGTGTGCACTAACTACATGTATGCTGTAAATCTCAAGGTAAAATACAGAAAGTGAGTGTGACACCCGATAATGGTTGGACAACTCACTTCTCTTTCCCAGTGAATGCAACTATGAGACATTGTATCTTGCACATCAAAAAGCCACATATCTAGACACTCATCTATACTGACAGTTAAACAGTGGCTAAGAGTGAACCATTGCAAAACATTATTCTTAGCAGTATGTGACACGTGACAGATAAACATCAGTTAATGTAGTTTAAGTTTTTTTAAAGCTTTCCTTTGAAGGAAAGTAATTAAAACTTAAATATTTTGAATTAAAACATATACTGATAGTTAAATGGCTTAAGTTTTAAATGTAAATGCAGTAAATATACAAAAAAGAATTTTAAAATGCCATCAGAAACTTGAGTTAAAAATAAAAATTATGAAACATTTCATATTTTACTAATCACTATGTATCAAGATTTTGTTATAGCTTCCAAAAAGAACACATACACAGAAGAAAACCATTCTCAATCTGCAACACATGGAAAAGTGGCATAGCTACAGACCGAAAGTAGAAGCATAGTAATATAATACATTTTACAGCAGTCCACAGAGATTATTTGCAATAATATATGGTTTTATGAATATAAAATGTTTGAGAGCCATGGTTTTCTGTCTTGTTAGAAAATGTTTAAATCAATAAAACTTACCTGAATTCACATATTTCTTCATGATCTTGTTTATCTGTATGTAACAGCTGAGCATTGCAGCCTGAAGCTGAATATTTGCAAGGAAACATTACTGTGCTGGCCACCTTTTCCATTGCAAGGTTCCTGATGTTACCTGTAACCAGCATAAAAAACATTACTGACCATCTTTACCATTGCAAGGTCCCCCGATATTGCCTGTAATCATCATTAACGACATTACTGGCAACCCTTACCATTACAAGGTTTTTGATGTCACCTGTAATCAGCATAAAAAAACGTTTATATAATAGCCACAATCTTAGAAAAATTGTTTTGCAAAAACAAACAGTTACAAAATTGTAAAAAAAAGGATTGACAATTCAGTGTTAAGTAATAACCATCAAACACCCTACAATATATCTAAACTAACAGACATTGCATAAAAAAACCCTTTTGAAATAACAAAATGGAAATAAAGAATATATTTCACATTATTAACAACTGTTTCGAAGCAACGTCTAAAGCACATCCTTTTTCAAGTTTCAAAATTATTCAATAAACTTTGAAATAGAAAAAAATTATTTCTCAAGATTTTGATTAATGATCTTGATAGAAAAATGAATTCACTTAAATAATATATTTTACAACAAGAATGAGTGAATACTTTATAGTAGAAAGCTGTCTCACAGAATAACATAAAAAATATCTTATAGCATAGAAAAATAATTGGTCCAAACCCTGAAGATCTAAATTCTATATCAAAAGTGAAAGGTAATATATTCCAATTACTTATTATTGCTACCAGTCTTGAATGATGATCAAATGAAATATCAGTTAGTACTTAGTCATCATTATCATAAATGTTGAAGTCAATGACTTTACCAATTGGTGCCCTACAAGTTGGGCAGCAGGTGATCTTCTGGCGACAAGTGGAGCACACAAGATGTCCATTTTGACATTGAAGAATAGGAGGCAGAACAAATTCAAAACAGACAGGGCATTCAAAGAGGCTAACCAGGTCTGATGCTGATGATGGAGCTGTCATAACTGGCAAAACAAAAATGATACACAGTTTATGAAAATAGAATACTTTTTAAACAAATTTTCAATTTCTTGACATTATTTAACAAAAACATTAAAAAATTAAACAAGACAGGGAAAGATTATTTACAAAATTACAAGTGGCTACTATCTAATTAATCTCATAAATAAACTTTTAACATATTACTCTTAGTTATTATGAGTACCCCTTATTAACAAATATAGTTAGAATTTAGTGCACAGAAAATATGGCTCAATTTTCATATACATCATTTCTCTAACTTTTCAATAACAAAGTCAAATGTTAATGATCAATGCGTCCACTTCGAGTTATAAACAAAGGTTAAGTATTTTATATTGTAACAATTTTAGATTCTCCTACATGTCATTACAGTTGATGTCTTTGTTTAAGGATGACATGTCTAAAGCACACACTTTCTGCATTCGTCCATAATCCATCTAAAGCATTGCTTCTCAACTGGGTTAATAGTTCACTCAGATGTTAACAAGATCAGAATCAGGGTGAATAACAGAGTGAATGCATATTATTAATTGCATAACAAATTCCAGAGCAAAAACATCACTAATTATTTATTCCAGTTGTAGTTTGATGTGTATTAAAGTCATAATCAAGAATTTTGCACTTTAATTTGGTGTTTTTTTGTTTCCTTTTTTAACTGAGGAAATGTGGAAAACTTATTGGAACTAATTATTTTAGAAAAGGTTGAGAAGTACTGATCTAGAGTGCAAAGATGACAATATTTCAGTACCCATTTCAACTGTGCAATCTCACTTCTAGAAATCCATTGGCACTGCATTCAGCAACTTCAACAGTGTCTCTCTGTATGGAATAGCATGAATACCATTTCATTTTCAAGCTGCTACATTTGAATATGACATACAAACAGCTCACACCGCTTTTCCAGAAAGAAATTCTTTTGGTTAGATTGTGTACTGTTGTTAAAATGTGTATGTGGCTTTTGCCACTTATCTTTGTGTTAGTAGATTCTCACTTATAAGTTATCGTACTTTGCTTATCATAGTTGAAGTATGACTTGTTACAGGTCTCCATCTGAATGGTCCTGAGTTCCAAACTAATCCACATTCCTTTGTCTTACAATGACACCAAGTACAAAAGATACCCTTTTTTTTCAAAATTCTAAATAGTCAACCCGAACACATTTTTATGATCTGATTGTATCAATGTTTTGCATTGAAAAGTCATGTTACATACTCTTTACAAAAGTGATGACATCATACTATCTATTAAACACTTTACAATGGTAAAATTTAGTTCATACATTCTATTTACTTCAACTTTATATCCATTTTGTTTGTCATGACTTGTTGACCGGCATATTCAACCCTGTATGTAGTCTGGTGAAAGACTTCCACTAAAACATTACATAAAAATTGATAATGATTTTTGAAAATTTTCAGAATTTTATAAACATATTTTGAAAAAAAACTAAAACTACAACTAACTGATCTTGTTCCAATCCTGTTTTAAAATTAATATCAATGATACTATTGGCACTGCTATAACCACAGTCAAAGTATAAACAAGAATGTGTACATATTTACAACTTGTAAAACTTTACAAAAAATATTGAAGTGAAAAGCTACTTAAAAATACTAGAAGTAAAACATGAAAAAAGGAAAATTTTAAATAATTAAACAGAAGAAATACCTAAAATATGAAAAAACCTTTCAAAACTAAGAAAAAATTACAGATGAAATTCTAACATCATAAATAATATGCATTGTATATACATAAAACACTTAAAGAGCAAATATTAAAACAAAAGTTAAAAAAGAAAAGTCCAGTTGCATTAAATGATAGTTGAGATAAAAACAAGTTCTGAAAAGCCTAGATCAAGCTCTGACGGCTATCAGGGTTCCTGACAATTCCACCTCAGAGTAACAGTCTTGTATGTAAATTTTGTCTACCAAAGCTGACATAAAACTCCTCCAATAGAAACCATGAAGTTGCAAAATAATTCTTTATGGTATTTTTTATTCAACAACTATAACACAGATGAAAAGTGGAAGATCACTGAAGCATCATCATTTACATATGAGCTGAATAAGTGGTTTGTGCAGTCACTTATGTATTTCTACAAATGTTTATCTACTAAGCAATTATCACAAACTTACTCATAAATGAAAGTTACTTGAACTAAAAAAACAGCTAAATGACTATATACTACGTCATTTTTAACAAGTGATTTTCAATGTGACATTTCAATTGATTATATTTTCTATTAATTTATAATTACCCTCACCAAAACACCAGGATTTGACAATGTTATCTGTAATATCAATTTGAAAAACCATTCTTTTAAATATTATTTTTTGTATTACATTTACACTTGGAAATTGATACATATACCAAATGGCCTCTACAGAGGAAAGTGCATGAAATAAAGAGCAACAAAAAAAAAATAAAAATAAATCTTACCAGTTGTGAAATGTGTCTTCACCTTACTACCACTCAAACTGGGATGGTTCATGCTTGTTTAAAAAAACAAAGTACAGGTATGCTCAGTGCTTTGACCTGTAAAAAATAAAATACATGTGAAGGTAACAGACCACAGAGATATAATACCTGTTCATGTGCATTACTGTTCAACATGCTATGAGAAGAACATTAATATCTTCAATAATTGCATTTGTAAGGTGTCAGAAGCCTCATCTGATAAAGAAACTGAACCAACAAAACAATAAAATTATACAATAAAAACGTAATGGGAGTTAAGATGACTAGCATACATCACATCCTCTGACAAAGCATTCCAAAAGTAAACAACTCTAAGCACAAAAATTTTCTACTTACATTACAAAGTGTGAAAACCCATACCTATTTATATTTATTTCATCAAGAACCTCATCCTTCCATAGTTCAGCAAATCTCCCATAGGTCTTTCTTCAAAGTTTACATGTTTGAAACCCAGAAATATTTCTGTAGCTCTGAACCTTTCTTTTTAAGTAAATCATCATCTTTTCCACAATACCACTTCAGTAACAGTTTGTTAAATTCAAGAAAAACCAGAGATGGTAAGTTCAAACCACATTGAAAAAGAGCCACACAAATGCACAATTAACAGGAGCTACTTTGTACATCTTAATATAGAACATTGTGTCTTATTTTCCTAAAACCTGTCAAGGTATGTTAACAATGCAAAGTAGCCATTTAATTTGCATATATTACACTTTCAATTTCAAATTAGAACCTACAAATGTGACAAACCTTTGGAATATATTAGTTTCAGATGTAGTAGAAACAACAGGATTGAAAGAGTTCAATAAACAACTTAATAAGAATTCTGACAAAAAGGGTTGGGTGTAGATATAGATAGATGGGTATTTATGATACTACTGGACAACTATGAATCTTAGAAAAGGGTATTCAGTGAAAATTGCAACTTGATTAATTATCAGGCACATTAATTGATTACATTCAATTAATTATATATACTCATGAGACTTACACAGTTAGAATAATTGAAAATATTAAGTGAAAACACCTATAACATTGAGTTATTTTTACAATTTGTGATGCCAATTAATTAAAATGAAGAAATCAGAAATTAACTATCAAAAATAAAAACAAGAAATCATAGTTCCAATTTTTTAAGAGCTTGGATAATAATGATAATCAAAAATGGTAACAGTCGCAAACATCAACTATAATAAGTTGATTATTTTTCATGATGTTAATCTATCTCACCAGAATTTCAATTATTCAATTATTTGGATTAATTATTTTGGTCAAAGGCCATATCATCAAATTTTTTGACATGCATTCAAAATGTTATTGAACTACTATTTTGTGAATTTATATCAACATGTTTGAAATCAACTTGTACAACTTTAATACTATCTATGAGTTAATTTATTAATTCAAAAATAAATATTTAAAGAACACACCTAAATACAGATTTTAGTGGTTGGTTGGTTGGCATTTTACAGAGCAAAGCAACTAGGCCATCTGCATCAAACAACCAGTAAAAAAATTAAGAATGAAGTAAAATTATCAAAATTCATGAAAAGGAATCATGTTAAAACAAAGTCCAATTATTAAATTAAAAGCTTAAATAGTGTTAAAAAAGCCAATGACCCTTAACAAATTAAAAACATTTGTAATGTGGACAGTGTCACTATTGCCAATAACACTTTCCAGCATCATGGGTAAACTTGTGGATAAAAAATGTATGAAATGGTGCTTTTGCCCATGGTTGTAACAACAGCATGACTACAAAATGTGGACAATTGTGACTTCAGTGTCACACATATCACATCAGTCTCAGATAAAATAAAATGAATTAAAAAAACTGTGATAAATTCTTAGTCTCGTTAGGGCAACTTCCAATCTTTATGAAAACAAGACGACCAAAATCCAAAAGAAGGTTTTATCTGGAAAAGCTTGTTGTCACATTGCTCACTCCAAGTTGATTGCCAACTGGCATGGAACTGAGCTTTGACTACAGGGCCACAGTTCATGTATGGAAAGGGCATGGTAGTGATACCACCAGAGCAAACAGATTTAGCTGCAGTAAATACCAGCATGACTGGCATCCAAAAGAACTGGATAGAAGCAAATGTTAGAGAGAAATGGGCCAGTCGGTTTTGAATACTGGCATGAAATGGATGAGAACTAACATGAAGTGATTCCAGAGCCAATAGAGAGCTAAGCCAGTTGGTATAAATAGTACAATTCAAGTACTGCTTAGATTCTCTGTAGAGAATGGGATAAAATTTGGCAGTGAAAACAGAAATTGTAGAGGGAATTCTGTGTGCAACTGTCAAACCACAACAAACCATGGCAGAGCCAACAGAGTCACCTGATTTTGAACCATCAATATAAATGGAAATGGAAGAATGGTTCAAAATATGTTCAGCAAACAGAAGACAGTACTTCCAATTGGAAGTATCTGCCTTTCTCAGATGACTCAAAGAAATGTCACACTTGAGAATGGTAATAAACCATGATGGGATGGAATGAAATGACCTGTGGAGATAGCAATGTCAACCAAGGACAGACCCAATTAAGCCAACTGCACCTGGATATGAAGCCAAAAAGGAACAATGATAGACCATCTCTTCTGAAAAACATGGCCCATTGAGGAAGGAAAACAGAACTCCAGGTGAGATTCTGTGGTAAAGATTGAAGTTTTGAAGTGTACAGCAGAAGTTGTCAACATAGAGTTTGTTTGGAACTGCAAAAGGGAGTTCTCCAGTAATAGCATTTAGTGTGACACTAAAGACACAGCCCTAAAGACAAGTTCAGGTGGTTTGACACTTTCCTATTCTTTTTCACAAGGACTTGGAATCACCAGTCCATTAAAAATTGATAAATTCTCAACAGACAAGTTTCCTGGTAAAATGAAGTTATTCTTTACTGTGAGTAGAAATTTGTTTTATAAAATTGATAAATAGGTTGTTTTCTCTACAGACAAAACTCTTTACAGCTATGCAGAAATTAAAATATTTTTGTTCATGAATCACACTAAATAGATGTCTTAAAATGGCATAATATTAATCACAAAATTACTTACAAATTATTGAAATGTAATTAGAATTAACAATAAAATTTACTTTGAAATTGCCTCAATGATTTATAAATTATTGAAAATCATGAAAAACCTGGAGAAACTTAGTCTTCAGACATCAGTTACAATAGATCAGGAATGATCAGTGATGTCGAGAAACCCACTTGTTGAGAATTTTATATGCAAAAAACGGCTCTTTTGGGCTCAGAAAACACTTCAAATAGAAGAGCGAACAACGTTTCGTCCTTCTTCGGTTATCGTCAGGTTCACAAAGAAAGAGGTAACTGGCCGGAAGCTGACCACATGTTTGGAAGGGGTTGTATAACTGAGTGTCGCAATGTAGAGGGCGCGGTTTGATGTTTGAATATATAATTTTATCAATAATATTAATATAGGTATAATGGTGTTCCTTTATATTGGTTTATTTTGGGTTTAAGTTGTTGTATAAGTAAGGCTTCTTTAATTTTTCGTTTGTTTATGTTTGTTTCTTTATTTAGTATTTTAGTGTTTTCTATGGTTATGTTGTGTCCATTTGACTTGCAGTGTTCGAAAACGTGTGAAGGTGACTTTTTATGTTCTTTGAATCTGGTTTCCATTTTTCTACTTGTTTCTCCTATATAGAAGTCGTGGCAGTTATCACATTGTATTTTATAGATAATGTTGGTGTGGTGTTTGTCAGTGTAGTTCTTACATAGTATAGACCTTAGTTTTGTGCCTGGTTTTTGAATAAATTTAGTGTTAACTGGAATGTTATATTTTGTTACTAGTTTTTGCCAAATGTTGGTTATTTGTTTGCTGATGTCAGGAATATATGGTATACAGCAGTATATGGTTTCGTGATTTTTTGATTTGTGAGATATGTTTACTTTTGTTGGTTGATTTTGCTTTCTGTCTAGGTGTGTGCGTATAATGTTTTCTACGGTTTGTGGAGGAAACTTATTGATGTTGATGAAGTATTGTTTTATTATATCTCATTCATCGTTAATTTTATCTGGTGAGCATAGTTTTATGGCTGTGTTTATCTGGTTTCTTAGTATGTTGAGTTTTTGTTTTGTTTCATGTGCTGAGTCCCAAGGAATGTATAGTCCAGTATGGGTGATTTTTCGGTGGATTTCTGTTTTGAATTGTGTGTCGGTTCTTATAATTTTGAGGTTAAGAAATGATATTTGATTGCTTTCTTCCTGTTCACATGTGAAGTTAATGTTGGGATGTATAGAGTTAATGTGAGTGAAAAAGTTAAGTATGTGTTCTGTAGATTCGAATCCCGCAACCGTGTCATCTACATATCTGTACCAGTATAGTGGTGGATGTAATGCTGTATTAATTGCTTGTGTTTCAATTTGTGTCATAAAAATATGACACAAAAAACCTACGTAAAACCGACTCACGCACACCGCAAATATACGGCATCCCCAAACCTCATAAACCAGATTGTCCATTACGACCAATAATGTCAACATATGAATCGTTCAACTACAATCTTGGTAAATACATAGCATGGGCATTCTCCAAATATGCAACATCAGCCAGCTCATTCATCAAAGACTCTTTTAATTTCAAGTCCAATCTAAATCAACTTAATCATAAAGCCTTAATGGCCAGTTTCGATGTTATATCCCTCTTCACAGAAGTTCCAACAACAGAAGCCTGCAAGATAGCCTTAGAACTCTATATTTGAGACCCTAACCCGATTATAGACATTCCCAGTAACCAGTTAGCAACCCTCATAGAATTCACCACAATAAAGACAAACTTCATGTTCAACAACCAAAACTATATACAAACAAATGGCCTAAGCATGGGCAACCCAGTATCGCCAGTTCTAGCCAATATTTTTATGACACAAATTGAAACACAAGCAATTAATACAGCATTACATCCACCACTATACTGGTACAGATATGTAGATGACACGGTTGCGGGATTCGAATCTACAGAACACATACTTAACTTTTTCACTCACATTAACTCTATACATCCCAACATTAACTTCACATGTGAACAGGAAGAAAGCAATCAAATATCATTTCTTAACCTCAAAATTATAAGAACCGACACACAATTCAAAACAGAAATCCACCGAAAAATCACCCATACTGGACTATACATTCCTTGGGACTCAGCACATGAAACAAAACAAAAACTCAACATACTAAGAAACCAGATAAACACAGCCATAAAACTATGCTCACCAGATAAAATTAACGATGAATTAGATAAAATAAAACAATACTTCATCAACATCAATAAGTTTCCTCCACAAACCGTAGAAAACATTATACGCACACACCTAGACAGAAAGCAAAATCAACCAACAAAAGTAAATATATCTCACGAATCAAAAAATCACGAAACCATATACTGTAATACCATATATTCCTGACATCAGCAAACAAATAACCAACATTTGGCAAAAACTAGTAACAAAATATAACATCCCAGTTAAAACTAAATTTATTCAAAAACCAGGCACAAAACTAAGGTCTATACTATGTAAGAACTACACTGACAAACACCACACCAACATTATTAATAAAATACAATGTGATAACTGTCACGACTTCTATATTGGAGAAACAAGTAGAAAAATGGAAACCAGATTCAAAGAACATAAAAAGTCACCTTCACACGTTTTCGAACACTGCAAGTCAAATGGACACAACATAACCATAGAAAACACTAAAATACTAAATAAAGAAACAAACATAAACAAACGAAAAATTAAAGAAGCCTTACTTATACAACAACTTAAACCCAAAATAAACCAATATAAAGGAACACCATTATACCTATATTAATATTATAGATAAAATTATATATTCAAACATCAAACCGCGCCCTCTACATTGCGACACTCAGTTATACAACCCCTTCCAAACATGTGGTCAGCTTCCGGCCAGTTACCTCTTTCTTTGTGAACCTGACGATGACCGAAGAAGGTCGAAACGTTGTTCGCTCTTCTATTTGAAGTGTTTTCTGAACCCAAAAGAGACGTTTTTTGCATATAAAAGATCAGGAATGAATTCATCCTAAACTTTTTGTACAAAAAAAATGTATCACACATACAAATTAAAAACTGTACTGTTTAGCACTCAAAGACAGTAAAAAATCCACTTATTTATCAGTCACCTGTTGCAACACTAGAGTGTACATTATTTCCAGAATGTCGAGTTTTGTGGGGTCTTTTTTAAATCACCATATAGTAACCTAAATTATGTTCATTTTGTAAGCCAAAGAATACATTAATCTTTTGTCACACATTCTACTTTCAGTTTTACCTTTAATGAAAAGAAGATAAATTCATAAAAATCATTTTACAGACCAACTAAATTGAGGAAAAAAACATAAAAATGTACATTTCACAAATACTTCAATTACTAACAATTGTGGTTTCACCAATAAAGGCATCATTGCCTCCATTTTTTTTGCCTCAATTCTGTAATTCTGGAGAAACAACAGTTACAAGTATTAATCTTACAGACCTGTTATTATACAGGATGACCCGTAAGTCCCTACCCATTATATATTGTGTCTAAACAATGTTATAATACTAATGATGAGTTGAAGGCAGCTGTTACTGCAGCATTTGGAACAGCAACCCATGCTATGTTGAGGAAAATGTCTCACAGAACATGGTATCTCATAATATTATACAGTGAGAATAAAGGACAGCACACAGATACAGTGGATACACAAGATATATGGATAGGTAAAGACTTATGGGCCACCCTGTAGATAATTCAGCAATTTTTTTTCCCTATTTTTAAGCACATTAATGAAAATGTTGGGCCTTAAATATTGTATATTTTTCTACGCAATTATTCAAAATCTCTAAAACCAACAAAACAAAAGGATAATCAAAAAAGCCCATTTCATTAATTAGGTACATGTGTGTTTATTCAAGGTAAAAATATATTTTTGATATTCTTCATGTAGTTTAAGTTTAAAGTCAAACATAAAGAGTAGAATATCATGGAATAAGACAGGAAAAACTAGAAAATCTGTTCAGATAAAATTTATTGTGCTAACAAGGAACAAAATTTAACTTCCATAAGCCAACCATGATAATGTTTCATTTTTAAAAGAATGGCATGATACCAGCTATTTTTTTAAAAGTTAACCATGTAATACTGAAACCAAATTTCCATTTTTCTTTTATACAAAATATTGGATGAATAAGCATCAACACAATCTTAAAGTAACCTAAATAACCCAGAATTAAAGTTAATATATATTGTGAATGATAATCTCAATCAGGTTATAATCCAGTTTATATCTTAATTTCTAGCTACACGATTATTAAAAAGTTAAAACAACATTCCAAATTCTTTCATTAAAATTAAAAATATTTATAATTATACTAGATAGAAACAATAGCATTTACTCATTAAACAAGATGCATTTTCAAAAATATATTTAATAGTCATTATTTATATATCTATGCTACTTGAATAACAAAAAACATGAACATTCTAGAATCTAAACAATGCAAAAATAATGTAAAAAGTCTACATTATAAAAGCTGTTAAGTTATATTAAACAACTGTTTAATTTGTAGAAAAACTCACTGAATATACAGAAAAAATCTGTAGAGAAAAATGTACAACTACATATTTAATTGGCATTCAAATTTGAGTTAACTTAGAAATAATCAGTTATTGGTTGAGATCTCAACTGGAGAGCTAAAAACTAGGTGTGTAGACTTTAGAAAATTATTTATGGTAATTAACAAACCAATCAAATATAAACACTAATATTTAATATTTCTTTCTGATACTATATGGTAAGGGTGTCTAGCCATTTTATTATTATTTTCTAAAAAAATGGAAGGGATCAGACTCCCTGAACCCCTTCCAAAGTCTATACCTGCTTACACAATATAAAAGAACAGAATTTCAGGGACCCCCTTTTATCTCTCCTCCAGGTCCATACCTCATTATATAGAATTAAAATAGTTATTAATTTCTGGAAAGTGGAGATAAGCTATGAGAGTTCAAACACCTGGATATCTCGCCTAGATCAACACCAACTACACAACTTTAAAGAATACAGTTAACATTTTAAATTAAGATAAATAATTAAAAAAACAGCAAATATATACTCTACTTAACATTTAAATAGCCTGAGAGTTGGCAGTGCATACTGCCACCCAGTCGTCTTCCCTCATTACTTGAAAAATTTGCAAGTGACAGGTCTTAACAGCTTCACAACAATGAAGTTTTCTGGCACAGTGAAAATGAGAATCAAACTGGAGACCATGAATAAAGAAGCACCACTAACCCTAAATTTCCAAACTATGTTGGCCTAAAGCTGAATAAATTTGAAGAAAAAACTTAAATTATTAAAATCAAGTTTTTGATACCACAACAGACAGAGCATACAGAGTGGCCCTAAGTCCCTACCCATCCATATGTTATTATATTATATTCAGTTACCCATGTATTATAGATTTGTTTTGTTTTTTTCAAAGAAATATGGCAGATGTAAGTCCATGTTGCAGAAAATGTCTCACAGAACATGTCATCGCATAATATTATGTTGCAAGAATGGGGGACAGCATACAGATACACTGGATACATAAGATATATGGATGGATAAGGACTTGTGGGCCACCCTGTAGATAGCCCACTATTCATCTGCTCAATAAAAACCAAATACAATGACAGCATTTCAAGTACTTACATAGTTGGAATACTTAAAAATAGTAATAATCCAAAATCCTAATTTTGACTAGTTGATCAGTTTTATAACATTAACCAATTTCATGATAATTTTGATTCATCAATGACACTACATATAATCACTCCTCATCAATCATTTATCTTAAGTTGCCAGCTTCACATTTTGAATGGATTGTCTTCAAATGTTGTGGATGCAGTAAATTTAAAGAAAACTTAATACAAACTTAAATAAGTTGTGGCTTTTAGTTTTTGTTTCTTTCATAGTTTAGTTTATGGACTAGCTCAGTTTAACTACAGACCCTTTGTTGTCCTTAAATGTAAATTAGGTAGAGATGGACAATTAACACCATCAACAAGTCAAAGACTGTAACACTTTGTTGACTAGCATTCAAAATTTTATTCAATGACAATTTTAGGAACTTTTGTATACAAATGTGGTATTAAATCATAGATTAGAATTCAAATTTTAGTATTATACATTAGTTAATTTCTTAATTTACAATGTATATATATATTTAAAAAAGCACACCTAGATTTTGTTTTTCACATGTTGAAGGCAGCACTGGTTCAAATTATATATTTGCAATGTTAAAATACTAAGTCTATAGTTTCTTACATATCAAACTCAAATTACTGATATTCACAAGCTAGAATATCAAATAAAAATCTCATATCTTTCATACCTGCTAAAATACTGCTACATTTAATGAATCAAACAGTTACCATACCCCTCTCTTTCCATTTTTGGAAACACTTCCTCATGTACACCTACTTTTGACTATGACATGTGAATAACCAATCAAAACCTCAGATTGTCCCCCTGGTAGCTTTCTTGGCCATTGTGAAATATTAGGGTATTATTTTCATACAATATTTCAAGTTAGCAAGTCTTTAATGAGCTTGAAATTTCACATTTTTAGACCAAAATACAACTTAGTTAATAAGTTTGTTAAATTACAGTGAAGTTTATAATATCAATATAGTAATTTATGATTTGTTAGTCATTTGAAATATTTCTATAAAACCTAAAAAAAAATTGTTTCACAACCTCCTCATGCAAAATTTGATTAGGCAAGCAGCAAATAGGATACAAAGTTCACAGCTAGAAGACAATCATTTGTTGCACTTCTTTTTAATAATAATAACTAAGAAATTATTTGGAAGTATTAATTATAGATATAAATATGTAATGTATCATAACCTAAATGTGACTGTATTTTACAAAAACGCTAGTTCACTAAAACACAATCATGGCAGTTCACTTTGTAAAGGCATTTTATATTCTTAGTTATAGCAATGCGAGTGTACATGCCAATGTCATTGCAACTTCTGTAATGTGAGCCAGGCATGGTTGGAAGGTCAATATAATAAAAACAATAACTATATAAACATATGTCGTGAGATTTAAGCTATTTAGAATAAACATTTTTATTTTCATGTAATAATCTATAATCGTTCAAGAGTGAAAAAAGAATAATTTATATTTATTTCCTAATTTTTTATAGTGGTTATGACGTCAGTCAAATTGACTAAGATTCATGCAGAGATTTGTCAGTGAAAATAATTTTTCTCAAGAAACATTTTATAATCATCTGGATATTATCAAGATTCTGCATATGATATTTGAAACTTTTGTAACGAGTAAATGTATTTTTAATTTTAATCAAAATTACTTTGCTTGTTGGATAATTAATGTGTGAAAATAAAAAAGGCACAAGAAAAACATTACTTACAAAAAATCTGATATTTTCTGTACTAAATCCTTGTAATGTTAAAAAAATCTGCAAAATTTTGTCAAGACATGCTTACTGTATTAAAAGTTATAGCATAAAAACTATAACAACCACAATATGTATATAGGGGAGGTCTCTGAGTCTGAGCCCATGCTAAAAGTCACTTCAATGAAATGACGCACTCAATTACCCATGGATTAATGTGTCAAGTAAAATAATCATTTAACTGAACTCATGATTGAACTGATTATTCTCACAAATATAATGAACTAATAAAAAAAAACATTTTGATTACTCCAACTATTCTAGTAATTAAAATACTGCCATTATTATTTCTATTATTCTTCACTAATTCAAAGTTAAGCTTAACTGATTAGCATTACAATTCACAAAAATAATTAAATTACTAATTCCAATTATTCCAACTATCCAAATCTCATGGGAGAATAATTGGTTACTTGAATGTAATAAACTAACGAGCTCAATGATTAATTCATCATTAAATTCCACTAATCATGTAGCGTTAGCACTGGCACACTACACATGAAAGTCAGAGGACTTTGACCTCTCAGTCCACAAACTAACTTTGTGAACTTTAAGATTATCACGTTTTACCATTATTTTCTTAAGATAAAATATTCCCTATTCCCTTAAAATAATTATTCCACCTCCAGAATCACCCCAGTAATCTTCTGAACACTTTCCAAAGACCCAGTATCCTTTCATAGATAAGAATACCAAAAACTGCACATAATATTTAAAGACTGAGTTTATAATGTTTATAGAGATAATTAAACCTTTACACTTGCAATATGAATTGTTTTAAAATTTTTGACAAGACTAAGATTTTTCACAATTATTAGAGGTTTGAAATTCATAAATATTGATCACATTTTAATAACTTTTGCAGGAACACACAAGTTTAAGATAAAAAGTTATTTTTCTAATAAAGTGGTCTGCCTATAGAATAATTTGGCTCGCAACAAAAGCCGTAACACTGAAGGTGTTAAAGAAAAGAGGTAATGAAAATTTTACAGATTAGGGGTCAATATAAAAAGGTTAATTTTTATAAAAATTCTAGAGTAGGGTGGCAGTGAAAATTAATATAGCCTAAATGAGATAAATAACCATTAGTTTATTTTTGGTGCTTTGATTCACTGTATAAATGCTGAAAATGTTGTTTGTTTGTTTTATATTCTTAAAACTAAATGCAACAGTTCAAGATAATCAATTGATGATATTGAGCATAATAGTTCACAAATAGGTAACTGTTGGACTACCATTAACAATAACATGAAAGGTATTTAAATACTAAAACAACAGAAATAACACAAATAGGAAATATGAATTACTCAATTAGGTTTATCAAAATTACTGAATGTACTCATTTTTAAATCCACTTATAAGACTAAAGTGAATGGATAACCATTAGAAGAACAACTTATTTCTTTGACTCAAATATGTAAAGATTAACAAGGCATCTAAATGACAAACCTTCAGCAATACATCAATGTCTGGTAACAAGTCAGTAACAACTTAATATTAATGCCAATATAAATCAGTTACTAATTTCGTTTTAACTATGTAAATGCCATTAGTGTAAAACTGAAATAGGTTTCTCCACACCTACATTTTCATTTAATCTTACTAGTAATAACAACTGCTCTAGAATTTGTATTACTAATAGAATTGAAAACAATATGTTCCCTCTAATTCTATTCTCCAACTTATAAATTAAAAATAAAATTGTCGGTGTACTATTATTATCAAAAAAACCCAACAAGGATTAATAGTTTCACTACATTATTATATCAGTATTACATATATAATTCATGCATTAACTCATTAATCTAAGGTTAAACTCAACTTCGTTAATGAATATATTAGCGAAATGCCTCAATTTTAATTTCTATGAAACTAATAGGGATTAAAGTTTACCGTACAACTATAAATATACATACGAAGAAAAAATATCCAGTCATTTACTTAGTTTTACAAAACTTCCATCATACTCCAGTACCCTCTCTCAGTGTTTTATAAATAGACTACTAATTTTTAAAAAAAGCAAACTTAACAGCTCATTTTAAAAATCAAAATTTAATTTTGATCCAACATAAACTTTGTTTTTTTTTACCTTTAATTATCATTCGTACATTTTTCCTAAATCTCACAAAAGGTAAAAATCAATGCGCCATCTCATGGTACAGTACTTGATACTTAACTGCGTCTAATTTAATAACAATTTAATTTCGATGTCGTTTCTTCGTTAAACAGAGCGTAATACTAAAGTTAAACGATACGAAAAAATAAACAAATAAACTTATTTTGAATAAAATTTGACAAAAATATAATAAAAACACTCCTGTGTTCATAAACTGATAATAAGCTAATTTGAGTGAGAAAAGCATTTCATTCAGCTAAATAATGAAAATATTTAACATCGTATTAATTTTTATAACTCCATAGATTTTTTGGATTTTTTTCATTTTGAGCTATTGTGTCCTGTGATACCCATTAGAAACTATTCTATTTAACAAACTATTGCAAATTTTTGTTTGGAATTCTGTGTCGATGAAACATTTGGGCTAAAACTATACACATTTTTAAAAAACTGATTGAAAGGCGAGCTATAAACCTTGACAGACACGTCTTAAAAATGAGATTGAAAACTTAGGAAAAGCTATTAATATTTGTTATTTAACAAAGTGACCGTCTTTGCTCCATAACACAGATTATGTATTAAAATTGAAATGTGCGTTTTGCTTATCAAGCCCGAAAAATAATCCTCATTAAAACATCAAACAGTTATCGTGAACGTGAAAAGAAATACATAAGACAACGTCATGTTCCCTAGAAATAAGTGTGTGTGTATTTCTTATAGCAAAGCCCATCTGAGCTATCTGCTGTATCCACGCAGGTTAATATAACCCCTGATTTTAGCATTGCAAATTCGTAGACTTACCGCTGTCCCAACGAGGTACTCATTAGAAATAAGACACAAAGAACACAAAGGTCACATATAGTGGTAAAGTCTAGATATTTACCTCAATATATTATCAATATAAAACAGATCACCAAATACTTTGGAATTACATTCTTCTTCTACACCAACCCAAAACTAAAAAGGAAGAAAGAGAGATCTTAAAAACTGTTGAAAACATTAAAGAAAATAATATTTCACTAAACCGTGATAACAGTCCTAATAACATCATTTATATTTCGCAAGGTCTATTCACCTTTCATACCCCTGACCAAACTTCATCTATATCTATATACTGTCAACAGTTGACAACATTCCTGATATATTTAGTTCTTTTGTGTTTGTCCCCAATAGCATAGCGATATGTATTCGGACTTACAACGCTAGAAACTTGGTTTCAATACCCATGGTGAACAGAAAATAAATAACCCATTGTGTAGCTTTGCACTTAGATACAATTAACAAATTTTCGTTTTTGTAAAATATATAAGCATTGTATTGCTCAGCACTGATCATATTGAAAGAAGACAAAAGAATGTTCTGTTGAAACACGTAGTTGATTCCAACATCAATAAAACTTTTCGTTATGTTCATAAATCGTTCTTTGCGTACCTATTGTTATATTTGCGTAATGCGCTACCTTACTCAAGTAAACTCAGACATTACAAAAATCCGACTTAGGTCACTTGTAGTGAAGGAGAGTGACGAGACGCATGTACTGAATTAAGTGTGACGTGTACTTTTTCAATACCTATAGACAGAGCAGGTGGCATTTGCTATGTCTAGTGAGATTACGAGTAAGTCGATAGAATTCAATACCAACAAGGCATACTCTCAACATTCCAAAACTGTTTCTGGGTGATCTAAAGACAATGTATGTTTCATGATATGTCACTATATCACTTTATTCCATTCTAGTTTTAGCATGAAGGCGTCACACACACTCGGCAAAATATGCACGTCTCTGGCCCTCTAGAACAGTGTTTGTTAACCATCAGTCTTCGAATTAATGGTGATCCTGAAGTTTTGTGGTATTCTGAGACGTTTTTTTATAATTTCAACGCTTCCAGGAATGAGAAATATGTAGCAGAAAAGTCATGAATAGCTCAAGTAAAACGAAATATTGTGAAGAATGTATTAACGCATTGCAGACGATTGGCCATGAAAGGAAAATTATGTCAAAAGTGCAAACCAAAGATACATTTTAATTAGTTCCGAGAAAGAGATATTTACATTATCATAAAACTGACGCTATTGTAACAGAGAAATATGCCATGCGAATGTTTATATGAACTTTGTTAGAGACTGTACATGAAATTTATATCAATAGACTAACGTCAGCAGAGCTGAGAAAAAGCTACAAGAAAAGATTGTTTATCCTCAAGACGGCTGGTACAGGTATTAAAACTTTCCTTAAAATAAAGTACAGACCTTCTTAGGTCATCTTTAGGTCGATACTTTGTTCTGTACTTTATTTTAATTAATGTTGTAATAAATATACCAGTCGTCTTGAAAATACATTTTTACTTCAAGTGGGTTTCTTGTCATCACACACCTGGCATGGCCAAGCGCGTTAAGGCGAGCGCTTCGTAATCTGAGGGTCGCGGGTTCGCGCCAAACATGCTTGCCCTCCCAGTCGTGGGGGCGTTATAATGTGACGGTCAATCCCAGTATTCGTTGGTCATAAGAGTAGACCAAGAGTTGGCGGTGGGTGGTGATGACTAGCTGCCTTCCCTCTAGTCTTACACTACTAAATTATGGACGGCTAGCACAGATAGCCCTCGAGTAGCTTTGTGCGAAATTCCAAAACAAATCTTGTCATCACAAGAAAAGTTTACATTAACTGAGATATAACTTACCAAAAAGAAATTATTCCAAATTTTGATGTAGGAATGTTGTCCAGAATACGAGAAGAGATGCATTAAATAGACTGTTGATTTACTTCTTTGAGTACAACCAATCATTGAAGTGTTTTACATTTGATTCCAAAAATCAAAATTATTTTACAAAAACATCCAAGTAAATGACAGATCTACTTAAAAGTTAGATAAGTACATGATTTAGAAAGTCGTAAGAATTGCAGAATAATTGTACATTAATCTGTGTTTTGGTCTAGAAAGTCAGTCTCTCTCCAGCACTGATAAATTTAAGTTAATCTCCTACCTCCTGAAAAGCTATCTACCTGCTATTGCTATATTGAAGATTGGAAGTGCTATGCAAATGTCTCCTCTGCCAATGAAACAATGTAAGTGATGATTACTGTCTCTCTCAAATCGAATAACATGGTGAGGAGTTGATGTAAAACATGGAGTGTTAAGGAGAACTTGTAAAGTACAGTAAATCTGAACATGTTTATCTCTACATTTTAATAAAAAGTTTGTTGATTATAGTAAGTGATTTAATGAGTATTGTATAACATTTAATTGACGAAACTTTGGTTACTTAAAACAAATCATTTGACGTAAAAACTTATTGGAATAATTTTTCCACTGTTGATATAAATGAAAATTTAAAATTATTGTATTAAAGATTAAAGTGTATTTTGAACCTCAGTCGCAGAGTCAATTTTTTAATCAAACTACAAATTACATGAATTAGTAATTTGCGTGCTCCACTCGCGACTGTATTCATGATTTTACTTACTCGTCACTAGGTTTAAAGTTGAATTCCAACACGTAACCTATACAGCTCCATGTTACAATCCGTTGCAACCATATTGCTACTCCATGAAATTACATGAAAACAACAACAAAAAATTGACAGAATATTCATATGTAAATCAAAATGGATTTTCATTGTATTTGCACTTTTAATGATCTGCAACAGTGGAAGGTAATGTGTCAATATTTGGATCGAAAAGATTAAAAAACACTGCCTCCCTTGAGTGTGCACCACTTTTCAAACACCTATCATTAAAGAAGTTGGCGTCAGGCTACTATCAGGACCACCATTAAGTTATAGTGGTGTTGTGACACAAATTTGCTGGATTAGATCTTATGTGGTATACATGCGAAGTTAAGTGTTTAGTGGCTACCAGTGCAACAGAACCTTACTCAACCTTCTGTGCATTAGACACTTTGTAAGCAACTTCATCTTTGCTAATTCATATCAACTTTATTCTGGTGAATGGTACCCAACATGTTTCATTGTCAAGATGTTGTTAGAGAAGAAGCTCTTCACTCCTATCTTTTTTCTAACAACATCTCGACAATAAAATATGGTGGGTAAAAGTAATTTTCTCCGATTTCGGTTCAAGTATTAGTATCATATGGACACCTACTGCAGAAATTTTTAGTGAGTTTTGCTTGTACAACAAGTGAACTGAAATCCTGAAATAATTCCCTCAATTGTGTAAATGAAGTGTATACTGCTGAAACAGTATGGTTATTACCACCATTTGCTGTGGTGATAAATATAATGCATGGAACATTGATTTCTGTCTGGGAAGCAGGCTGCACTTGCTTGACAGAGGCTTTACCAAATTTCGGTTTTCCATCATTGTTAGTCTATTGAAATAGGTATTAAACTAATCATATTCTACTTTTAATATTCATCAACATAGTAACAGAAGTGTAAATGACATCTGTTAGACCAATACCTAGTGTCACAGCCATTGCATCGCTTTTTTCAATAAGTGACCAACTTCCATAGCATTTGTAATTTCTAGTTGAGAATTCTGCAAACAATCTGAACTCGAAATGAAGATATGAACTTAGCGAATTGTTTAAAAAGTTTTATGGTGTGTTTCTTGAACCAAGTGACCTTTAAAATTAGATGATATATGTTCAATAAAACAATTATTGTGTGGGCTTCTTTATAGTATCAGGAATATTTAGCAGTTCTGAAACTGAATGGCTGCTGAAGGGTACAATTATACAACATTTGATGAATGTGCGATTGTTTCTAGTGGTGACTATCGGAAAGAAGGAAAGAATGTCAAGGTTTTTTCGTGACTTCGGATGAGTGACCATGGAAATGCATGTCAACACTTTTATTTACAACACACATATGAATGTCTGGACGCACTGGAAGGCATTCATCAGCTAAGAACACTAAATCGAATTTTTGAAAACTGGATAATGAAAGTAGACCCAGTTCTGCTTTCAGCACTCTAGCAGGACTGAATAAATTCCACTTTGTGTCATTTGGACTTCGTAATACACGCAAGTGTTTTGAGAGGAACTTAACTGAGAGAATCAAAATTTGAGAAATGTCTCATCGTGTGGATAGTATATTTATCTTTTGTCGCCCCTTTCAAACTGCAGCTGATAATCTAACAATGGTGTTCTAAGCTTCAAACTGATAACTTCAGATGCTTGGTCATGCAGATGGATGTTGTTTCTTGAACACTTAGTTAGTAGAATTGAAGGTTACAACTACACCTGAAAAGATTCCAGTGGTTAAAAAATAATGTATACCCTCTAATAAATTAGAAATTTCCAATTTTCTAAGTTCCACACCACAATATCATTGACTTGTTGTCAAGTTTTCTCAAAGTAACTAGACCACTGTTTGCACTGACCAAGAACGATGTTTGCACTTTTTACAAGAATGGGAATGCAAAGATGCATTCCAGTCTTTAAATATGCAGTAGTTAAAACACTGGTATCAAGTTATCCTCTTCAAGATTATTTATTCATTCTGGATACACATGACTGTGAGAATGAGACTGTCATAAGTACATCGTGACATAAAGTGCGTAATCTGTGCATGAACGTCGTGCATTTACTGTTCATGAGTACTGATACATAACGACAAAAACTGCTTGTAATAATAACATTTATCAAACATAACTACCACTAGTGATATGGTGGAGAGGTCATCATTTAAGCGGATCATGGTTGAAAAGGTTAATTAACGTCAAAACTCCTGAAGGTATTTTTGTGTGTTGGACAACAACACTACTGATGATGAGAAACCCACTTGAAGTAAAAATGTATTCTCAAGGCGGTTGGTATGGGTATTAAAACTCTCTTTGTTAACCTTAAGATGATTTAAGAAGGTCGAGACGTTGTTCAGTAAATTATTGTAATTAAAGCTTTAATACCCATACTAGCCCTCTTGAAAATACATTATACGACACTGACCAGGTCAACAGTATTGAAACACAAAAATATTATCTTGTCAGGTAAAAATATTATGTCTGTTAATTGAGTTTTTTATAATTCACACTGTGTAGAAATTATGAGTAAACCATAGAATAAAAATCCTCCAAATATAAATATTTCATTCTTATCAAGCCTGGCATGACCAGGTGATTAAGGCATAAGCCTCGTAATCCGAGGATCGCGTGTTCAAATCCTTGTCATACGAAATATACTTGCCCTTTCAGCCGTGGAGACGCTATAATGTAACGCTCAATCCAAATATTCGTTTGTAAAAGAGTAGCCCCTGAAATGGTGATGACTACCTGCCTTCCCTCTAGTCTTAAACTGCAAAATTAGGGACGGTAAAAGTAAAAAACAAACAAACAATCAGTCTAATTAGAAATATTGTTTTCTTAATTTCAATGTTTCATGATTTAAAAATTCTAGCGTTATAACAAGAATTTGGCTCGTATTTTTAAAAGTATACCCTTTTTTTCTCCTTTACGATTTTAATCCCTTCTTGTCTGGGGTTGGTCGGTATTTTTGTGAACTAAAAATATCGAAACGCAAGTGGCAGTTCTATATAGCAGACGAGTGAGTTTGGAAACTGCCACATTATATTACGAGCCGAACACGGTATGAAATCCATGAAGTTGCACAATAGAAGAAAAACAAAATAATACAGAAAATTTGAAAATTGTTATTTTTCATAAACGCTGTTAAAATGTCAATAAAATGCTGTATTTAACTAGAAAAACTTGAAATTGTAGGTTGGTTTCTGTTTATCTCAAGTTTTTAATATAACACTATGTACAAATAAATT
The DNA here is from genome assembly GCA_011833715.1 of Carcinoscorpius rotundicauda. Lineage (NCBI taxonomy): Eukaryota > Metazoa > Arthropoda > Merostomata > Xiphosura > Limulidae > Carcinoscorpius > Carcinoscorpius rotundicauda. The sequence continues at coordinate 146,057,535 of CM022391.1, read as the reverse complement.
AGGTATAATAAAATGTTTATTAAACAGAATATATATTTACGTGTTGTTTTTTCTTTTTAAAGTTATTTATATAGTTAGGTATAAAGGATTAGTTTTATTCAGTGAACTGTATGCAGTACACAGCCGTGTAATTTTTAGTGGTTAAGTTATATTGATGTAGCAATCACCACGTGATTGTTTTTCGGTGATACTGTAATTCATTGAAAATTCACTTATTTGTTGTAACGTTGGTAGAGTGTGTATTTTGTAGAGACATACCAACATTGAACTTTCATTAAAACAAGATAAAATGGCATCATCTCGTAAAGTTAAGGTTTGTTTTGGTTTTGAAGTTATACATTTAATTTTGTTAAATATATTGTATCTTATATCACAGAAGATAAACTTTACTTGATAACGTAGTTTCTTACATCCTCACTTAACTTTCAACAACATTGTAGTACTGGACTATAGTAATTTTTATTGTTTTGGGAAAAAATAATAGCATTAATACATAAACATCCTGTCCTAATTTTCCACCAAGTTTATATGGTATGGATATTCAGAAGTTTTGGATGTAATAGCATAATGGCCATAAATTAGTATATTTCTCAGAATGGTATTAACATTTTACTTTAACTCCGAACATTTAGCAAGCTGTGTAAAAAACGTCAAAATAAGTTCATGTAGTAGATTGTTATATGTGATTTTTCCCAGTGCAACATAATGTATTTTTTAAATCTTTTTATTCGAATATTTCGTTTTGTTAAACGCGTTATTGCTTTTTGTGTTTTTATTGTAGATTTCTTGAACAAATACAGTTTAATTTATTAATTATTTTCCTCATATTTTACTTTCAAGAAATGAACAATGGCCTGGGGCCATCTTATAGGCTATTCCATTATCTAATAGTACTGCCATCTTATTTTAAATTATGTAAACTAAGCCTTTTTCCCAACTAGCCCAAAATATTTATCCAATCTCTTTCAGTTTTGGAGTATGAGGCCGAAGTTGGTCTACCATGGACTAATTTAATAATAAAGCAAAATTGCTTTTAGTCACAAGGCCATATAACTTTTTTTCTACATTTCTTAAATTTTCGTATTTTCAAGAATTACTAAAATCATCTGGATTTATGGATTCTTTACCTCTAACAATCTTTACAATTTTAGCCTTCCCCCACCCAAACTCTTCTCCCTTGCAGAGTAAACATAGAGAAAGATGTTAACCCATTTCTCTATGTGTGTGTGTTTTCTTACAACAAAGCCACATTGGGCTATCTTCTGAGCCCACAGAGGGAAATTAAACCCCTAATTTTAGCATTGTAAATCCGTAGACTTACTGCTGTACTAACAGAGTGCCCCCGTTTCTCTGTGATAACCTCTCCAAACTTGGTAATTTTTCTTTGAACCTTCCAACATCTCAGAAACCTTTTTTAAATATGATGACCAAAAGTGAACACACTATTTCAAATGATGTCTGACGAACATCTTTTTAAGCTAACTGATTTTACCTAGTTTATATTCTATCTCAGCAGAAACAGTTTTTATGAAAAGAATTTTATGTGGCACTTTATCAAAAGCTTCCTGAAAGTCCAAGTATACCAAATCTACTGTATTATCTAAGTCCAGGACAAATGTAACATTTAAACTCTCATTTACTTTTCAGGAAATCACTGATTTCCCCGTTAAACTATTTTAAGATGCTAGTCTCCACTACTACTAATGACAGTTCATTCCATATGCAAATTATGATTTAAAACTACTTTAATTGGAATTTTGCCTGTCACTTTCAAACCTAAAAGCTGTATTCTCTTGTCTTTGGACTACAGCACAAAGAACTCGGAAGCTTTTGTGATATGAATCCCCTAGATAAGCTTAAATAAGATCACATCTTATCTTAAAAGAAACTAAATTAACATTTTTTTTTTTACTCATCCCAGTAGGATGACCTTTTATATTTTCAGAATAATGTGAGTGGTTCTCTTCTGAACTCTTTACAATAAACCAATATCTTTTCTTAGGTAAGGAAATCAGAACTGTGTAGTATGGTGACTTACATACAATATATCAAGTTTCTTTTCTTCAAAAAAGCTGTTTAATGACTATCTGTCTTTATAAAATGTGGAATTTATGTTATAATAACCCAGTTGTATTATTTGGCACTCATAAAGGTTAAAAGCCATTAAAAAATATTTGTTAAACCTACAGATTGATAGTAATCACTTTGTAGTATCTCCTAAACATCCTTGTTACAGCTATAAATATCCAAATGTTTAATGTCAGTAGAAAAGTAACTGATAATATAAAGAAGAAAAAGCAAAGATCTAAACATTTACCACTGATAAACTACTAGCATGAAGGGTTTAGTTTGACTAGACCATTAATAGCAACTTTGTGACAGTCCTAGATTCCCTAACTTCTTTTTTATCAATCTCTAATTTCATTTTTAATTAATCCCTAACTAGTTTTTCTCAGTTTCTATCAGTGTGTGTTTTTTTAGCTAATCTTTTGTATAGCAGCTTATCAAAACCTCTTCAAGAATCTGTGTAGTACCACAAGCCAAAATCCTTTTTGTCATTTTGATAATTATAAAGTAACATGTTACTAAGGCAAGATGTTCATTTAGTTGACTTTTGTTCACATTCACTTATGATATTTTGCTACATGATTTTCCAGAGTTTTTTTTTTTGACGAGTATTTTTTTACTGCAGGGGTAAGACTAATTAGGCTATAATGTGTGGGGGAACTGTTAGCATCTATAAAAATTACATTAACTACTTTAAAGTTTTTCACACACCTGTTTACTAAAAGACTCTCTGCAGTTATTAAAACAAAAGGCACTTTCACTGAGTTTCTATTGTACTAAATATAAAGATTAATAAAATTTTGTACTTTGAAAGTAGCCTGAAATCTAATTTTTGACTTTATCCTGATGCTTTTTCACAGTTCTGTACAGTAGAGATTTAGAGATCATTAGTGTTATTTACACAATAGTCACATCAAGTCACATTGATCCAAATGTATGGAGGTATCAGAATCTTTAAAATATATTTTTAAACACAAGAAAGTGAAAGCCTTGAAACCATATGAAGACAAAAATAGGAGGTGCCAATTAGATTATGCAACTTATATAATAATTGAAGACTAATAAAATAATACAGACAACTTTATTATGTATACGGTTATTTGTTTAGTGATTGTATGCTGCCTTTACTTGTTTGTACTCTTGCATTTGTCAATTGATAATTCATGCTGCTAATAGCGATATGAACAATGTCTTGCCTAAATATTTTTCATATAGTCTACCTTTCTAATTTTTTTTTTAAAGATATCTTGAAAGTTTGTTTGGTTGCAATTTTAGGTTTGTTTGTTTCAAAGTGAGAACTTGGTTATATCAGGAAAATTACTTCAGAAGAATGTTTGTTTCCAAGTGGGATTTTAATTAGATAAGGTAATTTGTCAATTATAGCTTGTATTTTTCAAGATGAGAAATTAATCATTGGTGCAAAAAATTCAGCACTTTGTTGCTTAAGATTGGCATCTGATTAGAAAGAAATGGTTCTATCTCAATAAAACAATCATGAAACACATTTTTCATTTGGATACAAGAGACTAAAAATCTTCAAAAAATGATTGGAAAAGACATATGAAAACACAATTTTGTCTGAACACAAAAAATATTACAATTTAATTCATGTAAATTAAAACTTGGAACAATTGCCCACAATCGAAACATCATTAAAAAACTTATTGTATATCTGTAAAAAATTACAGAAATCTTGGTGGTCAACTTTGTTTGATTGCTGTATTCAAGTCTCATAATTTTTCACAAAATATGGATTTTATGTTTTATCAAAGTAATGCCAGTTTTTGCAGAACTATATGTTTATGAATAGGAATGGAACATCAAATGTTAGTTTGTTTTAAATCAAGAGTCATTGATTATGAAGGTGAGATATTGTCCTGGATTCCTGCTAATAGTATTCATTTCATTCATGATCAGCTCATCTACCTGGATGTCTGGTAATGTAGAATACTTGCATTACAAATGCATTCAAGTTAACGAGGCATCACTATTATTTAGCTGATTTGTTGTTTGTAGTTAGAGTTTTGGGCTGCCAGGTTTTTTGTTCTTGATAATGTAATAAGACATATTACAGATTTCTTCTCCCATAAAAATTAATAAGTGACATACCATACACTGTGTTGAGTGTGAGAAATTAGCAGGTAAGTAAAATTATTGTTGTAGGGACATAAATAATGAAATAAAATTGCATTTACCCAAGTAGAAAGATATTATGAAAATTACATTTCAAGTATACTGTTGATGTGAATATAATTTGTATTCACTATGAAAAAATCTATATAGTCAATAAATAAGGTGAAGGAAAAGTGTCATTGGCTGCTATTCATTTCTTAGCATTATATAGCTGAACAGTAACGGATATGATAAATAAACTTAATAATCTGAAATCTCTTTAATCTCAAAGTCTCAGTTCAAGGGAGGTCCAGGTTTGATCTACATGTTTTTTTATTGGGTTATACTAGTTTCAGAAAATTTCACTCCACATCAGTAACCTTATTGTATATTTGATACTATTCACTATGATGTTGGTACAGCTTATCTCTGTTTGGTTAACTTGTGTTTGGGGTTTCTGATAATGAGTGGAATTCTCTGAAACTTGTATAGCCCAATAACACATGTTAATCAAAGTACAGATCAAACTAGACCTCCCTTGAACTTGGACTTCAACGTTAAATAATTTTCTAATTACTATATTTATTTGTTATAAGATTACATTCTCTTATGTAAAGTTTCATTTCCTCATCAATCATTTTTATTTAATCCAGGGAATATGTTCACTATCAATAGTCATAACTAAATAAATACAGATGAACCATGCATTTCCAATAAGGAAAACCAAGTGAATAGATGAAATTCCCATAGCATAGTTAACTTCTTCAGGAATGTAGTATTTTGATCCCTATAATATCTAGTATGAATGTAGGCATCTCAGCAGACATTATTCAAACTAATTTGTGTCACTTGTAGATTATTAAATAAAAACTTTTATTTTATAATTGAGTGGACTGGATTTTTCATTCATCTTTTTATTTTTGCAGAACAATGTAAAAGAATAGAAATAATCACAGTAATAGTTATCCTCTTAAGAAACAAATTTGTGTTATAATCTATATTGCAACTATTTTTAATTTCTCTGTTTGTGCAGTTTAAAAATGTTAGATCTCAAGAAATATAATTCTAGACTACTTTTATTCTTTAACATACTTAAAGACTGAACTGTTAATTTTAACATTTTCCATCAACTATTTCTCATATGTAATGTTACATTTGGAAAAGAAAAAAAAAAGTGGATTTTCTTTACCCATTAACACATCTTTTTAAATGTGGAATGCCTTGTCTATAACTTTAATGTTTTTACACTTTACACTACAAGATTTGTGTCCTTGTAAGAAACACTATGTGAATTCTGTGCAGGCTTGTTATTGATAGTTTAGGAATAAATATGATAAAAGTTAAGTAGACTGTGACTGTGAACATTGAATACAAGTAAATATCTTCTGTTTATTTTGGTAGAGTACTGTGTAGAGAGTACCGAAAGTTAATGATATAATGTGCATATTTAGTAAATTACAAAAATATCACTGACAAAGTTTTTCTTATAATATGAGAAGTGGAAATAATTTCATGTGTTGGGAGTTCTAATGTAAATAATTCTATAGATAGTTTGGATTTATCACTGCTGTATGTTGACAAAGCATCGGAATGTGTGTTTTTTACCTTGAGGCGATTTGTTTCATTCAGGTAGGGATTGTTAGTGGCTCGGGATTGGATGATCCAGATATTCTTGAAGATAGACAAGAGAAGTTTGTGGATACCCCATACGGAAAGGTTATTTTCTTAATTATCTTGTAAGATATTTTCTACTTGTGTGTGTGTGTCTATATATACACACACAGTGTCTGAAAGGCCTGGAACCACAGGTGATTTGCTGCTTTTCTTAATTTCGGATACATTGCTGGTCATGATGCTGTCTAAAGCACAAGAAAGTCAAGTTACTCCTGCTGTTATCCAAACTTGCTTTGAATTACAAGGATGACTTGTTGAACACGTTTTTTAAAATTAGTTGAAATGCCTATGGTCCCAGACATTTCCAACACCTTATGCATATGTACATAAGGCATGTTTCTAGTTTTTGGATACAGAATTCTCATTAGGATTAATGTATTTTAAACATTGTACATTTGGTAATTCTACATAGTATTATGTTCAGTTCTGATCTCATAATATAGGGAAGATTTTACTGTGATTGAAAGGATTCACAAGAAGACACCTAATGTAAAGGACTTACTTACACATATGATTTATGTTAGAACATGAGATGAGATCTAAACTGAAACACTTATCAAAACTTAATAGTTTTGGGATTAACTGATTAACAACATAGAAATGAATGTTAAAATGTCATAGTTATGAAAGTCGGGAGTTGAAATAGAAGTGTGTATCTAAAAAATTTCTCTCCTGTGTATTTGAGTTATCCAAATATTTAACTGGTTAAAATGCTAATAAAGTGAATTTAGGTAGTGTGGCTTCATACTTTAGGCTCATAGTCAGATGTTTGAGATTTCAAGGCTGACCCATATTGTGCTGTGTCCTTGAGCAATACAATTTATCTCTGCTTGGTAATTTGAGCTACTAAAAAGTGTCTTATTATCAATTGCTAATAGGTTAACTGTTCAGTTACAAGGTGTTTTAAAGGTCGTGGTTTCAGTACTGAGCCAAGAATGCGAAAACATACAATGATTACCATCCATATATATGATGATTCATATTTATTTTTGATTTTCTTTTGTCTTATGAATTAGCTTGAACATTCTGGATTTATGAAATCAGTAAAACTGATTGCAAGGTATAAACAGGTAATATTATGTAAATATCTTTTATCATGTAAAATACATTGCATGAGTTTGTTTTGAAGGTTAAGCTCATTATGCTTGTAAATATTTCATAGCCTTCTGATGCTCTTATCACTGGGAAGATATGTGGAGTAGAGTGTGTATTAGTTGCAAGGTAAGTTCTTTTTAAGTACCACAAGATTAAAAGAATAAATTTAAGGCATAGACAAGCTTAAATAAAAAATAAGAACTTCCCACTCCTGTGATTTGCTGAGATGTTAATATATTTAGCCAATCTAGTAGAATAGCTCTTCCTACTGCTCCATTCTTTTGAAATTTCTTGTTCCACTTCATTTTTTTTAACAAATGTTCATCGCCCAAAGAGAAGTTTCGTATTTATATAATTTCTAAATACAATAGCCTGAAGGAGAAAAATCATAATTTTGCCCAAATTGTTGATGTGTGACTAAAATGTTTCTCCGAACAGATGTGACATTTTTTAAAAGGCACATATAGATTGTCTGGAAACACAAATAAATTACTGGATTTTGTTTCAATTATCATATTAAGGTGATAATTATTTAGTTTTCTAAAAAACAAAAAAGTTTCATATTTATTTAAGAGCTTTTGAAGGTTACAGAAACTTAATTTGAGACTTTTGAGACAAAGAAAAGTATTTTTAATCTTAATTTCAAATTCACTTTGCACTCAGTCTTGTAAAAAACGTTTTGATATATTCATGGATAAATCTGTAGTAAAAGTACTTCATTAAAAAACTGATATTTTTGTGTACAAGTGACATATGATGTCTACTAAGTGTCTGCTAAATTTTGGGAAAATTCACATACTATAATAAAAATTTCGGTATGAGACCTACAGTGGTTACAAGGTCAGTCAGTTTGACCAGTTTTGTGTTGAAAGAGTTATTGGTAAATGATGTGGAGAACAAAACTGATGTAGATGTATTTAAGGATAACTGTTATTAAGAACAAGAAGAATGTAGATGTGTTTAATGAAAAATGATGTGGAAAACAAATGGGTTGGGATCTATTTAACAATAAATGTTATGGAGAACAAGAAAAATGTAGATGTGTTTCAATGATAATAGTGTGGAGAACAAACGGATTGTGTACATATTTAACAATAAATGTCATGGAGAACAAGAAAGATGTAGATGTGTTTAATGATAATAGTGTGGAGAACAAATGGACTGTGTACATATTTAACAATAAATGTCATGGAGAACAAGAAGGATGTAGATGTGTTTATTGAAAAATTATGTGCAGAACGAATGAGTTGAGGACGTGTTTAATAATAAATGTCATTGAGAAATAGAAGAATATAAACGTGTTTAATGAAAAATGATGTGAAGTACAAATAGGTTGTGGATGTATTTAACACTAAATGTCATTGAGAACAAGAAGAATGAAGATTTGTTTAATGAAAAATGGTGTCGAGAACAAAACTGATGCATATGTATTTAACAATAACTGTCATTAAGAATAAGAAGGATGTAGATGTGTTTAATAAAAAATGATGTGGAGAAAAAATGGGTTGTGGACATATTTAACAGTAAATGTCATGGAGAACAAAAAGGATGTAGATGTGTTTCATAAGTTTTAAAGGTACAAAAAGAATCTTAGCACATCAAAGATTCCTAACTTTTAACCATAATCACCCTTTACTACTCATGTATTTATTCAGTTTTTTTTTTTAACTCAGTTAAATTTTCTACCTCTAAAACCCTGGAAGGCAGCTGCTTCCAAAAGTCAGCCACCCTGTTTGAGAAATAGTACTGTCTAAACTGCGGATGATACCCTACAGTAACAAAATTTGAATTTATGACCTCTTGTCCTATTGTTTTTACTGCTAAATGCATAAAAGTTTGATAGAACTACATTATCTGTACCCTAAATAATTTTAAACACCTCAATTAAATCCCCTTTGACCCTTCTATCTGGAGAGATTTTAGTCTCTAAACTGTCAGACTTAAAAATCTCCCAGTCAGTACCCCTAAAATTAAGATTCCACATAGCAACAACATGTTTTCTTGAGCTATCATTCTGATCCCATTATACAATTTCTCACTAACTTCCACATTCTGGCCTGGTAGTTTATAACAGATCTCAGTTACAACTAACACTAATGCAATTTGACTCAACCTTGTTGACATTTTCTTTAATTTGCTATAAATACTCACACATAAAACTATTCCCCCTTCCTTTATTCAGTACTCTTTCTCTGTTAAATAATCTATAAACTGGTATTTCAAAATTTTTCTCTTATCAAAATTGTTCAAATCCAACCTAGTTTCAATGATACCCATAATATCAAAATTCTCAGTTTCTTCAACTGCTTTGAACTCATTAGTTTTATTTCTAATACTCCTAGATTACAATACTAGCAGTTAATCATAGATTTTTGAAATAAATTTTTTATGTATGTTGTACATGTTTTCCTGTCAACTGTATTTTCTATTTCACTAATACCACATCCCTCACTTCTGTCTAGCTCTAGATTATACTTACCACTACAGCTAAGATAAAAGGCTTTGGTAATATGCTAGCCTCTGCCTTCTTAAGTTTAAGCAATTCATTCCAAAAAATTAACCTTCCCATTATCATTATCCTACAAATCCAACCAACCTGTTTGTTCATACTTACATATTGATCTAAGCCTGGCATTCAATCATAGTGACCTACTTAGTATCTCGTCCCCACTATTTATTCTTGACAATATCCCTGACAAAATCAACCTATGACATCTTTCCTTAAATACCCTTATCAATGTATTTTACTTACCAGTAAGCTCTTTATATCAATATTTTCTTTCATCATTAGCCTCAACATGTACCACAATAACTGCATTGCTACTAGCACCCAAAACTATCCCTTTGGTTCTATTAGTTATATCCTGTAACCCTACTCCTGGATAATAAACCTACTATTTTGCTTCTGTTTACTCTACATGTCTAATTAGAGACTTAATGTTGTGGTGAACAAAAAGGATATGGACATATATGAGGATAATGTTGTAGAGAATAAATGTTTGTGGAGAAGACAAATTGGCTCAAACATAGAGCAATTATCAGGTCATTTCATAACTGATGTTAAAAATTTTAATACAGAAAGTGCATCATCATTTTTGTCTTTGTAGAAGGCTTCAATGACTAAAATGTGTAGTGGATCATGTATAACAGTGTTCAAACAAATAAAAGAAACTAGCCCAACTTCACTTTTTAAGATCATTAATCAAATAAACCCTTATGAAGATTGATGTGTCTGAGGAACACATGAGGCATATAATGCTTCACAAGTATAAAAATAGCAATAGTACAGCAGAAACTACACAAAACATTCAAGGTGTTTATGGTGCAGAGTCTCTCAATGAAAGAAAATGTTGAAGGTAGTTTTCAGAAGTTCAGATCAGGTGACTACAGCTTAAGTGATTTTCCACATTCAGGTCATCCTGTTGGGTTTAATGATGACTTGCTGTTGGCTGCACTTGATGAAGAGTGTGCTGTAAGAGTTGAAGAGCCAGCTTAATTCATCCAATTCAAGAGTTCACCGTCATCTGTAACAGCTTGGATAGGTGTCAAAACATGGAAAATGGATTCCCCATGATTTGACAGAAGCCAACCTTTGAACAAGAGTGGGCATTTACATTTCTCTGCACTCTTGTGAACGTAACTCACCTTTCTTGGACAGGTTAGTGACTGGAGGTGAAAAACAGATATCTTACAAAAATGTTGAGTGCTGCAGATAATGGCTTGATGCAGGTAAACTGGGTAAATCACAGCCCAAAATGGACCTCCACCTTAGGAAGGTCTTGTTAAGTGTAGTGGAATATTCTTGGTATGATCCACTTTGAGTTGCTGCTTCTCAGTGTAACAATTACATCAGACATCTGTTGAGTGCTTTAATGTTGCACTGAAAGAAAAGAGGCCTGCTTTGATCAGTTGTAAAGGTGTTATGTTACATCATGATAATGGACGACCTCATACAGCAAGGATCACGTGCAAAGATTGAAGAGCTAGACTGGGAATAACATCCACATCCTCCTTATTCTCCAGACTTTGCCCCATCTGAACATACATTATTGATTAATTAACAGTAAAAGTGTTTGAAATCTTCTCTCTTTTTCTGAACCAAAAATGAGACATTACTTAAGGGATGACCTGATATTTGGTTGTGATGAAAAGAATAAACAAACTTGGTGAATTTATGCAATAGAAAGTTAAAACCTTTGGATAAGATGATTGTTGTAGCTTTGTATAAAAACTGATGGAAACTTCATTTTGTTTAATTTGCTTCTTTAAATAACAGAAGTATTTTCATATTGGAAAGACTACAGAGACAGGTTATTAGAATGATATGTGTTGTTAGAAAATAGAACAATTTTTGGATCTAACTGGAATATTAAAAACTATGGTACCCATCTGTAGCTCATATGAGGCCATGAATTTTGTCTTACCTTGCATACTGAATGTTAAAACATGAGAGAAATGAAAGAGATTACAAAAGAAACCAAAAACATTCAATGATATTTCAAAATTACAAAAATTAAAATATGAAAGTTAACAATGCTTTAAGAACATAGAGTCTAATGCTTGTAATAAAATTCACATAAATGGCATATCTTTTTTGTCATTCTTCTCTCAATTTGTTCATCATGGATTCAAAATAATCTTCTCTCAAGAATAAAAATTGATTGGAGTATTTTGATTCATATTCTAAGTTTGTGAAGAGTTAATTTGCGTACTTGAAAGAACTTAAGCAGTGATATGACCAACAACAATCATGTTACAGCTACAAACAAGCTGAAGAGATTAAAGCTGTTGTTTTATGTTCTAAACAATATTTTCAAATTTCCTGCTTTTGTTTTCTTTGAAGATTTTCTAATTTGGGGAATGAAAGTATTTTAACATTGATGGTTTATGTGTGATGGTTAGTTATCTGTAATGAAAACTAAGAAATCTGTATTTAGATGTGGGAGTGATGGTTTTTTAAGAGGATGTTTGGTTTCTTTCAATTTTTTATTTTTCTGCTCTTTGTGTGGAGAAAGTAAAATAATTTCATTGGAATGAGAAGGTGTGAAGGTTTAACCATAGAACTGAGGGATCCATGTGGACCTCATTGGCTTTCAGCATACATATTTATAAACTACTTATGCACCAAATTTTTTGTGGGTCTACGACATTGTTCATTATAGGTTCTTCATAACATAAGTCACAGAAAGAAAATGACAAAAATATCATCAATACTGCAGTTACTCCCATTACTAGTTGGATTCCCCATGTAATTTGTTACTCCAATTACTGGTGGGATTGCCCATGTATTTTGTTACTCCCATTACTAGTTGGATTCCCCATGTAATTTGTTATTCTAATTACTAGTGGGATTGCCCATGTATTTTGTTACTCCTATTACTAGTTGGATTCCCCATGTAATTTGTTACTCCAATTACTGGTGGGATTGTCCATGTATTTTGTTACACCCATTACTGGTGGGATCCCTCATGCATTTTGTTAATCCCATTACTAGTAGGATCTCTCGTTTTTTTTACTCCATTTACTAGAAGATATCCTCAGTTTTGCAGTGAGTATTATAACAGAGAAAACATGACATAATACAGTATATGGACCTGATGGTAGTGTAAAAACAAGTTGGTGGTTTGCAAAGGCTATTAATAGTTATCTCTTTCAGTGGGTTTGATGTACTAATTGATTAATGTAACAGAATGAAAACTTAAGTACTCATGTTTCAGACAGACATGGACGAAAGCACACAATAAATCCAAGTGAAATCAACTCACGAGCTAATATATGGGCCCTCAAGCAAGAAGGCTGTACCCATATCCTGGCAACTACTGCATGTGGATCTTTGCGAGAGGAAATTCATCCTGGAGATTTTATAATTCCTGATCAGTTCCTAGACAGGTGAGAAACTTTGGTTTTTTGCTTTAGTATATTACAAGAAATTGCTTTTGAGTTACTGAGAGATATATTTAAAAACAAAACAAAAGATGGATGTTTTTGTTTGTATGAAAAATTAATAAGATGAAAAACACTTAAAAGAAAAAATATTTTATTTAAATAGTAAAAGAATAACAAATGTCCCTATTAGTTTAATCAGTGGTGTAAACATTGTGGTCTTGGTTTGGGGAAATAATGAAAGTGTTTTTTGTGTTTTAATTAAAAGTGAAGTTTGTTCAAAATGTTACACCGAACAGATGTTTAAAGCTTGATAATGTAAAATGACTACCTTAGTTTTTGAGGAATACTGACGTTGATCTTGTAAGTTTAAAGTATGCATAAAAATATGGATTCCAGAAAATAATTTTTGACTCAGAGAGCAAAGGAAAATTTTTTATAAAAAAACAAATGGAACAGAGTTGTATTTATAATTAGTGTGAAGGTTTACATCATAGATTGGTGAGCTTCTTAAGTCATTTGTCTCCAAGGTGCTTGTTGGGGTTGGAAAGGCTCTATACCTATGTTCGCATTGGACAAGATCAGAAGGAATTATCACATTTTCAAATCAAACATTGAATCTGTAATCCCAGGCTGCACATATACCCTATTATTGCAAGAAACATATATAGAAGAAAACTTTCCAGCTCATCCTAATTTGAATAAGTATCTGTGTTACTCATTTGGATGTGACCCATCTGCCACTCTGTCTACAATATATAATCTATGCTTATTAAAAGTATTAGCATATGTTTTTAACCTTTCAACTTCTGGTTAACAAAAATTTCATTATTAAGTACAGAACAATTGCTTGAAAATTTAAAAAACTGCTGGAATATACATAACTAAATAAGGTATAAAAGAGTGAAATCAATAGCTACTGGATTTCAGTTATGATGGGGTAAACAGATGCATACTTTACTATAGCATTAGAAACATTCTTTGAATACGTGAATCTGAATTGAGTTAGAACATTAATGATTCCTATGCTTTAAGACTTGCATCAGTTTACAAGGTAAATTTTCAAACCAAATTTGTAGAAGCACTGATGCATTATGAAATATTGGTTTATTATTTTAAGAGTATGGTATACTTAGTTACTAAAATTAAAGTTGAAGACTCTCTTCATCTTAGTATATTTTATATCACAAGTACAGGCAATATTTTAGTGAGAAACATACAGATATGCCACACATGGCTTTATTTTTTGTTCAAAAAATGTAACTTTATTTTGTTATTCCTACCAGAACTACGAAGCGAGCCAGTACTTTTTACGATGGAGGTCCAAACTCTCCCAAAGGTGTGTGTCACATCACAATGCACACACCATTTTGTCCACATACAAGACAGGTATGTTTAGCTTCATTTATTTTGTTTTGTTATTGTCACCAACCTACACCTACTCAGAAGAGAATGAGTTATATGTGATAAAAATTTTCAAAATTTTTAATAACAAAATTTTATGGGTTTATAATGGTATCCTTTCATGTAGTAAAAACTTTAGTGTCATTTGTCACATATGTTAGATAATTTTCTTTTTTATGATTCCACATTTATAGGATTGATTTTGTAACAATTTTTGTTCAGGAAGTTTTGTAATGTGAGTTTTTTTCCTTGACTTTTAGGTATTCAAGGATGCAATAAAGCAACTGGGTTATACCGTGCATGAATCAGGAACTGTTATAACTATTGAGGGGCCACGCTTCTCCAGCAGGGCTGAGAGCAATCTTTTTCGGTGTTGGGGTGCTGATATAATCAATATGACAACTGTACCAGAGGTTTAATTGAATTTTTTCTCTTCTTCTTCTTCCCTAGGGGATGAAATGTAACAATTGTTGGATAATAATATAAACACATCATTTTAAACATGTTCAGAATTAGAAGCAGTTGAATAGTATTTGACCTTTGCTGGAGCTTTTCATTCCGTACTCAAATTCAACATGCCAGGAGATTTACAGGTCCTCAAGTTTTAGTTTAAATTTATTCTGAATCATTCACTGATGAGAAAGTTGTAAGCATGAAAGTTGGTGATGCATGTAGTCAGTTTTAAAACAATGAGTGTGATTAAAGACCAAGCAGGAACAATAGTAAATTTTGTGACAAAATGTAAGTTGCAGACAATTTTTAACATGTTCCTCATAATTTGAGTTTTCTCTTGGAGGTATCTAATTTAGAATCCAAAATGTACAACTAAATAGGAAAGGTAAAACAAATGTGCAGTTCATTTGATTTTTTTCACAAATTGTATGCTTTTTGGTTTCTAATGCTTCATCAGCTTTCATTCTTTAAACACAAGTTATACAGTGATAATAACTTCCTTTCAAATGGCTTCCAATGAGAGTTGAGTTTTTAGCACTTTAACTATGTCACTAATGGTGTGTTAAACTTCTTACAAGATCTCCTAGTCAATACCAGAGGCATGGTGTGTAACGTTAAAACACTTATTTATTGAGGAACTGTACTGGGCATGCTAAGAATTACATGTTGAGATTTTTGCCAGTTATGTTTTACAATTTATCTTAGAAGAGCCTCCAATTTAATGCTATACATTACAATTAGAAATAGCCTGAAACCAAGTTAAGTTGTAATTTGAATTTAGAAATTAATTAAATGTCAATATGTATCAAATTTATTATACAGGGTGTTCAGAAAGTCACTGTGCACTTATATATGTATGTGATTACAAAACTGCACAGTGACTTTCTGAACACCCTGTATTTGCCAACAAGAGTGATACACAGTTTTCTTTCTCAATACAAAAATATTTTAATATACAAAGAGTAATATAATTTATAATAACAGTTATTATAAATAATGATTTACATGCAGAAGTTTTATAAACTTAAACCAATACTGAGTCTCCTATCATAACTAGAACTTCCTTGATATTTTATGAATGGTTCATTACCAGCAAATTAATTCTAAGTTGAGATTAGTACAATTCACCCAATGGGGAGCTAGACAGCTCTTCACATGTGATTTTTTCATCACTAAAATTATATAATATCATTGTAGAAATACTATCATCCAAAGTTAATTCTGTGAAGCTGAATGGTTTGTAATGTTCAAAATCTATAAATATTCATGGTCAGTATCTAAAGTTCCTTATTAATAAGCATTCATCACAGTTATAGCTTCAAGACTTGTACAGGATGTTTGGAAAGTTATTGTGCAGTTTTGTAATCATATTTTATTCAATCTATTTCAAGCCAGCAACTGATAGCAGTGTTTAGAAACAAAATAAGAAGGATCCAGGCCTACATTGATGCCAACAGGGTCACTTTCAACATTGTTTATAATTGTCATTAATATTTACCTCCTGTATTCTATATTGAAACATGTCTGTTAATAAATATATAAGTGCACAGTGACTTTCTGAACACCATGTAGTATACCACATGTAGCAAACCAACAATATATACTGTCTCTTGGCCCCTCTCATTGGTCAATTTTATGAGTTTGAGAGGAGACTTTCTATAAATTTCAGCTTGCACAACAAGAACGATGATAAATACGCCAGTACTTTCATGCAGTGTGCATTGTTAATTCTTGCACTCAAGAATCTTCTACAAATATAACAGTACAAGTTACCTGCATTTCTAAATATATATATATATATATATATATATACATTTAACTGAAAGAAAGATCAATATTAAAGTGAATATATAATAGTAAATCCATCACAATTGTTATAGTGATTGTTTTACCAAATGTTATATTAACATGGAGTGGAGATTTGCAAAGTATAGCTCATATTAAATAGATTACAAAACTATATTTATTCATGATTTTAAGCTGTTGTATTTATTGCCATCTTGACTGATAAGAATATAAATTGTATCTATATTTTTAAAACAAAAGTGGCTAGTTGGCAAGTTATGCTGCCTTTCTCACTTTATGATTTATGCTTCAATCTCTTTGTTTCAATATAATATTTGTTTAGTCAGAGTAGTTTTGGTATTTCATTCTTATATTCAACTGAAACATTTTAATAATACTAGTTTTTACATGTCAGGTTATTTTAGCAAAGGAAGCTGGAGTGTGCTATGCTGCTGTGGCCATGGCAACTGATTATGACTGTTGGCATGATGAACAGGAAGCAGTGAGTGAAAAATTATTTTAACATGGGAAATTTATTTATATGGAAAACATAATACATGAAAGCTTCTCTTTATATTTATTACATTTTTTGAAAAATATGACAAATGCAAAATCTGTGAATTTATAATACACTCATCTTAGTGATAAGATTGGTCAAAGTTAATATCTATTCCTGCTTTCATCTGAATGTACAATACTTTTTACTTTTTAAAATTTAATTCCTCCAGTAGATCAGTGCTAAGTTTGAAGGCTTAAAATGTTAAGAAACCAGGTTTCAATACCTGTGGTGGGCACAGCATGGGTAACCCCTTCTATAACTTTGTGTTTAACAACAAAACAGAATTTTCTTTTGCAGTAAGTAGTCAATGAAGTTTTTTTTTTTGCCATTATAAATTAAAAATACTTCAAATGGTTAATAAAAGTTAGATGTTGAGCCAGAAACCTGCTGTTTGTTGTACAGTTTTTAGGGACTCAAGATTGAAAACAAAAATGTTGTTACATATGATAAAAATTTTCAAAACACAGTTACTTTCTATGTTATTTGAAAAACAGAGGAACATTTTTAAATGTTCTTTTTCATTATAAGTCCTATGGTTGTTTGATCAAAGAATATTATTTGAAGGATGTAATGGCATCTTTACAGTGATCAGTAACCACAATAGAATGCATGAAATTGCAAGATAGCATCTTCAAAAATATTCTTCATAATGCTTCAAACAAGCAATACTTTTCTCAGCCTTACTTTCACCCCTTTTAATGACTAGACTTTGCAATTAGCAGTAAAGTCTGTCATTCAGTGACTTACTCCAGCATTAAGTTTTACTTATTCCATGGTACTTGAAAATTTCTTTATTGCAAAGTGTGAATGTTTTGTGATTTAATGTACTTTCATTACATTTTGTGTCAAAAGTTAATAAAGTTGCTAAATATTATACAAACACTTAACAGTTCTGTTGATGTACAAAATAAAGATTGTGTATTTGGTCAGTGGTATTTTTTTTCTTGAATTTTATCACCCATTAACCCAAGAATTCTGATTTGATTACTCAAAAAACATCAGTACTTTATCACTGACATCACAATATGCACAATATTTTAAACCCAGTATTAAGTAATTTACATCACCACAGAATCTTACAAGAATCCAAATATATATTCTATATTCTTCATCTTCTTTAGGTGCATTTGGAAGCAGTACTTAACGTATTGAAAGAAAATGGTCAAAAAGCAATCGAATTGTTGAAGAAAGCAGTGGAGATTATTTCTCAGAAGGACTGGACAAATATACTTAAGTTTTATGAGGTAAAAGCTTGTTCTGTCATTCTGTTTCATCAGTTATTTTTTTAATGTGTTTTGTAGAGTGTAAATGTAAGCTAAGTACTAATTAAACTTATATAGTCATTTCAGGATTTAAAAATTGTTTTCAGAAAATTAAAATCTTCCACAGGTTTTCAAAAGTGCTTAATGTAATTCTTACATGTTCTAGTTTATTTCTATATAATCATAACTAATGTTGATTAAAAATAAATACTCTATCATTATACTATGATATCTAAGCCTGTTAAGAAAGCAGTAAGCTACTTAAACACTGTTGGTATGGGATGGTCAAATTGTCATTACCTTGTTTGTTGTTGTTTTTTCAAACTTTTTTTTTTATCAGTGTACCTCCCTTCAAGGTGGATTCCTGTATGTAGGAAGGGGACCTCCCATAGAAAATTCTATAATTTCAGTTTACCTCCTCTGGTATCTGAACATCCACCCACTTGTTTGCCACATGTGGTGACCAGTGAAGTGGAGGAGAGGATTCTGGTGATGGATGGGTCCAAACCCAACATGTCACTTTGGCTTTGAATTACTGAAGATGTATGGCCTTGGGATGGTCCCCCCAGCATTAGTTGGCTAGTTCTTTTGAGCTAGGGATGTTCTCAACAGGTCTTGTGGACATTGTGTTTGATGCTGGTGTTTGGTTATAGTGCTTCAGTATCCTTGTTTGGTAATGTGGTGTGTTCCCTCATAGGGCTGTATTGTGAGCAGGTTGGTGAATACTGAAATTCATTATATTTATTATAGATACCCCAATTCATGAAAAAAATAAAACAGAAAACAAAACAAATAATTGGTAAAGGACCACAAATGGACAACTTATACACTCACCATCACAGTTGGATTCCTCTCCTCGATTTCTCATTCTTCATTCATTATTTGAAAAATGCTTAAGGCAGATGTCTCCCTTTTTCATTCAAAATGGATTAGAGGAGCTTGTTGGCTCCTCTGAGTCAGTCAGGAAGTTTCATTTTGGAGACATTTTGGTGGAAACATTTATGGAACATCAAACTCCTCATGAAGTTGAAGGTGATATACCCATTGAGGTTACTTTTCATGTTACTTTGAATTCCTCAAGAGGAATTATTGTTTAGAGGGATTTAAAGAACATTCCAGAATCAGAGATCCTCGCTGGTTCATCCAGCCAAGGCATTGTGCTGCATCTCCACTCGTAAGGGAGGAATAATGCTGCCAACAGATGTTCTAATTTTTATACTTACATTTCACATCCACCCACCACTATCAAGGCAGGTTATTTGAACTGTAAGATAAGGCCATATTTTTGAAACCTTTTCCAGTGTCTCCAGGGTCAGCAGTTTGGTCATTCAAAGGCATCTTGTCACGGTTCTTTGTCATGTGCTTTTTACAGTGCCAAAAACCACAATACCAATGAGTGCAAATTTTAACTGTAGTGTTTTTCACCTCTCTCACTTTCATTCTTGCCTTAAGTTGGTGAAGAATAAATAGGTCCAATGTTTAAAAATTGTGAAAAATATTTCTTACCCAGAGGCTCAGAAGGTATTGTCTCCCACTCCATATTGGACATATGCTGCAGCACCACATTCCACTGTTATAATGGAAGTGCAGACAGTTATTTCTGGGCCTCTGACACAGTTATTCTCCAATCACCTGAAGAACCTTTTGACCCTTGTTGATGTTCACTCCTATCTTTGTTCCTACCATTCCTTCCAGTGGCTCTCCAGATCTACTTCCTTTGGCTCAATCTATTCCTAAAACCTTGACACATTTTCCATGGTATCATCTTGCCTGCTAAATGACATGAAAGTATTAAAAACAGGTTTGGGATGCCTACAAAAGGTATCCCACCCTTTCAAACCACATTATTTTTTAGCTGGCCTCTGCTCATGCTCAGTGGGTAATATGTCAAAGCCAGAAAGAATCTTGGATTAAGTTCACAACTAGCATATTTTCTACCACCAGTTCCAAAGTCATATCTAACAAGATTCAAAAGGTCAGTGTGCAGTAGTATACTTCCCCTTTCAATCTCGTTTTCTAATGGTCAAGAAGTTGCATCACCAATACTCTTAGCAAAAGCTTTTCTCATACATCTAGCACTTTTTTGCCATCAAGTCTCAGGCAGAATAAGTAGTGTAGGGTTAAACGAATAATGAATTTTTTTAACTCCATTATAGTTTTATTTTTAACTCTTGGAATTCCAGTTGCATCTTTCCTTTTTTTAGATTATGCATATTTTGCAAATATGATTATGTGATACTTATTTAAACACACAGCTTTAAAGAATTCATTTTGATAGAAATGTTTATATTTCTTGAAGATTATTTTTATGTTTTAAAACATTCTTTTAAAATTTTCATATAAAGGTTTTATTCTATAAACTGTATATTTGATTCAGTAACTTGTGTAAAATAAAAATAGCTTCCTGTTTTTACATTAATTTAGCCAAACAAGGCCTAAAACAGCAGTTTTGTCAGAGAAATAAACTCAAAATCTAGTGAAGAATTAATTACTTAAGCCTCATATCTTGTTCTCCAAAAATTGTTTTTTTCAGTCATAATTTAAATGAAATACAAATCAGGGTTACAGTTATAGTTTAACCTAGAATATGCATTAGCAGAATGCATTAGAATGTTTTAAAACATTCTTTTAAAATTTTCATATAAAGGTTTTATTCTATAAACTGTATATTTGATTCAGTAACTTGTGTAAAATAAAAATAGCTTCCTGTTTTTACATTAATTTAGCCAAACAAGGCCTAAAACAGCAGTTTTGTCAGAGAAATAAACTCAAAATCTAGTGAAGAATTAATTACTTAAGCCTCATATCTTGTTCTCCAAAAATTGTTTTTTTCAGTCATAATTTAAATGAAATACAAATCAGGGTTACAGTTATAGTTTAACCTAGAATATGCATTAGCAGATTATTTGGTAGATTAATTGTGCCATGATCCAGGAAATACCACAAGTGTTGTAATTCAGCATTACTTTGAACTGCTTTTGTTACAGTTTTTATTATTTTTGGTGTTAGTTGGCACAGATAGACAAGTTGCTTTGCACCATAGAATGCCAAACCCACCTACTCTTTGTTAGTTTGTTTGATCATTTATTAATGTTGAACGTCTTGAATATGAAGGACAGAGTGCCACAATTCAAACAGGTTATGCAGACAGTGCAACAAAAACTGAAAAGTAAACAAGGTTTGATGAAATCTATTGTTCTGCAATTTATAACAAAGCACAACATAACTAAAGAAACAGAAGACCTTAAATGATAATTGTGATTTTTTTTTTTAAAGCCCACCAGGTAGTAATTTGTTTTCCTCAGAAAGAAATACATGGTGTGGTATTTGAACAGTCATTACTGTTTGTACTCCATTTCTCTTTGTTACTCAAGAAGATTTTGCAGAATTATTTTTTCCTCCTAGCAGTATCTCAACAAGCTACACTTCTGTCACTTTGTTCAAACCCCCATCGGTGTGGAATCCTTTATGTGGTGAGGGGACCTACGAGGGAAGGTTTTGTTCTGTCTGGTTACCTTCTCTGGGATCCAAACATCCACCCATGTGTTTGCCGTGTGTGGCAACCCATGAAGGGGAGGAGAGGACCCTGGTAGTTGAAGGGTCCAACCCTAACACACCAATTTGGCTTTGAATTCCTGTAGACGGGCAGCCTTTGTGTGGCCCCCCTTGGATCAATCGGCTGGTCCACTTTAGCTAGAGTCAACCAAGTACCAGTGTTGGAAGTTCTCAGTTGTGTTGTGGACATTGTGTCTGATGCTGGTGTTTGGGTATAGTGCTCACAAAACCCTGGCTTTGCTGCAATGTCCTTGCATAACATTGTAGTGCATCCCCTTGTAGGGCTCCATGGTGGGTGGGGTCAGTCGGTACAGAAATTTTTCTTTTTTCCTATGGATCCTCCTTCAAAAATTCAAATAAAATAGTGAAAAAACAGTCAATAGGTAAATGACCACGCCTTGAAGACTGAGCAGCAATCTTCAACATCTGTTACACACGTAGCTCATTTTCTTTCAGAAAAACATTTAGGGCAATTGTTCCCCTTTTTTATTCAGAAGGGACAAGAGGGTCTTGCTGGCTCTCCAAGGTCAGTAGGGAGGCTTCGATCTGGAGACATATCAGTTGAAACATCCACAACTCACCACAGGGAACTCCTTTTGAATTCGAAGGCAATTGGGGATGTACCTATTGAGGTTAACTCTTATGCTACCTTGAATTCATCACAAGGAGTTATTGTTGAGAGGGATTTGAAGAATGTCTCCTAGTCAGAGATTCTCGCTGGTCTCTCCTCTCAAGTTTTTCCAGTGAGGTGCATCTCCACTCGCAAAGATGGAGTTACACTGCTAACAAATACCCTTGTTTTAACATTTATATCATCACATGCATCTGCCACCATCAAAGCAGGTTATATAATTTGCAAGATACGGCCATACATTCCAAACCCTCTCTGATGTTTCCAAAGACATCATGTCGTGGTCCCCGACATGTACTCTTTATGGTGGAAAGGACCACAATGTCTATGAATGTGACATGGACCCACATTACATCAACTGGAATGGTTCTCACCTTTCCTACTTTCGTTCTTGCCCCAAATGGTTGGAGGAAAAAAGAGGTGCAGCATTTGAAAACGACTCATAACAATAGTTATCCTGAGACTCGGAAATTTCTGCCCGCCACTCCATCTCGGACATATGCTACTGCACTAAATTCCACAACTACAGTGGGAGTGCAGACAGATCTCTCTGTGCCCCCAAGAGAATCACTTCCAAAACAAATGAAAAGCCTTTTGACATCCGTGGTTAAAAAGGTTGATGAATCAAGTTCCTCCCATACATTTCAATAAACCTTAAGATCCACATCCTTCAGTTTCAAATGCAGGAATTTCTTCTGATACATTTTTTTCTCCCATCCTAAGAGGCAAAACAATCATTCGTTCGAATCCCCTTCCAATAACAAAGACCTGCCCAATCGACTCAGGGCAGGATCCATGGAGGTTGGTAGACCTCCTCTGACTAAGGACAGTAAGGAAAAAAGACGTGGTCATAAACCGAAGGGTTCTCCAGCCACTTCACCTACCCATTCTTAAAAATGGCCACCTTGATACAATGGAACTGTTGAGGTTTATGTTCTAATCTGGATGATATCAAAACACTGATTGCTTCCTACCATCCTGTATGTCTTTCCGTGCAAGAAACATTTCTATATCCTGCTGATACAGTCACCATTCAGCAGTTTTCTCTGTACAGAAATGACAGGCTGTGTGATGGATTAGTACATGGAGGGGTAGCACTATTGGTTGATCAGCATGTGCCCACCCTTGGAGGCCATAGCCATCCGTGTTTCCTTGGGTCATACCATCACTGTTTGTTCTCTCTTCTTATCCTCTGGAAAGACATAAAATCAATCAGACCTTGATGCTCTCATTGAACAGTTGCCATCTCCCTTTCTCCTCCTGGGGAACATTTGGCTAATTTTTATAACAATTTTGCTGAATGTCTTTTAAAACTTCCATTATTTTACATTTTGATAATGGCTGCTATGACACATAACCTGGAACCAGGACTGGAAAGGCAAACTTCAGGTGACTAACAGTGGTTCTTGTACTTACCTGTTTGTCTTCCTGGCAGGTTATGATCATTACCATTTTGCTAGAGTAAGTACTTTACAACTTCTCTTCCTCTGCTTTCTCTCTTAACATTCTAAACTAGGTATCAACATTGGTTTTATGCTTTTTCTGTTTTTCAATGATGTTTTGTTTTACTTTCATTTCCTTTTCTGTATTTTACTGCATTTAATTTATTTTTACCTTTTCACCAAATGTTTGGCACACATAGCCAAGCTGCTTTGTGCCATAAAACACTGAATCAATCAATCAATTGTTATAGCCTCTCTACAAATGGCTACTGAATTGGAAGCATTATTACTTTCACTGTTCACATGAACATATTCGTGATTGTGAGCCTCTGAAATGTAAGCAGTTACCAAACCATTACAACTGAGATTGAAAAATAGTCAAGCTACACTCATTTTTGAGTCAAAAGTACAAATGAACATTATTTTGTTCAAAACTGTAACTTTCATTGTAGGGAGCTACTAGTAAGTGATATGTTGCAGTTAGTTCCAGATTATTTCATTGGGAGCTCTACAAAGTAAACCAAAAATATGTACCATATTTTCTGGTTAATAAGCCGAATAAGCTGAGGCCAATTTTCAGCTCTGAAAATGAGGGTTTTTGCTTATTACCGCCCAATAAGCCGAGGCCATTTTTAAGAAGTGACAAGTTTCTTCAAAATGATTTCTTAGTCTCGTTTCAGCGTCAGCATGCATTCTGTAGTAAAGCAGAAAGTGTCGTATTGAGACAGAGATGGAATCAATATGTCATTCGTTATTGGCTCCACTCACTGTAATTAGGTAACCAATGAAATTCCAGAATTTTTACTCAGTAATTAAAATCACTAACCCACGGCATAAATACCAGGGGTATATAGTGGAAGTTTATCATTGTACCGTCAAAAGCCAAAGATGTCTACACCTGCAAAAAAAAAAGAATGCGTTATGATGCTGCTTTTAAACTGAAAGTAGTAGAGCTACCCTTAAAAACCTCAAGTATGAATGCCGCTCACCATTACTGTGTAAATGAAAAACAGGTCCGTGAATGGATGCACGTTCATGTCTCTGCCGAGGATTGAAATATATTATTTGGTGCTTCTGACGATGAATTTGATGGATTTTAATAAATTTCTGAGATTAAAGTGTGTATTTTTTTTATTTCTATGAATACATGTCATTCATAATGTACAGACCTTTTTCTATTAATAAATAAAGTTTATTCAACTGAAATAACTCTGCCGTAACTGAGAGATCAAAGGTATGATTTTGGTCCAAAGCTGGTGATCGACCAATAATCCGCTTCCCAAAATTTAGGGCCAGAAATTCGGCTTATTAGGCAGAAAATACGGTATGTATAGATTTACATAAATAACCCTCTTCAGTTTAATTTTTTTTTTAAATGTGTGAAAGAAAGCCTACAAGTTCACTTTATGTGTGTATGTGTGTAGTTTAATGACGAATTAATTCACAGATATGATTTTTTGATTGCCAGTTTCTAGGTGTTTATCTTTAAACATTAACTTATTTTAGTTACTACCAGTTTGGATATCAGAGCTTTATCTTTTGAAGGAAATTATTTCTCTTACCTTTTCAGGATGAAGTTGCTTCATGTGTTTTACTTCCTTAAGACACACATGGTCATTGTTGCAGATATTAGCATGGAAATATTTACAGTAGATAGCTGCTATCACTATTGTACAAGTGATAATTTTAACCATGTTCAACAAAGCTTTACATCTGCTAGGTTTACGTAACTTGTTATGCCAGCTGAAGATTATTCTACACCCCCATGGCAGTATAAAGGTTTCTTTTAGGCTAAAATCTCGTACTAGCCTGTATTCCTTTCAATGATAACTTGTACTGTGGTTATAATTGCATCTACAATAGTTGCACACTTGAATTGTAAACCACACTTGCTTAAGTAAAATTAATACGTAACCACTGTGTCAGTTTCCATGAAACAAACTTATTTTAATATGCACAA
This sequence comes from Carcinoscorpius rotundicauda, assembly GCA_011833715.1. Classification (NCBI taxonomy): domain Eukaryota; kingdom Metazoa; phylum Arthropoda; class Merostomata; order Xiphosura; family Limulidae; genus Carcinoscorpius; species Carcinoscorpius rotundicauda. The sequence goes on along the minus strand of CM022391.1, from coordinate 146,031,653 downwards.
TTACTGTCACGTTATATTCTTATGGATGTTCTTTTTTTCAAATCTGATATTTAAATTCACCAAAGTATGTGAAGAAAATGTGTATGAAAGTTTTAGTAAATGGTGCAGATTAAGAACTACTTGTTTTCCTGATTATAGCAATGAATTTTATTATATGATGAGACCACATCTAAATCATTCTCTACAACAACGATAAATTTATACAAGTGTTGTATGGTAGACAGTTATTCAAATAACACTATTATTGCAGCTGAGACTGATCCCTGAAATCTGTTTTATAAAACAATATTGATAGAATTTATCAAGAAACAGAAAAATCTAAAATAAGATGTAGTTGCCTCTAATCATATGACAACTTTATATGTTCTTTGAAGTTTCCATCTTTTGTAAATTCATAAGTATATCTTAAAATCTTGACAGAATTACATTTGTCATATTTCTATATTATAATAGATCAAACACACAGAATTTGTTTTTACACCATAAATGTTTAGGCAACATAACTGTATAGTTAATTTCATTTTGAAGAACAGTTTCCAAAAAGCAAAATTAAATTATCAAGGAAATCCAGAAAGTTTGAACAGTGTTTATCAAGTAAAGTAAAATCACTTCACTTTTCTGATTTGTTCGTTATCATTTAGTCTTCCATATTTAACATAGCAACAAGTGACTACCTGTGAAAAACCCTCTATTATACACCATAAAATCTGAACAAAATTGTACATATTTTTTTCTGTTGGTTTGAAAAACAACAGAACTGCCATATCTTAAGACTATGTACAAACACGTTTACATTACAAGCTTTTGCCACCAAACTGGAAGGTTAAAAAAAAAGTAGCAAAAGTTAAAGCTATTTCAATAACAATCAAATACAGTAATTCTAAAGTCTTACACCAGTTCCTTCTACCATATTAATGTTTATCTTGAAAAAAACATAGGGGTAATATTCTCCTTGTCCCAAGTTCAATCCAGGGATGTCCTGCAATGATGGACAAAAAATCTCATTTTGAATTTAAAAAACAATAAACTGAGAATATTCCAATTATTTACAAAACAGTTTAATAAAGGACTATGAACAAAGAACAACACACTTTAAGCTGGGAATACCCTGCACAAGAGAAGTGTACATTAAACATAAGTAGTAACATCAACCACATTAGATAATAATTTACATTCAAATGGTCCAGAGCTGTATATTACAGCTGACAACCAGTACTTAAACTTGACACAGTGTTAAGCTGTATCACTAATTATTTTGAGCTATCAAGTAGCTAAAAATTATCTTGAATAACTTCTATCTGTAGAACTCTATTAGTTAAAATTATATTGTATTTAGTTAACCCTTTTGTTATCGTAGAGGCTTACTATGTGTAAATGCACAAAATACTTGGCTTCTCTCAGTTTGGTCATCTTAGCCATGTAGCATAAATTACACTGTCATTCACCAGGAGGTAGTATTGGATGAAACATGCTTGTAATCACTACGATTGTTCCATTTTGTTAAAATAACTTTACCTTTTATTGCCCATTTGTTCATAAATTAAGACTGAACTGAAAATTTATTTCCAAAGAAATATTTACCTTCTCCTCTCAGAAAAAGCTTCCTGAATTATTATTGATGTCTATTGGTACAAAGTTTTCACTTCCTATAAGCCTTGTAATCTTCACTACTTTCTGCATACCTACATGCAAATGATCATGCAGCAACTTTACACCAATAGATTTGTGACACTGTCCTTTTTATAACTATCCCTCTTTCCAATCAAGTTAGCTAATACAATGGAAGTGGAGAGGAGAGATGGGAAACGGAGGTGAATATAAGTATTTATTTGGAAATACATTTTCAGTTTAGTGAGATGTTAACTCCCAAAACAGTATTTTTTCTGCACTTGCACAAAGCAAGTATCCCCCTGCTGAACTGATGAGAAGATGATCCCTCCTTTAGAAAATGCCCAAAAACAGACCATGTGGTGTGGAAAAGGAATTAGAAACAACACACCAGTGGGGCACCACCACTTTTAAGCCAGGTATACCTTTCACCCTTGAGTAAAGTATTGTTAAAATAAAAGTGCAAAATCTTCAATGGATCCCAAAATGTTTTCATCATTAATGAGACCTGTAGGTGTCAAATGACTTGGGTGCAATAAATTGTAAATAAGAGTTCTACCTTAACCAACACTTGGCAGCATCCAGAATTGTATCTGAGATCTTCAGCAGGAAGAATGTCTTATACCTTTCACCCCAAAAACAGATATTAGAAGGGAAGATGAGCTTCCATACCAAGAACTTGTCTCCAACACTGGATCAACTGGGAAACATCCAGCAGATGGTAGGAAGTAAGAAGTATGCATTCATCTCTGGTCCAAAAAGTGGTGGCATTGGGATTATCTCATCCAGTTTATGGTAAGAACAGGGAATCCAACCTTAAACATGTGAGAATTCACATATTCCATCCAGCTTCACCAGGACCAAATATCCAGCAGATGGCAGATGAAGAGAGACCTCAATTTGGAGTTGCATCTCCAGTCCAATACCTGGGGATACTGGGAATTTATCATTTGGCCCATGGCAGGAGAAGGATACCAGGCAAACACATGCAATGACTTGTGTGGCTGAATCATCTACAACCAACACATGGAAACTTACATTTGCAAAATGGTAGGAAAGAGGAATACCTCAGCCAGAGAAACAAACTGCAATACCTAGATATATGATGGAGAACTACAACTATTTCCTGGCAAAATAAAATTGTATAATGGGGCCTAAGGTCGAGGACTGCCCCCTAAGGTTCATCACCCCAGCAGCTTAGAACCAGTAACTGGCAAGGACTTCCATACTCTACTAGAAGAAAAGGGAGACAAAATGTGTCAGAGAGTTTGCAGGCCTACAGCACTGGAAAGAGTGCAATGGGTGGCTGTGATACCCTATTTTACAAAGCAAAGCTACCACAAGAATGGAGTTTGTCATCCAACACCTGGTGACACGTGGAATTCTACATGAGGCCTTTAACAGGAAGAGACTCAATCCCAGCATTAGTGCTAAATAGTAATTCCTATTTGCTTTATCCATGAAGTCTATGAGCAATGGTCTAGACTATTTGGCTGAATACAAAGGGAGCCAAGGCAAAACCAACAAAGATGCCCAAAAGTGAAAACACATGCACCCACAAATAACAAAAGAAAAATGTCTGGATGTGAGGGAAACAAGAATATGAAAACAGATATACATAAAATAGGAATGAAACCTCCTTATATGAATGATTTCATGGAAAAGTAAGATTGAGCCCCCTCTGACCAACACTGGAAAGAAATATGATTGCACTGAGAGTGAAATGGTGAAAAAAGAGGGAGGACAATAAATGGAGTTATGGAGAGTTGTTGAAACAACTTCTTTACATCTCTAAGGATGTAGAAAGATCCCTCAATACCTAGTCATAGAAAAAAGATAACATACAATGCATGTAATAAAGAGGAGGGTAAAAGAACCCTTATGATAACAGGATTTCAACCTAGAAGAACCCAACTTCATAGTAGCCATAGTTGTAGAACAAGGCTGAATTGAAAATGTCATTTTAGCATAAAGGAGATGGCTATGAGCAACTGAAAAACAAAGTAATTGAAACTAGGCAATAATGGATAATATAATAAATGAACAGAAAAATTCCAATGTAAAAAAACAAAATTGAAGCATCAGGGTCTAAATCCTACATTGAAACAAAAACAATGTTAAAAAAGTGTGAAGCAAATTTTAAGTTGGAAGAACAATAATAGCAAAAACATGACATGGATGCACATGGGATAAAGCATACAGACAACTAAATGCAAGTTAGTGCAGTATCTATTTAACAGGGCAAACTTAAATGAAACGGGGGACAAAGACGAAAATTAATATACCTGATGAAACAAGGACAAAAGAGTCCTGGATAAGACCCCCCCCCCTCAAATGATATGTGATGGAAAAGCATATTCAGGAGGGAAGAAACAAATAGCCCTAAATCATATCCACCTAGATGCTGGTATGGCAGGCAACTCTACAGGTTATATACAACGTTTCCAAAAATGATATAACTCTCAATGAAATATAGTCATCATGCCCATGGCCAACAACAGTATTATTGCCCCAACATACTAAAGTCAAATCCACTGTAGCTGTGACCACCCAAAACTATCAGTCCATAACTCGTAAAGTCAAAAATAAAAATTTAGAAAAGTGAAAATGGTTAATGACATTTAAATTGCAACTCTTCACTGAACAGAAAATAAAAATGTGGAAAAAAACTAAATCAAGAAAGAAAACAAACACATCTTTAGAGTACAGCTGCCAACTGAGAAGAGATTATGAGAGAAAGCAATAATTACAATAGGGGTAGTGTTACATTCCTATTGGTGGAGGGTTGCTGCATAATCATTTGTATGTTGATGTACTTCTAGAAGGAAGTAGTGTTACAAGTCTAGTGCCAGGAAAAAAAATTGTACGAAATAGAAGGCACAAGTAAAAACAGAAGTTAATACATGACTATTAATTACAAGGACATTGACAAAATAAATTAAAACTGTGGAATATCTTGAAATTTGAGATAAATACAAGAAATTGAGTAACTAACTGTTTGAAAATGATCTTGAAGAAATTCATAGAAACAAACATAAAAACTGATGGTTTTCATGATTATCATGGAACATTTAGGAATAAGGAAGTTGTATTTTTAACAGTAAAAATGGGAATAGCTGAAGAAGTAAGTATGCTGTTGCCAAGAGTACATCAGGTGTATTGTAAGACAGACTGGTTAAGGAAACCAAAAACACAGCCATTGAAATCGTGCTAATGCTTACATAAAGGAACAGCATCATATTACTGGTAATCACCCAGAAAATAACAGTGAAATTGACAACTATTTGGATATTAATCAATGCACAAGAAAATGAAACTGATAATCCACAAATTAGTGCAGATAAGGCCATGCCAGAAGTAATAACCACTCAACGAAGAAGGTGAGAAATGTAGCAGTCAAATACTTGAACTATTTGAGCAAATCCAAATGTAAAGCTGGACAATTAATTGAACTTGCTAATCAAGTAATCATTATGTTTATTAATTGATAAAATTATACTGATGAATATTAAGTTATTTTTAAACTTATGTTTAGTCTGATTCAAGTACAACTTGTGATCAAATTCCTTATCCAATGCACTACAAAACCTAAATGTGATTAGTACCATTCAGTGGATTCCTTCCTACTGATGTCCACAACTATTCTACTAAAAACCATCGAGTTTGCATTGGTGAAAATATACATTACTTCATGTAACTGATTAGAAATCAGAAAACAATTTATATAACAGTGGGTATTAAGATTCTCCATTATGAAAACTGATCAAAATTTAGGGGAAAAAAAAACCATAAAAGCTGACAAAGGGATTGGAGGCATCAGGCTATAAACCCATAATCCAATGATACAATCTAGAAAAGCTTCTTTTTTCTGACTGGAAAAATATACTCTTTAGTGAAATCTGTAAAATATCTTTACAGCAACATAAACACAGAAATAAACGAGACTGATTCAACTGTGGCATTTGAAGTTCCTGTTTATCTTTGGATTCATGCTCGAATAAAGCAAATCATATTAACTGGAAGTGAAGAAATGATGGTGAAAGAAGAGTAATGAAAAGACAAGTATCCTAAGAAGACAAAATAGAATTAGATTAGAAGAATGTTAGATGCATGATACTGATGCTGGAGAATATGGAAATGCTGAAACCTGTAAAACCATTACTGATATGTACAGCTATAACTTTTCTCATACTTCATAGATTTTAAACATGACAAAAGATTCTGGATAGTAGTCAAGTAGTTTATTTCTATCAATCAACATCTTTTCAGACATAATATTTTAAAATGTTATGTGAGGCCTGGAGAGTTCAGTTTTTCATGACTGGGGGTTTTAAAATTATGCTGATTACATGTTAAAATAAATTACATATGCTTATTTATGTGAACTGAGTCTACAATTTTATACAAGCACATGGTAGGGAACAAAATGTCCACAACTACGTCTTCATTCTACAAAGGGACAGTGAACTTAACATCATGCACTACACACTTCACTTGTAAAAGTAAAAAAGATTATCTTGGGTATAAAATTACTTTATTTGGTACACATCAAGTTTTCAGTACAATGTGAACCAAAAATTTATTGTTTTAAATTGTGAAAAATGTTGATTCAACAATTATTTTTGAAATCATGAATTACTCAATTAAACTGAACAAACTTGAATTAATAAAAAATTATGAGAAATCATAAAAGAAATATTCTAGATAGTTAGAATGAACAATAACAGTATACATGTAAAAACAGTTGGTTTTGGTTGAGAAAATTTTATGTAGAGGAACAAACAAAGTGAACCTGATGATGACCAAGGAAGGTCAAAACGTTGTTCACTCCTCCACATAAAAATTTTCTCAACCAAAACAAGCTGTTTTTACATATATATTTTTCTCTACAAGTGGGTTTTCTCGTCATCACTGAAAAAATAATAGTAATAATCAGAAATAATAAATTTAGTTGGATAATTATTTTTGTGACATTAGTCAATGTTCCAAGGTAATTGAGTTACTCACTCAGCTCTATCTGGGTGTTATGGTTGAAATAAAACAAGGTTAAACCAATACAGTTTTTCATGTATTTCACATAAATTGTGTATTAAATGGCTGAATGACATAACAATGTCTCAACCAAAGACCATTCTCAATAGAGAGCTGTAGGCTAACAATCTAATAAAGCTGAATTTAATGCACAAGTACAGGACTGATCCGCATTTTCCGAACACTCAGTAATGACAGCACCACTGTCTGTACAGGTACATAAGCATTCAATGACAAGAGTAACACAATCCAAACAAATAGTGCTTGCTCCAGGTTGTATCATAAGATGTCAGTAATTATTTCTTTAGTTGCAATGCACCATATTTTGACAAGTGTTCTTCATACTGAATCTGTATTCAGTGATATATGGTTTGTGAGACATTTCTCCAATGAATATACAATAAATCCATTAAATTATTATTATTATTTTTATCAGATTTTCCAAATTCCTCTAATCCCTGGAAATACAAAATACCTGGTCATGAAAGACTAAATAACTAACATCCAAACAGCCAATACCTAATTTTTGTGTATATTAAAATTAGTCATAACTTACATCCACGGGGCCTTGTGCAATGCTAGTGTCTAAATGGCTGTACAGCTGATTCAATACTTCTCTCAACCTCTTTGCAGACTTTTTATGAGGACGTAAGAGCATTGCTTGAAAATTCACAGGAAGACCATACCTGCAGCAAAAGGAAAAGTTATTCAAACCACAAATAGTTATGTTAACAGCTTTAACTGCAGTATGTCTGTCCATTCCATCAATGCCTGCTGTAATGTTAATACCTAATGTAAAAATTATGCTTGAGAATTAAACCACACACAGTTTCTCTGCATGAAACACTTTATAAAAGAATCTTCTTTGTCATTTCCCTTTCTCAGAAAACAGATTTTACAGTGGTAATAAAAACTTTGTTGTTAATACATTCCAAGTACACCAAATATTGTTTCAAAATACTACAAACACACAAGTCAACCTTTTGTCTATAACTAATAAACTTTTGCAACAAAATGTTTTAATGTTTTTGTGTACTTACTTGATTGCTATAAAACAACAATGAATAGGTAGAGTTGATGCTTTACAAATCTGACAACTAACCTCAAACTTCAGCTGATAAAACAAATGCCATGAAAGCTAGACAAACAATTCAATAATTATCCACAATTTGCCTCAAATCAAAACTTATGTTGATACAACTGGTGAAACAAGTGTTATGAAAGTGAGACAAACAATTCAATAACTGTCTACAATCAGCCTCAAATCAGGACTTAAGCTAATGCAACTAGTAAAACAAGTGTCATGAAAGTGAGACAAACAATTCAATAACGGTCTAGAATCAGCTTCAAATTAGGACTTAAGCTAATGCAACTGGTGAAACAAGTGTCATGAAAGTGAGGCAAACAATTCAGTTACAGTAATTAAGTATTCTTGGTGACTAGAATTAACTAATAAAAAAGTAAATACCACCAACTAAAGATTTGAAGACTTTTTGAAGAAACTATGATGTGGTCAAAAAATAAACAAACATGAAGTCCACCAAAAATGGAAGAGAATCATTGTTATGTTATAAAAAGTACTACAAGCCAGAAACACTGTTGAAATAGTAAATTATGGTTTTCATGGAAGAAAAAGAAAGTTCCTTCTGAAAGGACTTATGCCAAGCTACCATTTTTATTTGCCACCATTCCCAGTTTTAAACTACTAATTAACCAGATGGAAGGAGGCAAGTGAGCACCACCCACCCATCCATGCTTCAGGACTGATGTGCAAGAGATACTTTATGTTATTGCACAGATTATAACCCAATCACCAACTCCAAAACTGAAAGCTCTCCAGTGGACCAAACTTCACCCCACTTTTCCAAACACGCTCAGCTGTTTGCATGTTTCTATTGGTGGCCAGAGGTCATGTGATTATAGAAGTAGTTTGAGAAAGAGTGTGAATTTCATCAACAACTTACCTAAAGGTATTGATGACTTAGATAAGGAGTAATATCTAACTTCTCATCTATAAGTTATAATAATGTATTGGAATGTATTCTTTTTAATGTTCCTTTGGAACTTGATACCTACCTCAGGACAGACTCCACAAACACCCGTAATGCCTTGACGTGAATCCATGCTGTAAAAGTTTCGCTAAAGTTGACTTTCAACCATCGGACTAGTAGACTCTGTGGAAGACAGTGTTTTCATTTTTCTAAATAAAAATATTAATGTTAAATATGATTTATAAAGAATGGACTAAATTATTTTTTACAATCTGTTAAATAACACTACATCATAGTCTAATAGACAATTTAAACTTTCACATACAAACTGCTTCTTTTTGTCATGTTCTAACTTCGCTATTTCATTCTTTCCTGCCAGTAATTCCTCTTCATTATACACAAATTCCCTAACAATGAATCTGCAAAAGAAAAAAAAAGATATACTTTTGTTTTTCTAAGTATGCTAGAAAAACTTAAACATTTGTCTTTCTGACTTTACATCTTATGTTTCACAAAAACAAAGTTTGTTTAAACTTCTAAATTGCAGAGTTAAAAGTTTTGAATAACAAAATAACTGAAACAAAATTTTATCTATAAACCATGTTTTGCAGTTTTTTTTGTTTGACATGAATTTGCTGAATTTCTGTACATAGTATTTGAGTAAATTGTATCCTAGGTTATTTTTAGTCAAAAAACTGAACCTGAAAGCATATGATCATTCTACTGTTACTGAAGTGGTTGAATGTTTCATTACAGAATAAAAAAAATTGATTGTTCTACATGAACAAACACCAACATTTACACCAAGCAATACATCTGGAAAATAAAATAAATAGAGTAAAAAGAATTATAATACTTAAGATACTATACAAGGTTCAAAGTTTCTTGGCTGATTCAAGTCCAACTTACTTGTTTTCTCTGGCATGAAGTTTAAACTCATCCACGACCTTTTGAAAAAGTGTGACTGTAAAGAGTCCATGATCTTGATCTTCATATATTAATCTAGTACCAGATTAATGCAACATCAACTAAACAGCACTCATATGTTAGTATAAATTCACATGCAATTTCAAGGGTTAGGCTTAATGCTCTATGTTAAATCACATTTGTGATTGTCAGATTTTACTAAAGAGAACTACAGCTCCCATATTCAAATGTACAGACCCTTCTAATTCTGCTACAGAAAATTATAGTTGCATTTTGATTTGTCAAATATCCATGCAGAAAATTTAAATGTCTTGAGGCACAAAATTAAAAAAAATGACAAACTCAATTCATAACCAAACATTTTAATTTAGCTTTTTTAAACTAAACCAATTATTTAATGAATAATATTTTTACTGAAACTGAAATTTTAGGACTTTACAAGGACAACAACTTAAAAACAATTATTTTCAGGACTACAAAGACCACTGTGGACCCTGACTGGCATTATTAAGTACCACCTCGCATAAATTTTGTGGTTTTACATTATCATAACCTTAGTTCACACAGCATTTGCAACAATGTCCTCTCACATGTTAAACATTATGATTTTACTAAGTCATGTAAAATCTATAACAGAATTAATGTTATAATGACATTTCTAGCTCACCCAGGATCGGTGACAGATCTGCCATTATAACAACCTTTCCTCACATGGAATTTTTAAAAATTAAGTTAATATTACAAAACCATTAACTCACATAGACTCTGCAAAGATTAAGTCTCAATTTACTTAGCTGACACTGACTTTATTGTACTGAAAGATAATTTCAGGAAAATAACAATAGATCATTGACTTATAAGATGGTTAAGCCCATCAAAACTCAATGTTTTTCACTGATGTGATTCCTCTGAATCATGTTGGAAAGACAAAACATATACTTACTCACTAGATCTGGGTACCACCATATCTGTAAGTTTCTCATATTTCAAGTTCCAGTCTTTGTACAAATTTCTTTATAAAAAAAAAAAAGTTTCTTAACTAGTGTATTACCTTCATTAATTAAATTCCACAAGATAAAGTAAACTATATTACATGTATGAGATATCAATTTTACCTAAGCTGAACTTCATTTCAATAAGACTAAATTTAAAATCCATAAAACCTTCAACACAGTGCTAAACATAACTGAGTTTTCATATTCACAAAAAAATTTGTTAAAGCAATAAATGAGTTCTAGGCTTACCGAGGTACCACAACCAGGAGTGTGGTCAGGTATTCTGATCCATTAACAAAATGTTGTTTTTTAACTAAGTCCCCCAAATTTCTTGCAAGTAAGCTTCCACTGTGATAACAAAATGAGTGAATTAAACATTTTTTGTCACCTCAAGGTGCATTAAAAAATCCTTTTATATCAAACAAATACACCATTAAAGAGAAGACTAAAAGAGACTATGCTGAAATTTAAAAATCTGACTTATCTAATACAATGAAAAAGAAATCTCATGAATAAGTGTGCTGTATTTTCAAACTCATGAATTAAATAAACAATGAAAAAATGAAATAAAGACCACTAACAAACAAAAACATTTTACTATTTTCTTTTTATTCTATTTGTTGTTGTTGTTGTGAATTAAGCACAAAGCTACACAATGGGCTATCTGTGCTCTGCCCACCACGGGTATCGAAACCCGGATTTTAGCGTGTTAGTCCGCAGACATACCGCTGAGCCACTGGGGGGCTTTTATTCTAGTAATTTTAAATTGCACAGAGAAAACTTGTATCAATTAATGATTTTCAGATTATTCTTTAATCCTGTAAAAATCAGTAAACTTCAACCATAGAAAAATATTTTATGATTTTTGCTCTTCATAAATTAATTAAACAAAGTGAGCTCACTAAGTCTCTGCAAATAATTTAAAAGTAAGAAGCATATAAAAGAAAATTTTAATATTTTCACCTTATTCACTTAAAAACACTAGCCAAATTGCTTTAATCATATTATCACTTGGAAATCCTTTATGACACAAATTTTTATTGTGTGTTAAATATTCACAACAGAAACATCTTGAAACAGGGCAAGTACCACCAGTCTACATAAAATAAATGTCTTTATGTAAAGCATTATGTAAACTTAATTATCAGAAGTGATACTAAAAACAAGGTTAAAATATCACTGCATGACTAATACTATTATTTTACTTCAAACTTTTGTTTAAAAAACTGAAAATGATAAAAGTGAACTTTAGCAATAGGGAAAACACTTACGTGGACTTTCTTTCCAAGGATTTTAGGTTACCCTTTAGGTTGTTGTAGGCTGATGATTTAGCTTTTAAGTCCGCATCTATCTGAGACACTTGCTAAAAATAGTCAATTAGTTTGCAATTACTGTTACAGACTGTAAATACAGTAAAAATGTTTTAACATTTGAGTACAGTAAAACATCATTCATTTGTAACACACATTTAACCAATAAAATTGTCATCCCATGCTATATTCATATATTAACCATGCATACATATCTTGTTTATTTTTTTCCATGTTTAAATTTTATCATCCCTTTAATCCAGAGGGACCACATTTATCCTGTACAAGTTACAAGTGACCAGCGAATAGAACCCTTATCTCTGAGAACTATTCCTTTCTACATATATCATCATAATTACAAAGATTTCTGATACACAGTTTCCACTCAAGTATGACAAACATCTTTACACAAGAATGAGCTGAACACATGGTCAATGATTCACTCTTCTCACCAATCTCACACACCTGTATATTTATTGGACCTACTTGTACATGTACATTTTCAGTATGCAACTCATAAAGACAGTGACAATTTAAATAAAGGATCTAATTATAACAACTGTCATAAAAAAACAAATTTAAACAGCATGGTGCACCTAGGGAGTTGGGTGATTTATATCTACATATTTCCAATCTTCCTTTACATTTAGTGTCCTTCATACAATTTGTTAATTATATCAATTCATAACAAATCAGCAGTCCCTTCAGGTATCAATAACTGATATATTACTGTAATAATTCAATATTTTCTAGGTTACAATATTGTTATCATTACCATAAAATGCTCTTAGTTCAACCAAAAAGCAATAAGCGATGATATACAACCAATACATTTAAAAATAAGTAAACTATCAAATTAAGCTAACTGTAACTCGCAGAATGGCTCCAAGTTATTCAAGTAGCTTGTAGCCCTGTCATTCCTTGATGAATTTGTGATCTAATTATAGTTTTGGTCTAAGGAGATCAAATCCTTTTGACTGATGTATTTGATGACACCCAAAGTCTGATAGATTATTTTATTCTAATCTTGCCTAAAATATTTTCAATTTGAGGATAGGCTGGCAGAGATTTTAATGAATACTAAAACAGAATCAGATGAGCTTTTGCCCCACACTTGGTATTGCTGATGTACAGAAATATAGCTAATAAAAAGGAAAGAAAATATTTCTTATAGATTAATTTACTCTATTAGCCTAAATGAATTTCACATAGCATGGTTATTAAGGATTCCCTTTTGTTTTCCATTGAAATGAGGCTAAAAGTACAATTTTATTTTCTTTACTTAATAAGGTTTGTTTATTATAAAACATAAAACTATACAATGGGCCATCTCATCTGTGCTGTGCTCGTCATGTGTACCTGGTTTTCAGTGTCAAAGCCATCAGATTTATTACTGAGCCACTGCATGACATTAATAAAATATTGACAAGTTGCATAAATACAAGAAACCACAAGTTTCAATGATCCCTTCGTTCTTCAGCTATTTCTAAATATTCAATGTAACCAAATTCAACCTTACTTTACTTATTATCTCTGCAATATTCCTCAAGGACTGTTTGATAGGGTATTTGGCCATATCCCATTGAAACTTCATAACGTATATAGCTAAGTCAGCTGATAAACAGAAAAAGGGCAAACATTATTCAAAATTTCACAAAAGAAAAATTTCTTAAAAGCTTTAATGTATGGCTCAAAAACTGCTTAAGTGACAAAGTATAGATATATAATTAACTTCAGAATCAAGAAAGTTAATTTTTGTATTGAAATATGCTTGATATACTGCAGATTTACTTCATATACAAACTTCAATAAAAGATTACTGGTAATATTTAAAAAAAATATATATATTTTTTTTAATCACACCTCCATTAGCAAGTAGATGTTCTACCAAGCTGTCCCTCTGGTTTTCCAAAACTTCACCAAGATATGTTGCTAACTTTCTTGTAACACTATAAAAAAAATCATAACTCTAAAAAATATAATTGTTTGAAACTTAATTCTTTACTAAACAACTTACAGTTTTAATCATGGAATTCTAGTTGTAAAATATACACAAATCCCATATTTAAAAACATTGTATGTCAAAACCTGTTTTTTTGGGAAGAACATAACATCATTATAGATACACTAAGAACCAGAAGTCTTATGCACAAATGTATGAACACTGGCACATTGTTTCAGAAACAACTCCGAATGTTTAATGTGCTTTCTCTCATTCTCAATACATATATCAAGCTGAACCTTTATATCATTTGGTTTTGGAGTCATTGTAACAGTGTGTTATCAGGCTGAACCTTTATATCATTTGGTTTTGGAGTCATTGTAACAGTGTGTTCAAAATGTTTCTCTAATAACGAAAACAATAAAAAATACAAATCACTTATTTCTTCAATTAAAGTTATAACATATAATCCTGTCTTTGATGTTTAGGGTTTGCCTTATTTGTTTGTTAATCAGTCCAAAGTTGTTTTTTTCTGGAAACAGTCTTGACAACATGTTGATAAGATTGCAACGAAATATTAAGTACAAATGATCAGTATTTGTGTGTTGTTCAAAATCAAGTAAATGATTGAAATGCAAAGATTCTTAGCTGTATAATTAAGTGTAATAAGGCCACACAAGGATTTCAGTGTTTTTATGTCAAAACCATTAATAGCTTATCAAACTTCTGCATAAATACAAATCATTGCATTTTATTTATTTTAACAAAACATTACTTTACAAAACATACATCTCCAAAAATATTACTTTTCCATATTTTCATTTAGGCACAGGATTTTACTAGTATCGTGTTCTAAAAAAAATTACTGTGGGAATTTTAAGAGCAAACTGCCCTTTTTACCTACCCTTCAACAAATACATCAAGTTTTCCCAAATCATCTGAAAGGCCTACTAGTTGATCCAATGTCCCCACCTACATGCAAAATATTTCTTTGTGTAGGTTATATTTGTGTAGGTAATATTTATCATTAATAATTTAAATTCTGACAAACTGTACTTATTCTATGTAGCCTAAAGAATACAAGTCACACAAACATTAAAAACATATCGTTAATTTTAATGATACAATATTACATACATAAATATAATCAGTATATGAAATTAATTTGCAAACATTTTCAATACATAGATTACGAATATAAAAAAAACTGAATCGGTGCACCTAGAAAAGGATCTAGAAGAAAAAAGTTGAGCTTTGCATACAGTAATGTGCAAATTTATTAAACAACCTCAACAGCTGTCATTTTATGAACTTTACACAGAAACTAGTCATGCATGTGCTTTATAAATTGACTTTGTAATTAAAGCAAACTAATCTCATTGGAAACTATTACAAAATTAATATCCTAACAATATTTATGTTTCTTAAATGATGATATTTAGTGTGGCCACCAATGGCACAACTAGCAGCCTGACATCCTTGTGTCCAGAATATTTTCTCAAACTTTCTGGAGTTATTCAATTCCATTTCTTTTGTAGCTGTGTCCAGAAGATGTGTTTAGCATAGCTGGTACTTTTGACAAGCATGTAAACCAAACCAATCCCAGATTTAATCTATGGAACTTGACTCTGTGTTGTCCACTCCATTCACTGGAGATCTCTTGAACTTTCTTTGTTAAAAGTGTTTGAAATTTGCTCAATCAGCTTCTCGCCAAAACCCTCTGGTACATATTGATATCCTGATGTAGTACTTACACTAGTCCCTGATTTTATCAATTATGTGAATATATTCAAAACCATTTGAAGACACTGTGCTTAAAATCATCACAAAGTCTTTTGGATGCTTGACTTTTGGTACAGGGCACTCCTTTTGCAACCTCTCAGGACTCTTCATGTAACATATAAACACCATTTCTGACGACACAATTCAATCTGAACTCACAAACCCAAAGAACTTGTGCCACTAATTCCAAGACAAACATTTTTTCATAAAAAATAGTCCCCTTACTGTACTCTCTTTGTACAGTAAAAGGTTTCTGGATACTAATCCTCTCCAACAGCCACATTTCTGCAGTGTTTTTGAGACTGAACTTGAAACTTTAGCTATGAACAACTTAACATCACCAGCAAAGTTTTTTATTTTTTCTTTGATTCTTCTGGCAACTGATTTTTTTATATCTAGCACCCCTTTTTCTCTTCATTCTCTGATTTGCTTGATGTTACAGAACTGGGTACTCTCATATCTGCCCAGTACTTGATAAACAGGTAAGGTCTACTGTGATGTTTCTCTAACTCCTAACAGTATCAAGCAAACAATTTATTCTCATTCTGTTGAATGAATTTACCTCTCTCTCCATTTTGATATTGTAATGGCTACACCACAGTATATTAGATGTAATAAACACTGTACTTTGGGAGAAAAAATTAGCCCCTCTACAGATGTATGCACCTGCCTAACATGCTCAGAATGTAACATACATTTGATAAGGTTACACCACATTCTATTTACAATTTTAAACAACCTACTGAAATTAATTTTATGATTATAAGTTGATCTGGTTTTTTAATCATAAATTAATACATAATTAAAATCAATAATCAGGTGAAAAATGAATAATTTACATATTTTTATGTTTTTTCCAACATTTGAACTAGGATGGTTTTATTTTGTAGGCCCAACAAACTAAAAATACAAGAGCAGTAGAGTGTTCTCATAAATTTGCATCCTAATGTATGTAAGAATAAACAAATGAAAACAGCAAAAATAAAATAAAATCACAAATATGCAGACACAAAATAACAGAGGTGCTAAGCTTGGCAACAAAAAGAACCAACATACTAACAGTTAAGTGCCCTGGAATCTCAATAAAATGTTAGGAAAAATCAATAATCAGGTGAAAAATGAATAATTTACATATTTTTATGTTTTTTCCAACATTTGAACTAGGATGGTTTTATTTTGTAGGCCCAACAAACTAAAAATACAAGAGCAGTAGAGTGTTCTCATAAATTTGCATCCTAATGTATGTAAGAATAAACAAATGAAAACAGCAAAAATAAAATAAAATCACAAATATGCAGACACAAAATAACAGAGGTGCTAAGCTTGGCAACAAAAAGA
This sequence comes from Carcinoscorpius rotundicauda, assembly GCA_011833715.1. Classification (NCBI taxonomy): domain Eukaryota; kingdom Metazoa; phylum Arthropoda; class Merostomata; order Xiphosura; family Limulidae; genus Carcinoscorpius; species Carcinoscorpius rotundicauda. The sequence goes on along the minus strand of CM022391.1, from coordinate 146,014,729 downwards.
ACCAACATACTAGCAGTTAAGTGCCCTGGAATCTCAATAAAATGTTAGGAAAAAGCAGATACTAAAAGTTCAGATTTTTTGTTGTTTTTAAATCACTATTGCAGTTTAGTTGAATGAATATAACATATTAAAACACATTATTAAAAATATACTAACTTGTGTTTTTTACAATATGTTGATATATAGCATACATATTAAGTACACCTCCAAACCTAACTACACAAATATATACCTTTAGATCTGGAATGTGGAATTTAAAGTTATCAGACAAGCTGTTTTGCTTAGAAGTAACAGAGTTCAACTTTTCCCAAGTTTCTTGACATGTTCTCTCTCCCGGAGCAGATATCAACCAGTACTCTGTCATGATGGACTGGTGCAAAACCTGTACGTACATCATAGTTACAAATAATTATATGCAAGTCTAGTCATAAGCTGAGAATCACAAACAAGATATCCCTATGATTTGAGTCATAACCTTTACTAAACTGAACACTTTTTCGGATGAAAAACAAAATTAAGTACACCACACAATCACACCCTATAATTTAAAAGATGTTAGATATATGATACTTTACAGAAGTGTTTTCCTATCTCTTCATTTCCCATAGTAAAACGAAATTGCAGTATTCACATGCAATCCAAAACTAAATTTTTCTATTTTAACTTCATTTATTGTAGATGAATAAATGTAAAATTACTAAGTATTTTGACCCCATTTCAATCTTATATAATCACCAAAGAATATCTTATTTTGTAAGATGGTTTGGTAAACAGGCTGATGCAGCCATTATTAAGGAAGTTGTAGTGAATATAACTGCTCCAATTCCAATTCATTATTGAGATATGAACATCAATGCAGCCACTGTTAAAGCCGTTCTCATGAATCACAACTAAACCCATTTATTGTAAGCACAATGAATTTTAAACAATTTTAAACAAAAATTGCTTCATGTAGTTGATGTATTAAACAAGCTAACTCACACACTGAAAATGACAAAAATAAACTGTTTAAACCTATGACCTAAGTAAAATATCATATCAGATTGCTGGTGATGTGCCTACAATTGCCTGAGAACAGAATCAGATTTTGACATTGTGTCTGTATTCCACGTACCAGATGTTCTCAATTTATATATATTAGTTGCATGTGTCAAGCTACTAAACTCACCTTCAAATAAATCAAAGGACAAAAAAGTGGAATGTATCTCAGAATGGCTGGTATGAGATACAATTTTATTTCAAGTGAGTTTCTCATCATCAAGAAAAAAGTAGAATGTTGCACCAGTGACCTTAAGCTGAACTACAAAATATTGAAAGTCATGTCTACTTTAGATTTCTTCAAACCCTATATCAAACCTCCCTACAAGAAGTGGAAGGCTGAACCTAGTAACAGTAATTAATACTAAAAATGCACTTCTCAACTGATATTAGGACAATTTATGGCAAGTAAAACTATATTGAATATAGTTAATATATATAAAAACATGATCCAAGATGACAGTCACCAATACTTCATTTTTGCTTCTCCACGACTTAGCTGACTTCATGATACACTGCACTCTCTCTCTCTCTCCATTTCAAAGTTAACTGAATATATATTGGATATTTTCCATTTTAAACAAATACACCAATATCACTTTCTTAAAAATCAGATCAGAAAAACACTGGTGATTAATTTAGATTGGATCAGTATCACAGAACAACAGAGATAATTTGCAGGTTTAAAATTGCTACTACAAAGTACAGAATTCCAGTATTCTAAAGTTAAAACTCTATTCACAAAAACTAAAATTATTACAAACATATATAAGGTTAAAAAACAATTTTACTAATGTCCACTAGACTTCACAATGCAATTCATGTTTCATGCTGTTAAAGTTTAAGCCCAATATGTTTAAGTTTCTGTCACACATGTTTACTTGTACTTTACAAGAAAGTTTATCATCACACAAAGATTGTTCAAGATGCTCTGATTTTAAATGAACAAATAATTTAAAAAGCATATATTGTTCAATTCTGTTAAATGCAGGTGATTTCATAACCTAATGATATGAAGCCCTAAATTTTTAGTTTTTCTTTAACAAATGTATCTTTGAGAACACTATAATATTTAAAAATCTATTTTGTTTTGTATTTTTTTCATTATGAAGAGTGATCCATTAACTTCAACAAAATGGCTAATTAACGAGTTTTTTTTTTGTCTAACTTACAAAGTGTTATTTGAATAAAGTTTTATGTACAAGTAACCTCTACCAGGGATAACATTTTCAAAACTATTAACAGTTGACCTACAGAAAAAGGTAATTTTCACTACTAAAATAAACTTCAAAAGAAGTACAATTCTAGGTAGTTGTGGGTCCTGTGCCATTTAAAAATGCAAGGATCAAAACAGCAAAACCAATGTTCCATTCTGTAGTCACAACTAACCTGTTAAATACCCACCCCTATATAAAACTAAGTAAACATTAAACAGAAAAACACCAAAATAAAACGTAATATGTAATTTAAAGTAACACATCTTTAAAGGGTAAAACACAAAAGCCAGTGAAATTCATGATCAATCAGCAACAAACACTGATCACACAGTTTCCAGGTAGTTTTTCCCAAATCTGAACAGCTGAAGTTCTATTGTTGCTGTTTCACCTGTAATGGCAATTTGTGAAAAAGTTATAATTTTCCTACATTAAAAATGGATTTCTGATAGGTACTTCCTTCCTCTCACAAGTTCACAGTTTGTGCTGACCCTTATATGCACACTTTTTTTTATAATGTATGATAAAATCTTATCTTTTTGAATCAAAGATTTCACACGTCTCTCATGCATCACATCTCCACCAATATCAGAGCATTAGCATCACATAATGTACATGACTCCCTCTATGTGGTACTACCAAATCATCACTCTGAAATTCAACAGATGATGCAAGTACCAGAAAATTGTGAGGATGGTGGGATGTGTGAGATGAGGGGAATACCTACCAGAAACACACTTTTAGTATGGAAAAATTATAACTTGCAATACGGTACTCTCCCACTGCTCACAAGATTAGCTTGAATCACACATTGAAAATAAAGGATTGGTGTAAGGGAAAAACAGATATACCCCCAAAAGCATCTGAAGGATACTTCTGTAGAGAAGAGAAACAGATTAGATGACCAAAGATGAGGTACTGCACCACTTCTGAGCCAGGTATTTCTTCTTCATGACCAGCTAGGAATAAACATGATAGAAAAAGAAGGGAGCACATCTGAGTGGGAAAGGATTAGTCAGGAAGTGATCCTAACTGGACAAATAAGAAATCTCAATCCCACAGAAGTGAGTAATGGCAAATGAGAGAAAGTATTAAAAAGTCTGGAAAAATGCTACACCTGAAACAGTGCAATGGATGATCACAAAACCCTATTTTGAAAGCAAACCATGAGGTGTTGCAGGAATGAATAGCTATTCTTTTCTGCTTTATCCATACCATCCATGGGTGGTACCAGTAAATTGGATTGGAATATAGTTCAATGACATGAATATTATAATCAATGGAGTTAACTAGTAAAATGTCTCATGGATCAGTGCTCAGGTCACTGTTTTTTCTTATTTACATTGATATAGGTATAACTACTAAACTTACAAATTCCCCATTACACAGTAGTATCTTATCTATCAGCCAGAAGATACCAAAATGAAGTCACATAAGGGATACTTAATATTACAATTTGTACCATTGTGACAGCACTAAAATGTGCACATACCACAAACTGGGAGAAATATTATGCACTCTGCAGGCTACAGCACAACATGACATATGAAATTCAAAAGAAAAATATTTGTTATTTTTAATGTTGGTATTAATTGCTCTTAGAGGTTTCCTGGAACCTTGCAGAAGTATATTTAGTATTATATAGTTGTATTCAAGGTATCGAGGTGTTCCAGAAAAGACTGGATGAATTGGCAAGATGAATACATATTTTGCAAATATTGCACTGGGGTAAGAATAACTTGGTTCACACGTTAATATAACTTATAAACAGAAACACGCCTTTTTGTAAACAGCGTGACAGCAATTTGTGACGACAGGAAACCCACTTGATGTAAAAAATGTATTCTCAAGACGACTAGTATGGGTATTAAACTGTAATTAAATTAAGGTACAGAATAAGGTCGAAAAGTTATTCTGTACTTTCTTTTAATTAGTTTTAATACTCATATCAGTCGTCTTGAGAATACAGTATGAGAGCAAATCAAACTTATACTCTACAAGTTGTTACTATTACTGGTAAAACTACTGTTTTTAGTTTTAGTGAACATTACTTACTTTAATGCTTATTTACTTTAATCTTTTAAGAGTTTTAGAACTAGTCCTATACAAGTATTACCACTACAAGGAGTAACAGCACAGTTTCTTACTAATAAGAACCGTACTTTAAAATCTAGATTGTTTCCCGCCTATATCATTCTGTTTTGTAACCCTCAATTCTTTTATGAATGACTTTATAATACATTTGAAATAGCTTATTACAATATCAAAAATTCTCACCTATATTACTCAGAACTCTTATAAATAAATTTAAAATCGATCCGTCATATGACATAAACGAAGAAAAACGTCACTAGATGTCCCTAAAACAGGCTAAAAATTTCAGAACATCGAAAATAATTTAGGTCATTAAATACGTTTGTTAATACCAAGTTTTCAGTAAACTGTGTGGATTGAAATTAGAAAGAATAAAGAGATTATAAAAATGAAACATACATCAATGTCAATATGAAAACGATTTTTTAAATACTTTACCATTGTTAGGTTTCTTAATTTCCTAGAATTAGATGAATTACATAACTGAATAACTATAACGTTACAACATTGGTTTAAAAATTTAATTTTAGTCTGTGCCTTCTTATTAATTCAATGTCTAAAGTTTAAGAAACGAATTAAAATATTTCTAAAATATCAACATTTATAAACATTGTTTTTTAAATACATATATTAATAAAACCATAAAAGTTGGGCCCGGTATGGCCAGGTGGTCGAGGCACTCGAGTCGTAATCTGAGAGTCGCGGGTTCGAATTCCTGTCACACCAAACATGCTCGTCCTTGGGTGGTGATGAATAGCTAGCTGCCTTCCCTCTAGTCTTACACTGTTAAATTCAAAACAAACCATAAAAGTTTAACAGTCTATAATAACTGATAGCATAAAATGTAGTTTTGTTCAATAACAATACATTGAAGCTCAGAGTGACATAAATTTGCTTGTATACTGACGGATTTAGATTTTTTTAGGGTGAGGTTGATATATTTCTAGCTGTGGGTTTTGTATTTATTACAAAGCTATTAAGACAAGTGCTGTCGTCTCGAACTCTGAACTATCAGTCATCAATAACCTATCACCTACCATCCACCATAATGCATCCACAATATAATTACAGTGCGGAAAATATCATATGATATTAGTTCGTCTGCTCTGAAATCTAGAGCTCTGCCGAAGGGCAAATCTGCACCATTCATGGTGTTTATTTCTGAAATCTTTCTGTAGTTGTATATACAAATGTGTAGTATATAAATGTATACAGTGTCTTTAATCGCGTGTATGTCTTTGTGAGTGTATATATAACATCACAACGTTCTCGGACAACATAGCACCTGTTGGTCCAACTTGGCTTTCCACATTGTAAGCTTAATTGAAATGAAAAAAAGCTTAAAGCCAGCCCTTATAATTCATATACTTATCAAACTTTTCCTTAAACTCATTTAAATTTACTGGGTCTACAACATCCAGAAGCAACTCATTCCAAAGGCTTACCGCCTTGTTAAAAAAATAAAAATGTCTTCGGTGAGGATGATTCCTATATTGCCAAAATTTATACTCTATCCTCTAGTCACACTATTGTCATTGTTAAATATAAATTACTGATATATCAACATTATCAATTTTCTTTAAAATCTTAAACACTTCAATCATATCCCCCTAACTCTTATTTTTTAAAGACAAAATAATTTGAGAAATTTTAGCCTCTCGTCGTATGAAAACCCCCCTATCCCTGGCACCATTCTCTATAGATTTCCAACAGTGCGATGTTTTCCTAACATTAGGAGCCTAATATGGAACATATACAAAAGAAAATTGCACATGCTATGTCGAGAACTTAACAATGAATAATTTATGTTGAAATGAATATTCAGGTAAATTAAAAAAAAAATAAACATGATACTATCTATTCATCACTTCACAAACTTCAATTGAACATGTGTAAGTCTCCTTTAATAACAATTTTGTACCGTACTGAATACTTTATACGGTTTAATCCTTCGATATAAGTATTATGCTGTACTCTATCGAACTATCTAGGAGTACATAACAGGAAAAAACAGCGTAAAGAAAATTTTGAAAAGCTTATTCTTGTCAGATCGTGATCTACAAAATGAAGTTTGGCTTGTTAGTAAGCACTCAAGCATACCACTTAAGACCAGAGACTTAAGTTGTCGTTTCAATTCGCGTGGCCTATTCCTTGGATAACGAGAAACAAAGGTTTTTGTGTATCCGAAGTTGTCTTTCAAGCCCAAAGACTATTTTTAGGCTTGAAATATATTTAGCCTAAAATCATGCCACGAATTTGTTTGTATATCTCTTTGTATTAATATTGGAACTTTTCAAAATTTCATATTTGTGCAACTACGTATAGTTTCCACGTAACACATTAGCTAAAAAAGCTGTTTAAGTTCTTTTGGTTTAGCTACTTATTGTTCTATGTCATTCACACAGAGTACCAGTTTTTGTTTTCCCATGGTAAAAACAACTATAAGGTCACCTGTAGTACGTGAAGTTAGATAATTATATTATTCTTGCTCCTTGTGGCGCAGCGGTATTTCTATAGACTTATAAAGTTAAAAACCGGGTTTTTATAACCGAGATATGCAGAGCACAGATAATGCATTGTGTTTAGCGTTGTGCTTAAGTTCAAACAAACAAATATGTTTTACTTTGGCAGTCAAGTGACAACTTGAGGTAATGATATCCCTTGTGTTTTATTGGTAATAAACAGTCACATAGATAGAACTAACAACTCTGGGCAAGTTTGATGTTAAGAACTTAAGTAAATACAATAAAATTTAGATAGTCTGGAACATGATTTTAATTAAATTAGTCTTGTATATGTTCTTATGCTAACAAATCAAGATACTACATCTTTGTACAGCGTACACCTAATTCTGTGATAAATGTGACTGCCAGTTGTGGAAAATAAAATACATTTTCACTGTGTTGATTTGAACAGAGATTTTTTTTATTGTAATTGTACGTTTATGTTCAGCTTCTCCTTTTTTTCTTGTGAACTCATTTAGTCATAGAATACAGAATTATTTAGCAGTAAATATTAAATATCTTTATGAATTTCCAATTATCTTGCGGATATATATCTTATCACTTTTAAGGACGACCAGCGCTATCTCAAAATACGACACAGTAGAGAGGAAGGATAAAAATTAGTTCTCTGGATATGTTATTGCAAAAGTTTCTGTGTGTCACATGTGTGACGTATTTAGTATCATATATCTATTTTAATATTGAAGTTTGTTTCAGTTAAGTTTACATTTAGAAATGTACATAACTTATGCTATTAAATCTCTATTGCGAAATCCCCGCCAATTCACTAAAATTGTGGAAGATTCTTGAGTGTAAAAATGAACAATATATCTGTGTACGAAAACACTGGTGTGTCGTTTATATTGTTCTGTAGGCTGAAATTTCGAGAAACTCTCCTCACGCTATAAATGTAACCAACGCTAAGCGAATCATATATATTTAGTTTGCTACAGCTGGTACACGAAATACTTCTGAAGCTATAACTGTGCTTAATGCTTATTAATCGGGAACTTCAGATATTTGAACAGGCGCGTTAAATTTCTCATATAACCAATCGTTGAACTCCAGCAGATTCACAGGGAACATTGATATTTTAGAAGACATTATGTAGTTTAAGCTGTGAAAACTCGCATGCGATTAGCAAAAAGCAAAGAACGTAAAGTTAGCAAATTCCCTGTTAATTGAGTGAATTATACCGACTTCAACTCAACGTTAACTTGTTCAGTATGAATCCTCGATAAGATATCAAGGAAGTTCCAGACCAGATAGATGTTGTTTGTACGTTTCAAACAAAAATTGTATACAGATCATTATTTGTAACAATCGTCATTGTAAATTGTATTATTGTTTGTATATTAAAATATGTTTGTATTAAAAAAGAAAATGTTGTTTGCAAGTATCATAAATTGGATATACATCGATATCTATTTAACTCCAAAGTCTAAATTATAATTTAACTCAGTTTCAGGCTATTTATAATTTTAATATGTATCATACGACATTTATCTCACCTTTTACTTAAATTTAAACACATGTGTCTTTTAGTTTAAAAATCGTTTATAAAAAGGCATTTTCTACGGTTCGATAACGCTACAACCAAAAAGAAAAAATTATTACTGAGAGGTTTATTTGTTTGTTTGTTTTGGAATTTTGCACAAAGCTACTCGAGAGCTACCTGTGCTAGCCGTCCCTAATTTAGCAGTGTAAGACCAGAGGGAAGGCAGCTAGTCATCACCACCTCTTGGGCCAACTCTTGGACTACTCTTTTACTAACGAATTGTGGGATTGACCGTAACATTATAACGCCCCCACGGCTGGGAGGGCGAGCATGTTTGGAACGACTCGGGAGCGAACCCGCGACCTTCAGATTACGAAGAGCACGCCTTAACGCGCTAGGCCATGCCAGGCCCATTACTGAGAGGAAGTCCGTTGTGTGAGAGACTAATTGAGTCTCATAGAAGTCCTCTCTTGGATGCAGGACTTTTGCTGACGTTGTGTGGCATTTTCAGGTGAACAGAGTTCCTAGCAAGTATAAGATAACTCGACTTAATAAAGAGAATATTGAGAAGAAAAGTAGCAAAGTAAACAAAGCTTAGAAACCAACTAAGCTATAAACTGTGTGAAAAATAATGAGACTGGACACGTGTGATAGGAAATGAAACACACTGTGTGTACCTGCACTCACTAGGGAAATTACCTCTATAGGACCTGTGAATAGATAATCAGCTTATCCTTTCTCGAGACGAATCTTTGAAGAAATAATCAAAATGATAACCAAGTAAAATTCAGAAAGTATCAAGGCTCCTAAATATTACAGGAAAACTTAGTTACTTTCTTTGCATTGATGTCACAGTACTTGTCAGCTGAAACATACAAACGTTACCCATTCGGCCAGTGAAAACAATCGCAATCATTGACCCTTTCCTACATTAATGTGTGAAATTGTTACAACATTCCTGTGGACAAATGCTGTTTGCAATATAGAACCAAAAAACACAAAGCAACTACAATGAAACAGTTTCAATGTTTTTTTGGACCATTTGGGGATAGGATTATTTACAGTAGGTGTCTGTGACTTGTTGGTGATAAATTTTAACAATAAACAAACACAATTAATTGTTGTATTAAAAGTTCTTTTTGTAAAATATTTGTTTTGAATAATACTGTGTGTATTTTGTTTTTGTACTATTATGTTTTATACTTTTCTTTTCACTGATAAAGAAATCATTATTAACATAATGTATCAATAGTGTACTAATGGACGTATTTTGTACTTGATTAACATCAATTTGTTGCACATTACAGCTTTTATAGTGAGGAAGAACATTTCAAAAACAGACACGATGTTTCTATCACCAGAGCAATCATTCTCAAGTATTGAAGGGTAATTTATTTTGAGACACATTGTGTAAATATAATAAGATCAAAAAACAAAACAAAAAGAGTTATTTTGCACAGTGAAAGGTAAGTCTTTATTACAGGTTTACAGTAAACTAGTTTCAGCCACACAGTTACTCTCATCATTTGTGATTTTACTCTTGGCCCGGCATGGCCAAGCGCGTAAGGCGCGCGACTCGTAATCCGAGGAACGCGGGTTCGCGCTCGCGTCGCGTCCAACATGCTCGCCCTCCCAGCCGTGGGAGCGTTATAATGTAACGTTCAATCCCACTTTTCGTTGGTAAAAGAGTAGCCCAAGAGTTGGCGGTGGGTGGTGATGACTAGCTGCCTTCCCTCTAGTCTTACACTGCTAAGTTAGGGACGGCTAGCACAGATAGCCCTCGAGTAGCTTTGTACGAAATTCCAAAACAAACAAATTTTACTCTTGATACACAAATGTACTTGAGAATGAAAACACCAGAAATTGAAACATCGTATTTGTTTTTGAGTTACTCTTCTTCACTATAAAAACTGTAATTTGTAATGAAATAATAGTTGTATTCAGTAAGGACCCTCAAAATGGAATTATTATTTAGCGTTAAAGGGTTTTTTTTTCTGATTTGACATTTGGAATATTATATTTGTCCAAGTTCGGCACCTGATTTAATCGTGCTTGAAATTAACAAAGTTATTTTGTTATATTTTATATGAATCTTGCAATATTTGTTTCATTTGACATTTTAATTTGGTTTTTGTAGAGAATTTCTTTGTGAGCGTGTATGTAATTTTTTACATTGTAATTTCTTTTATTGCTGAATGATGTGATACCTGTTTTATTTCTCTTTTATGATGTAGCAGTGTTCTGCACCAATTTCATGAAAATTGTACAAAACATTTTAATTTATTTTTAATTTTTAAAGTTAAAGATGGCCAAGTAAACCTAGAAGCAAAGGGTAAAGTGTGATATGCAGGTATGTTTTATACCAATTATTTAATATTAATTTTTTTCCAAAGATTTCTCTACATGCAATGTATGTAATCTTAACATAAAATGCCAGTCGAGGGAGCCATGAAGTACTTCTTACCTAAGCTTCCAACTGAACTAGATCATTAAACTACAATATCACACGTACTTTCTTGTGGGTTTATTTGTTTTTGAATTTCGCACAAAGCTACTCGAGGGTTATCTGTGCTAGCCGTCCCCAATTTAGCAGTGTAAGACTAGAGGGAAGGCAGCTAGTTATCACCACCCAACGCAAACTCTTTCACTAACGAATAGTGGTATTGACCGTCACATTATAACGCCCCCAAGGCTGAAAGGGGCGAGCATGTTTGGCGCGACGGGGATGCGAACCAGTGATTCTCAGATTACGAGTCGCACGCCTTAACGCGCTTGGCCATGCCGGGCCTCTTTCTTGTGGGAAAGATTCCAATAAAATAGTCTGCTATACATAAATCGGCAGTGATATTTTCCATTAACAAATCAGGTGATGCCTCGAAGGGATTATGGCAGAAATATATTAATCTAACAGACATTCTTGAATTGGTGGCTTTCTAGTGTAGTGAAGTTGAACGTATGTAATTTCATAACGAACACATTTTTGTTTATATTAATTATATTTCTGTTGTAAATTATAATATGCCTGATTTTACAGGTATTTTTATGTGCCAATTATTTTACCTACATTCATTGTTTCATGCTCTTACAACCATGTTGTGCGTCTCTTCTTGCAGCTATACGTCATGTACTTCGTCCCGTAATTTTAATATTTGCACTTGTTCTTATAATTATAAAGATGTAATATTTTTACCATTATAATAATTTAACTGCTGCTGTAACAATGTGTATACTCTAATTTCATTTCACTTATAATTTGTATTCACAAGTTCCCCAATTTTTCATGAAGAGTTTTCCGATTCTCATAAAGACTTAGTCATCAGTAGAAGGTATGAAGTGTTTATCACGAACTATAAGTGCAATGCATTCTTTATTGTTTATTTATGAATCCTATCGTAAAACTTATTGATGGTTGCAGTTAATGCAGATTACACAGGTTTCCAATGGTTTTTTGTCTTTAATATTTTACGTTCTACAGTATTTTCTTTACAATGAATCGAAAAATGATTTTCGAGGGCTGTTCAAAAAATACGCGGACTGACGTCATAAAGCAAAATGTACTTTATTTAGAAGTTACAGGTCTGGGACTACTTCAAAGTACTCTCCTCCCCAACGCACACACTCATCCCAACGGTGTTTCCACTTGTTGAAACAGTCCTGGTACGCTTCTTTTGTAATGTCCTCGAGCTCATTCGTAGCATTTACTTTAATCTCGGGAATCGTCTCAAATCTTCTTCCTTTTAAGGATCTTTTGAGTTTGGGGAACAAGAAAAAATCGCAAGAAGTTAGGTCAGGTGAGTAGGGAGGTGGGGAAGAACAGTGATCGAGTGTTTGGCCAAAAACTCCTGAGTTCTGAGGGCTGAATGGGAAAGAGCGTTGTCGTGATTGAAAAACCAGTCGCCACTCCTCCACATTTCTGGCCTTTTGTGACGGATGGCGTCCCTCAGACGTTTCAAAACTTCAATGTAGTATGTCTGGTTCACTGTGGAGCCTTCAGGGAGGTATTCGTGGTGAACAACACCCTTAGCATCGAAGAAAACGGTCAGCATCACCTTGACCTTGGCGAGCTTTTTTGTGTCTGGGGGATGTTTCACCCATCCACTGGGACGATTGGACCTTTGTTTCAATGTCATAACCATAAACCCATGATTCATCACCTGTTATGATCCTTGACAAGAAGGTTTCATCTTCTTCTGAACGATCAAGCAGTTCCTGACAAACCTGGACGCGATGGGCTTTTTGTTTGCCCGTCATCAGGCGTGGCACAAACTTCGCAGCAACGCGGTGCATCTTCAATTTTTCGGTCAAAATCTTCTAACAAGATCCAACTGATATCCCACACTCTTCAGCAAGCTCCCTGACAGTCAGACGTCGATTTGCCAGCACCAGGGTGTTGATTTTGTCGACGTGTGAATCGTCAGTTGACGTAGAAGGACGTCCATCCTTAAAACATTCATGCCACTTGAAACATGCCGTACGCTTCATAGAAACATCACCGTAAGCCGTGTTAAGCATAGCAAAAGTTTCAGTCGCAGATTTTCCAAGTTTAACACAAACTTTCACAGCAAGTCGTTACTCATTCAGGTCATTCATTCTGAAATCCGCCAAAAGAAAAAAATCGCACTTCACTGAAAACCGCGTAGCCGATACACAAATGAAGATATCTGCAATCGGGAAATGGCGTCGTAATCAGCTGATCTGTGCAAACTTAGCGACACCAAGGATTCCCCTGGAACCAACTGGAGCCGCGCAATCAAAACAGTCCGCGTATTTTTTTAACAGACCTCGTACAGATTTTTCACCAAACGTCATGTGTACTTTTACATAAGTGAATCGTTTTCATTATCACTGGGCCATATTTTATTGCTTAGGATATTGACAACCACTGGCTAGAGATTTCTTTAGACCAATCCTGACGTGAATGTTATTGGTTGTTCTAGAACTCACGAGGATTGTTGTTGTTTTAAATTAAGCACAAAGCTATACAATGGGCTATCTGTGCTCTGCCCACCACGGGTATCGAAACCCGGATTTTAACGTGTAAGTCCGCAGACATACCGCTGAGCCACTGGGGGGCAACTCACGAGGAACACATCGCTAGTATATAAACGGTTAACAGGCCACAAGATGTGTCACTTCTGGAAAGTATTTGTTTGTACGTGCACTTTGACATTATTTTTTTATTTTCAATATTATTTATTCATTGTTATGGCAATAAAAAATTGTATAACTGTCTCAAAAATATTGTTATATTTGCGGCAAATTTCATATAAGAGTTCTTCACAATTTGTTAAAAAATCCTTACAATAGAAAAAATGAATATTATTTTCAAAATCTGAATAGTTCTATTATGTAAAATCCATTATTAAAACCAGAACAACTTTTATGAAGTTAAAATTTACAAACCTGTTTTATTTGACTAAACATTTGCTATTATCCCATTATAAGGTTTGCTAATTAATTATTTATGAATGGGGAAAAGATACGAAAAATGAGGGAATAATTATTTTTGTTACTTTCCATGCATGAGTGCTTACAAACAGTAATCACATAATCATAAATTAATATCACCTGCTGGATTTCTTCTGATTTAAAAATTTATTTACCAGTAACACTAAATTATAATCAGTTAGTTTTAAGTTTTCCATGCTCCATACAATCTTTCAGCAGTAAAACAAAAATATTTTAGCTACAAAGAATATTTTCAATTAAAGTATTACTGTAATAAAGTGTTAAATACTATTCTGACCATATGTTAAATCTTTACTGACAAACAATTTAGAAAAAAAAACCAGTAATATTCACTTGCCTTCTACAAACACAAAGACCTGAATAATATAAAGCAAAAACACATCACCAAAAGAATGTTAAACAACACATTTATTTCAATCTTATTGTCTAAATGGCAGATAAAAAATTCAATTCACCAGTTTCAACAATGTACTGTAGACTACTAGTGTGTTATCAACAATATCAACTATCTTGTAACACCATTACAACAGTGTAGTTAAAACTTTCTGCAATTTCTCTGGTGCTTAAACTTCAGAAGTTCATTCTGGAAATAGTTAAAACATATCAATTCGCTTTTGAAAAAAAAATACTGCTCATTCTTATAAAGGAGTAAGTTAGATAGGACTCTGAGTAAACATCACAACTTAAAGATATAACAAAAATACTCGAAATAACATTGTTGTGGAAGTAAAAGTTTGATATGTTTCCAATATTCCAGTCAAAAATACTAGCATTCCAAAACACATGGCATAAACTTCAGCCCTACTAGACCAACAAAAACAAAGGAGACTAAGTCTTGGCAACATTTGGAGGGAGGGCGGGGGAAGCCTCAATTGAGAATCTTTCTCAAATTCACTTTATTTTGTATCCAAAATAAATTAATGTAATAACACAAATTTACATGTTTTTTTTATAAACAAATGAAAACAAATGTTAAACTAATATTAAATTTCTTTAATACAGTAAAGCAAACCTTAAGGTCAGTGATGTATTAAAAATTAAAATAGTTGTTTTCAATTGTTGTTAATATATATTTTATACACATATCTATGGCACAACCATATTTACACTATATATATATACACAAACAATGTCAATACCATCAAATAATTTTTCCACAGACTCAAAACAAACAAATGACTCTCTTGTGTTACTAACATTTCATCATCAAAAATATTAAAAAAATGAAAAATAATATATTGAACACAAATAATTAATGATAATTATTGGAAAAACATATCAGATTAAATAATCACCAAAGTAATTTATTTTGTATCGACACTGGTGTGCAATCTGTTCGTGTATCAGCACAGGCTTCTGACATAAAAAAACAAGAAAGGAAACATTCCAAAAGGTAGAACTGATGTTTACCCAATATCTCCTTGGTTTTTGACTGATGTTAAAACACACACTGTACCAAAATAATTGTTCTATTCTCAACGTTAAGGTAACTATACAGCATTCTCACCTTGAAAGCTATTCTCTTATTCAATAGCAGTAATTTACTTCATAGTTTTAAACCTGCTTTAATACTGTCAGTTTTGTTGTTGGTAAATGAGTACAATTTCATAATGTATTTGAATTACTGCAAGTATTATAAGGTTTCAAATTAAATTCTGTTTATTTCAAACTAAAACATTAAAAATTGTCAGTTAGATACATTTTATATTAACATGTCACATGGCTATGAAGGTCTAATTCTATTTAGCAAAAATGAAAAATCTTAGCTTCTGAAAAAGGCAGGTTATGTTGTATGATGACAAAACATTAGAAAATTTAAGGCTTAACTTGTCATTCAAACTTCTAAAAAACATGAAGTCAGTTTAGTGTCGTAGCATAGTTTTAGATTAGATTGTTACAGGAGAAAAAATAATCTTTGAAATATACAGTAAATTTACATATACATGTTTCACTGGAGCAACAAAGAACGAAATCTAAGTTAATCATCTGTACAACTCACAGATCAAGATTATAACAAAGATATAAAACATGCTAAACTGTTAAACATGTACTAACACATACCTTGGTTTTAACACACATCCTGAACTGTGAACATGTACTGATACAGGCCTGGGTTTAAACAAACACATAAAACATGCTGAACTGTAAACATGTACTAACACAGACCTCAGTTAAACAAACACATTAAACATGTTGATTTGTAAACATGTACTAACAAAGACTTGGGTTTAAACAAACACATAAAACATGTATTAACACAGACCTGGGTTTAAACAAACACATAAAACATGCTGAACTGTTAACATGTATTAATGCAGACTTGGGTTAAAAAAAACACATAAAACATGTTAAACTGTAAACATGCACTAGCACAGACTTTGGTTTAAACAAACACATAAAACATGCTGAGCTGTAAACACGTGCTAAAACAGACCTGGGTTTAAATAAGAACATGAAACATGTTGAACTGTTAATATTTGGAGTTATGAATAAACATCTTAGAAACATGAGAGTGGTTAAAGGTAGAATCTAGTCAGTTTCACTTCTGATATATCTGTTTTGTCAATGATGTAATGAACATTTACAGATCAGTAGAAAAATACCATATATCACAAAAAACATTTGTGTCAACTTGCTCTAATGTGTTTCTTTTTAAAAGTGCTTCTTTTAACAACTAATACAAGTTCAACTGAACCAAGTGTGTTTGCTTTACAAAATAAAAGCTTTTATTTCCAATACAGTTTGTCCATTATAAACCTCACTGCAGTAAATATGTGATGTGACATATTACAAGATAGGCAAGACAGTTTAAATATAAGTTCATAATTTGTGACTCAAAAAATATGGCTAAACAATGCTTGTTTGTTTGTTTTTGAATTTCGTACAAAGTTAATCGAGGGCTATCTGTGCTTGCCATCCCTGATTTAGCAGTGTAAGACTAGAGGGAAGGCAGCTAGTCATCACCACCCACCGCCAACTCTTGGGCTACTCTTTTTCCAACAAATAGTGGGATTGACCATGACTTTATAGTGCCCCCACGACTGAAAGGGCGAGCATGGTTGGCGCTATGGGGGTAGGAACCCATGACCCTTAGATTACGAGTCGCACGCCTTAACACGCTTGACCATGCTGGGCCAGAAAACAATGTATTAACCTTTTCTTTATATAGTCATTTTGTAACCTCTTTGGCATCAACCACACAAGGACAATTTTACTCATGTGGACAGTCAAGAACATGTAGTACTAACAGTATGGCATATACAGGAGGTATTGGAATGATTAGTAAGTAACATAATAAACTGTCTTGTACACAAGAAGTATATTTTGTTATGATATGTCACCTCACCAAACACAAGACTGGTGTTCAAAATTCTTACAAAGGTTTTCACTTTGTTGATGAAGTATTAATGTGTTCACGGCAATCCTTAATAGTCGTGTCTGGTAAAAGTGTTAAAAAATTATCCTTTTCCTTGAAATTAAGTTTAAATTTTACTGAACAAACTTTACAATGCCACAAACATTTCTGTAGTTTAAGAAACCAACAAAAAACATGTGGCACTTTTATTACAAACTTCACTTAAAAAAAAAGCTCAAAAATGCAAAACTTGTAATGCAAAAATGATCTTTCTTCTGTGCAGAAAAATACATCTCTGATAAGGTAACTGCTGGTGTGGCACTAGGGTGTTATGTTTAATATCTAATGACAGAGTTACTTCATAAGTGGTACTAAGTCATCAGAAGTTCAAGTGTTCTTGGCTTTTTTACTATGAGTAAATGTGGTTTCCAGTTCAGAAGTTTCGGATAAGCTGTCATTGATATCTATATGGCTCTGTCCAGTCAGCCCCTGTTGAAAGGAGGTCAGACTTGAAGTTGAGTCTTTCAGACCATTGCTATAGGCTCCAGTGCTACAGCTACTACTTAAGGGGGAGCTATGAGGTAATATTTCCATGGTGGTTATGTCCTCTGTTGATCCATTTTCTCTAGCATCAGTTGAGTTTCTGTGTACAGCTGGAAGTTTACATGCTATATCTAGCTTTCTTCCAAGTCCAATGAACTAAATACAACAAAATGAAATACGTTTATTTAGGCTGAACAAAAAATATGTATTTTATATGTAATTACTTTGTAATTGTCTTTCATTAAGAAGCAGGTAGTGCAAAAACCACAAATTGATAATCTCTACACTCTTAAATAGTAAACATTCAGTCCAAAGTAAAATGAACATTCTAAACAGGTAGTTCACAGTAAACTAAAATAGCAAGGCACTGAATAATGTGGTAACCTCAAGTAGTAATGCATTGAGTACAAATACTGTAGTATGTAGCAATATCAAGTACTAATTCACTGACTACAAACATAATATTACATAGAAATCAGAAGTAGTAACATACCATATCCAAACACTGTAAAGATGTATTATTTACTACTTAATTAATGATGCTCAAGAATAAACATTGTTTACTAGTAATACATAACAAAGTCAAGTAGTACAGTATAAAGAACAAACTGTGTTCAAACAAGGCAAATGGTATACACACTGTAAAAATATTCTTTTGTAACAATGAAGCAGAAATCCTAACTTGAGGATTTTTTCACCTCATCTACTGTATTCAATGCTGCTATATAAAGTGTTAAACTGCATTTTTATGTATATAGGCACTATTAAGTTTTGTATTTTAAGTGAGAAATCAGTTAAAAAGACACATAGGACAATGTGTAAGTGTGAGATCTGAGTAACCTCAGTTAGTTAAACATGAGAATTATTTAAATATTCACAATCTGCATAATTACATACTTTTTGTCAAATCAAACCCTTACTTACTTCCCCCATCACTGCAATAGGAGTTTCTCCTATTGTCTCAGCAACCTTGTGTTCTATAAGATAAAACATGTATTCATCATAGAGGAGTCGTATTAGATGAAAGGATCCGAAACTGGCAGCACTACGAAGTGTCAGGTCTCTGATCACCATAGAGCTATACAAAAAAAATAACAGAGGGTTAGCATACTAATTACTAATAACCTAGAATAATAATAAATTAAGCACATCTCAGTGTAAAAATATCAAACACAAAAGGAATTTTAAACAAACAAAGCAAACAGTCCTTATTGTTTGGAAAGTAGAATATAACCTAAGGGATCTACAGATTTATCTACTTTTTTTTATAAGACTTGACATAAGTAACTGCACAACTAATTTAATTACAACTGACATGATTCCAATATCTAACATACCTACTTACATAAGAGAAAATAAACAAAATATAAATTTATCCTTCCTAGAATGAGAAACCTATCAACACCTATGAGGACAGTCACACAGGTTAAATCTTCTCTAAAAACAATTTTTCTTGTACTACTGTTATTTGAAAAGGCAAATAAATTGCAAAACAAGTGAAACTACCAGGCAAAATATAAGGAGTGATTTATTATACAGTTACCTATAAAATGACCACTTGAGGAGAAACTGTCGAGCAGCCTTAGGAAAATTAGGCTTTCCTTCAAAGGGTTGCAGGACTAGATTGACCACTGCCTCCAGCCAAGATGCCCACTGTTCAAGTGAATTCTGTTGCTGAAGGGTCATCTTAAAGTCTTGCTCTAAACGTTGCACCATTTCATCTTCACACTGACAGACCCACGAAGCTTGTTCCTATTCAAAATTAATAAAGCCCTTAATAAAAACCATTCCTTTTCCTAAATATTATGAATTTCTTTAAAACTCTCAATTCAGCTACAAAAAATTCTTATACCTTATTTTGTTGTTAGGCACTGTTAGAAAGACACAAAAAATATTTTCATCTTCAAATTTAAATACTGTTTTTTCATGATTAGATAGATATATTTTATATATACAAGTTTAAACATGATTAACATTAATTAAAACATTTCTTTTCATACTTTACTGTCCCATCTATAGTATTTACAACTCCTTCTATCTATAAATCACAGATGTATCAAAAACTGACGGAGCATTATTGGTGTCCTAAGACCTCATCTTTTAAAACAGAATTGTCAATATATTTTCCAAGTCAGGTATTGAGAATTTTTGCTGATAATAATATCTATGAATAACAATTTGTACATAATAAAAGTAGTCTTTTTCAATAAAGAATAATATTTTATTCATGCCACTGTTACAATAAAGTAAGCTTAAAAATATTACTCAATAGATAAGAATTTTGCTGATGCCACTATACTTGGTACACCTAACCAAATTTACATGATGTGTAACTTTCTGTAGCTTTTGGACAGATATAACAGAACATGAATAAATTGTCAGTGAAGAAGAAATTATTTAATGAAACTATAAAAAAATCACAGTATGGTTTGTTCTTAAATGTTCAAAACTTTCCATTATGTTTCTCTGCTCAATACTAGATGAGCTCCAGTTAGTCAGTATCTCAAACAACCACACTATTTACTCTATACTATCATCAGTAATTTATAATATGCTTTAATTACTCACATTTAAGCATTGGCAATAACTATTTTAGAAGATGAGTGAGTGAGTGTTAAAAACAATATGCAGAAAAACTGATACTAATGCTGAAGTATATCACAAAGAGGTAGTTACAACTGTATTTGAATGCAAATTAGTGATTAAATTATTAGCTCTAGAATGTCAGAATTAAATTTTCAATCATTATCATTAAGTGGTATGAGGTCATAATAACACCATGCTGACATTCTATGATTAATACAAATAAATCTAATAGTTGCTTTACAGAATGTATCTTGGCCCTGATACATATTTTACTGGAAGAAATCTCTAGCTCCTGAGGCATTTCACCTGCACTGGTCAAGACCTTCAATGGAAGCTATATGCATGCAAGTTCAACCAATAAGTCATAACTTAGCTCATACTGCATCTGAAAACTTGAAAATTATGTAATTTTCATTGTAATTCTGTATAGTTATTGACAGACAACAACATAAGCCATAATATAAAAATGCAGGAGAATACACACAGTAAGTAATTCAGCTACAAACCAGAGATTTTTTGAATATTTATTTAGAAAAGTTATTTAGATAATCATTGTATAATGTTTTGGTATCATTTCTATACTATTCTCTGCCAAAAACTTTCTGAAACAGATTAGAACAGTATATTTTAAAATAGACATAAATTAATGTTACTCCAATGGCAAACCAGTCCAATACTTCACAAACTTTTTCTTGATATAGATTTCATAAATTTGTATCAACGTTAAAAATATCCTTCTAATGCAAAATAAAACATTTAAATAAAATTTCGATTCAGGGATGATTAACCTGTGGTCACAAACTTAAAAACAAAACCTAACCAGTACATGTTATTATTAATAGAGCTTGTTATCATAGTGACAAAAAAAAATGCAAAACTAATTAATATAACATGTGATACATAAAATTAGACTTAAATACTATTATCAACATAAGTGGAATTAGAAAAAGATTACTCAAGGACCCCAAAATGAAGGTTTATCTCCAAATATAGTAGAATGTGTGTGTGTGTAGGTCTTGTGTTCATTACCAGAGTATAGAAGTATTGCCAAAATATTTTGTGTCAGAAAAAATTATTTAATGACCCTGAGATGGAGATTTAATGTTGAGCATTGCATAATATGTTCATAGAGTCTTTTATTGATTGACAGACACTTCAAGTGCAAAGAGATTTTCTAGCAAACCCAAGATGGAAATTTTATTTACTGTATTAGCAGAATGTATGTGATGGTGGGGGCAGGGTGTGTGTGTATGTGTGGAGGATCTTCAATAGGTTGCTTAAGTATTAGGGGTATGGCCAAGAAATTTCAGGCAGAACACAAGAGTGGCAGAGAGCTCCAAAAATTAATAAATAAAATACAGTTTAAAAACAAACACCTGTTACTGACTTCTTGTGGAAGTTGGTTGGGATCACATGTTTTATCCCAGTAAGGTTTCTTTGCTAAATTCTGTCACTCATTACTAATAACATCCAGGACCAGTCTTAGAAAAGATCAACATGTTAAGACCATAAAATAAAATGTATGTAACAGTATTTAGTACCTTTAAAGACTGACTCAGGATACAACAAGAGCATAAGTAATTGTGGAACATCAAGTACAGTGCTTACCTGGACATTATGAAAATCTACACGATTCAGATCTGTCAACATTTGACTTATTTGAGATGAATTCTGCAAGACAGCTCTAGCAGCTTGAGCCAGGTGGTTTAACGAGGTGTAACGCCTCAAGGTTTGGGCAAAGGCACTCACTGCACTGACCTTGACATGAACAGAACATTTATTCTATATGACTGAATCCTACAACCATATAATAATATTTTATTACATTTTTCTTTTTCCCAAACACAAGCTATTTTTACAAGGTTAGTTATTAACAATATAATTTCAAATAAATTTTCAATAGGTATACAAATATTGTACGATAAAGAAAATTCCAAATAAGTGTTGACTCTTCTTCAGATAGTTACTATAATTCATTAAAAGTTAAAATATTAACCTACTGTAATTTTAAGATCTACATTTTTAGGTTAATAGTATATATGCTTTTAAATACAGGATATCTGTAAATTATCTAACCTGTTTTAAAAATTAATAACTTCAAAAATATTACAGCTAGAATGCTCTGGTTTAATTTAATTTAACAAACAGCTCATAAAGTTCTTTTCTCTGTTCTGTTTCAAATCCATTATAGGAGCACTGCTAGAAAAGAAAAAAAGTGAAGAAAAAAAATAGCAACACCCAAAGAAAAGGCACAGAGTTTAGTTTGATTTGTAGAAACTCAAATCAATTGTGTCAGTGCAACAAAATTACTAACACATTTATAAAAAAAAAACATCAACTAAAAATAGCATAAAAGCTTAGTTTAAAAACATTCCTAGACCTGGTAGTGTGATACAATAAAAGGGAGCTGGACACCTAAATGTATCTCATGCAACAGTCGATTGTGTACAAGTGGCATTTCTTAGAAGCGCAAAGAAGTCCATTCATCAAACATTCCTTTAACTTAACTTGCCAATAAGCACAGTAAATAAAAGTTTACATCAAAGACTTCATTTCCATACCCAAAAAGTGCAATTACCAGATTATAAGCAGAGGTGCCACAATTTTGCAGTGGAAATCCTAGATTGGAAAGATCAGGATAACCAACACCTGGCAAAAGGCTTGTTTAGAAACAAAACCTACATGTGGTGTATTAGAACATACATGACAACCCAAAGATTAATGTGTGGCATGGTTTGATGCATGACAGAATTATGGAGCAATTTTTTTCTTCACTGACAAAATGTGACTGGGACAAGTTATCTAGTCATGTTCCAGCTGTTCATTGTCCCTCAACTGCAAAGTTTGGCTAATGTTATTTTTTTAAACAAGATGGTGCCCCGCCACACATGAATCTTCACATCCAGGAGTTCTTGAACAAAACCTTCTCAGACAGATAGATTGGTAGAGAAAGACCAACATGATCTCACATTCCTCTGACATAATGCCACTGAATTTGTTCTTGGAAAGAACTATGAAAGATTAGGTATATTCAACACCTGTGTGTGATTTCATGGATCTTTGCTACAGAACAATTGATGCCATAACAAATGTAACTCCCAAGATGCTGAATAGCATCTGGAAGGAGACAAAGTGTAGCCTGTACATTCTTCAAACAAACAATGCATGTGAGGAAGTATACCAAGAGAAGAAAAAAAATTATGAGTTGATCATTAAGTTCTTTCCACAATATTTTGAAATTTATTAATTTTAAAATGGGGCAAATACTTTATTGACACCCTGTATAGCAACCACTGATGGTTACAAATATGAAGTTTCCTTTTTTAATAATTTGACCAAATGCTTAAAAGTCTCTTTATTTACCCTCAGGATGCAAATTATTTGTATTGCTCACTGTTGAAGATGAAAATATCACAAAAAATTAAACAACAAGTATAAGACTTTCTTCCACAACTTCTGTTTCTTTCAGCTTAATATTGGAGCCGTAACTACATGACAATGATACATACACAATAAGCTATATTTATAACACAGTGGACTAATACTGTATCCTTAATGACATTACAAAAATACACTCAAATAAAGCTGTACTTAGGATACAGTAACTTCAGACTAAAGTTGTAACTACCTGACAACAATACATATCTATATTGAACCTAAAGAACAGGGTGATTAGTGGCAGTTGCTAATCACTGGCTCTATTAATCACTTAGTAAAGTGTTTCTCAAACATTGGTTCATATGAGAGAGAGAGAGGAAAAAAACAAAAAACAAGCTGGTGGTGGGTGCTGTTTGACAGTTGTTTTTCATCTGGGCAGCAGTTTAAGAAGGGAGAGAGAATCACCAAAGGTTAAAAAACTTAAAGTAACTGATTTACCTTGACTCTTATCATATTATCTGGGCATCCTGCCATTGCTGATGTGAGCCACCCTTCTAGACTCTTAGCAAAGTTCCGAATGGCTTGGGTAAGTGAACCTACATTTTAAAATATTGTAATTTTATTCTAAGATAAAATGTAAATTTATTACAGGAAACATCTGAAGAAAAAAAAAGCATCTATAACACAGTCTTACTAAAAACAATAATAATAACATAGTAACAAGGTCTGTGGTTGTTTTAACATAATAACAAGTGAGTAATTTAAATATTTAGTTTAAATATAAAAGATATTCATACAAAAATAACAATTAAAAAAACCTTAAATGATATGTTAAAATGGAAATGTGCAAATAAAAAACAGCTTAGAAGTGGGTTAACAAAGTATTAGTTACAAGTGTGACAACACAATAACTGTTACAAATTGGATGACGAAGTACTAGTTACAAGTGGGATGGCAAAATTATAGTTATAAATAAGGTGATGGACTACTAGTTACAAGTGTTAATAAAATAATAGTTAGTTAAAAATGTGGTGATGGAGTACTAGTTACAAGTGTTGATAGAATAGCAATTATAAATTGGTTGACAAAGACATTGTTACAATTAGATAACACCAATCACATATATGTGACAGAATAATGAAACAAAAGAAAACGCGAAAAGGTTTATTCTGTCTAGTCACAAAATGTACATAATAAAAGATTACCTACTTGGAATTGGTCGGAGTACATCAGGAATGAGGACATCAACAAGGTTCTGATAAAACTGATAGTCTACTTTTCTCACTAACTTTTGTATTTCTTCACAGAAACACAGCTTATAAAGGCTACTTTTATTCAAAGTCTTCTCATTATTGCTAAAGACAGTAAAATAAAATTATTTCTATTTTGTTTTAAGCAAAATCTATTCAGAGCAATGCTACATCACACCTATACAGTCTTGCAACTAAAATGTTTGTCCAAATTAACTGCAGTCAGATTTATTAAACTACACATAAAACTTTCACAGTTTATAAATAAAGTGAACTCTGAACAGATACTTACCACTAAAATACTGAATGCTTTTCTTTGACAAAATGAAATTTATGTTGTCAGAAAAATATAAGAGTAAACATTTCTGAATGATTATCTGCATTACAGAACATGCATCACCCATATTTCTACACAATTCTGCTTTCCTTTACTTATTAGAGAACATGCATCACCTATACTAATACACTTTTCTGCTTTCCTTTACTTATTCTGCAAGTGTCAGATAATCTTCCGTAAGGTTTGTTTTCTGTCATGATACAGATTTTGTTGAAAGTTCCAGGTTATGAAAAGGTGGAAGGGAATATCTTTCAGAAGTAAGTATATGTTTGAAAATCCTTTTACTTATAAGAATGTAAAATTCAAAAGAGGTAGGCCTACTTCTAAAATACTGAAGGACAGAATGCCTATATTTTAATGTAAAGGAAATAAGAACCAAAGAATATGAAAATATAAAAATACGGAAAAAGAAGATAATAATCTGTTCTACAAGGAATACATAACCAAACACAGTCAAAGTATAATCAATAACAAGTAAACAGTTTGAAGAACTGAATTTGGAGGAGAATGAGTTGAGTGGACCAAAGATTCAGAAAAACTGGATCTACTGGACACTCATAAAGATGGAATCCTTCTCAATGAAGTACCTATTCACCCATAACTTTAGTTAATTTAGTCAAGGGGGATGATTTTACAAGCAGTAATGATGTATTAAACCAATGGAGTCAACAATGGGATACAGATAGTGGCATAAGAGAAAGGTTTTAGGTGAGATACACAGCCACATATTATGAGAAAACATACCCATAATGACCCATGCAGTCTCAAAGGATGGGCTAAACAACATGAGGACAATTGTATATGATAAAATCAAAAATATAGAAAGATAGATAATTATATTGGTTACTTCCACACTAATGAAAGTTGACACATCTAGTGGAGGGAGAACCAACATAAGATATAATAGACAATGGTGGTTCCCTTGAACAGATTCCATTCTTACTAAATAGAAACAAACATTCATGATTACATACATAAAATGCTCTATTAGGGTAAGTAACACAACAGGAGAGAAAACCAGCTTAAGATTCAGGTAAAAAGACTCTATCAGTGTAGTACAGAACCTTCCTGGAAAAAGTAAGTGTGAGAAGCATTAATGGCTAAAATGCTTGATCATCTAAAGTAATAACAAAATAAAATATGTTTGTAGGGAAGATGGTTTGTTTGTTTGTTTTTGAATTTCGCACAAAGCTACTCGAGGGCTATCTGTGCTAACCGTCCCTAATTTAGCAGTGAAAGACGAGAAGGAAGGCAACTAGTCATCACCACCCATCGCCAACTCTTGGGATACTCTTTTACCAATGAATAGTGGGATTTACCGTCACCTTAAAATGCCCCCATGGCTGGGAGGGCGAGCTGCAGAAAACATTTGAAAGTGTCAAACCCAAGAGAATTAAATTTCAACGGTCACTAGGAAATTAGTATGAAAAATCTGATGAATGAAAAACAAACAAAAGATCCATAAATTAACAAAAACCTGAAACAACCTCCAAAAGTCTAGGTGAAAAAGTAATCCACAACAGGGTCAACATGCAAATCATAAAGACTCACCTTGCTTGTATCGATGATAGGCAATATTAATAATATGAATAGACGTAACAAGCACAATAATATTTTACACTAATAATGGTTCATATAAAGAATATCTCAGCACAAAACCAATTAGCATGTGCAGAACAGGAAACTGACAATGGCTCATGGTTAAAAAAAACAATACATGGAAGCCCTCCCACTAAAACTGAGAAGTTTATGAATACATAGCTAGTTCTGAAAATATCCACAAACCCAAGAGAAAGTTGAAAAGTCATAATTTTTGTATGCTAAAAATATATTTCTGATAGATAATTACATAGTTACCTCTTCTCACATAAATAGCTATTTTATTTTTTGGTGCTGCCCTAGATATGAAAAAAATGTCATGCTCCTCAAGCCTTGAATCTCCCACATCTGTAATTGACTGTTCCTAAGGTGTCTCGCATGCAACAACCTTCCACCAATAAGGGTGTGAGATACTCTCTTGATGCATGTGACTCCCTCTATTCAATTCTGTCAAATTATCACTTCAAAGTTTGGCAGAAAATAGAAGCACCAGTTTTTATCAGGGAGAAAGGATGGGAAATGGGAAGAGAAGTAAATACTTATTAGAAATACATTTTTAGTGCAAAGAAATTAAACTTCTAATAAAATGTTACCTCCACTTACATGAATAACTAAAGTCCTACACTGAATAAATGGAGGGGCATCTGTGAGAAAATGAAAGAAACATTTTTCAAAAGCATCTGAACAAATTTCCCAAAGAGATCTTGAGAATTGAAGATCATATGTAGGAGATTTCAGCACTTATGAACCAGATATATTCACCACCAACTGTAAAAAGATGTTGCACATATGAGTGGAAAATTGTAGGAGCATATTCAAATGAAAAAGAATTATGGCAGGATAGTGATCCAAACCATATAATATATATTAAAAGTTACGAAAATCAATCATGGTAAAAATAAAAGTGGGTAAGATTGAAGGATGTGCCCCTTGCCATAAGGCAGCTAGGACATGATGGACTCTACACAGCAAATTAACTTCATCCCAAACCTAAGCCATTAGGAACCAACATCCAAGCAGGGGTAGGATGGGGATCATATCATTTGTATGTCAAGTACAATCTAAAACCCAACCACTGGGTACCAACATCTGTATGGAAAGAGGATCATACCACCAGCACATTAACTGCAATCCAAAACTCCAGTTACCTCTTACCTACATCCAAGTGAGGGTAGGAAAAAGGGTCATACTGTCTACCTTCAAGTTTTTGAGACTAGAGAAAAACAAGAATCCCCAGACACATGAATTGGTCATGTATTAATATATAATAATGATAGATTAATCCAGGAACCTGATATCCAGTATCAAATGGATATCTACTTAAGGTAAATCATTTCCCTAAATCGTGAAATTAACAGGAACCACCCTAAACACAGTAACATCCTCAAAATAATGAGCACTGAAAAATAGTGGAAGAGGAAGAACCACAATAAAATGCAAGAACCTCCAGTGTGACCCACTGAAGGAGTAACAAGAATATAAATGAGAAAAATAATATAGTGTGAAGACTTACATTGAAAGGTTTGACTCAAAATCCAAAATCCCGCCATTAGAATCTGAAATTCACATGATGATAGTATGAAAAATCCCGAGTGGATGAACTACAATTTTGATGGTTCAGTCCCACGTTACATAGTGAAGTATATTTTGTCATCTACACCAGAAGAATGCCAGTGCCCTACTCTCAACTGAATGGCTTTATAATCATTTATATACATTATTTGTAATTTATTATTACATTCACAAAAATGCCTTCATGGTCCACCACCCCAGTGAATTGGAACTTAAAAGTTGTAAAGGCTCTCAAATTCCCTTATATATATATTAAAAAAAAAGAGGAGAAAAGTGTGGTGGATATTTTGGAAGAATGACAATACAAGAAACAGTATAATGTGTGACCACAAAACCCTAAATCAAAAAGTAGACCATACCAATTTATTCAATATGAGGCATGGCAGAAATGGGCAGCTATTCCTTTCTGCTTTACCCATGTAATCCATGGGTAAGTATGGTCCAAGATGAGCAAACCTATTGTGAGGATAAACCTACAAGTGATTTTGTGGAACACCCCATCTCTGCAGTATGTGTTGCACCTTTATGGAATTATAAATGTTAAATCAGTTTTAAAGTGTGGTTTTTATTAGTTGAAGCATACCTGGACAGGCATCACTTACCACAGAGTGGGATTCATGAAAAAAAAAAGAGATGTTCCTGAAGATAAGATATATACTAAAAAGTAACATACCCAGTTACAGGCTCACTTAAGTGTAAAGGATGGCAACAGGTGGATGAGAGATGAAGATATAAAAAGTAGTCCCAGTGCTCAAGAAAGAAAGTTCCTCCAATGAACAACAATAAGGATATGCAGGGAAAAGGGAAGGTGCATGATTAGAGTGAAGACATGAGAAAGCAATGAAGGGAAAAAAGGGTACAAAGAATAAGAGGCAAAATAGAATTACATTCTAGGCCCAATTGGTCAAGAGGAAGGGGAAAAAAAATCACAAATACAGCAATGGAATAGAGCTAAAAATTGTGGGCAAAAGATTCTGCAGAAAAACTTTGAAAACAATGAACCAAAACAACACAAAGCATGTACTGAACCGACAAGGTCATTTGGACCCAATCAAGAAGAAATGTGGGAAATGGTAAGAGATGAAAAAATTGAAAGAAATACACCACATGAACTATTAAATGGAGGCAAATAATAATAATTCAGAACAAAGGAAATATAAATCAAGCTAAAATAGCAGAGAAGCCCAGATTTGTGCTGGCTAGATAGTCAATTAAAAAAATCTGAACAGGAGTGACAGAGATGAAAAAACATTTTTAGAAAAAAAATCTGATGGAAGGAGAAAATCTAACATAAGAAACTGGATGTAATACTTTCTAAACATAGAGACAGCCAGGGCAAGTAGATAATGAACTAAAGGCAAAAAACAAAAGGGAATTAGGTGAGAATTGTTAAAGTATTCAAAAATTTCATGTGGAGGAGTATCTCATGGAGGTAGAGCTATCAGATATTTGGAGAATTGAGAGGTCACTTCCTGGGAGAAAATGTGATAGAACTCAAAAGGCAATGAGCAACAAGGACAAAAGCCTGGACACAACCTTCCAGGAGATTCAAATAAAGTCTGTGGGTTCAAAAAGAGAAATCCACTGTCTACCACAAAAGGAACAAAAAAACGATGCCTTGGCAAGTGATAAAAGACACCCCTACCAATTAATTGAAATGAAACATGATTAGTCAAATCCAGGCATAAATATAATCACATTGGATTGGATAAAGTGTCAGATTGTAAAGAGAATAAAATCCAACTGTACAGCCTCCAAAGGTGAATAGGCTTGACAAAGAAAAATGACCTTCATCAAATGAAAAATGTAAGTGTTAAACAAATAAAATATTAACATAATCATTTCATCCATCAGTACTGTAAATATACAGTGGTATGAAAACACTGAACTATCAAGGCTGAAAATGCATCTACAATTTTATCTTGCACAGAAAAAGCAAATTATATCAGTAAACCACAAAGCCACAGAAATTCTGATAGTTGTAGCAAGAGCTGCATCATAAAGAGCATTGTAACAAAGTTAACAGCATGGTTGATAAAAGCTAAATCTATCGTGGAAAAGCAGAGCTTATGCAAGATCTCCTGATGTTTGCAAAGTAACTTACATGGAAAGTTGGAGAATGGAGAACTATGAGTAAATGATACATGTTAAGTAATGTATAAATTAAATTTAAAATTTGGTGTTACATATTTTGACAGGATGAGATCAAGCTCATGAAAAAAAACTTCTGGTGTTTCAGAGGTAAGTCTGCATGATTTGTACATAAGAAATTTACATGATAATCGTATTTCGTAAGAGAGCATCCGATCTATTTATTTTATTAGGGAATGATTTTATTCATTTCTTATAAAACTATAATTACTTGACAAACACTAAGCTGATGCCTTATTTATACATTTCTCATTTCTTCAACAATTTATAGTCCAGCTTGCCACTTCCAAAAAAGTTAAAAAACAATGTACTTAACAGATATTGATCAAAAAATATAATGAAAGTTGGAACATTTTTTACAATAAATATCACTTTAGGGTAAACTCTATAAATATACATTATTAAGCGTCTTCACTTATTTGTAAAGTAAAAAATGTTCAATTTCAACCAATATAACCAAACAACAAACTAATGTTTAGAGGAAGTACAAAAAACAGTAATTCACTGAAATGTTTAAGACTTACCCAAGGCCACTGGTTTGCGTTCTCCAGAAAGTTCTCCATAAAGTCTCTATCATCGAGAATTGAAGTGTAATAACAGCATCCAGGAAAGCCTGAAACACACAAGTATACAAATTTTGGCTATGAAACAAAAGTTTTTTATACACAAATATAAAGTTCTCTATTACAGAAAGTACAGTTAATAAATAAAAAATAACTTACATTTATTTTAAAATAATTCCTTACATAGAGAAAAACTATGATACCATGATTTACAAATACAGAATATTTTACACATAACTACCATTGCATATCAAAATAACACATACCTCACAGTGTTCTTTGTAAAGAACCTTAAAGGCATGTACGTCTTCAATTTCAACATCATCTGGAAGACTGAGACTGCTGGAATCCAGTACCAGATTTGGAATAGCAGCAGAAGCATCACCAAGATATTGTTGGTGTTGGTAAGGGGCAGGCTGCTGTTGCTGTGTTGAGTTGCCATCACTTGACTGAGATGAAACATTTAATCCACATGATCCTCTACCCCCATCAAAGTTTTCTGATTTTGGTGTGTTAGGTTTAAATCTAAGAATAAAACACATACATAAATATCATATATTAAAACTTGTCACAGATAAATTTCTACTAATATGGATTTTCTAAATTCTCCTATATAATTTAAGAATTTTTCAGATGATTCAAATTTACATTAACAACATTAAACACTCTTAAGATTACAATTCATGCTTTATTAACTTCAACTGGAATGCAGTTAACCTCATACTACTTGGTTTAATTATTTAACTAACATATTTTTATTGATAAATGATTGGAGAACTTATAATTCTCTTTCAATTAAATTGAACTACTAATACACTTTCTTTTACATTTCACAAAATGAATCTAGCTTATCATGGTTTATAGCTCAGTAATGAAGAATGTTATTGAGAAATGTATTTAATATGTATCAGACCTTCATGTTTGAAAAATGCTAAATGGTTGTTAACAGCCCCTTTCAAACAGTCCATGGGGGCTATTATTGGTTAATGCCATATCTTGATTCTCTGTTTATAAAATTGGACAATAAAAGTTAATTTCTACTGACAAAACTGAAATGCAGTCACACAACGCCATTAATGTCTGATGACCTCCAACCAATGTGGTGGCCACTGTTTCATGCAGAAAGCAACTCACCAAACACAGTTCAGGCCACAATCAAATTTGCAAAACCTCTTTTCCCTGGTCTTTAGTTGCTGATAATTAATCCCAAATTTTGTCATTTAAACTTTAAAACATTGACTTAAGTTTTTCATTTAAAAAAATATAATGTCTATACACAACAATACAGTTCAAAAAATGCTGTATTATGGAAGCATAATTGCTAGTCTACACCAAAAAGAATTAAAGTATTGGAATTGAAGCAGACAACAGGATCACCAAATATGTGAGCTTGTCCTGTGCATACAAACAAAAACTGACTGCATGACCAATTTTATGACAATTAACAGTACCTGAATTCAAAAGCATTTCTTTCTTGATAAGTGACCATCACAACAAGACTTAACAGAGGTTCTAAGATGTCCTTGAAAAATTTTATGTGCATGTTCCATCAACAATGTATGGGCACACAATAAATGTGAAGAACTAGCGTGTGTTAACATGCACACTAAAAATAATCAAATTTATTTACTCATCATTGATATTAGTTTTTAATATCAAGTCTTTTATGGATTTTCAAAAATTAGAAAAGTGTATAAGGATAGTAGTATTCTAACCACACCATATACCTAAACAAACATAAAAATGAGCAAAAAATACCTTTTGCATGGATTCACAGACTGCTGCCTTAATGCAGATGCATTAGTAGCATCTTCTGAAATCTGATTCAAAGGAGAATTTGGCTTCACACGGATACCATAGTAATGGTACTTTGAGTTGCCTCTGTAATCCAAGATAGAGCTTAAGCTGAGTGAAGAAATTCATACAGAAAATAAAAATGTCAACATTTTTGTGTGTCTCAGGGTATAGCTCCAGCAGTCTTATGACGCAATTCAAAATAGGAACATCAGTTATAAACAACACTAAAATTAATTTAATACATGACATAAACAATATTCTAGTTGTATACATATATTGCACTCTTGTGATGTAAATATTTAACACAACTTACTTTACTATATAGCATTATGATTTCACTTTAAAAGAACATCACTTGAATTTAAAAAAATAGGTATCATATTGTAAAATATTACAACTGGCCAAAATACACATAAACAAGTAATTAACAACTAAAATAAGGATTTTCTACAACAAATAGAATTCACTTACTTCTTTAATGATATGTTCTAACTTCTAAATTCCTTTTTGGTGTACACAGTAAATCCTACTCTAAGATGCAGAACCATTATGTGGTTCGAAAACAAACAGTTTGTTTCTTTTTTAATTTTGTGCAAAGCTACAAGAGAGCTATCTGCATTAGCCATCCCAAATTTAGCAATGTAAGGCAAGAGGGAAGGCAAGTAGTTATCACCACCCACTGTCAACTCTTGGGCTACTCTTTTGCCAACGAAGAGTGAGAATCAGTGTCACATTATAATGCCTCCATGGCTGAAAGGTCAAGCATATTTGGTGTGATGTTGATTTAATCCCACAACCCACAAATTGTAAGTTGAGTGTCCTGACCACTATAAGAAATGTTTTCATACATAATCATATACTTTTTATTTCTCTTTCTTTTATTTCCTACCTTGTGCCTAAACGCCTTGTTTTTAGTCCTAGGAACACAGATCTTATTAACTTTCCAAAGGATGCTGCATTAACTGGTTCTAACTTGTGTTCGGTACAATGACGTAGGTAGTGATTATAAAGAGTACTTCTAGGTAGGCTTACACCTTCTGCTGTCTCATAGTTATCTATTAGCCACTGAACCTGTTGAAGAGAGAACAGTTTAACATTTCCATTACCTAACTGTTTTGTGCTCTCAATTCAGCATTGAACTTTTCTCTTCCACTTTAAACAGTTTGAAAATTTCTATTTTCAGATACTTGATATCAAAAAGCAATAAAACACTAAATCTTCACAGTTGTCTAGTAATATTACAAAAATGAAGAGTTGAATAACCAAAAAAATACATTTCATATTGCAGATGTATTTAAGACTATTTCATTCAAGAATCAACACAATTATCTTATAACTAAAATTTTCTGGTACTACTACTACAACAGTTTTAACCAGAAATCTAATGCATTTGTACAAGATTTAATAATTCACACATACAAAATACTGCATTTTAAGATGAAAAATATAACACTTCAACTGTTTATTGAAAAAAAGCTTTCACTGAGGCTACAATTAAATGATTATAAGTATGAGACTGCTCCATAAAGTCAGTGATTAAAGTGGGTATCTAAGAATGGAATTACCCAGTACTTAACCCATAATAAGTTTGTCTTTTTAATTTTGTACCAAACTACAAGAGAGTTATGTGCTCTAGTCATAACCATCTATCACAGACTCTTGGGCTACTATTTTACCAAAAAAAAGAGGGATTGGTTGTCACATTATAATGCCATCACAGCTGAAAAAGTGAACATGTTTGATGTGAAGGTAATTCGAACAGATGACCCTCAGATTATGAGTCAAGTGCCCTAACCACCTGGCCATGCTGGGGCCCCACTGGAAGAAAAGTTTTTGTACATAATCATATGTTATTCAAAGTAGTTCTTACACAGTTCTTTTACTATCCCATAATAATGTTTCAGCTTCCCTTGTTACATATAGCTAGGGGTCTCTTTTATTAATTTTCTCCTTCATTGGAGGGGAGCACTCTCACTTTAACCACTGTATCAGGCTATGGTTTAACTACACAAGA
This sequence comes from Carcinoscorpius rotundicauda, assembly GCA_011833715.1. Lineage (NCBI taxonomy): Eukaryota > Metazoa > Arthropoda > Merostomata > Xiphosura > Limulidae > Carcinoscorpius > Carcinoscorpius rotundicauda. The sequence goes on along the minus strand of CM022391.1, from coordinate 145,979,767 downwards.
ATATGAAGCTTGGAGCACAAATTGGTATATAACACTTTGAATATAAGTAGCAAAAACAAAAGAATTTTTCAGTTTAAGAGTAATTTGATGTTAATTAGAAATTGGTGGATATTACAGCATTAGAATCTAAACAAAACATCTGATAATAAAACATACTGTACAACATAGCCAACCAAAACACTTTCCTAGTTTAATCTTCTGGAAACTGATAATGACATTATTTTTTTCCCATGTAAGAGTAGAAAGTTTTACAAACATGACTTAGCTACTCAGAAATAAATGAAAAGTGAGGACCAAAAACTTCCTTGGAATAAACACAAGAGAATAAAATCCATGCAAAGGAATTTAATATGTGGACTACTTATATAAATAATTTATTGCAGTATGAGATACAGAAAAAAAATGGTGCAAGATATATATATATATAAAACTTGTAGATTACTGATAACAAAAGCCACAACATTTCAGACACTGAGGCAAGATGATACTATAAAGATAATAAGAGTCATCCTAAAAACTGAGATAAAATATTGATTGATGAACACCAATTACAGTAAGTCTGTACATAATAGGTGCATGCTATATACTGGTATAACACCATGCATTGAGAAAGATCATGCATATTTGTAAATGATCAGTATCTGATCCAGATTACTTGAAAACAAGTGAAATAATCAACTCAGTCATCAAGCAAAATGTAAGATCCTCAAATTAAACATGGTACTGGCAGAACTACGATTTTTTGTTTTCTCTCTGGTAGACTCATCATTTTTGTATCTGTTCCTATTTAACCCTGCTCTGCAGACACAAGGCTAGGAACTCTGGAAGAAAAACCTACATGAATTATATCCATGTCGCGCACATTTTGTGGTTGAGAATGGTGGGTTGACAAGGGTTGAGGCTGTTGGGGTTGAAGCTGCAGCTGATTATTTTCAGGGGAACTGTGGAGAGTCTGGATCACACACTGATCATTAGGAAAGGAGGGCATGACCTCCGTGATCTTTCGAGAGTCCTCCTGAAAAAAGTCAGTATATAAACCAATGCAAGAACTAAATTTTTACTTTAGTTGTTATTTTTAAATTCTTAAAGATTCAAAACTTACAGTTTTTGAACATATCAAGTTTCAACTATTAATTGAGTATCATAAAATCCATTTCATTTTACTACTATGCTTTGCAAACATAAACAAAACCACCTCCTTCCAATAAAGGAAGTGTTTTATGCAGATTTGGGTGAAACTTCATTATTTCTAATATACTGACCTAAAATAATGTAACCCAAATATATATTCTTTATAAATTCACAGTTTCTGCTGAAGAATTATTATTTTCTACTTCACAAACATGGCAGTCTGTTATGTATAGTGAGCTTAAAAATGCTATCATGCTCATATCCTTTTATGATTTTCATATTTCTCAAATTTTCTATTCTGTTCTTACCACACTGAACTGTATGATCTAGAGAACCTATAAAAAAAAGTTAATTTTCATTGAACAGACCCAATAATGAATGAACCACACGATATTTAAATTAATTACCATGATACAATATGCAACAATATCAAATGAAACTTTCCAGGTCAATAAATATATGCAAAAATTAAAATATCTATAATTTATTAAAACCAGATACACTTATAAGAAACTAGGTTTACAAGGTGCAATGAACTTTAGTGAATAAATTGACTGATACTGCAAACAGTGGAGTAACAGTTTTGTTTGATGATAAAATAACAAATCTCGTACTCACTATTGTTACTTGTATCAAGTGGATGAGACACTAGTGAACAAAGTAGAGCAGTTCTGATTATATTAGTAAGAAACTGGATATCAGAATAAGAGTTTGGTCTACATGACTCTAAGCTAGTACACTGATTTACATACAGCTTTAGCAAAAAAACTACAGTTAACTTTCTAGAAGAAAAAAAATCAAAATAATACTCTTTCCAAATTTAAACTCCCTATAGGTTTTCTAACCCTAAATGTAATTCTTATCTTCAAAAACTATAAATACAAAATTATAAAACTTACATTTTACTGACATTACCTTACAGTTATGTATTAGTATCATGTACAGCTTTATAAACACTTCCCACTATATTTTAATAACTTAAAATACTTGTAATTTATAGTGCAATGATCAGTTCAAGGTTTTTAAGCCATATACTTGAACAACAAATCAAAACACATGAAATGAAAACAATTTCTCAAAAGAAACTAAACCATTTTCTAAATTACAGACTACTTATAAATGCTCACCCTCCATGAAGATGTTTGATAAAAACACTTGTTTTATGATACCCTTCAACTTTAAATTAACTGTTTTCCTACAAGCTAATGTTTAGTCAATAGATTTGTGAATTTACTGAAATAATTCTGATATCAAGCTTAAGAATGAAACCCTAAATTTTTTTATGGTTAAGACACAATAAATCTCTTATATCTTAATAAGACATACATTAGTCTGATTCTGTTTATTTTAGTTGCTTCTATCAAACTGTAGAGCTTAGCATGTCCCTGCACTTTTCACTCTAAAATAATTTTTCCACAATAAAGTTTCTTTTCCACCTACAATAAACAACTTTAGCAAAAACACAAGTTATTTTGGTGTTGTTTTAACTTACAATTCTTTCTACACTTAATAATTTACTGTATCCTTGATATATCTCACCATTTTCCCAATTATAATTACATAATTGACTTTTTAAAACTAGAAATAATTACTCCTGAATAAAAAAAGGCTGACTCTTCTATCATTCCAAGAAAAGTGTAAGGTTGATAAGTAGGAAAGAACAGAAAAAGCAATTGAAAGTAGACCACAATATTAATATAAATGTTAAGTCACATGAGAAGGGGAGAGCAATTATATTAATTTACATATTATTAATTGTCAGCATTTCTTCTCAAAGATGAAAAACAAAACAGAAACATAAATAGATTAGCACAAAGGATGACAGTCACCACAAAAAAAGTACTTACAGTTACTGGGGAAATGCGAGTGGTTGTGGAAGAGGCAGTGTTAAGGTTCTGATGAGATTCTCCCTCTAGGAGTGCCTCCTGCACCTTATAGCCCCCGCTGTCCTCCAGAATGTGGACCATTAGTAAGAACAAACACGAAAAAAATACATGGCACACCAAGACACACAAGCCCATACAAAGCATATTAAGTTTATCTTCTCTTTTTATTTTTCACACTCATATCACAGAAATCAGTCAGCCTTTAACAACCTGAAACAGGAAATCTACACTGATAGGAAAAAAAAGAATTGTACTACTAAAAACTAACAAACCAGAAAATCAAATTATTATTTTGTTTTTCATTCTGATTCTATGAAGTTCTAACTAACAAGATTATTAGTTAATAAAATCCCAAGAACAACATATTTAAACTCAGTATTTAGTTTGAAAAATGGAGGATGGTCTTTTATTTGACAGTGTTTCAAAGTATACAATTAAATATTTCATATCAAAGAAATCCTTAGTTTCTTTTAACACATATTTTTATAGGTAAGACCAAAATTCAATAAATTTAGTTGTCTTTATTATCAAGCATACTGTGTTTCAACCACTAAGGACTTGTATTTTCAACAGCAGTGTATTAACTAATTCTATAAATGGCTGAAAACTAAATTAATAGACATGTATAAGATTATTAAACATTTTCAAACTCTTAATAACAACATTTAGTGATGTAAAAACTAACCAGACTCAATTCCAATACTAATTAATGAAAGATGCTTTCTTTTTGGAAATCATCAATCAGATACTTTTATGTTTTACATAACATAGGAAAGTTGTTGCAAAGCGAATATATTCAGAATATGACCTAACATATAAATTCAGGAGAGACTTTTATGTCTTTTTAAAACATGTTTAATATGCTTTATGTCATCCAAATATGAATACAAATACCCTAAAATAAAATGGTTTTATTTGCACAGATCATTTAAGTTTACAAATACAGAAAGTTCTTATTTCTGCTTAAACCTAGTCCAGTCATATAATTAATGTGCAGACAGTAAACATATAGTTGGCATAGAGTGTGCTAGTTAATATAAGTCAGTAATGCAGTTAATAAGCTAATTAACAATATCTTTCATGTACTATTCAATGTAATCAGTTCTTCCAACAAATACAATTGCTTCACAATGAAGCACTAAAACAAAAAATACAAAAAAATTAAACATAAAATTCCAACACTGAATTCTATCAGCAACTGTTGCAAATTTGAAAACTCAAATACATTGAAACAAGGATATTTCAACCTATAACACCTTTAACTTTAGTGCGTCTCTAATAATCATTAAATGTTAAGTTAAGTTATGTTAAGTGGTAGTTGTTATTTACTAATATACATGCATTTTAAAAAAAATTTGCTAATTGTACAATGTTCAAAGTAAGTGGTTTTCAAATGTCAGAGACAACCAAAATTATCACTTCATAAATAAAATGCACCACTGTGTTGTCTGTAGGAAAATTACAACATGGCCAAATCCCAAGACAGTTAAGGTGTCTAGCCATATCAGCATACTCAGTGTACCTATATAATACAAACAGTATGTTTGTGGTCACTACGTTCTGATTTCCATAGACACGTGAACATCAAGACTGCATATACTGTCAACCAACAAGAAGGTTTGTTATAACTTCTTGCTAACCTGTCACAATGTATGACTTATAATATTTCACCACTCAAAATATTTTGATAATACCATATTCAGTTCTGCCAGTTATGTTTTGCACGTTTTTGTCCATTAGACTTTAATAATATTTTTAAGGTAAGTTTGGGTCTGAAATGGTTAAGTAAGCTTTACTTTAAGTGTTAAACTCATAACTCTTTGTATGTCTGCTAGAATGATTTTGGTGATGTCCTGATAATCATCACCATACCTTACAAAATTTCATTTTTTAAAATTCTGTTTTTCCTTTCAGTATTAGGGGTACCTACATAAATCACTACTAAGTAAATAACCTCCAACTTCTCACTGTTGTAGAAGGCCCTGTAGACAGACTGGTGGATGATGAAGTAGTCTTGTCTTACAGATTATTTTTCAATGCCCATTGATGATGTCATCTCCATGAACTACTAAAGTGTATTGGGATGACATCATATTTAAACTGGATTTCCTTTACCTCTGTTATCTTTTAGCTGGCATTTTTTTTGCAATATGTGGGTTTTGACATATTTTTTGACAGCAGTGAAACAGTCAATGTGTGTTATCACTGATGTCAGTGTTCAAACCAGGATCATGCCTGTTCTTCAGCAAAAACTGAAAGTCATTACTTATAGTTCATCCATCTTGCAGATCTACCTCAACCCTATAATTATCTCTGGTTATGGTAATGGATGTAGAACCAGAAGGTGGATAAAGTCTAGTTGGGGCTCCCTTTGGTGGCTTCTTTCTACTTGTACGTCCTGGTTGGAATGACGCCTCCCTCTGATCTTCTGATTGAGAAGCATGGAGACTGGGTCTCAATGACTGTTCTGAGTCACTTTCATCACTAGTCCATTATGAAGTCAAATTTAAGATCTGAAACATTATCATCGTCACTCCCTCCTTCATCTAATTGATTGAAGACACTTGTTGTTTGTGCAAGAGTAAAATGTCTCAGTAACCTCTTTCCACTCTCCATATTTGTTTTACTATTGATGTAAATAAATTATAAGATTCACAATATAACACTCAAACAATTAAATCCAAACACAACTTGTTGATCTGAAAACTGTTTCAAAACCAGAGATGCCAACTATTTCAAATGACTGAGCGTAATGATTGGAGACAGAGCCCTTTATCATTTGTGGCTACTAGACCTGACCAATGTCTCTAAGCTGTTTATTATAACTATTATTATTTATTACTGCTATAGACTGCTCATTTATGACTGTGTTTTGTATATTTAATAAATAAATTTAAAAAATTATTTTGAAATTATGTCTTTTATTTAGACCAGAGTAACAAATATACTGGTAAAACAACATTGAACATGCACAAACAGTAAGCAGAAAAAGCACTAGCTTATATCATGTTTATGACACTTATTGTAATAGTTTGGCACCTTTGCTTTCATGAGAATGTCTCTGGACGGTTGGGAGTTATAACAACATTGTCCATTTGACTGCATACACATCTGTGTGTTATAATACTGCTCAAAACTGAGGTGCTCAAGTTTGGTCTGAACTTGCTTTTGTTTTTAGTCACTAAACTGAATATCCTTTCACTATCAGCATTACAATGGAAGATTGTAAGAATCCCAAGCATAACCCTACACAGAATGTCATACTTCTGGTTGCCATTTCCATCCTTAATTATAGATAGCTGAACTCAAAACTTGTCAATATTCAACTGAAGGACAGTTTCTGAGAAAGTATCAATTTGATAGTTCAAATATTGCCATTCCAGCTTGTCAACAGTGTCGTGCTCATGTGTATTGACAAGGACAGGATACCTGTCTGTGAAGAAGCAAAGTGAAGAGAAATCTTTGCTGACTTTCAGTTTTAGATCAGCAACCTCTGCAAGCAAATTCTGGCTTGATGTATCTGACAAGTATATTTTTAACTTGTGTAATCAGAGTTTTATGCATAATGTGTATGCAAGGTTCTTCTTTTTGCAATATCAAATTGGCTTGCTCAAATAGAGGAAATGCAGACTGAAGAAAAAGAGAAAATAATAAGTTTATTTTGTTGTCCATGAAAACTGTGAACTTATCTAACTTGCTCTGCGCATAACATTTCTTGGTTACTTCCTTGCTAGCTTTCGTTTTCTTCTTTTTTGCATTGATTGTTTCTTCTTTAGTTCAAAGTCAGACTGACTAAACATATATTGAGTTATATCAAATGTTTCTTTATCTTCTTTTGAAGACTGTTGTCTAGTGTCTCTGTGTGACTGACAGAATATCTTAAGTGTGTCTCTATGTGGCTGGGAGAGTATCTTGACTATGTCCCTGTGTGGCTGAGAGGGTTTCTTGACTGTGTCCCTATGTGGCTGAGAGGGTGTCTTAACTGTGTACCTATGTGGGTGAGAGGGTGTCTTGACTGTGTCCCTGTGTGGCTGAGAGGATATCCTAACTGTTAAAGTCTTGCTGCCTGACTGAGCTACACATTTAGATCCTTCTGATTCTAGTTTTTCTTTTTCACAGTAAAAATACTTCTTCAATGGCTTCCACATGTCCAATATTCTGTTGAGGCACACCCCAAGTGATAGCCATCTTGTGTTAAGAAGTTTTAGAATTTTTCTTGTTTCTTTGTCATACAATCCTTGAAACTCTTTGAAATGTTGTTTTCTGCTAGCACTTTCATCCAGAAAACAGTAGATATCTATCAATTTATCAGAAACTGGACAGGACAGTTCTTTAGAAGCTTTCGAGGCAGGAATATTCATGAGGTGACAAGCACAGCCCATGAAGTAAATGCTAGGCTGTCGCCTTGTGATGTGTCCCATCACACCTTTACCTATACCAGACATAATTGAGGCATTGTCTGAAGAAAAACAAAGACAGTTTTCCCATGGAATAATCCTCTTTGTCAGTTTGTGGTCCAAAAGCTTGAAAATATTCTCTCCTGTTGAAGCCTCTTTCCATTCCACGATTGTCAAAAGAGAACAAACAATTTTTTCAAGTAAAGGGTCAAGATATTGTACAACCACTGAATACAGTTTTAAGTCATCCATGTCTGTGGATCCATCTATGGCTAAACTGTAAACACTGTTAGTAAGTATGCTTGAAATCATTTTGTCATTTTCACAACCCAACATTTGTACAATTACTGTAGTTTTGGTTCTAGCACAGCCATATTTTTTCGTTATATCAGAATCTGGGAACATTTTTCTAAATGGATGTCCTGCATGATTGGCTACAGCTAGGGGTAAATTATAAGCAATAACAAACTGCGTGAACATCACTTCTGCATTTATGGTTTCATATTCTGAATTCTTACTCATAAATGTCGTTATCTGCATCGTTTTTGTCTTCACCTCAGCCTTTTGTTGATGAGATGCCGATTTTGTATGTTTGAAACACTCGTTTATCCTGCCATGCGCCACAGAAAAATCAATGTGACAAACTGTACAAAACGCATGACTGTCACTGACCTTTGATGCAATGAACAGATATTTTGCACTTTTTCCTAAATTTTTAATTCACAGTTTTAATCCTTTTAGATTTGCCAGAAAACAAGACAATCTAGTGAACGAGGCCTCTTTTTTTCCATCCTGTAAATGATCTAATTGGTGTTTCTATGCTGCTTAGAAAACGAGAAATACCCATCTACACAAGCGCTGATTGACTGACAACTACTGATGATGTTAACTATGGATTACCCCACATACCCAGTATGGAGAAGCACAGCACTCAAACTATTGGTAGACGTCGAAGATACAAATATTTTTTACTATTTCAAGCACAAACATGATTATTGCAAGTACCTATTTGGACTACGCCTTTTATTTATTATAAAAAATTATTTGTATCTCACTAGAAATTTTCTTTTCACCCTTTTCAAGCCCTGGGGGAACAATTTATCACTTTATTGTATAGGCCTATATAATATATAATAATTTGGGAGTTGCAACAAGTTATAACATTTGTCTGTATGAGTGTATAGTTGTAATGTATACACCAAAATCATAATGATTACACTCAAATCGTAATGGTTGGCATCTCTGCAAAACAAATGAAAACACTTCGTAAAACTCCTGGTCCATTAAAAAAAAGAAAAAGAGAGATAATAACATGGTTTTGATTAGTTTCCAGCCAAACAGACATAAATGTTATAAGATAATGTCACTGTCTGGTGGATAAATCATGATTTTCAGCATCTGCTCAGATTTAAGGAATCAATTTTGAGTCAAAGGTAAAATATCAATTCAAAGTAGTCATGATGTCTTGGAAAGGAGAGGCCAATCATGAATAAGATAAAAAAAATATAAAAGAACATTCCAATTTTCCTGGCAAAGTGGCTGTTCACAGATCAAGCCTGACAAACAGAAACAGCAAGCATTCTTGCTCATGAAATTCCTTGATAAAGTCATGATTTTTTTCAACTAATGAAACTACCTTGTGTGATATTTGATTTAGAACAACATAATATCACTATTTGTAATTTTTATTATTCAACTACTGTGTTTATTAAAGTGTGGACAGCTATAATTTATTGCAGACAACAATAACTGGTTCAAAGTGTGTCCCCAGGATAACCCAATATGTAAGTCTTATTTCAAACACTACTGTACATAGTACAAATAGGTTCAAATTTGTAATAAAATTAATCAGTCTTCATTTCACAGATTCACATATAGTTTTAGGCATACAAAAGATTATTCCTCATTTCTTTAACATGAAAGCTTACAAGCCATTGCAGTTCCAGTATTTTATTTGTCTAGCTTATTTGATTATTCCAATTTAATTTCAGTTGTTTCTATATTAATACATACTCTACATATGTAGACAATTACACCAGCACATTAAAATGTAATGCTGTTGAACTTAATCACATTCTGTTTTCAAATTTCTCACCTTACAATACAATGTCTAAATCAAGCTTTGGAAACATCAGAGTTCCAGAGCCACAGTGGAATAATCCTTCTAATTTAGAATAAAACAGAGACTGAAAAAGGGTATTTTATAATATATGTTAACTTACTGTGGTTGGAGAGGCACGTGTGGTATGAGCTAGAGGATTTCCGTCACTGTCGATAGTAGCATGTTGCACTAGGTAGGTGCCACCTGTTTGATGTGCTAAAAGTTGCCCCTGGATGCCAACAGTGTTGGCACTGACTGTGCTTCCAACCTGCATAATCAAATAGTGTCATATCATTTCAAAAAAACAAAACTTTAAAACACATGTTCTCTCTCTTTCAGTTATGCATTCCTAAAACATCTCAATGTGTATTAATAATCTACCCAAGCAAATATATTCTTATATGTGCAAAGTTTCTTTTAAGACATATGTAATACTGAGCTGATTCGTGCTGTTCTTAAAGCTTTTGTTTAGCCATACTAACATATTATATATTTAAGACTGATGAATGAAAGTACTTTACTATAAATGAATATTTGTTTTTAATTTAATGTGATATTCCATAAACAAGTGTTAAATGATGGTTTTACTTCCTATATCAATTTGAACTTCAGTAGTAATGGATCTGTGAATCAAAGGCAAATATAACAATATATTTGTCCATACTTTATGTAGCTATAATGAAACAACTAAAGTTTGTTGGTTCAGATTTTTAAGTGAGCTATTAGTAGATTATTTTGTTACCCTCAGTTTTCTATTTAACAAAAGACAACATTTTACTGTATTTAAAGACAACTAACTGAAAGTTAAGCATTTGTTGATTGTTTATAAAGCTGAATGTTGATATCATGACATGGAACACAGAAGTTGAACACATTATATTAAAATTAATTTGCAACCTCACTACATCTCATTTACAGTCTATATTGTATGTTTGGCCATGATCTAACTGAAGGGATTGCATCTTGACAATAGGCCAGCTGCACAATTTCCATTATGAAAGGATCTATCATAACTAGATTTATAAGATTATCATGTTCAAAGAACGTCACTCCTCCTTGACTATTTTCTAAGATATATCTTGTGCACACTGATAATGGTTTTCAAACATTTGTTTTAATAGTATGATCAGAGAAATATGTAGGTCACTTGACTGGTAAACCTTCACATGGAATGCCATTAATACCTGTTTCATTCTCTAGCTACTTGAAACCTCATCTTTGTGATCCATACACTACTGGCCTTATTTCTATACAAAGGGACTAAAACATTGATCTTACAATAACTAAAGTTCATCTTGTCTTTGTATCTACTCTTCTGATTCCTAACTTACCCATGGCACAGAATTCAGTAATGATTGTGAAGCCCTTGAAAAAAGATTCAGGGTATGATCTGTACCACTTATGAAAACATTTTACATATACTGAGTGGTATAAAATTGCATGAGATTTGTCAAAGATATCAAGGAGCACCAACATTTCAGATATCACCACATTTCCATTTCCATTTCACTGGCTACTACTCATACAGTTCTATATATATATATATGGTCTTCCTTTTCTGGATGTCACTGAAGCAGTTTGTATACCTATGATTTGTGTCACTCTTCCAGATCAAGATTCTCACTGCTTGTATCTCATATTACTGCCTACAAAGTCTGAATGATTTTGCCACAGACCTTCTTCATGTGAGAGGTCACATCATATTCAAACATGATACAATAGGCATCCCACTCCACCACAGCAGCCTCAGATTGCTTAAACTCCTCTGGGTGAAGTACTAGGGGGAGAACTGTTACCTTCAACATTATCCCCCTTGTTTTGTGTGAACATGAAACATATTAAGAACTTATGTTGATTGGTCTAGATATGGGATCCCAACTAAAAAGGTAAACTGAAGCAAGACAGAAAATTCCAGAGAAACATCATCTCCTTGGACAGAAACATGTTGCATTGAATTGGAAAACAAACTTCCAAATGCCACCACACAGAAGAGGATTGTCCTTATAAGTTATATGCAACTTCACTTTCTGGACAATCACAGAAGCTGGGCACAACATCAACCCTTGAAGCCCACCACACAGAGATGAAATGCATTCAGTATTGTGCATGTGCAACCTTATCCACAGAATAATATTGTATTGGATCACATACTAACCTTTGGGTGCTACCAAAAGGAAGTGGTTCATCTCTACAAATGATATGCAACAGCACCCTTGGGATAATAAGGGAAAATGAGTACAGTATAAATCCTCAGAGCCCACTGTACAGAGACGGAGCACAAAAAATAGAAGAGCAGCATCATTACATCAGCAAAACACTGCCATCGTACTCTCAGCTGAATGGACACTGTGTATTTATTTACTGCTGTTTGATCTCATTCAGGAAGAAATCCCATGGTTCACCACCCCAGTGGCTCAGAACTGGAAAGTGGTAAGGACTTCCATACTTCACGAGAAGAACAAAGACAAAGAGGAATAAGACATGGCAAACAGCCTGAAGAAGTGTCAACACCAAAGACAGTGTAAGAGGTAACTGGGAAAGTTCAAAACTGACATATTAATGATGCAAATACATCAAAAAGGAAAACTTACTAGTGATGATCTTGTAGAACACCTCATCTCAACAGTGCGCTTTACTGGCCACAGAAATATTATCTTTTATGATAGCTTCATGGCTGTACAGAGTGAATTTGTGACAGATTAGGTATATATGGATAGGCGACATTCACCACAGAGTGGGATTCCGAGGATAAAAAAAGTAGCATGCCACTAAAAAGAAATTAAAAAGTATATAAAAAAGGACAACTAGTCACAGTCTCACTAAAGTTTAAAGGATGGCACCAAGTGGAAGATGGTACCCCAACAAAAAAAGAAGCAGCTACCTGATGCAGATAATAGGAGATGATTATATAAGTAGTAGTCTAATGGAAAATGGAGATAAGACACCAAGGAAAAGGTAAGGTTTCTGATCTGATGTGACAACACCTAGAATAGATTTGGAGAAAAAAAATAATCCAAACAAATCATAATGCTTAACCAATTGGTAAATGTTGATGGAGAAATGTCATGAACAGAGAAACATTGTTAGGGGATGAAAAGGTAAGAATGAGCACCCCAAAAGGAAGTTGTGCAAGCAATGTAACAAAGAAAAGCACATATGCACATATGAGACACAGAGGCCTATCCAGATCATAATCAAAAACAAAAGTGGGAAATGGAAAGAAGGGAAATCAGTGAGAAAGAAGAACTACTTTTATGAGCTGCCAAACTCTACAGAAGGAAGAACTGATCTGGATAAAGGAGAACATATATGAAATAGTACAGAGTGTGTAAAATTGATACCAAATATTTGACCAGCATTACTCACAGGCTAACAGGAGTAGAAAGTAGGTAAAGAAAAAAGAGACACAAAGAATAGGAGGGTAAAAGTTCAAGCAAAGGTTGAGTAAGACACACACTAGCATCTCAGTTCATAAGGACTGCTCAACAAGGTCTACAAATCAGGAAGAAATGCAACAAAAAAGAGAGAGTAGTGGAAGAAAACATAAACTGTACTGGGAAAAACAGGTGTGGGATAAGATTGCTTGATATCCAACAGTGGATGAGCCCAAAGTTTCATGATTAAACAGTCAAATGAGAAAACCTGTAACAACAGGAATGGTTGGTGAAGAATAAAAAAACTCTGACTCACAGACAAGTGGTGGAAGATATGCCATTTACACTGACAAACTGGCAATGAGGAAGGGCAAATAGAACAAGTTAAAAAGTAAGAAACTTGCCATGATAATCTGGATATCCTTGACAAAGTCTTGATAAATGCCAGGTATGAAAACAAAAGTAGGAAAAGTGGGATGAAATGCCAATGACTGAAGTTGACATAAAAGGGATGGGATGGGAAGAAGATGCAAAGGGAGGGTCAGTATGGAATTGAATTAGTTTATGATACTATGGTTGTGCGAGCCAATATCCAGACTGAGCACATGAACAGCTAGAGCTTGTGGATAAAGAACTAAAGACAAAAAGAGAAAGAAAAAAGAGGGAACTTGGAATTGAGGAAAGTGGAAAATGCATTCAGCTGAGAAGCAGCCCACTATGAACATAACCACCAGAAAACCTTAGGAATAAAAACACCTGGAATATGAAAGGCCAGGAGACTTATCCCAAGTATGTGGGCCCAAAAAGACAAATCCAAAGTTTTACCACTGAGGGAACAAGAACAAGTACCAATCTAAGGCTGATATAAACTACACTGTAGAATTATTGGAATGGATCATGACAACTCAATTCCTGATTATATGAAGAAAGTGATCAGAGCTCATCACAATCCTACAGTCTCCAAGATGTGGATATGGTAAGACCATTCAGTCATGGACTATTGACTAGAAGCTTCCTGCTGACTGACCCACACCCCTCAACCAGGTAGGAAAGCATTGGAGAAGAGATGCAAATCTGGGTGAGGTGCAGGAAACAGTAGAACCAGTGATGTGTGGGCCAAGTTAAACTACCAAAGAAATGATTGACAAACCAAGAAGGAAGGGTAATAAAATAATTCAAAGGATCCCAAATAAGATTACATTGATCATGCAAAGTCCACTGAAGAGACTCATATGTGCCCAACCCAAGGTGATAAATGCTTCCATAGAAGTCCACGTCTCCAGTAAGAATAGAACTGCATGAGCAGTAAGAGAGTGAGCAGCAAAATGTGAAAAACTAAAAACTCCATCAAATGAAGGTTGGAGACCTCCATAACCTCCATGCAGACAAGACATGGGTACATAACAGGAAAGACTTTAATGTAATAATCCAACCCACTCCAACAGCTTCGAACAAAAGGAGACAAGTGTAACATTTCTAAATGGGCTAACAAATGCCAGTTATCTACATAATGGCAGTAAGCATAACTCTTGAGCTTAAGTAAATCAAGCAAAAGTTTTAACTTGACTAAAGACACACAGAGTTAAAGCAAGCCCAAAGAAGCAAGTAACAAAACTGGTAAATACCCCCATGATAGACAAATTGATAACAGTATCTACAATGAGAACAAATAGAAAATATGTAGATAGACATTCTAAATATCTACCTTGATCATCCCCAATCTAGAGTGAAAGATCACTGTAGTGCGAGAAAGGATTCCATTTTAACTGAAAAATCTGGAAATTTATTGAGGCAGAACAGACTGATTAAAGGATTCCAATCCCCCAAATTTCTTGTATATCACAAACAGCCTGGAATGAAAACCTGGAGAAGGGTGGCTGAGAAGCTCAAAACCTTTATGTGATAAAATAGTCTGAACCACCTTTTACAGATTTAGGTCAATTGAAGAATCTCAAGAAAATGCAAAGGATATGAGAATGGAAGACAATGGGAAAGGGAAAGGAGCTGGATGACAAATTCCTCTGATAAGACTGGAAGAATCTAATAATCAGTAGTGAATTCCTGCCAGGAGAAAATAAAATCAGTTAAATGAGCTCCCACTTGACCAGAAACTGCAATAAAGCCACTACTACTGCTGGAAACGATGAGAGATGTGATGATAAACATGCCCAATCGTGGAACTCCTAATAGGAGGAACAGGTAAAGGACAGAAGAGTGTCAGACACGAAACATAAACAGTGGACTGCAAGGGCCAAGAGTGTAACAAATGTACAACTAAAGACAAAAGGGTTGAATGCTGCCTCACAAATTATACATGTGATTCCAAAATTTAAGGAATATTCCCCAAAATGGAACCATTGAGAAAAGGAGCAATCTGCAAGTTCTGAAGGTAGTTGGACAGTAAACAAACAGCAAAGAAACTATAAGTGAAGTGACAGAGCTAATGAGGACAATCATACCAACATATAGGTAGAGAAAGATAAGGTAATCCCACAAAATCCCTCAGAAGATTGACTGGGTACTTCAGAAAAAAAAAAAAAATGCATGATGCAAAAGTACTGCGGGAGACTCATAAGGGCAAAATGAAAACTGGACCTAATCATCAGGGTTATCTCCCTGATCATAAGTCAAGGCAAACTGATTTGTGGCCCATAGTGGGTAAGACACTCTAGCACCAGTTTGCAACTAAGAAATAAAATGCTTAGCATGAACCCCAATGTTAAGAGAAGAAGAAAAAACAAATTACTGAGAGGAAGGAGTATCATTTAATGAGGGAGGAATAGAATTACAAGAAATTAGGGAAGTAGATAAAGTGGAGCAAATCTGAGAAATAATGTTTAAAAAGGATTAAATTTGGCCTAAAAGATTCTGCAGGAGAGGAATGGGAAGGCACAACATAACAAAAGGAAGAAAAAATCTGTCATACAGTTTCAGCAGGTTTAGGAGGAAGTCAAGCACTATCAGAAGAGAAGGTTAACTTGGATAATATTTAATCTCCTGATGAATTAATGCTGAAAATGCTTCATTCAAGCTCCCCTGACCTGAAGCCTATGTAACTGTGCTGATAACATATTACAGAATCTCCAAAGTGGTAACTAAATTTGGCATTCATCATAAAACTATGAAAATGAAAATTATTGAAATAATTGTTTCTCATTTCCAACATAGTACATTACCCCTTCTCACATATTTAACTATTCTAAATATAATCAAAATGTCTTAATTTTTCTGTATGTTGCTACTTTACATCTCAAGCCTATGACAGTCTTGTAATGCTTAAAGTTAATAACTGAATACCTTAAGAAACTGTCCATA
Organism: Carcinoscorpius rotundicauda; assembly: GCA_011833715.1. Taxonomy (NCBI): domain Eukaryota; kingdom Metazoa; phylum Arthropoda; class Merostomata; order Xiphosura; family Limulidae; genus Carcinoscorpius; species Carcinoscorpius rotundicauda. The sequence goes on along the minus strand of CM022391.1, from coordinate 145,963,563 downwards.
CAGTTGGCAAATGTTGATTTGTCTCTTATAAATCAGTTTCCTCAGCTTTAAAGGTAAAATTAGACAAAATGAATATAGAGTAACTAATTTAAAACAAGATAAAAAACAATATCTTCCAAGATTCCCACATTTGTAATAACAAGTAGTGAGTTTATTGTTTAAAAACCAAGTATAATAGGATGACTATCGAGCCTCAATAGCATCAAATGGGTAACTATGAGTCAAATCCATACAATGTTTAATTTTTAAGTACCTGAGAATACGTGACAACAGTTCCAGTATTATAGTAAGCTGCCTCTGTAGCAGGGCTGTACATGGTTGATGAATCAGTAACACTGTACACTGGATATCCTGTCCTGTAGCACAGAAATACATTGTCATTACAAACAATACTAATATTCACAGTTGGTTAAATTATAACATGAACTTTTTCATTGAAAACATAATTTACATATTCAAATTATCCTAATTTTAAGAAAAAGACATAATGCCTTCAAATAAACAACTGTATCATAATTTACTTGAAGCTGAGAGATATCACAGGAAATACACTTGAAACTCAATAGTTTATAAAAACAAACCAAACAAACAGGAAAGACAGCTGTGGTTCCAATTATCCAGATTACATTATCCATAATAATGCAGACTCTAAATGCTGTTATAGCTGGTAAAAAAATATTCCAACAATGAGTTGCAGCAATAAATTTCTATTTAGTATGTAAGTAAGTTACCAAACAGAAAGCATGACTATATTTTCACAGTTTTGACTAGTGGTGGCACCCTGAACATTCATTCATAATTAGAACCACTTGAAAAAGCGGCATTTCTTGATGTAGTAGCAGTTGTATAAATGTTAATTTCAGCCAAACACAATGTTTAAATTACTGTTGTCAACAGTCAATAATGCAGAGTGCTATGAACTACGCACCAAAAGTTAATGTGGTTTACATCATAACAGTCATTGTTCATGAAAGTATATATATATATAGAAAGCTCAGACAATTACTACAGCCTTTTAGTAATACTCACCTTATAAAAGAGTAACCAATAAATCAATACTGATAGTTTCTCAAATGATCTAGTAACAAGCATACCCTCCATTGTTTATTCCCTGCAGTACCATACCTTAATTTCATGAGTGGGGTTGAAAAGAAACAGTTGTTTCTGAGTCTCATGTCATTTCTCATGCTCCTTCAGGGCTTGTTAGGTTTAAAACCTAAATTACTGCCAAGCTACTTACTTGACCAATATTACGTCTGTCATCATAAGCCACAATATGAGCTATGGCACTGGATGAAAATCAGCACCTGATATACCACAGTATGGTTTACATATTGTAATATTTTCTTTTTTTCCTTTAATTCACTGTTTCTTAGAATTATAACTTCATTTATAAAGTAGCTGTATATCAAAAACTGTTATGTATGAATTTGCCTTAGATACATGTAAAAATAAAATTTCTGTGATAGAACAAAGAATTAGCTCCATGAATAAAAGATTATTAAAAGTACATACATTGATGTATTTGTTCCTCCAAACATTCCGGGATCACCTCCACCATCTACGTACTGCACAAATGTGGGCTGTGTTGCCTGAAGAGCCACAGTACCTTGTGTTTGTCCATCTGGTTGAGATACTTGAAAAAATTGTAATACAAAACAGAATTGTGAATAAGCTGAATTCACTCAACTATTTACAAAAGAACAAATAAAGTATGCATTACTGAATTAGAAAGACCTAAAATATACAGATAATAAACATACATTCACTCACTTATCTAAACACAAGTTTATTTAAAACATTTCAGTCTCTTTCCTTAAAAACATATCTAATTTTGTTTTTGTTAAAGCTAAAATGTGTGCTTTAGCAATACAATTTTATATACACTTAAACAGATGTTTGACAATATCAAAACTGCAGTAACCCACCTTGTAATAAACCAGTTGAAAGTTTGTCAGAATATTAATTTACTTACAAAATACTCATTTTTATCAGTTTCTATACTGTTAGGCCAAATAATATTCAACTCACCAGCTACAGCTATAAACTGTGGAGTTCCACCAGCAGAACTTGCTTGAACTACAACACTAGATGTCTGCTGTTGTGTAGGAGCTACCACAGAAACAGAGGCAGGAACAGCTACAGTTATGGTGGCTCTAGAGCCTTCTGATGATTGTTGTTGTTGATTTGGGGCCACAGATACTGATGGTTGATTAGATACTTGAGTTCCTGAAACCTGAGAAGAAACTCTGCATTTCCTTAACTGCAAATATTCTGGTTTTACCTCTTACATATTCATAATAGGTGTTCATGGTCGAATAAAACAAGTTAGATTTTCAAGTTATGTTGGGTGTATGAAAGCTTAGCTAAAAATTACTAAAATACATAAATATGGTTAAATAGTAGTAAACATATTTTAAATGATTTTTAACCATTTCTCATAAATTCAAATGAACTCACTATTAAAATAAAATACACTACTAACTATAGAACTGGATAAAATTCACTGTAGAATGTCAAAGTTTACGTGTATGCACCCTAAACTCTAGTGTAATCTAGAAAAAAAATTGAAAGTGAACACACATTCTGTCATTGGCTTCAAATTTTCAAGTGTAACACTTATCTGACTTACTATTAATGTTCATACAAATCAAACTATAATATTAAAGTTTTTCACTGTAATGATCACTTTCTGAAAACTAAATATTTTACTGGATCCATGCCAACGTTTTAATGTTCGAACTACGACTATTCGAAGAACGTTCATTTTATAGCTAAGCCTGAATAGGCCTACAATTTATAAACCAACAGTACTTACTCGCTTGCAATGGTTAGTTGAACAGTACACGATTCTATGAGGTTTTAACATGTTGCCTTATTTTCTCATTTAACAATCCCGCGACTGTAAACATAGTTACCTGCTCTGATGAACGTTTTCCAGTACCACCTCAATAATCCATCCCTTGTTATCACGTATACACCAGAAACAAGCATGCATTCATTCTTTTCACCTAGCAACGCTACGGTAACAATTTTATTGCTGTTGCTATGGGTACAACTGGGATGTTCATTTAACGCTGATTCGTGCACGTGGTAAACACAAAAAGGCAAAAAAACTACTAAACTACAAGATGAAAATGGATGAATTATTGTAGATGAAAAAGTAATACAAACTGTGTTTATCAGACGTGATGATAATTTTAATTAGTTACACGGCAATTAATCATATAATGTTTTACGGACAGATGTCATAACACACTGGTTGCTTGGAAAACTAGTATAAAGGGAAAATATGAACAACTGTGTAACCAATTTATAACCTTCCCCGAAACTGCGTAACATTACTTGGACAATTAAAAATTTACAAATCCCAAACAAAATATCGTTTCTCGTGTGGTCCCCAGCAGCTCAACGGTATGTCTGCGGACTTACAACGCTAAAAACAGGGTTTCGATACCCGTGGTGGGCAAAGCACAGATAGCCCATTATGTTTAATTCAAAACAACAAAAATAACGTTTCTCGTGGACAAAAAATAGATAAATAAAAAGTTGCCATGGTTACATACGACACAAATATTCTTGTTTGTTCATAATTTCGCATAAAGCTACAGAATGGTGTCCCTCATTTTTGTGAATCGATATATCAGTGTGTGTGCTTTCTTATAGCAAAGGCACATCGTGCTATCTGCTGAGTCCACCGAGGGGAATCGAGCCCCTGATTTTAGCGTTGTAAATCCGCAGGTCTACCGCCGAATCAGCGGGGGACGACATATAAGAGAACAAGCAGCTTTCAAACAGCACTGACCGCCAGTTCTTGGGTTTTACTTATGTGAGCAAATAATTGAAGTCTCGGCACGAAGCAAGTAGAATATTTTTGCGACAACAATTTAAATCACCGAATAAAGAATCCGACATATACATAAATCAGGCCACGCTCGGTTCACAAGCATTCTACAATACATATGCAATAAACGCTTGTAGAATCCTCTAACAAAATGTTTAATTTCACACAAATACAACTTTACGTCTTATATTGTACCTCATCAATACTGCCCGACTGTCGCGATGTGCTATTTGGTGAAGGTTTATGCAGTCCGTTTTGTGTGTTATGTCAGGTGTTAATTTTTTCCATAAAAGTTATTTTCGCAGTCTGACAATATTACAGCTCTGTGTGTGTTGTTAATTAAGCTTAAAACTACACAATGGGTTAGTTTTCAATTTCGCACAAAGCTACACGAGAGCGATCTGCTCTAGCTATCCCTAATTTAGCAATGTAAGACTACAGCGAAGGCAGCTTGTCATCACCACCAATCGCCAACTGTTGGGTCGCCCTTTGAACAATGAATAATGGGATTGTAATGCCCCCACGGCTGAAAGCGTGAGCATGTTTCATGTGACAGAGATTCGTACCCGAGACCCTGAGATTACGAGTAAAGCTCACTAATCACTTGGCTATGATGGGCCAGCACACAATGGGTTTCCTTTGTTGTGCCCACTGTGAGTATAGAAAACCCATTGTTTAGTATTATAAGCCCACAGACTTGCTTTTAAGTCACCGGGAAAAAGGGGTAAATGTGGGTGTGTTAGTCAAACATCTCACGCATAAAATATGTTATTAAATGCTACGAATGTTATTTAGCTAAATAACCTATCTAATTACAGTGTACGAAAACTGTATTATTGCACAGAATCTTCAAAAAATTGGATATTTTGAATAATTCCAATGCTACAAAAAATATACACTACATCAACTTCTTCGAAAAATTAAAAAAAAGTTTCTATCATCCATGGTGTGGTTACATTTTAACTAACGTAACTGTTCTTATGTAAGCTCAAAAATATTTTGCCTCACCCAGTAGTATTATAACGCAAATAAAATCATGGGTTCGACGCTGAACGGATGGACAGAGCACTAATAGCTTATTGTGTAATTCTGTTCTAAAATAAAAAACAAACTTAAGCTGTAACATTTAACTTAGTCAACAAAATGTTTCGCATGTTTCACGTTTTATTTACTAACTTTACATATCAAAAGTCTTACCCATTCATGAGACCTGTCTCCCTTCAGAATTATTGACAAAAATATTGTATATCCAGTCCGTGAAAATTCAAGTATATAAATATTACTTACAGAGCTGATAGTACATTATTAGACGTGTAATGTATGAAATAGCTTTGGATTTACATAGTAATTTGTTAATACGTATTATAATAACAAGCATATATATAATTTAGATATATTTTCTATCACTAGCATTAGATTTAAGTTTAATTACACATAATTTCCTTTGATTTCTACAATCAGGTTTTATACTGTTTTCTACACTTTGCATATTTTAAATACAATAGATTTCTCTAAATTTGTTTAAAGTACATACGTGCTACAAATGACACAATAACAGAAAAGTTTCTCTCATAGTAAAATTTTGTGTTTTTTTTAATTTCGCACAAAACTACACGAGGGCTATCTGCGCTAGCCATCCTTAATTTAACAGTGTAAATCCACAGGATTGTTGTTTTGTTGTTTTGAATTAAGCACAAAGCTACACAATGGACTATCTGTGCTCTGCCCACCACGGGTATCGAAACCCGGATTTAGCGTGTAAGTCCGCAGACATACCGCTGAGCCACTGGGGGGCAAAACTACAGGTAAGGCAACTAGTCATCACCACCCATCACTGACTCTTCGGACTATTCTTTTACCAAAGAATAATGGGATTGCCCGTAACTCTGTAACGCCCCCACGGCTAAAAGAGCATGTTTGGTGTGACAATGATTCAAACCCGCGATCCTCTGATTACGAGTCAAGCGCCCTAACCATCTGGCAATTCCGGGATCGACACAAAGGTACATAATAGCTGAGATATCTATCTTTCATTTGGTTGTTTGTTTGTAGTTAGGCACAGAGTTGCCCAATGGGTTATCTGTGCTGTATTCATAATGGGTATCGAAACTTGGTCTCTGGCTTTAAAGCCTCAGACTAGCTCTAATACAACTGAGTAGTTGGTTTATACTTTGTTGAAATTTGGCGTTATAAGCATTAAAGTTTACGACTAACCCCCTGCCAGAGTATTACGGAATAACTTGTTTCTAGCTTTAATAACTTCACTTTAATATTGTAAAGTAAAATAAAACACATAAATAAAAAGACATCTAACTTAGCTTCAAAGTAATAAAAAATGAACGAATGGCTTAATGATTTATTTTTTCCTTTATAACAACATTATTATTCTCCGTTTGTTTTATAAACGTATATGTTTTTAATAAAATAATATAATATCACATTTTTACCTGGGCTTGACTTGACTGGCTGGATGCTTGCGACTGGTGTTGACTTGTTGGTGCGTTAACTTGCACTCGGCTTGAAGTTAAAACTCGCATGTCTGACACGAAGCTCTGCGTTGTCATGACGACGATAGCCAAACGCTGTTGGGCGAAACATTATCATGAACAGGATGTTAAATACCGCTATCTTCGAACACAGTTCGGCCGCGTAGTATTAAACTAAACAATTTATTAAACAAATATATTTTCCTGTTGATAACTGTTAGACAACAAGAACTATTTAACTTAAATAATATGTATATATACACACATATACATATAAATTCTGGGGAGTGGAAAGTAGACACAACACGGGAAGACAAACTTTGAATACAATACGTTGTTATGGCAACCCACTTTTAAGCAGTGCACGGATACCTGACAATTTGGAAAAATAACTGTAAACTACGTATAATATTTCTAACGTCTTTGTGTGAATGCTTATATATGTGTGTGTGTATTTCACAATTCATGCATTTCAAGGAAACGTGCTAGCAAAGAATCATAACAAAGTGCTTCGCTCTCTCTCGGTGTTTGGGTAAGAAATGTTCATACCCTGGAGGGTCAGGTTCTCTCTGACCTCTTCCTCCTTCTTGTACTTATGGTCTTGTCAGATTGGTATTTGTAATTGTTGAACTGACTATTATTTTGATCCTTTTCAGGGCAATGCCAATGTATTGTGGCACATATATGGTTGTTATTTTACTCTATCAGCAGAATGTCAAGTTTCTTGGTGGCACTTTATTATAATTATTATTACCATTATTATTTTTTATATATTTATTTATTTTTATGTTTAAAATATAAATTAACTGGGGAGAGATATTCAGGACAAGCTTCATCATGTATGAGGTACCTGTCTAGTTCGCAGAGTAATTCGTTTTTCACCCAATTCTTATTAAAGTACGTTATTGTACTCGTACTATGTAGGAGTCTATCTAGTATGGTTGGTATTTGTGAATGAACTGAGATGATATAGTTCTTGGAACTCTGTATGCAGTTGTTAGAAGTGTGTTTTGGATTGTTTGTAGTTTGGTTTTAATTATTTTATTGCTTACAGTTATCCATGCTGGAGCTGCATATTCTAATATATGTTTTATAGATTTTTAGTATGTTATCTGTAGATGTTCCACTGTTTTTACCAGTTAGATTCCTAGCATAGTTAGTTCTTTGCCATACTTTATTTTTAATTTCGTTAACATGATTAATCCAAGTTAATTTTGAATCATAGGTTATACCTAAAAATTTCGCCGTTGGGGCAGTCTGGAGTAGTTTGCCATTGATATATAATTCTCGCTGTTGTTTTTTTTGTGTTTTGTCAATTTCGTAAAGATTACGAGTTGTTTTTGCTGTGTTTATTTTTATTCTATATTTTTGACAGTATTCACTTATTCTATTTAATTGCGGTTGTATGTTCGTGGCTGTTGCGGCATTTTTCCAGACTGCTACACCATCTGCGAACTGTGAAGAGAATCCATGATTTGGATTCTTCAGTGGCATATTGTTTACATACATGAAGAGTATAGGGCTAACCACCCCTCCCCTGAGCGACACCGGCTTCTGGAGTAAAGTAATCAAATATTCACTCTACACTTTCTATTTTCCAAAAAGTTAGATAGCCAGCGAATAATTCCTCGCTGAAGTTCCATTTTATTCATTCGGAACCTCAGACCATCGTGTCAAACAGTGTCGAATGCTTTCTCGATATCAATGAAGCAAGCGACAGTACATTCTTTTTTACTGAAGCTATCTATTATGGTTTCGGTTAATCTGATTAAGTGATCCGTCGTTTGTCTAAATTTCCTGAATCCATTTTGTTCTTTCGGTAATTTTGATTTTATCTCCAAGAATGTGAAGAGTCTATTACTGATTATTCTTTCAAGAATTTTGCCTATACAGCTGGTCAGGCTGATTGGTCGGTAGCTGTTAGGTTTATTTGCTGGCTTTCCTTCCTTATGGAACATATATATGTTAGCAAGCTTCCAAGAAACTGGGATGTATCCTGAGGATAGAGATAGGTTAAAAAGTGATTTTAGGTGGAGTGCTCTTTTTTAGAAGGATAGCTTGTATTTCATCTTCACCTGGTGCTTTGTTTTATTGTTTTTTATTGCTTCGAGTAGTTCTTGAAGGGATATTTCATTTGTTAGTAACGTGCTTGTATAATCTGTATTAGGTCTTGTGTTTGTCTCAGTTATGTTTATTGGAAAAATTGGTTCAGATTGTTTTTTATTGTTTAATATGTGGTTGGTGAGTTTATTGTAGAAATATGTACTCATATCTGGATCAGTGTGAGTTTTAAAAGTATTTTCAAGTTGAACTTAGAAAGCTTCGACTATTTCTTTATTTGTGTGTGCTATAGTATCATTATGTTCAAGTACAGGATATTTCTTTATGTCTGTATTTTCATTGGTGAATCTTAACGGTGTGACCAGATTTTTTTCGGGTCAGTTTTATGATTTAGTTTTGAGCAGTAGTTGTCCCGTTTATTTTGTTTTTGTTGTTTTATTTGTGTTCTGATGTGATTTCTAATATTGTTTACTTACGTTTTTGTTTCTCTGTCTCTTGTTATCATGTACTGTCTTCTTAATTGTCTTCGTTTTTTGATTATGGTGATTATTTCTGTGGTGGGTTTCCATGTGTTGATTTTTGTTTTATAGCGTTGTTTTCTGAAGGCACTCCGTTATAAGTTGACAGTAATTACCCATTTCAATATGGGTTTTAACTTCTTTTATAACTTTATTAGGTAAAAGGTTGTCTAATTCCTGTTTGTAATTTTGCCAATTTGCTTTACTGTAATTACGTTTTTCTTTCCTGAAGGTCATATTTTTATGGGGGGCGAGATCGAAGACGCAATATATTGGCAGATGATCACTATCAAAATCTTTTCCCACCTGGTATTTTATTAGTTTTTGGCTCAGATTACATGTGCAAATACACAGGTCAAATATGTCACTGGAGTTAGTGACATACGCTATGTGTGTAGGTGTGGCATTGTTTAATAACACTATATTGTTATCATATATGAATTGTAATATACTTCTTCCATTGTTGTTTGAGCTCCGGCATCAAAGTTAACATTTTTACTATTTAAGTCACCCATAACTATAGAGTTACGGTTGTGGGAAAAGATGTTGCTGAGTAATGCTATATCTAGTTGTTTACTTGGTGAGCAGTAAATTTCTGCTACAATTACTTTAGTTTTATTTTTTTGCAGGATATCCACTGTAACATGTTCGTTGTTACTGCTCAATTTAATTTCTATAACTGATAGTTTCATTTTGTAGAGCAGCATGATGCCTCTGTTTTCATCATTTTTGTTTATTCTGTCTTTCCTTATTGTTGTGGAATTTGGTATTTTAAATCTATCGTTATTGTATATTAGAGTTTCGCTTACTATTATAATAAAGTGCTTGTGCAACGAAAGTTTCTTTCTTGAACTTCGCGCAAAACTACTCAGAAGCTATTTGTGCTAAATGTCCTAATTCTGAAGTGAAAGAGGAGAGAAGTATGAACCACTTTATATGATCAACTTTAGGAAAATATTAGTGGTTGAATTAAATCACTTCTACCTCAGTAACATGAATAACGTTGGTCGAAATAATTTAATGTTCCTCCGCTGAATATATATCCGGTTTTAAATATGAACCACTTTTCCAGAAACATTTTTACGGATTCTGACAACATTTGATAGAAAAGCTACGTATTTGTTTGGAAACAAAACATTCGACTTTAATTATACTGAATCAAAAGTCACGTATTTAACTATCTCTGAATTAGATAAAATTACTTCTATAATTGTAATTTTATATGAGAATTAGCGCCTTCTCCAGTTTGAACTCGAAACTTTACTGCATATTTATTACTTCATTTACTTCACTTTGTCATATATTATAGACTGTATTATTCTGTTCTGGCTCATTTCCATATAATTTAGCTTGCATTTCACAAGTGGACACTGACATTTATGCAAAACTATTCAGTGATTTGTCTATTTCTATTTGAGAGTATAACAATACTCTCAAAGCATTGAATAGAAAGGTATACATATTTTAATTTTCAATTGGAATGAATCTGTGTCAACCAAAAGAAACTTATTTCGATATTGTTAAGATGTGAACGAAGATATGCAATGAGACTTTTCAAGCTTACAAAACGTAGATCACGTGCTTTAGTGCGTTTCTTACAGATTATATGGCCCCCCACTAGTACAGCGGTATGTCTCCGTATTTACAACGCTAAAATCAGGGGTTCGATTCCCCTCGGTGGGCTGAGCAGATAGCCCTATGTGGCTTTGCTATAAGAAATACAAATACAAATTCATATTATATTAGAAAATATGTACGACGAAACAAAATATATATATATTTATTTATTAGCCATCCTATTAAAGTACTTACAAGGGGTAAGAATTTTTAATCAGTCTGAAAGCTATGGGCTAAACAAACCTCAACTGAACTTCATTTAGTGAGAAAAAAATACAATTAAAAAAATGCTCCAGAACAGTGACTTGCTCCAACGCGAAAGATATATTTAAAACGTAAATTTTGCACGCTTCTCACTCGTAATTCGTAAACAAAGAACTAAAAATAATGAAGGTAAATGAGGTCGTAGGTGTAATAAAGGTGATTTACTCTTTTCTGCTGGACTATCTGCGTTAACCGCCCCTAATTTTACAGCGTAAGACTAAAAAAGAGAGCAGTTAGTCATCACTACCTACCGCCGACTCTTAGGTCTACTCTTTTACCAACGAATAGTGGGATTAACCGTCACATTATCTCACTCACAGCTGAAAGGGCGAGTATGTTTGGTGTGACTGGGATTCGAACCCGCGACCCTCAGACTGGAGAGGAGGAAAGAACATAATAATATTTCACGTGGTCATTTCATTTTACTTTAAATGATTTCAAAATTACTTTTTCTCAGTTCATGTTTTCTGACATCATAAATGAGTTTTATGAATTATATGCACACATTTGATTGGTACTGGCATACTATGCATCAAATGTTTTATTTCTATAGTAAAACACGATGTATCGCATCTTACTGTAATAGAGCTTGCGATGAAAACGTCCAAAACTTATCTTGGAAAGTCCCTCACCGATCATCACCAATCGTAAATGGGTAATATTTTTCATAACTAGGCAGTATGTTTTAGAGCTGAGCAATAAATGAAACAACTAAAATTTTCACAACAATGATATGTTTCAGATTTAACCAATAAAAATTCACAAAAAGAGTAAGTTTCAAATAGAAAACAAAAATTAAAACAAATTATTGGTTTTTCTTTGGTGAAAATCTCATTAGTGTTGGAACAGAAAATCAAAGTATTTTTATTGGTAACTGTATATATAATGAAATACTTCGATAAAATGTACGCGTTTTTTCCTTATAGCAAAGCCACATAGGACTTTCCTGTGCCCACTGAGGGGAATCGAACCCCTGATTTCAGTTTTGTTGTTGTTTTGAATTAAGCACAAAGCTACACAATGGGCTATCTGTGCTCTGCCCACCACGGTTATCGAAACCCGGATTGTAGCGTGTAAGTCCGCAGACATACCGCTGAGCCACTGGGGGCTTCAGTTTTGTAGATCCGAAGTTACCTCTTTCCCAACGGGAGATACTTCAATAAAATATTCTCTATAATGTAATGTTGTGACGATAGTCCATTTTTAAAGTAAAATTTCAACAAAATCCTTTTTTTCACGAGTGGTGAACTTCACTGAACGTCAGGTATGTGCACATTGTTGCAGAAATGTCAGTTAAACCTTACCCAGAGGGCGAACATTTCTACTCATGTTATTAATGTACGAAACTTCAACTTAGTTCTTCATTGCTAAGACTCCATAACATGTAATAATACCATTCTTAATAAAATATATAAATGCTTAATATAAAAGTTAAAAACATATTTTTATTTGAAACGTAATTTCGCCTAACTTAAAAATTGAGGAGCTATTCTTACGATGCGAAAACAGCAGATAGCCCGATATGGCTTTGCTCTAAGAAAACATACATACACACGATGCATAAATTTCACGTGACTACCGCATAATGGAATTGGAACACAGAAGTAAAATTAATAAATGTCTTTAAATTAGAAGTTTAACAACCTGAATTAAAATTACTTTACTTAGGTTATAATAATTTAATATACGGATCAGATAAAAGTAAGAAATCAAGTATACAAATATCATACAAATACTGAAAACACATTATGAGTACAGAATTTAAGTACAAAACAGATGAGTGATGTATTTTATAGTGAAATCGTCTCTAATGCGACCTCGTTTTTAGCGTGATCTTTAGGTCACGGACCCTGACCATCACGTTTGATCAAGGAAGAGATGTTGACAGAAATATTCATCGTATAAATGCAACTGAAACGCTAACTCAAAAATATTTGCCACAGAAATGCGGTCGTGGAAAATTGTTTTATCTCTCTCTCTCTCTTTATTGGAATGATAATATTAAACAACAAATAATAATTTTAATATTTCAATTTACTATTAATTAACATACGACGTAACGTCGAAAAACCCCTAGTTATCATATGAAGTGGCTTTATTTTAAATAATGTATTAAAAAGTAAAAAAACTGAGAATTTTCAGAAAAGTATTTAGAATGTATTATTTTATTTTATGCATAAACATCTGTTATTGCAGTTGAATAGTTTATTAGAACAACAAATTAAAATAAAAATACAATTAATTTCACTCAAAGCAGCACCGTAAAAATATTACATAACACATATTTCACATATTAATTAATAAGTATCACTGAATATGCCTAAGTGATCGGTTATAACGATCAGCTAAATGCCGTGACACGTTTGCTTTGGTTTATGATATGTTGCGCAGTAACAGTTTCCATAGAAACGACATAACCTAAATTATTTTAAACTAAAAATCACATTCACACAAATAAACTCGGCTTGTTTTTTGCCGATGTATGTGCATACATCACTGCCTTTGTTCATATTTTCACAGGAAAAAACACGAGGTGTTGTTGCAGTTAATTTCAATACAAAATTTGACAAACACGTACTTTCGAGTTTCTAATTGTAGTGCACCGCTAGTTTAGATCTCTCTCTTATCTTCCAACTTTGAACTGCTAAGACACGCTTGTGAGGGTGAGTGTTGGAACAATTATTCAAATCAAAAACTATTTATCACAATAGAATTTAATATATACTGTTGCCAAAACTAAAATAATAATGTTATACATTTCTGTTTTGTTTTTTGTTGTTTTTTCCCCTGCAAAACGTAATTTCCGAATGCGAACGAAAATCTTAAAAGGCTGGGAACAATAGCAAATAGCAATATCTATGGTTGCATAGTAACGGTTCAGGCAGTTACAGCATTGCCTATAATTGGAACAATTCACATGATAATACGTGTCAAAGACACTATCTTACGAAAGCTGTGCTTTCAGTAACATAGCAACGTTCAAGATTTTATAACCATGGTTACAACAATGCAACATCGATAACACGACATGCATTCTCAAAGGGGCAAGTTTCATGATGAGTGTATTATGCATCTCTGATTACATATTAGCTAAAGGTGTAAATATAGCAATACGATACTCATATTGTAACAGAAAAACACAGAATTTCTAATAAACTAGTTTTGTTAAAACCTGATTAAATAAATGAAAAAGTCCATTGAATACTACATGTTGTCTTCATTTCTTTTATTAAAAACATTTAAACTAATATAACATTAACAAAACAGACATATATTAACTTTATTTATTTTACTACACTTGTCAGCTACCATTTAGTTCATCAAACATGTTAATTTGAAAAATCACTGTAAAGTGTGAAGTACTTATAAGACACAATGTAAGTAATTTTTATAATAAATTACAAACAAAACTGTTACACTTGTTACAAACAGTTAATAAACTTCCATATCTAGATGTGTATCATATCAACTACTGTGATGAGATATACACCCCTAATATTAACCCAAAATCTTTAGAAGCAACAAGTTTATTTCAACTCTCAACTATATAAGTGCTACGAAGCAATAATCAAAGAATAAATAAAATATATAAGCAAAGGGAAGGCTTCATTCATAACTGTTCTATTACCAAAGTTGTGCTTGGTGAATAAACAAAATACTACATCTGTTGTACTTCATGCAACCAAATACATTTTTAAACATAGTGTACTGATTGTTTAAGAAGTCAGGTATTAAGGTCACCCCCTGTGACAAAAATAAATAAATAACATTCTATATGTCCAGTTTGCCAGAATATTTATAGAGTTTAACAAGAAATAATAAATGTCTCAGTCTTTAAACCTCAAATACAGATCAAAGAATTCAGTATCGTCATTTTAAAAATATCAGAAAAACATGTAGGTGGGCCTTTAACATTTGGATTACAGGACTTTTTTTCATTTTGTATCACTTTAAAGAAACTACTAGACGGATAACTTAAAGAGATAATACGAAAGAACCTGCAATTCTATCAAAGAGACAACTATAGAAGAAAGCAAAGTTATTATGTAATATTCATTTGTTAAAAAATCAGGCCTAGACTGGCTCACTGATTAGGGCACTTTGATTTCCATCACTCATGAAGGTGTTATAATATTGTGAACAATCCCACTTTTGTTGGTAAAAGAACAGCTCCAAGTGTTGCCAGTTAGTAATGTTTACTAGCTGACTTCCCTAATGCCTATAGCTTCTAAATTACAGATGGTTTTTGTATAGCTTTGTGCAAAATTTGACAAAGAACTCATTAAAGTACTAATGAACTTGATGTTAACACTCTGGCAAAGAACCTCAGAAGTTCTAGATTCTATGGTCTAACTACTTAATTCCCAACTTTGTGTCAAATGAAAAAAAACACATTTTATTTATGAAAATGAAAAACTGATTGTAAACATAAATTACTGGTAACAGTTGTGATTTTAAATTTTAAAAAAATATTAAATGTCTTATGGTATAACAGCATTGTGTACCTTCAAATAAAAATAACACTGAACATTCTGAAAGAATTACTAATACCAGATGAGGGTTTTGTGTTTTAATCACATAACTTGTTCATTTCTTTGGTACACATAAACTATTCATGTCTCCAAAAGAGAAACAAAAAGAAGATAATTATGAAATAAATAAATTATATATTTCAGCAAGTTGTTTCTCGTAAGAAAATGTTTCTGTGATATTGTATCATCTTTCTTGTTAATATGGTTCAAAATTCTGTTATGTGTGTGAAAACAAGTAAAGTGGAGAATTGTCTGCTTGGAACTTGTACTTCATTTAGCTCCATTACAGACAAAGGACGTATGTAAAATACAAATGCCTTTCTGCTTCTTCAACAAATGTACATAAAAATATTACATAAACTTACAACTACTTTTCACCTTCAACATAAGCCTTCTGTGATGATTCTACAGGGTGTCCCAATAGTCCAGAACAATAGGTAATTTGCAGAATTTCTTAATGTCACATACATCGCTCATTATGGATGCTGTCAAAGCGAGAGGAGGTCAAGTTAATCCTGCTGTTAATACAAACTCATTTCAAATTATAAGGACAACATCTGGAACACATTCTGTACAATTCATTCCAGTGCCTATGGTTCCAGACATTTTTAAGACACTCTATATTGTGTCATAGACTGGGAGGTAAATATTATGAAAATGTGAAAGATATTTAGAGTAATAACAGATTTGAGAAAAGTATGATATGTAAAAGATGTTTGCATCTGCAGTTGTGAGATGGTACGTCAAAAAACTGATGATTTATGGGGTGAGGTGGGGGTAAAGAAATGTACAATAAACTGGAGAAAAAGTTTATTTTATGGAATGTAAAACTTGGCAGGTGAGTCAGTAGACCACTGGTCTCAAAAACTGAGTTGTTCTAATTTAATAAATATCTGTATTTACAAAATGTATGTGGAATTTTTGCAAAATGTGGTCAATGTGTAAGGTCAGGTTTGACAAAAAAGTTCTTTTTTCCCAGATGCCATCATCATTGCCATGTTTACATGTTTTTGCACTCTGATCTATAGCAAGCAAGAAGTATATAAGGCTTCCATGTGAAAGGCTACAATACAGGATCTGAAAGCTAATGAGGAACACTGAAATATACCCAATCATGCACTTGGTAGGTTTCAACTTACATATAATGTGAAATAGCAGTCTTGTAAACAACAAAATGAAAAAGTACTGACAGCTAATTATGGTACCACTTTTTCTTGTTATTATTGTACTAAATAGTTAATGCCAAACTATATGGGATTACTAAATTAGTGTAGTAGATTTTGTAATGATGACTGATAAATTTGTACATGCTTTTTATACATCTTACCCAGAACTTATGATAAACATATTATTAATATGAAAAAAACTATTGGATGTTTATAAATTTAATACATCAGGTGAACATCTAAACATGTTTGTCAATGATACAAACTATTTTGTCAGAAAAATATAATTTTTTTTTCAAAATGTACTGCACATTAAGAACTATATCTAACATTCATGCCACAAGGTAAAAGAAAGAAAAACAAAGTAGAATCATACATTCTTAAAAAAAATGTTAATTCATACCACTTCGACTAACTTATTCAGAAATATTACAATGCAAGTTAATTTTTTTACTTATAATGTTGCATTTAAAGTATAAACCTATAAACATATAATTGCAAATTAAAGAGAAATAATGATGTTTTTTTTTCTATTACAAACAATTGTAAAATTCTCAATAAATAGGACACTAGCCTACGTAGCCTGTAGAATGAGTTGACATGTTTCTTCCCAAAACTTGTATGTATGTTACACCTCACTGTGATATTCAACAATAGTTTAATATTAAGATGTGACATGCCCTTCTTAAAATATATTTATGTGTGTGTATCATTATTAAAATAAGGCAAAAAATATATCAAATATCAAACAAAATTAAAGAACTGTAGTAACAGAATGATGTAACAAATATTTCAATACATATTTTTAAGGGTTTTAAGCTTTAACTGTATATACATGGCACTGTCTGAAAATTAATGTTGACTATAACTCTGAATTTACAAAGTATATGCTCATAGATGAGGCAAGACAACAATACAACCTGACTGAGCACAGAAAAACAGATATGTTATTAATGATCTAATAATAATGACATGCTTCTGCAGTACTGATGTCAGTGTGACTCAGGTTCTGAGAAGTCAGAATGCAAGACAATATTCCCATAAAGAGTAAAAAATACTTTTGCCCAATATACAATTTGCATAATATCTAAAGTATCTTCAATACATATTCAAAATTTTTGATATCCCTGTATACTGTATCTGGTATTTTCTTTAACATGAACTTTCATGAAGTCAGCAGTATAGGTTAACGTACGAGATTGGGGCATGCACACTTTGCCCATGGGGCTAATTTAATTATTTACCATCAGAGGTTTGGTCTATTTCAAACACTGTCTTTTCTTTTCATATAAAATTTCACTTAACTGTATTTATTTGTATTTGTATACACACACACACACATACAAATGTAATGCACTGACTGGCACATAAAAAATTTAGATATAAAAGAATAGATGGCACAAGAATCACACACCATATAGCTTTATCAGTGAGTAAAAATAATTGAAAACATATTTTGAACACATTTAACTATTACAAAAACAACATGAAACCAATTATCATAGGTGCTGCTGCAAGGTGGCTTGGGAATATAGTAAATTTAATTTAATTTTAAAAGTACAACAATATAAATACAAATAACATAAAACTGATTGGTATTTATTCTATTTCAACAACAGAATATGGTTAAATTTAGACATGATAGAAAGTAATACCTCAGTGACATGCATTGTGAATTGTGTTGAATATTATTTTATTCAAGAGATAAAATTAGATATATAATGATCTTACAAATGAATGAAAGAGCTCTTCTATCAAACTCACATTTCTGATTGCAACTTAAAATGATGTCATATGATAAATATATATTATTTCAAAGTCACCTCTGAGTTCTAAATCTGCCCCTTTTTATAAATATTCTTTGCAAATGTTTTTGTACACTTTTGGCAATTAGCAAACATGTATTTTAAACGAGTCTTCCATAATTTACCAAGATGTATAAATATTTTATTTTTTGTCCACCCTAATGTCATGTTTAATTTGAAATTACTATGGATTGTTATTTTAAAAAGTAAACACGATGTTTATATTTCTAGTTTGCTAAATTTTCCCAATTATACAGGACTTTTTTTGTAACTAGCGCCATCTATTGACATTTTTTGTACATGTGTATTGTTTATTTTTTATTTCACGCAAAGCTACACGAGGGCTATCTGCGCTAGCCCTCCCCAATTTAGCAACTAGTGATCACCACCCACCGCCAACTCTTATACTACTATTTTACCAACGAATAGTAGGGTTGATAGTCACATTATAACGTCCTTACAGCTGAAAGAGCGAGCATGTTTGTTGCGACAGGGATTCAAATCCGCGACCCTCAGATTACGAGTCGAACGCCTTAACCCATCTCGCCATGCCGAGCCTGTACACCTGGAACTTTCCAAAGTTATTCCATCCTATGTCTCAGTAACCAAAGCATGTTCTATCGTACCCATCTTCAATCATTAATAATCAATTTACATTTAATCAAATCCATCATTTTATTACTTAATTGGTCAGTATATTTACTTAACTTCCACATGCTTAAACCTTTTTTTTCACTATTCAGTCTTAAAAATTCATATTTCATTGATAAATACTTATCTCGTTAACACTGTTAAATTGAAACAAATACAGAAAACTCAACTGGTAATTAAATAGCAATTTGGACATACATTGTCAGTGATCAAGTTGCAGGTTATTTGCTGTGTCGGAAATTTCTAACTGTGACTTAAACAGTTTCAAATAAATCAATCATCTATATTAAACATGTAGCCCTCTCTAATAAAAGTCCTTAAATATTTAGGCTTGGAAAAGAAGTTTCTAACTGAAAACTCTTGTTTTATATGCATAAAATGTACTTTCACAACATTGTACAAACTTCTACATATATATAATTAGTTTTATTTGAATAAAATACTGCTACAGCGCTGAAAATTCTTGTGACAAAACGGAAATATTAAAAAATTGACTTTAATTAAAATATAATACGAAATGTTATTTTAGTGTATAAAAATGTTAAAACGGTATATATATATATATATATATATATACACACACACACACACACGTATGTGTGTGTACTTTAAAAATCTGTACACATTGGACTAATACACTGGGCAGATGAAATCGACGATATATAATCATAATATAATAGACCTATTGTATATGATACTGGAAACAACTTTTTATTGCGCAATGTGCAACCCCGAATTTCGCGAAATTTTTATCTTGTGTGTATATAAATTTGCAATTGGTGTCACAATTTTCCCATTCCCCGTCACAGAGAATTTTGTTCATACATTTTCAGGGTGAATATATGACATCATGAAACGTCACATGCGGATCTAGTGCAATGGCGCCATCTATGTAAATATAACAGTACTGGCTGTTGAATGTTCATGTAAATACTTTGTTGTGTGTGGATGGATCTTCACCAAAATTGGCACGGGAGTTAATTAGATCCATAGGGAAGCAGGCAAATTTTTAAATATGCGGATTTTTTAAATGATTTTGCGGGGTTTGTTACCACTACTTCGCCCCTGTTGATGGCTCTTCAAATTTGGCATGTTTGTTGGATTAATGACGAGATACATGCAACATTACGGTTTCACATTTTGTGTTTTGCTGTTTTTAATGGGCGTTTTGGTTGTTGTTGTTTATTCTGAATTGTTTATAAACGAAACAACGTTTTATAATCTAAGATAATTTTCATTGATCATAAATTTACGTTACTTCCGACCAGGGTATGAGTACCCCAGCTAGTATTAATTACGACATAATCTCAAAATGCTGATTTAAGTAAATATTTCTGTATACGTACACACATTTTAAAAATTAATTTCTGTTTATTATTGTTGCTGATTACTCAGCAGTATTTGCTACAGGGGTATTACAAACACAAAACATGTAATGTTGCCAAATATGTATAAACCAAAGTATCACTCTCCTATAAAATAACATTATATAAATGTCACAAAATGAAGTGGCCAGATATGTTTCATCACTCTAGACACATCATATCAAGATAGGAAGTACTGATTATATTTAAAAACGTCTTATACTGAAAGGCTTCAGAGCTGCCATAGATAAAGAACATAATAATTTTGAGTTCTGAAATGGGAAAAAAAAATAGCAATAGTTTTAGTTGTATATTATAATATTTTTATAAAGAAGATAATTACTATTTTATTATTATCAAAGTAAGTAATTTTGAATACTAATGAGTTGTTCTGGTTTTTAAAGGATGTTACTTGTTATCTGAACAATGGAAAGCATGTGAGCTTTTATAAAGTTTTAGATAAGATGCCACACAAAAATTAGCCAAAGAAACCACATCAGTCTCAGTTGCAGATATACTACTTAATTAAATTCCAGATTAATTGGACAGCAGAAAGCAACAGGTTATTACTAACAATAAAAATATGGTTAAACTGGACACTTGTTATTTCAAAACTGTATGTTGCAATGTACTAGCTTGCCATAGCAAGCTACTAGGAGTGTTGTGAAAGTTTCATCAAACAAAGAATAATTAAGAATATAAAAAAACTGCATGTAACTATAATGGTGTCACACAGAACAAGGCAAATTTGGGTACCACTGATCTATGTAGTCAATGCTTGGGCCTTTGTTTTTTTTTTAAATCATATTAATTATATTGATAATGGACATAATTAGTAAATTAATAAAATTTGTTAATGACATTAAATTCTTAGGTAATTCTAACAGTATTTTGAACAATATTACAGAATGACTTGAATCAATTAGTAAGTTAAATAAACAAATATTTGAAAAATGTCTTTTATAAGCAATTACATGTAAAGATTCAAGGCAGATTATGTGTAATGGCATCACACTTATAAAAGATGGGACACTTTTTCCAAACTTCAAACCACCATGCCCATAAAAGGAAATGATCTACAAATTATCATTGATAACTCAAAAATGCCAAAACCTGTCCTATATCAACTATAGTACTAACTGTGGTACATTTCTGTTTTTCTTCAATAAGGAGTAAATTTACCCAAATGTTTGCAACTTTCCAAAAAATAGTAAAAGAAAAGTTTTGGCTAGATGCTATCAGAATACATCTCCTTTATTTCTTACAGGTTACTTGGCAATGGCACTATGATGAATGGATATTATATTCCATGCCAGCTTGATCTTATGGACAAGGGAGAAATTATTAATCTTGAAGAATATATCAGTATAAGAAGGACATCCCCTTCTTGCCAAATAGTTTGGCATCTCTGTCAAGACTGATCAAATACATATCTTTTGTGACTGTCTCCTCATAATGGGTACTGTTGTCTAATGTTGATTTTGTCTTCTCATGCTGCACATTAAGTTACATCTGTTCCAGGATATATACAATACTCAAATCCACAACACACTGAGTTTTTTGTCTACTTACAGTCCTGCTCCTGGTTTTTCCATGGTTTTGGTAACATCTAACATTGACACTATTGTGAAGGAGTTATGATATTCAAACACATGTATAATAACACTGAACAGAAATATCAGTATCATCTGCATTACTGAAGCCAAAGCTCCAGTAACAGCTTCAAGCAAAATAAGCTCCTGCACAATGGGGGTGATGTCCCAATTTCAAGTATAATTTTAGCATTTCCAACTAGTGTGTCACTTTCTGTGCATCCAGTCCTCAAATTGCATGTTCCTGACTTGACTTTTAGGATGTTCCAGTGCACTGATGGGAGACAGAAGGTTATCAATAAAGGAAATGTATTGTCTGTGTATCCACCTTTTATACCAAATTCTTTTGACCAATCTCAACCAAACTTGGTATGCATCCTTACAGCCCCACAAAGAATGATACAGAAAGTAACCTATGTTTCTAGAGCCATAGAGAGGGTGTTGAATGGCTACCACACCAAGTATACAATATAAATATTAACAAAAAAAAACAGTGAGCTGCCATCATACAGTAAAAATAACATACATTATCCAGTCATCATAGTATCATTTCTAAACCAAGTGAAATCAATAAAGGAGATATAAACATACATAGCATTTGGGTACATTTTTATTCTATTAGCCTTTTCTTTGAAAGAAGTCCAAAGAATGGTCGAATTAGAAAAGTTTGGGTAAAAGTACCC
This sequence comes from Carcinoscorpius rotundicauda, assembly GCA_011833715.1. Taxonomy (NCBI): domain Eukaryota; kingdom Metazoa; phylum Arthropoda; class Merostomata; order Xiphosura; family Limulidae; genus Carcinoscorpius; species Carcinoscorpius rotundicauda. The sequence continues at coordinate 145,940,980 of CM022391.1, read as the reverse complement.
CTACAAATCTAGAAAAAGCAAAGGTGTTCCATGGTTGAAATTAAGCTGAAAGAGGAAAAGTTCCGACATATTAGATTTATCAAAGAATTTCATTGGTAACTTTTTACAGTTTAAATTTTTTAAAAAATTATGTTCTTCAATAGTTTCAGCACTCCCTATCGGAAAGAGCAATAAACCACACAGTCAAACAGCCAGTGTGGTTTTATTAAGGGAAAGTCTTGTTTCACAAACCTTCTAGCATCCTCTGAGGATGTTGCTGCAATAGTTGATTGAGGAAATACTATGGATTTGGTTCATCTTAATTTTCAGAAAGATTGCTCACAAAAGACTTGTCACAGAAGTTAAAATTTGTGGGTGTGGAGGAAATGTTATTCAATTGGCTTCAGAGTAGAAAGCAGGGAGTAGTAATAAATGGAACTAGATTTGACTGGATCACAGTTTCCAGCAGTATGTCTTAGGGCTCTGTGCTGGGTCCTCTGCTGTTTATGATTTATATTACTGATTCTGGAATAACAAACAAAATTTTGAAGTTTGCAGATGAAATTGAGATTTTTGGGGTGGGCTAATTGTATCAGAGGTGATGCATACTTACAGGGAGATTTAGATAATTTGCATGTGGCAGGTGATGTTTTACTATCCAAAATGTAAGGTGATGTTTGTAGGTTTTCACAATTCAAATTGCTATAATTTAAATGAGAATACATTAAGTACTGTGGTTAAAGAAAAAAATTCTTGGTGTGATTGAAAAATCACACAAGTCACCTAAATAGTATACTGTAGCAAGCAATAGGGCTAATATGATTTTGGGTAGCATCTACGGAAATATTAAATACAAGACAAGGGTCATTATTGCTTTAATGCATAAAATTACTTGTAAAGCCTCATTTAGAGTACTATGTACAGTTTTAGGGTTCCTTCCTCAAGTAGAACATTGAATTATAAGAGAAGGTTCACATAAGTACCACTAGAATGACACCTCTGATGGTGGAACTGTGTTAGGAGATGAGACTAAAATCTATAAACTTATTTTCTTTAGACAAATGAAAGGCCAGAGAGGATTTGATTGAAGTGTTTAAGATTATTAAGGGTACTGATAATATAAACCATCATACTTTTTCATAATTAGCAGTGAAAACAATAGGGCAAGGGGTTATATATTCAAATTTTGTCAGTGTAGGTATTACCTGCAGTTTAGACAGTATTAATTTTCAAACACGGTGATTTGCTTTTGGAATGAGTTGGCTTCAAGGGTGGTGGAGACAAAAAATTTGACTGTGTTCAAGTAAAGATTGGATGGATACATGAGTAGTAAGATGTGATTATAGTTAAGAGCTGGAAGGGATATTCTTGATGGCAAATAAGCTCTTTTTTGTCCCTTTAAGATTTTATTAATTTTTTTCTTATTTAAGTTTACAGGTTTATTCATGTATCAACAGGATGAAGATCTCTGTACTATATTTTAAGAGAATATGTTTAAGATTTAGAAAAGATAGATAGTTTCCAGATAAGATAGTTTCATTTTTTTTAAGAAAGGGACTGATTTATGAAAAGAGTTGCCATCAGAGATAATGGAAACCAAAATTTTATACACATGTATCAGTAGGTTTGTGTGTATTTTCTGAAACCATAAAATCCCTATGACACTACAAACCATTTGATATTATTCAAAAATAACTGACAATTCTTGCATAAGAAAACAAAGGTGGAAACTTGTAATGGTTAATTATAATCAGTGTTGGCATACAAGACTAATAATTCAGATTAATATCATGAAATAGTAGTTTTGGCTTTGGAAAGGCAAATAATGAAGATTTATGATTTCTTGAAAATTAAATGGTAGATTTAAAATGTTACTGTTCTTAGGGGTGGATGAGCAAGGGCAGCCTTAAGGACTAGGTAGCACCTTACTCTCCATAAACTATTTTTTGGAATTCACTTCAGCATGTTGTGAAACATCTGGAGACTGCAAGAAGCCATGGTGGGATGGGCTGACCAGTGGATACAGCAATGTTATCCAAGGACAGACCCAATTTGTCCAACTGCACCTGGATACGAAGGCCAAAACGAACAATGGCAGATCGTCTGTTCTGAAAAAGTATGGCTCACTGAATAAGAGCACAATATATCTTTAGCACAGAACATTGGTCCACTTCCCAAGTGGTGGAAGAGAAGACACAGAGGATGTTCAGTGCTCTTGTACATTTGACCCGTAGGTGCTTGATGTGCGGTATAAAGGTCAGCTTACAGTCAAAGATAAACCCCAAGAACTTCACCGAAACAGAGTTCAGGATCAGGGTGAATACCCTGTTGACGGCAAAAGTGCATGCAAATGGATTTAGAATGAGAGAAATTAGAGCCATTTTTATTTAGAGGATCCATAATTAAAAAGGAATATTTCTGTGACCACTGACCCCACCAACCATGGAGCCTTATGAAGAGACTCACTACAGTGTCAAACAAAGACACTGCAGGGTTTCTTGAGCACTATACCCAAACACCAGCATCAGATACAATGTCCACAACACCTGTTGAGAACATCCAACACTGTTACTTGGTTGAACCTAGCCCAAGTGGACCAGCTGACTGACCCATGGGATGTAGGACCCACAACAATCATTAGCCCATGGGCCCCCACAACCTCAAATCTGCCATTGCACATCCTCTTACATTCTGGGACATTTTCAATCTTTTTCTAGAATCAAAACTCACACAATTCCTAAATAATGTATACACATGAATCTGGAAGTTATCTTTCCAGTAACTTTCATTTGGGTATTTGTACAATTAAACCTGGTGATATCCAAACAGACAATCACTGCTGCTTGAAACATACCACTTCTTAAGTAAGGCCACCTATCTACCTATGTTAGTGACTAGACAAGGCAATATTTTGACTGAAGATGGGTCCCTGTTCATTCAGACAGAACAGTAAGTTATAAAACAATTGTTTTAAAGATAGGGCATAATCACTTTCCTGTAGCCTGGAAAAAACTATGAATACACATAGTTCATTCTTTATAGTTTACTTCAAAAGCATCTCATATAATCAACTTCTAAGGACATTATTATTTAAGTTATATACCAAGACTATGGTTGCATCTTCTAATCTATTACCAGTATAAACAATCATCAGGGTATGTCAATATTGGTCAGATTACTACCATGTGATGTTATATCATTGGTCAAAGGTTAGCATGTCTTACACATCAATAACTGAAACAATCATGAAGACATATTAAGTTTGAAGATATGTTGGTAAGTACTTATTGTATTACTTAAGTGAAAGGGCAAGTATTCTGTGTTATACATGTATGCAAGGTGGCCTAAAAATATTTAACAATCCTTACCTTATGCAACTTCTGTATGTCAATTCTAAAAGTTTCATTTTTATTTCAGATAATATTAGAGAATGCCTAAAAATAAACCCCAAAACCTTTGACTAATTAAAGCAACAGGTTACGAATGCTTTCCATTGAATCATAATTGAAAATATAACACTATGTCCAGCACTCCATCGTAGATGCCACAATTGTTTGAATGCTAGTGGAGCCCAGTCTGGGCATCTCAAATGATGCAACAGTGCATGTTGTTGTATGAAATATTAATAAAGATATTTTGATGGTTTGTGGGCTCATTTACTCTAGTAATATGAGCCTTTAAAATGCGACTACGTTAATTAGGCCACTCTTGTTCAAACTGGTCCACAAATTTATTACAAAACATTTTAAAACATGATATTGTTTTGACTGAAAATTATCGTAATTATGGTTGTGCACACTTACCAATACTACTCAAAACCAGAACAAAAAACATGATCTGTTATGTACTATAAACAACTATTCCCTCATTAAAATGCACAAATAAATCTAATGAAAAATTAATTACAATAAAAGTTTCAAAGCTGATTCATAATTAACTATGCTATAATATTTGAACTAGATGGATTGTTTCAAACAAAGTAACATTTAAAAGTATATTTAACAAAACTGTCTACTTTTCATATAAAAAAGTTAAAACTAAAGGATTTTGTGCTACATAATACAGAACTTATCTTGTGAAGAATGAAAATTGCCATGACACAATTCATTTATTATGCTCATTTCTAAAAATAACTCAATGGGTCATCATAAACTTTAAATTCAATAATAAAAAAGATGTATATTTTTAAAGTTTAATAATAATACTAACAATCTGAGTGACTTAACTTTTAAAGGTAAGTAGTGTATTTCATTTTCCATTTTATTATACCAATAATACATTACACCATCATACAACCTCATATTTCAAGTCTTATAAATTCAGCAAGTAATCAAATTTCGATCTTTAATGGGCAAAGCATGGCCAGGTGGGTTAAGACGTTCGACTCGTAATCTGAGGGTCGCAGGTTTGAATCCCTATCGCATCAAACATGCTCCCCCAGTACAGCAATATGTCTTTGGATTTACAATGCTACAATCAGGAGTTTGATTCTCCTCGGTGGGCTCAGCAGATAGCCTGATGTGGCTTTGCTATAAGAAAACACACAAACTCAAACATGCTTGCCCTTTCAGCCATGTGGATGTTATAATGTGACAGTCACACTATTTGTTGGTAAAAGAATATCCCAAGAGTTGGTGGTGGGTGGTGATAACTAGCTACTTTCCCTCTAGTATTACACTGCTAAATTAGGGATGACTAATTTAGTAAATAGCCCTTGTGTAGTTTTGCACAAAATTCAAATAATAAACAAACAAACCATGTTGAAAATGGTAGATCCTCATGGTAAAATAATTTTTTTGGGGATGTAGCTCTAAATTTACGTATTAGTAAGCTGTGAGTATATATATTTGCATAACACTGCTTTAGATATGCACATGATATAATATTGTTCACTTTTATATTTCTGTAGCATACCAGTAACAACTGTCAAAGAGATAAAGCAAATTAACTTTAGTGTAACAGACTATCTTCTACACAAACTGCAAGATTCACATGTGTAACTCTACCAGTTTAACTTGTAAAATGAAAAACAATAGAGGTCACCTCAAGTTCAAGTGATTTTCTGAAAAATAAAGAGTGAGTTTAAATTTTTAACCTCTTCAGCAGTAAGTAGGAAAGAAAGGGCAACCTTGTCCACATTATGTTATTTTTCACTTATCTTTACCTTGTCTTACATATGAGAAATTAGGTGTTAAAAATAATAATTTACAAGAAATAAATACCTAACCTATATATATCTTAATATTAACTTAATACTTTATATTCTGTAGATATCCCTAAAGTCAACCTTTAAGAAAGAATAATTAACTTGCTAGTAATATGTCCACTACCTTATTTTTGTTACAAACAAACATACTGATAATAAAATTATCATATTTTGACAAACAAAACATGAATTTAACCTTAACTGAACAAACTAACTGGTATTACTTCAAAACTGCAGTAGTTATAACTATATTTATACAAGAAATGCCTTGTTGTTCTCTACTGGCTCAGCAAGTGAAATACTATAGTCACTTTTAAATTGGAATTTCCAATTTGTTATCACCTCTTAACACATTTGCTGCTGAGGTTATATATATATATATATGTGTTTAACATTCATTGGCGTGTGCCTACAGTGCATACATGCATTGTAAGTACAACAATATAAAAATTAAATGTTTCAACTTTGTTACTATTTAAACTACAAACACAATCACCTTCTAATAAAACTAATTAACACTTGCCATAAATAATGCCAAGCTCTGCAGTAGTTAACTTGTTAAATAGACCATGCATACCAGGAGCCTGCTTTATCTGCTTCATTGTTATCTAATATCTTGTTACAACACTAGCTGTATTTCTTATTTTTTAACTTAAAAGCATTTCTGTGGATAATATACAAAACACCCATCACTAAATGTCATCTCTGATAAATAACTCTCTGCACTAACATTCCAAAATTTTGGCAGTTTTTGATTTTAAAATAAACAGTGAAAATACAATTAATTCTTAGTTCACAATAACACCTAAATAAGATTGTAATTTCCCATGTGGCATCAAATAAGCTGGATTAAAAAAAAAGCAATCATAGTTGGACATATTACACAATATAATCATTACAAACCTATATTTTCTTCCAGTCATTTCATACATGAGAAAACAAACTTGGATATCAATTAACTGAAACTTACCTACATTAGTAAACAAAAAAATTAACTCAAATTGACATTTATGTCAAAGTCACAATGTATTAAATAAGCTGATGTACCTTTCTAATTGTGTATTAATTTAAAATAATTTCCTTGTAAATGTATGCATGTTTGTATTTTACGTTTTGAAAGCTAAGACTGATCAGTGATTGGATACTTTCTGCTTACAGTAGGTCTATTTTTACTATATTGAAAAACACCATAGTGAAAAGTGTAAATAGTTATTTTTATATCCTAAAAAAATGACTTGCATTATAAGTCATTTCAGTAAAATATTAATTTGAACACTACTAACAAGAATTTAACACAATTTTTATCTTGGTATTTTTGCATATTTACTTTGGTTAACTCTAGCTTAATTAAAACATTAATGTAACATAAGCCAATTTTTTTTATTTTTTTTTTAGAGTTAATCTGATTCAAACTAAAAGAAAGTTAAACATGAGTTATTGACAGGCTTATTGATTTTGCAAAAGAAAATGAAATACATGTAACTCTTTAAAGGTATTTACATACTGTGTAACCTAAGCCCTAACGCTGATAACAAATTGCACATATTTAACTAACATAACCTGGAGAAGTGGTTATTACAATTAATTTAAAATTGTTGCTGACCTATCTGTTAGGCCTAGGTCTAATCTTCAGATGAGGTCTTTTTAAATGTTATTATGCTAGCGACCTAATCATTCAATATTATTATTAGTACTAAGCTTATACGTATTTTATAAACATGTGTTACGTGTTAGGCCTAGAACTTTCTCACTCACCAAATCATATTTAAAAATAAAGTTAATATGCCAAAAATATGAGTGATTAGGCACCGTAACTGATCAAATTTCTGTCATATTTGATAGCAACTTGAAGAACTTCTACGCTCATACACACGCTCACCTAAAATACTAAAATTAGTTACCTTCTATTCCAGCTTGTTGACAGAATTTGGTTGTCCGGGTTACCGTCGGTATGGCGTTGATTCCAAGGGCAACAGTTGCCAACTGCCTTCTCACATCATTTGCTAAAATTTGTATTCCAGCGCGTTACCTTACAAAATTCTCACACAAATGTTTAATCAAATCATATCTAGTAATCTATCTTTAAAACGGGTAATACAATGTAACATATTATTATTTTGTACTTTATTATAATCTTGGTTTTACTTGATAACAACAACAAAAATAAATGATTTATTTGTTTTCGTGGAAGAAGATAGAAACGTCTACACGATATTGACTACGTTGATTTGGCAGCCATGTTGTTTGCTAAGACCGCCAAAAAAAAAATGAATAAAAAAAGAGCTAGCAATGAGAGAAACGAGAGTCAATTAGAGAACTCTCATTATACGTAACATATTCAAGCATACGTATATATCAATAATATTTATAAAGTATTTCTTTATTATAGGCAGGTTTACTGAATGTTACAGTAAACTCTTTAAGTGGAAAAAATAAATTTAACATGTTAAAAGATTGTAATACTAATATTTTAATTACACATGGTATGTTACTTATCTGTTTATTATTGTATAAATAATAATACGATGTGTATTTTTATACTTTTTCTTAATTTGGTATTGATTTTATTATCTTGTTTTTGTTTGTTTGGTTTACATTATTCGTGTGTATATTATTTTTAGCAATAATATCTATAGCATAATATTAACCGCTTAAGAAAAACACCTTGAGTGTTTTGTTTGTAATTAAGTGCAAAGCCACACAATGGGCTACCTGTGCTCTTCTCACTACTGGTATCGAAACGAGGATCCTAGCGTTGTAAGTCCGCAGCCATACCGCTGTACCACTGGGAGGGGGGATCTTTAGTATTCTGTTTGTAATTATATAAAATAATGGTTTCTTCTGATAAATTCATATTTACATTGATTAAACTTTGTAGAAGTTTTATCCGAATCCATCCCTATAAGCAGTTTTTGTTTATTTTTTTTACTTTACTGCATATTGGATTATTTTATACATCCTGATGACAGAATTCCTAACATTGAAGGGTTTAGATAAGTCATCAACATTCTTCTCACTATGGCTGAACCACCCCAGTGGCTCAGCGGTATGTCTGCGGACTTATACGCTAAAATCCGGGTTTCGATACCCGTGATGGGCAGAGCACAGATAACCCATTGTGTAGCTTTGTGCTTAATTAAAAAAACAAACAAACACTATGGCTGCACAAATTAATGCTTCAGTGTATAAGCAATAGCTTGTTTATTTTAGTAGTTGTTCATGACTTTACTGTATATTTGATTGTTTTATGTATCCTGATGACAGAATGAATAACATAAACTCTCACTAATACCAAGTACCGGAAGTTTAGGTTTTATGAACTTTTAGAGCTAAAATCATTTATATATATTATTGTAATCTATTTTATCGTTTACATTATCTGGTGAAAACAAAGCGAGATCTAATTTAATCATTTTACTTCTTCGTTACAGCCGGCATGGCTAGATGGTTAAAGCACTTGACTTGTAATCCGAGGGTTGCTGGTTCAAATCTCCGTCACACCAAACATGCCCGCCTTTTCAGCCGTAGGGGCGTTATAATGTGACGTTTATTTCCACTATTCGTGGATAAAAGGGGTAACCCAAGAGTTGACGGTGGTTGCTGATGACTAGTTGCTTTCTTTCTAGTCTTACACTGCTAAAATAGAGACTGCTAGCGCAGATAGCCCTCGTGTAGCTTTGCGCGAAATTTAAACCAAACCAAACCGATTTCTTCGTTAACGTTCACCTACAGACCTTACTTCAGAAACAAACTTTTGAACAAAATTCCGAAACTATCGTTGTCTTAATACACAAATAACGATTAACAACATTTTTAACTGATAATAAGCTCAACTAGTTTATTGACCCGCTGGCAGAAATACTAAATATAAGTGATATGAATAACTTTATTTTATTAACAATTCATTCGACCTTTCCTCGATCATTCATTCTTGTATTTATAGTTAACTCTTGCTTCTATCACAAACAGCAAGAGTTAACTATAAATACAAGATTCTAGTTGTTGGTCATTTATTTATTAGCAGCTTCCTCTAGCATCAGCTAAATTATAATATTAAACATAGAGGTCACAACACTGCACTCTACCTGATTTGAGAAGCACCTTAAATAAACTTAATACACAAATAAGACAGTACACTAAACTGTCTTTTTATCAAATCTTCTTAATAGTTTGCTCTTCTGAGACTAATGGTATGCAGATGGGATGAGCTCTTGCTCTTCATCATTATTGATTACTTTGTCACAAGGATGTTTTTTTTAGAATTTCACACAAAGCTACTCGAGGGCTATCTGTGCTAGCCGTCCCTAATTTAGCAGTGTAGAGGGAAGGCAGCTAGTCATCACCACCCACCGCCAACTCTTGGGCTACTCTTTTACCAACGAATAGTGGGATTGACCGTCACATTATACGCCCCCTCGGCTGGGAGGGCGAGCATGTTTAGCGCGACGCGGGCGCGAACCCGCGACCCTCGGATAACGAGTCGAACGCCTTACGCGCTTGGCAATGCCAGGCCCTGTCACAAGGAGATGGGAAGATTCTTTTAAGGTAATTGATCAAATGAATACATTAGTAGTTCTTTCGTGGTGATTATTTGGAAGTGGTCTTGATAGGAACCCTTTGGTTTTTGGAAAGTGTCCACTGGAGTTACCAAGTTGGCCATTATCTGCCTGATGTATATCAAAAGAAAACTTGTCTTGGGTCATTTCTCTTTCTGAATTATGTAAATCACATCAATGGTTCTTTTCAGTACAATACATTGCCCTTTCTAATACTTGTTTAGTTTTGGGGTTCATCCTTTTTTATTGTGGAGAATTTAGAGCTATATCATTTCACCTTAATGCAATCCAATCTTAAAAACATAAACATCTTAGCAGTTTTTCATTTTATTATTAGCTGATTTAAGTGTTATCCAGATAAAGCCATGTATGACATCAGTGATGTTTCTTAGATTCTTTGTATATTTTGTGCAACACTGTACTGTGTGGCTATCCTACATTATGGGTAAAGGACGTCTAATGGCACTTTAGATTCTCTCCCAAGTATTACTGATAGTTATCTTTCCTGTAGTTCATATACTACTGTTAAATGCTGCATAAATAGCAGTGGAAGTTCTTGATCTTACGTTTACTCATGCTTACACAACAAATAAATATATAATTGGTTTAAAACTCTATGATTACATCTCTCCACCAAGCCTCAGGTAAAGGGTTGTTCTGCCGAAAAAAAATCTTATATATTTCCACAAACAAGGCTAAGTCGAAGTTTCATCCCTGGCCTGAGGGAAATTTATTTAAAGAAATTTATTGATAAAAGTTATGCTCCTTGGTTAGGAACAGCATACGATTTTAGCCATCACAACTATGATATAGTTATTTCAGTGGTACTATTTCGTAGATGAACTAAGCATATCAACAGCAACTCTTTCATGTAATACTCCAACACAATGTTGCTAGAGATTTCCATGCTAACTCCTTCAAGGGCCTTTTCACTCAAGGCATTGTTCACATGATGTGCAGCTGTTATCTACACAATCCCAGAACCAAATCCAATAAAAGTGCTTTCTTACTAAACGTTGTTTTCTTAATACTTAAGTGTATAACTGTTGGAATGCTTTGAAGATAATGAAGTGCTTTGCAATATAGTCCTTGAAAATATAGTCGCTGTTCATTTCCAATGGTAACTTGCCATTTATGATGTAACAAATCGTCTTGTGGACAAAATAAATCCCACTGCACCCAATGTATCTTTGTCTTTATGCAGTATGGTACGACTTTTTTGACATGCAAGTTTTTCTGTATTATTCTTTATTCACTGAATAATTGACTTCAAACTATCTATCTTACCTGCAACTCTTTCATTTAAGTGTTGGATCACAATTCTTCATCGTTACTTGTGAGTTTCCCATCTTGGACTATACTGTATTTTGCTTTAGATTAGTCTTTCTTACAGTCTCGTGCTTCTTTCTTTTCAAAGTGTTAATATTTCTCATGAACATGTTCCCATCAGGATAACTACAGCATTCTTATTGCTCTAACCGTGTACTGCATGATGTTAAATTATACCCCTGAAGTTTCTGTAGCAATTCTGTTAGATTGCGTACTGGATCTTCAATGCCATGTGACTTGCTTCTAGTTTAAACTTTTATTCATATAGGTAATGGCAAAACTGACTTATAGCATTAACAGCATCTCTTTGTAGATTATACAATATCCCTTTTCTTCAGCATACATTGCTTTGATATGGTAGGCAATCACGCATTTTTCCATGTTATTCTTATGATAATAGCTCACAAGTCCAGGAAGTTAAAGCGCTCGACTCGTAATCACTGACCTACCAAACACGTTCACCCTTTCAGCCTTGGGAGCGTTATACTGTGACGATCAATTCCACTATTCGTTGGAGAATGAGTAGCCCAAGCTAAAACGAAGCAGGCCATTTTCTGATGTTGTTGTTTTTGTTTTGAATTTCGCGCAAAGCTACTCGAGGGCTATCTGTGCTAGCCGTACTAATTTAGCAGTGTAAGACAAGAAGGAAGGCAGCTAGTCACCGCCAACTCTTGAAATACTATTTCACCAACGAATAGTGGGATTGACCGTCACATTATAACGCCCCACGGTTGAAAGAGCGAGCATGTTTGGTGCGACAGAGATTTGAATCCGCGACCCTCGGATTACGAATCGGACGCCTTAACCCACTTGGCCATACTGGGCCGTTCTGACGTTGAAGATAAGATTGAGCTACAAATAAAAATTGGGTTGGACACTCGGAAAACTGCTATTAAAATAATTGATCACATTGCAAAGGAAATTAAAAATGAAATACCGTATTTTCCGGTTAATAAGCCGAGGCCAATTTTCAGCTCTGAAAATGAGGGTTTTTGCTTATTACCGCCCAATAAGCCGAGGTCCGTTAATGGAAGAAAGCAGAATGTGTGCTTAAAGAAATGTCGAAAACAAGTAAATGTAACCAGTAAAATCAACCGAAGTGGCCAAAACTGGAAGAAGATGTAGCGACATGGGTGAATGAAAACCGTCAGAGTGACCTGACTGTCACACGTGCCCAGATCCGTATTTTTGCACTAAACTGGGCTGGTCGAAATAAAGAAAATTCAAGAGACTTTGACGATGAATTTGATGGATTTTAATAAATTTCTGAGATTAAAGTGTGTATTTTTTATGAATTTTGTTATTTCTATGAATACATGTCATTCGTAATGTATAGACCTTTTTTCTATTAATAAATAAAGTTTATTCAACTGAAATAACTCTGCCGTAACTGTGAGATCAAAGGTATGATTTTGGGGCCGATTTTGGTCCAAAGCTGGTGATCGGCCAATAAGCCGACCCCCAAAAATCAGGTCTCAAATTTAGGGCCAGAAATTCGGCTTATTAGGCGGAAAATACGGTATTTAATAAAACAATTGAACAAAATTTCAAATTCTTCATCATTGATGAAGCTTCGACCATATTTGATTGATTTGGTTGAGTAAATAGGACAGGATGGTGAAACTATATACACATTTCGATTAAAAATTTTGCATGATGCAGGATTTGATAGTTGATATTTGAAAAATAATGTGGTCGTATTCTGTTCAGATGGTGCAAGTGTGATGCGTGGTCGCAAGTCAGGGGTGAACAATAAACTTTAAAATGATTTCCCGACATCATAATTTGGTATTGCTTAAATCACCGCTTGCAACTGGTTTTAGATTGTTATACCACTAACATAAAACAAGTGAATAACTTGAAAGTGTTTATAGATTAAATCTATACGATCTTTCACCAATGAACCAAAAACTAAATGGGAATTTTCAGCATTTCAGAAGAAACTGGACAAGAAATTCTGAAGGTTGGTAGAGTTTTTGGGACCAAGGTGAGTTCTTTGCAGCTTAAGATCAACACTTGCTGTATCGTGTGCCTATCCAGCATTATACAAATATTTTTCTAATTAATTTTTTATTTTTGAATTTCGCACAAAGCTACTCGAGGGCTGTCTGTGCTAGCCGTCCTTAATTTAGTAGTGTAAGACTAGAGGGAAGGCAACTAGTCATCACCACCCACCGCCAACTCTTGGGCTACTCTTTTACTAACGAATAGTGGGATTGATCGTTACAATATAATGCTCCCGAGGCTGAAAGGGCGAGCATGTTTGGTGCGACGAGGATGCGAACACGCGACCCTCAGATTACGAATCGCACGCCTTAACACGCTTGGCCTTGCCGGGCCAGAAAAATATATTCAGGAATGACTAGCCATCTTTGCAACAAATTATTCCTGGAGGATTTATTTCTTAATGGTCTTCAAGTCAGAAATTTAAATTCATAAAAAGCTGAAAAAGGCAATTAAGGTATTTGAAATGCTCAAAGAAGGTAGGAAAACCTTTGAAAAGAAAATTTATGAAACCATTGTTTCTGACGTCTTTAGGAATATTGAGTTTGTTGAAAACCAAAGACATGCAGGCCTTCTTCATCAAAAACTATTGGAGGCTGTAATAAAAAATATGAAAGCCAAATTGATGAATTGTGATCACTTAAAATCAACAAATAACGTACAAAACAATGACAATAAAATTTATCAACTGTGAAACATACTTGAGCCAGTCTTGGAATATTGAGGAAGCCTTGGAAAGCCGCTTAAGAAAAATTTTGTGGATTCAATAAGCTCTTTACGAAATAAGCATTAGTGATTTTCGTGACTATGTGGAAATTAAGAAAACCGTCGACTATACCTATCGACGTCTGTATGATGTAAGAAACTGTATATAAAGTACATTATTTTAGAGCAGAAACAGTTTTTTTTAATTAAGTTAACAACGAGGTGAGCAAATTCGTTCTATTAAAAACCACGTATTGGGCAGACGATATAAGGTAAAATAGGCTAATCATATCATGACTTTACATACATATTTTATATTTAAGCTAATGATACATAAAGGTGTATTATAACAAATAATTTACTATGCTAGTGTTTTACAAATTTCCTGATTTTATCACAAGTTAATCTTCAGTTTCGCCACTTGTTTACATGTACTAGTTAAGTAATTTTACGTCTTAAATAAGATATTGGTAATTACGCCATTTGTAATAAAGTTTCTTCGTAAATATAAACACATTCACACACTTTTATATTTCACAAGCGAAATAAAGAATAAAATTCATAAAATAGAATTGCTTCATGTAAAATAAGAGTGGCATTATTTGTGAACTTATGTAACGTGAGAATGACTGGGGTCTGTCAGAAAATCATAATTAAACATAACTGTGTTGTTAGCCAAACTATATTCCTAGCTTTTTTGCACAGAATTGTTTCTTTACAGTTTCTATAGACATATCAGTTACAGATTTTATATACTTATGTCCAATTATTATAATTTATTTCTATATCTTTCACTTGTATTTTATTGTACACTTTTAATCTACACAATTTAATCAGTTACACTGTTCCTCTAATCCCTATTTTAAGTTATGATATTCCCGTAAGTAAATCGGAGGCCATAATCGTGATTTGATGAATTTGATATTGTGCATTAAAACCTTAAAATTTAGTTTTCATTAAATATACCATTCGGTTTGTTTTGTAGACCAAAGTGTGAGACTACAAGTTTTCAAACTGTACAGAAATAACAATATATTATTTATATTTCTTAGCAGCATTCATATCTGAGGTACTTTACTAAACATAAAAAGTACTGATAAGTTTACATTTCTTTTATGACTTCCAAAAATATCACTTTGCAGTTGTATGAAATATTTGTTAAAGTTCAAAAACTTTGATTGACCTTAACACACCAATCAAAAAGGCTTGGAGTACTACATAGCTGATTGGCAAAGAATGGTCAAAACAAAGTAATAAGAAATCTCTAAAGCACCAAAGTACTGATTTATCAAAAAATATAAACACATTAATCACAAAGACCTGGAGCACCACATCAGTGGCACTATTGGTTGACAAAAGTAAACAAGTTTTTGAACATGAAATATCCAATCATACTGTATAACTGACAACAAAATGTTTTTGGCTCAAGTTTGTAAATACAATAGAATTTTACTATAGTCTAACATTATTTTGTGTTTTCCCACACTTTAATTTAGGCTTTTTTATATACACTGAATACAAAAATATGAATACACACACAAAAAACATTCTGTGACATTAGACACTCACAATTAAAGCAATGACTGGTCTATTTTGTACATGTACTATTTTTTAGCATTACAGTTAATTTTATTAATAAATACTCTTTTATCTTTGGTAATTTACACAAAAATATTATTTAATAAATAATTATCACTAGAAAAATACATAAACCAAACTTTTATTAAAAGTAGGATTATTTTGCCATTATGATGATTTAGGTAACTTTGTATTAAAAAATAACACTTTCCCACTTGCTCAAAACTTTTGTACAATTCTTCTCAATTGAACATGTATTTAATCAGAATTTCACTAAATATTTTTTCTAACCAAAATATCTATCATAAATAGAACATTAAACTCCCCAAACCAGGCATTTCTCAGTTGTTTGATGATAAATGGTAATAAAAATGTATCATATTGATACCATAAAGATTTTCACTTCAATATTTACTTTCAAAAATCATCTGGTGTCCAAGGGGCTTATTAAAATGGGAAAATTGTACTCATTAAAAACTTCATGGTTAGAAATATAGCACATTTCAAGTAATTTGAAATAGAGAGGAATCAGTTGAATATTTTTAAAATATTGATAAACTAAGACTCATGAGAATCCTAAAATAAATAAACTTTTCAGATCTCTCTAGGAAAATATTTAAAATAATTAGATAAACCTTTTAAAGAAGTTCCTTCACTTCTAAATATTTGTAGGAATCCTACCTGCAGTAATTTAAACCAATTTTTGCAGAATAATCTGAATACATGTTAGTCTAAAATAAACATGTTCCTTTTATGTTTAATTTAAAAGTAAAATTAAATCATTGATGAACACAAAGAAGGAAAATGCAGCTTAAAATAGTTTCTAATGAAGATAAAAAAGTGACCTAAAATAATCAGATGTTAATCATAACACACAAATTTCTGAATATAATTTAGGGCTTAATTTTTAAATTACTTATAATTAAAAATATTTAATTTTAAACTCATAACAACCAGTGTCTCAGATTATTTTCTCATATCCTAAAAATGGGAGAAAATATCTAAGATAACAAGATTTTAAATTCTTTTAAATATTTATCAATAAGACTTGCAAGTAGACATAGCTCAGAAACAGCTTATGCTTTTATATTGTATAGTGTCAACTAAATAAATAACATTTTGTTTTCCATGCCTTATTTCCTTACTAATACATGAAAACAAATTTCTGTCCCTAACTCACTTTTGACTCTATACATATATGTATGTATACATACACACACACACACACACATGGCTATAAATTACTTTTAACTTTCAATTATACCAGATTTTATTTGGTCATCATGTCCCTCCAAAGCTCGAAAGCTAGCTGTACCATATTTAGTCGCAAATAGGTACACATCTAATGTTCTTTCAGTGCAATCTCCCATAAACCTGATAAATGGTCCAACATCCCCTTCATTAGCTAACTGTATACATTTGTAATAAAGAGAGCGGTCCTGTTTTCTTACAATCACCGGAGGATAACCTGCTTTCATCAGAATTAAGTTCATGAATAATCGACCTGTTCTACCATTTCCATCCATGAAAGGATGAATAAAAACAAATTTATAATGAGCTAAAGCAGCATATTTGACTGGGTGAAGTTTCAGAGTTTTATCAGAATTAAGCCAGTCAATCATGTCTTCCATGAGATCAAGCACTTCTGCTGGTGGAGGTGAAACATGTTTATTAACATGTACTTGAGATTGTCTCACAGTTCCTGCTTCCACAGGATCCACGTGACCTAAAACCCTCTTGTGGATCTCCAGGATATCATCAACTGTAATAGTCCCAAGATTAGTAACTAAAGAGTTATTAATATATTTTAAGGCTGATTCTAACCCAATGATTTCATTATGTTCCAGGATACTTTTTCCTGGAACAGCCATTCTAGTCTCAACTATGCTGCGGATTTCAGCTAAAGTCATTGTGTTTCCCTCCAAGGCAACTGTATGATGAATGTGCTCAAAGTAAGCTTCCTTCTTCATTCTTTTCAGGGATGGATCATTATCTGGAAGTTGAAAGAGCTGATCTCGTTTTCTGTCAATCCTATTCAGTTGTTCTTGGTCTAACCCTTCAACCACTGGGATGGTTCGAACTCTGTTAGCAAGAGCTCTGGAATGTTCTGGACAAACAGTTTGAGCTCTTCTGTACAACTGATCAGCTTCAATAACATTTTTATCTTGATTCTCATTGAACTCTCCATTGTAGGTAAGGATGTCTGGATGTAGAAGGTTCAGAGCCATAGCATGTTGGTACAATTTCAAAGCTTTTTCCACTTTTCCACATTTTTTCATGCGAAGAGCCATATTTAGAGATAATTTAGCTTCAGGCTCTACATAAAAAAAAGAATATATATTAATCATTCAGTGTTTATAATGAGAGTTTGTAGTCTAATTCTCCAACTTACATTATACCCATACTTTTAGTTAGTGTGTACTCCAAAAGTTGGCTACTAAGCAATATTTGATAATCAACTGCATGAAAGAAATTAAGTTTTTATTCATTTTCCACTAGCATTTATTAATTAATACTATACCTGGACAATTTAATTGATCACCTATAAACATAAAATAATAAATTAATCAAAATTATGATTAATTCAATATTTTCACATAAATAGTCACCTCTGTTATGATTTCTCATTATTATCTTTGATTAAATAAAGGTTTTTTACTTCAAAAAGTAGTATCAAAACCCATGAAAATAATCAATTTGCCAAAATTAGTGTTCTGACGATGACCGAAGAAGGTCGAAATGTTGTTCGCTCTTCTATTTGAAGTGTTTTCTGAGCCCAAAAGAGCCGTTTTTTGCATATAAAATTCTCAACGACTGATTGTTAAATACTTCATGTGTTGTTGTTTTGTTGTTTTTGAATTAAGCACAAAGCTACACAATGGGCTATCTGTGCTCTGCCCACCATGGGTATCGAAACCTGGATTTTAGCGTGCAAGTCTGCAGACATACTGCTGAGCCACTGGGGGGCTACTTCATGTGAAAGAGAATAATCTGAATGTAATTGAGTAGTTTCTCTAACAATTAACTAAATATCAATATCTCACTAACTGCCCAAATTTTGTTGTTGTTGCCAAGTGCAAAGCTACATAAAGCAGTTGTCACTGCTGTGTCAACTGCAGGTATGAAGAGCTTAATTTTAGCATTAAAAGCCCACCACACTTACCACTAAGCCACCAGGGGACAATTGCTGAGCTTTAATCAATACCAGTTTTGTGCCATTCAAATGTTACAAAATACCTGACCATATAAAAAAAAAACATTCTAAAAATGATTCCAATTTACTTTTCACTTCTTAAATCATATCCCCCTGAAATATAGTAATGAACTTAAAACTACTATGTTACAGTCTAAATTTGAAACAAATAATGTATTTAGATTAATTAATATCAGTTAATATATATTTTTATATATTTGTTGTACTTCATTTACCCTAGTTTAATAGTGCAGATGAAGACAGTTGACAAAACATAAAACGTTTTATTTACAAGTTTAAACGTTTCGGAATAACTTATTCCATCATAAGCAAAATCTGAAAATTGTGTTACAGAGATGATTATTCCTACAATTATAATATAACAAAATTATTAGTTTATTTAGTTATTACAAAAAGCTGTAAGTGGATGAATAAAGCAATGTTTATATATATAAAACACAGTTGCTGGGTTAGATGTGAAAATTAGATCAAGTTGAGATCTAAAGAGCTTTGCATATCATTAAGATGACCTGCATTCATGATTATACAGACTAACAAAAATTACCCTTCCATCACACACTATGTATAATACGTACTAGTCAGTTTGGCTGTGTTACATTCAACTCTTGTTAATACTTTATTTCTAATTGTCATTTTGACTCATTTCTGGTACTCTCGGAAGCATTTACAAACACTTGCCCATATCTGTGTTTATCAGTATTTAGTATCATCAGTTTCATTAACAGATTTGAAACACAGTGAAAGGTTGTAATATTTATTATGTCACATAAATGGTTGTATTTGTCACACACACACACAAAATGTGCTATGCTCATTGCAAAAATAAAACCTCACACTTTAAATGCTCTCGTTTACTGCTAAACTCCTAGGATGTATATATTATTATTACAAATTTACAATTGTGTTAGTTAAGACGTACTTGTTGAAAATGAAAGACGTGAACTTCGTGATAAAGAGTTTTATGCAAAGTTTGTTTTATAGCATGACATTACCTAGAACTGCAATTAAAAAATAAGTGTTCTCTCAAAACAAGCCAAAACGGAATTCCTACAAAAATCATAAAATATATTTACCGTTTTCAGCTGTTTCCAGCGCTTCTCTCTTTTTTGATAAATGAAATTCTGTCTCTTGACTAAAACTGAAAGAATCGTAATACGCACCAATATCGTCATTAACAACTGTATCTTTTACTTCTGGAAGAAAATTCAAAGATTTTTTTTGACTAGTACTAAAAGTTTGCGAGTTTTCATATAAAAATGGTGTAAGTTGACTTTCTAATAATAGCACTCTCCAATTTAATTTTTCACTTCTTATTTTGGTTTTCGTTGTCAACAGTAATCCAGAACATACCCCACCGACGTTATTGTTTGTCGTGGATTTACTCTCTGCCTGTAAACTTAATTCGCTAGTTTCCTGCTGCAATGTCATATATGATAATAATAGTGCGGCGAATAAAACAATCAAGAAACTAACTAAAAGAAGTCCAACACTAATACTTGAAAATAATTTGGAGGATTTATAGTCCTGAGAAATAAATGCCATAACCCACTGATAGCATTCTTCAACCATTTCGGTAAATCTTACACGTAACTTTCACATACTTTTTCCCAGACTGTTGTGTAATACTACCGGTATTAACGCCATCTTTATTTTGTATAGCAAACCTAAAGTCTGATTTTTTTTTAAAATTATAGACATTCAATTTAAATGACTAACAGTTTCATGTACTTTCTCGAAACATAGGAACCCAGATTATTCCCGCTTCTTAACTGAATGTTCCTACACAATGAATCTAGATATACTGAGTACTCCACTTTTACTGCAAACCACATTTTTGTATAAATTATATTTCAAGTTTGTTGATTTAACCATTTAAACTTCGTTTAAAAAGGCGCGCCATGGCCAGGTGAGTTAAGGCGTGCGACTCATAATCTGAGGATCGCCGGTTCGCATCCCCGTCGCGCCAAACATGCTCGCCCTTTCAGCCGTGGCGGCATAATGTGACGGTCAATCCCATCATTTGTTGGTCAAAGAATAGCCCAAGAGTTGGCGGTGGGTGGTGATGATAAGCTGCCTTCCCTCTAGTCTTACACTGCTAAATTAGGGACGGCTAGCACAGATAGCCCTAGAGTAGCTTTGCGCAAAGTTCAGAAATAATCTTTCAGCTCAATATAGATTTAGAAATGCATGTAACTCATAGTGTTAAATGTGTTTTCGAAATTACCGCTTATTCTCTAAATTTGTAGAATATTCTCCCAGAGTAAGAATCAACAATCTACTATGAGTGTACGTAAAATACAAGAGATTGCCAGTTTCACTGTCAATTAAATTTTCGAAAGCCCCGCCTAATAATAATAATAGGTAACCATCGCAATAGTGGAGAGACAGTTTTATGCATTATTTGTTTGTTACATTTGGTATACCGTAAGTCTTGGAAGGTATAATTGTGATTAACGCTTATTAATTGGGAAAGTGCAGATACATGACCAGAAAAGTTGACAGATTTCGAAGGTTAAACACTCTTTAACTTCAGTGAATTAACTTTCTCTGTAAAAAAATTCAGCGGTAGATAACTTATTCGCTAATTGAATTGTACCAATATTAACTTGAAAATGAATTAGCTTATTGTAAACCACCTATAAAATATTCAGTTCCAGACAAGTTAGAAGACTTTATTGTTTGTAAAACTTTTGGACTATTGACTATAAATCGTTATTTGTATCGCCCCTCCACTAGTACAGCGGTATGTCTCCGGGTTTACAACATTTAAATTAAATTTACATTTTAGACCTTTTATTATAATTTTAACAAGGTGGTATCGAACAATGTTTTCTTTCCAAATGCTAATTATTTAACTAGTGTTTTATTTCATTATTTTTGTTTATACCCACTCTTTGAGGTTGGATGAATGAAGAGAAAAAAAAAATCCGGATTTACAACGCTAAAATTAGGGGTTCGATTCACCTCAGTGGGCTCAGCAGATAGCTTATGTAGCTTAACTGTAAGAAAACACACATTATTTGTAATAACCGTTATTATAAATTGTATTATTGTTTATTAAAATATATTTGTAGTAAAGAAAATTGTGATATCAATCTTGTTTGCAAATATAAACAATTTGATACGTTTCAACATTCAATTAACTTCCACATTAAAATAGAAATATCCGGCTATTTTAAATCGTAACACGTAAGGTACATAACATAATAAATGGGAAACCCGTCCGAGATAAACTGTAGTATGTAACATGACTGATTTAGGTTTCGTTTGTTTTGAATTTCGCGCAAAACTACTCCAGGGCTATCTGCACTAGTTGTCCCTAATTTATCTGCGTAAGACTGAAGGGAAGACAGCTAGTCATCACCACCCACCGCCAACTCTTTGGCTACTTTTTTACCAACGAATAGTGGGATTGATCATCACATAACGCCCACATGGCTGAAAGAGAGAGTATGTTTGGTGTTATGGGGATTCGTACCCGCGACCTTCAGACTCCCTTAACCACCTGGCCGTGCTAGGCCAACTAATTTAGGTAGGCATTCAAAATGGAGTTATGGTAATTAGACTGAAGCAAATAGCGGTACATTTTTTAAAGAAAGTTCTCCAGTTCGTGTGGGAATTTTAGACCACTAAAGTAGCGGAAAAACAACTAAAGGCACCATTTAAAAGTTCCAAAACCATCAGATCAAATAATATTGAAGCACAAACGCTTCTAGGCGATATTCCAGAAGAATTATTTAAATAATTAGCTAACATGATGTAGGAACTAAATTACAAGAGAATCTACATTTTAAATTTAACTTAAGAGGGCATGTTGCCAAGAGCTTCAGACAAAATCCTGTATGGAATAAAACTTCCCCAAAAGATTTCAGAAAAAGTGAACTATTATAAATGTTGGAATGGTGGCTATTAAAGCTTTTAATTCACTAAACATGAAATACTGAAATACTACAGATAGTTGTTGAACAAATTTATAACAATACTGCAAGGATTCCTATCAATAAAGTTTTGGACTTATGGAATTGTTTCTTTAAATAAGGAACTTATCATCTCAACCAGGATGAACTTCTGGTTTCCATCAAATCGAAATAACAAAAGAAGGCTAACTAGATATGAGAAAATAGGTATAAATTGGACTTGTAAAGATGAAACTGAGCTGAGATTGTTTGCTTTGGAGTTAAGCACAAAGCAAGACAATAGACAATTTATGTTTTGCTCACCACGGTTATTAAAACTCTGTTTCTAGCAATACAAGTCTGCAGAAAAACTGGTGTGCTACTGGGGGCGGCACAGCTGAGAGTGCCTTACCTGCCGCATTTGAGATGATAAGTTCCTTATTTAAAGAAACAATTCCATAAGTCCAAAACTTTATTGATAGGAATCCTTGCAGTATTGTTATAAATTTGTTCAACAACTATCTGTAGTATTTCAGTTGCCTCTAGTAATGATGACAAAAAATGAACTGATGTGAACAGCAATTACTCATAAAGCTTCATCCAGTAAGAAGAATGTTGAGTTATCATTATTCTATATTACAGTAGTGAGTTTCTTTATGCTTCACTATATGTGAGTGATTGACATTGATAATAGTACATATTAGACATATTATTAAACAGACTAGCTTGAAATAGCTTCACAGTCTATGCCAAGAAATTACCATGCATTATGTGATAATATTTAGTAAAGTTGTTTAACTTCCAACGGCAACGAGGATAACAGTCATTGTACAACGAAGAAGTGAAAAACCATGCCAAGACGTATCAGGAATAAATTTAAAACTGGTGATTGGACCATCCATTGGTGGGATTCAAAATGTTAACAACCGGTTCAATCTCGTTTTACACAGCCGCATTTTTGGCAATGAAAAATAATAAAATATCTTACTGAAATAATTTATTTAGCACGTTTTAAATATTTTCAAATAGCCACTTGATTATCATTAAAATCTTCATTTTTTCCACGTTTGACCCTGTTGTCATCAGCTGTGTGGTTTTTTTTTAGCCACGTTTGAACTGAAGAAGAAGAATCTCACGAATCCAATGGGAGACCAAACAAATTAATTGTCATCAGGTTTGCCATATTCTCAACTGTAAAGCGACTTCTTTTATTTGAATATATGATATTCATTCTTAAAAAAAACCCTCTTTCTGCTTTTGCGGAACTAATAGTAACTGTATTAATGATAAGACATTAATGATGCCGATAAGTTTAGGCTTTTCTACAGTTATTGGAATTTCGTGATTTTGGCAATTTCGTAGAACATTTTCCAAATAGTCACGGAAATCACTAATGCTTATTTCGTGATGAAAGAGCAGACTAAATTAGTACAATTTTTCTTTAGCGGCTTTCCAAGGTACCACATCTTCAATATTCTAAGAATCTGGCTCAAGTGAATTTTATTGTCATTGTCTTGTGCATTATTTGTTGATATAAGTGATCACAATCCATTAATTTAGCTTTCATATTTTTTTATTACAGCTTCCAGTAGTTTTTGACGAGGAAGGCCTACATGTCTATGGTTTTCAACAAACTCGATATTCCTGAAGACGTCAGAAGCAATGGTTTCGTCAATTTTCTTTTCAGAGGTTTCTTACCTTCTTTGAATATTTCAAATACCTTAATTACCCTTTTCATCAGTTTTTCAGCTCTTAATAAATTTAAATTTCTGGCTTGAAGGGCATTAAGAAATAAAAATAAAATTAGTGTAATATATCTATCATTATTGCTAAATCCTCCAGGAATAATTTGTTGCAAAGATGGCTAGTCATTCCTTAATATATTTTTCTCATTAGAAAAATATTTGTATAATGCTGGATAGGCACGCCGTACAGCAAGTGTTGACCGTACTCTGCAAGCAGCCCATCTTAGTCCAAAAACTCTACCAACTTTCAGAATTTCTTGTTCAATTTCTTCTAAAATGCTGAAAAGTTCCATTTGGTTTTTGGTTGATTGGTGAAAGATCGTGTAGATTTAATCTATGAACACTTTGAAGTGATTTACTTATTTTATGTCAGTGGTATAATCATCTAAAACCAGTTGCAAGCGGTAATATTGTTGGCGACAAATCACAATCTTCAACCTTTACAAAAATTATGATTACTGGTTTACTAGATTTGGTTGAAGCTTCATTAGTGATGACACAGAGTTTAAAATTTTGTTCAATTGCTTTAGTAAATATTTCATTTTTAATTTCCTTTGCAATGTGATCAACTATTTTAACAGCAGTTTTCAGAGAATGGAGTCCCATTCTCATGTCCAACCCAGTTTTTAATTGTAGCTCAATCTCATCTTCAACGTCAGAAAATGTCCTACTTCGTTTTGCTACACTATAGCTTGTATTAAAACTTTTACATGTAAAGCTGATGGTTGGTTTATTTTATCTAAGCATTTGGTAATTGCATCATCTGCACAAGCTTTCAATTGCATAGCACATATATTGTGTGCCTTCATTGAAAATGTTCATTCAGTTGTTGCTGGACGGTCTTATGCCATCCTGATGCTTCAACACTGTAGCTTCTCCATTCCATCGATACGTGAATTCACCTCATATTTCTTGCTACAAACAACCAAACCATCATCTTTTTTCTTGAACTCCTAAGATTACTTCATACACCAGCGATCCAGAAGAGTGGTTGCTGGATTTTCATCATCTGTAGTTTGTACAGTATCAGAAGCGGAAGGCTCATCGCTTCTTGAGGTTTCTAGTGTCAGATGCTCAATTTGATTTTGCTTTGATGTTTTAGTTCTTTTAGTTTTTCCTACAAACTACAGTATATCATGTTGTCACTTCATTTTAAGGGCTGAAGCCTGAAATGCCAAAATTCCTTTATTGAAAAATAAATGTATTATTTTGTTTGTTTCGAATTAAGTACAAAGCTACACAGTGGGCTATATGTGCACTGCCTGCCTCCGGTATCGAAACCCGGTTTTTAATGTATAAGTCCGCAAACATACCACTGTGGGCAAATGTATCAATATAACTTCTTATTAAATTTTCATTACAAGAATATAGAATTGTTTTCCAATTATTTTTATAATCATCTTTTTTTGGCGGCATATAAACAAAGAAAATTAGCTTAACGTTTAACTATTTTTGCAAATATTGTTTTTGGGTGACTGTTCTGTTTACATAAAAAAAATTTATATGATAAGTATATATCAACAAGCGTAAATATAGTGAAATACAGTTTTACCAAGGCATACAACTACAGGGTGGTCGCTAGAAAAGCGGAAAATTTGTCAAACAGCTATTTATTTTTACAAAGAATAACTTTTACAAAGTTTTTTAAAGGCATATGTTATATTACACTCATAGATGCTCAAAATGATTAAAATCATGCATTTTATTCATGATGTAAAGAAATCAAAATAGAAATGAGTAAGCACGCATTTTATTCATGATTTCATCTGACCCTCAAATTTTCCGCTTTTCTCGCGACCACCCTGTATAACACAAATGTAATGCAATGGTGTTATAGTTCGTGTTTATATCTATGAATGGAATAGTTTTTCTACGTAATTACTAGCTTAATAAGCCTAGTATCCAAATTTCATATCCTGTCAGAACGAAAATACAAGCAAAGAGAGATTCAGTATCCCGAGCAAAAACATGAGAAGTATTTTATTCCATTATATATTATACAGTCAAACGCCACCACCTATTACGTTTAACATTTTTGGTGATATGCATATTAAAAGAACTTTTCATGTTTGAATAAATTAAGTGTTTAACCGGCACAATTTGTGTTTAAAAAGGTGAAGGGAAGCAATATTAATCACCTAGTACTGAAAATATCGACAATACAAATGTCAATCCAGGCTAAATCTCCAATCCACGATCTTTTAATTTTGCTCTAGAATAGTAAAACCTACAAAATAACATCAAGCATCACAGTTTAACGTTAATAACGTAGAAGTCTACGTGGTCTACACCATTTTTCAAGCTAACCTTCTTTTCTCTGTCTGTTCCAAGTATGATAAATGACTGATACCAAATGTTCATATAGGAAAATGTCGGCCTACATTAGTCTACGGCAGTGCTCTAATTTCCTCGTTTAAATGACTAATCTGTCACTTGTAAAGGCCCGTACAAATCCGGCCTCAAACATTATCATACTAATTTACAATTGTGTTGTTGCGTGTGACTTTTACGTAGCACAAATTCCCAAAATGACAGTCGTCACATTGTACATCTAGCATCAGAGGGCTAAGAGACGGTAAGAACTAGTTAGGCAAACTCGTGAAACTTTAAGAAGAAGTCCTTACGAACTGGCGCAAACCAGCTGAATCCCACTACTGATAATAATGTTATTTCTGATTAAAAGATTAGCACAAAATATCACATAAAAAGTTGTATGGTGTGCAAAGAAGACCCAATATTTGAAATCTTTCGAATAATTCATTATTATTCTTCAGAAAATAAATGATTATGTGATGTTCTGATTGAGATAACTTTAACAACTAGCCAGTCACACCTTGGATTTGTTGGTGTCAGGTTTAGTCTGTGCCGAAGTGGTGTGTACAGTGCATAAAAGACTTAACACTAATACTTAAGAGCAGAGCCGGACTTATGTACAGGATTATTAATCAATTTTTATATGGGTAGAAATAACAAAACATTGCTGAGAAATGCAGAAAACGATAATTTGATGCAATAGATAAGACAAAATATCCACAGAGAAAAATTAATTTATGACTAATACCAATAATATAAAGCGAGTTTGATTATAAATTTAGTTTTGAAAATATTTTCAAAGACGAACGATAGCGAAAGATCTCAGGATAGATAATAATGCCATTTGGCGTCAAAGTATTTAAGAGTGCTATCCAGTAAGCTTCTTTAATTTCGTTGTTTTTCTTAGATGTAAAATTTGTTTCTATAATCTTCACTTTAATGTATTCAAGAGATTTTAAATGTTTTGCGAATGGAAGTCTTTTAAACTGAGTTTGAATACAAAGTTTTATTTTTTCCGAATGAAACGACAGTAACTTCTGTAAAAACAAAGAACTACCCTATGGTCCACTTAATTCCCCACATGGAACCCACCTTCTCACCTGCTGATGAGATATCTTCTGTTAGCAAACGTCTTCCACCAATGGCACCTCCAGTACCTCTACAATGTTCTCGGATGGCTTTGACCAGAGCTGGGATAGGACTGTTCTAGAAGATGAATGTCTAACATTTCAGTCTCATAATATGCCACACTGCCACGAAAATCATCAGAGAAAGAATATGAATATCCATTTTAGATGCACTTGATATCAGCATCTCTTCTTTCTCCGTCCTCAGTTGAAACGAATTTGAAGTCATCAACCACTACATCAGAGAAAGTCCAGTGTGTAGGAGATAATTTCTTCTGGTCCTGATAAATTTCTTAAGTAGCTGATCCTTCTTCTTGGTTGTAAGTCTTTCTATTTGTGGAAAATGACATTCCGGTAACTTTAAAGCCTTTTAAAAATTTGTGATACAAGTTATATTCATGGTAATTCTTTTTACGATAGTTTTGTTATTATTTTTCATTGTATGAACTTTATGGCCAAACAACCTTCTAATTTTCCTCTCTTCCTTTCGTAAGAAGATTTATTTTAATTTATTTTCTGAGTTTTATAGCAAAAAAGTATTTCAATGTGTGGTTTGGAACCAAATAATGAAATTTATTGTTACTTTTATAATGAAACCACAACTAGTGTACCCAATGTGTGAATTAGTTGATTGGAAATTAGTGGAGCTTTTTTTCAGGGAAGGTAGAACATGGCATCCAAAACTAGAAAGCTATATTCTCTGTTGACAAACCAAATAACAGTCAGAGGTTGCAATGCCAAAGCACTTGATTCACAGTTGATGAGGATTATGCGTGGAAAGTGAGTTGGAGTACAGACCAGGCTTTGTTATTGCTGATATGTTTTTGTACTTAAAACAAGGTTTGCCACTCTAAGAGAGCTGATTTTGATGTTTTTGAATTAAACACAAAGCTACACGATGGGCTATGTGTGCTCTGCCCACTACGGGTTTCCAAACCCAGTTTTTAGCGCTGTAAGTCCGCAGACATACCGCTGAGCCACTAAGGGGGCGTTCTCTCAGAGAATTAAAGAAAAAGGTTAGAAAAATTACTACCTCACTTTAAACTTTTAACTTTCGCTTTCGTACCCACATCAAGACTGATATAATGTTAGTACACTGTATTTTGATTTTTAACTTTAGTGGTTAACATTAACTTTAAAAAGCTTAATTAGTTTATTTAAGCTGATATTTTGAAGCTTTGTTTAAACTTGATTTTTATTTGTTGAAATAAACTATAATAGCGAATTTTGTTTAATATTACCAGTGGAATTATGTTTCAAGTTTATAGTTGCGTATTACAAGAGAAATTATACTAAGGCCCGGCATGGTCAAGCGTGTTAAGGCGTGCGACTCTTAATCTGAGGGTGGCGGGTTCACATCGCCGTCGCGTCAAACATGCTTGCCTTTTCAGCCGTGGGGGCGTTATAATGTAACGGTTAATCCCACTATTCGTTGGTAAAAGAGTAGCCCAAGAGTTGGCGGTGGGTGGTGATGACTAGCTACCTTTCCTCTAGTCTTACACTGCTAAATTAGGGACGGCTAGCACGGATAGCCCTCGAGTAGTTTTGTGCGAAATTCAGAAAACAAACAGATTATACTAAGCTTGAAAGAGAGTTAAATGAAGGTTTCACCACCTCTCTTATCACCTTGACACACCCTTCAGAGTGCTTGCAATTATTCTGTTTTGTATTTATATTATGCGTTGTACTGTGAATAAATATTTTTGTTTTTGCACACTTTTTGTTTTTTACTCTTTCTTCTCGACAACCTTACTTAATGTATAGAGTCACATATAGTCTAGCATTGGTCGAACCTATAGTTAATGAGTCTAGCTTAAATGACAACTCTATTTGGAATCCATATATAAGGAAATACCTCAAATCTAGAAATGTAGCTGTATGATATTCAAAATTTCTAATATAAGCAGTATCAAACCATACCCAAAAATGAGATTGTAGGTCAGTGGTGCACATACTTTTTAAGTCAGGGGCCACAAACAGACTTCTCGTAACTGTTGGGGGCCATAAAAAGTAAAGATTAAAATCGTCTCACAGTTGTTTCACACAAGATGGACATCACATTTAAGAACACAAATAATGATTACATCAAAGAGTTTGTACATTATTCTAAGAAATGTTATGATACGTCAACTATCACAAAATCAGTGCGATGGATGGTGCTGTATGTCATCTACGAGCTTAGAATGTCCGGCTTGATGTTTGACGGTGAAAAATGCAAGACTGTTCTCAGATGATCATCAGTCAGCTGATTGCGAGTGTTGTTTTTGTTCAGTTTCATATGTGAGAAAGCCTATTCACAGCAGTACGTGCTGCCAGACATGCTGGTGTAAACAAGTGCATTCTTTTTCAGATCAGCAAATGTATCATACAACATTTTGTAGAAGTCAAGCAAACTGCTTTCTCGGTAAATAGCACGCAGTTCATCAGATGCCTGGAGATCAGAAAGTTCGAGCTAATATTCTGCTGACAAGTGATCTACTGACACACTGAACGGATCAGCAAAAAGTTTCATCAACAATCTGCATTGGTCAAAGTCATGAAACCGTGAGTTGAAGGATTGAATCAAGATATCTAGCTTCCCAACATAAACTTGTTATCAATGTCCTGATTCTTCTGTAGTTGTGACTGAAAAGTGGGAAAGTGCACGAAGTTGCTTAATGCTGCTTGCTGCCAGAACAACAGTAACTTTGTCCTAAAAGCTGAGACATGATTTGCAAGCTGACAGACAAGCTGATTTTTGTCTTGCAACTTCAAATTCAGATCAAGTGTTGTGTCATGTCGACCAGAAAGGTCAGCTCAGCTTGCCATGCTGGATCAGTCATGGAAATCACTTTTATGTCTTTGTTCTTGCTTCTGAGGAATTCTATCACCTCATCAATTAACTCCCAGAATCTTCTGAGCATCTCCACTCAGCCAGCATACTTCACAGTGATGCACGAGGTCACCATAGTCTGAATCAATTTCTTCAAGAAGACTTCGAAACTGACGGTGATTGAGCCCTCGTGAATTGATGAAATTAATGGTTTTCATCACTGATGCCATCAGTGCCTGAAAACCAAGTTCTTTCCTGCACAGGTTCTGTTGGTGAATAATATAGTGCAACTTCAGCAACTGTCTGTTCTGCTTTCCTCGATATTTCATCAACAGTGCTTCAAGCTCGCTACCTTCTACAGTCATGGCTGGTGCTCCATCAGTTGTCACACTTACCAGTTTCGTGAAATCCAATGAAACACTACTACACAGTTGTACTGTCTCCTCGAATAGAGCAGACCCATTTGTCTGACCTTTACGGAACCAATGCTGATTAGTTCCTCTGTGATATCAAACGATGACGACACACCATGAACAAAAACTAATAGCTGTGGTGTTGAACTGATGTCAGTCGACTCGTTTGCTGCCAAAGAGAAGTAGACAGAGTTTGCTGTTTTATTTGTAAGCTGCCTTGTCACGTCTGCTGAGAGGTGTGAAATTCTTCGTTGAACTGTCATATGATTCAAAGCCACCGTCTATAGCTTGCGAACTGCTTCCGGACACAACTTTTCCGATGCAGTAATCATACACTGCTTGACAAAATCACCATCAGTGAACGGTCGGCCAGATTTTTCTGTCATCAACGAAGTATCGTAACTGACCTCACATACTGCACCTAAATCTGCTGACTGCTTTAAGAAAACGTTCTGCTGGTGATTCAGTGACAGCCGCAGATATTCAATTCGAGCTGTTCATTAATCACTGATAATGTAGAAATCTTTATGCTTCGACTCATAATGACGCTTTATATTGGATACCTTTGCCACTGTTACTATCGAATGACACAGCAAACAAACCACGTACTGAGTTGTTGAACAAAACAGTATTGCGCACTCCAATCATCATGAAACTGCCGGTTTTCGTCGTCAACTTTTCTTTTACGATTTAGATGCCATTTTTGTTACGAAATAATATCAAAATAGGGCTTGTAGGTAAATCTCGAAGAATTACTGGAACGTGTGAGATTTCGTAATTACGGAAATATTACGTCATTGCGCCAATGATTAAATGCCTATGCATTAACGAGATTTGCTTATTAATTTTTTTATTGCTCGACACAAATATGGAACCATCCAGTATCTAATCTGATGCATATTTTATAGCGTTTATTCTTTGCGCAGGCGCGAACTCTCGATGTTTGACTTTCCCGTTGGACATTGTGGGCCACTCGGCGACGAGTCGCGGGCCGGACTTTATGCACCACTGTTGTTGGTGAAAAAAGTATCATCGTAGTTTTCTAATTTTCAAATGACTCTGGTTAAAATTTGTCTATTTAACAAAAACCTTAACATGAAAGGGTAATCACTCTGAATTTCACTCTATAAAAAAAGAAGTATGGTATCTGTAATTAATATGAGTTACGAATGTTTATCAAAGGTCAATACTTTAATGTGAGATTGCCATGAGTTGTGTGTCCTAATAGTTTAATTTGTAATATGACGAATAAGGTCGTTTATCTTTATTGCGAGATAAAGTAGTTCTTTTAGGTTTAAAAGTAAATGCCAATTTAAAAATTGTTTATTATGCAAAGAAGTTGTTGTTGTTGTTTTGAATTAAGCACAAAGCTACACAATGGGCTATCTGTGCTCTGCCCACCACGGGTATCGAAACCCGGATTTTAGCGTGTAAGTCCGCAGACATACCGCTGAGCCACTGGGGGGCATGCAAAAAAGTAATTTGTTATTGTTTTTACACAAAATCAATGTATCGTGATCTAAGCTTTTTTTCTTGAACAGCATCAAAATGGGTTTGTTTGTTTTTTAACTTTACGCAAAGCTACACGATGGCTATCTGTGCTAGCCGTTCCTAATATAGCAGTGTAAGAAGTGTAGCCGTGGGGGCGTTATAATGTGACGGTCAGTCTCACTATTCGTTGGTAAAAGAGTAGCCCAAGAGTTGGCGGTGGGTGGTGATGACTGTCTGCTTTTACTGTAGTCTTACATTGCAAAATTAGGGACGGCTAGCACAGATAGCCTTCGAGTAGCTTTGTGCGAAATTCAAAAACAAAAGAAAAATTAATTCTTTTTAAGAGTGTCACCGTGAACCACACAAAAAGAAAATTTAGTGACGCATAAAACAATCTCTATGTTAAACTAGGAACATTAAACTCAAGGTGAAACAACTACAAACTTGAAAGTTTCACAAATTATAAACCTAACTCGTTTTTTAATTTATTTTTTTCATTTTTAGCGAAAATCTGTCAAGAAGGGTGGAATCTGACTTTAAATGCCATGACGGTAACAAAATCAAGCTGCTTTTATCACGCTTCTCACAGATGTGACCGAGAACAATACATACCAAAGCACAGTGGTAGGGAAACCCTAGTCACAGATGTGACCGAGAACAATACATACCAAAGCACAGTGGTAGGGAAACCCTAGTCAATTACGTAATTCATCAATAAAAAAGACAGCTGTCTATTTCAAGTCGCCACAACGAATTAACAACTATCTTCTCTGTAAGAAAACATACTTAATGACCAATCAATAGAGACAAATACCATGTGCACCTAGAGTAATGAGAAGTAATGTTGTTTATTTGAAAGAGTTTCTTCATTCAAATTGAACTGAAATAAAATACGATTTTCGAGAAATTTACAAACTAACTAAGGGGTACATGCTTGTATCACGCTGCTTTAAGTCGCTTAATTTGTTTTTCCCCTGACAACAGCCTTAATGCCCAGTATTCTAATCATTTTATGGCACCGAGCTGACAGATGTCATTATTGCACCATATTGAAATTAATGTTTCTCAGGAGACTCATTGGTGGTTCCATCAGTTGTCTTCACAATTTTAGTATTGTGAAATAAATCTCATTTATGACGAAGTTGGCATTAAGAACAATCTGTAACACTATAACCAGCTGCTATAATCGATATCATCAGAACAGTTCTTGGCATTGTTTCATTAATTTGACTTTCCTAATCAGGTGATATGCTATCAATAGATCTTTAAGTGAGTTTGTGAGATATCTTTTCTCTTGGCATTTCACTGAACTTTTTTTTTAATTTTAATAAAAAATATCACAAAAATATAATAAGTAAAAGCACAAATATTTATCACACCTATTACTTTACACAGAGGCTGTTGAAAAACATCCACGAATGGTCAATATTTTTCGAGTTACGTGAAATTATTAAAGTCAGGTATGAGTGGTTAGTGTATAACTAGCTGTGAGCGATTAGTGTACCACCAGTTTGAGTTTGCAACTTCTGTAGATCATAATAGCAATCATTCTCTTCTTTACCTCTACTTATCATGTTTTACAAGAAATTATATATTTTTATGATATATCCAGCAATCGTAGAATGACACACTTTAGTTTAATGAACTCTCTGTACTTTACCTGCTCCTCTGGAAGCTTCCGCGTCACCATATTTGATATAAATCAATTAGTGGAATTTACTCTGTATAGTTTATGTCATAGATGATATTTTTGCTTCTATAGTAGTATTATGTGTCGAATCTGGACATTATTCAAACGTGTTATCTATCAACAACTAATGAGAGAATTCACCTATGTGTTCATACTGCTTGCCAAACTGATGTTATACAGAAAAGTAAAACTTCTGTAATATTGCTATTCAGTGTTTGGTGATGTCTTCAAGTTCTTTAAGAATTATGGGTTATGTGAATGGTGCATGATCAGCTTTAAAATTAACTTCTCTGTGACGCAGTAATACCAGAAGAAGAGCTTGACAGATACTACCAATAAAAGCAGTTCTTTATTCATTGTGAAATAATAGCATTCAGTTTGCAAGTGCTGTTGTATATTTTTAGATACTACTGAATCTGTGACAACCCACCCCGCTCTGATTCCATTGTCAAGAGCAACCATATTCCTAATAAATAGAACATTCAGTTTGGAATAAACCAACATCAGATTAACACAAAAGTCATTTCTATAAGTAGAATAGCTTTGTACAATTCTCAAATCATCTAAAAGGGGAATAAGTTTTAGTTAATGCAGAATGTAATGCTGCCATGGAGGAAAAAAAATGTTATAGCCTAAATTTCTAGTTTGTTTCTCTTAGCCATCACAAATTTTTATTTTGAATAATGTTATACCTGCACATCAAATACCTTTGATTGGTTTTACGTCGGTATCCATTTAAAGTAAATAATTAAAATAATTATTTAATGCCTTCCTTTCATATTTTAGGGTTGTTCTGTGAGGTAGCAAGATCTATTTCTTGTTATGGTTGCTTATGGTTATTTCCTTCTATTGTTTAATTTATCTGTGATTTTAGTTGCATTAAAACGCTAATTCATCTTCTAGCTACTCATACGTATTTACTCAAAATACGTATGATGAAAGCGACACCAGTTTTTCTAGTGGTTACGTACAGATGCTGTTAACGTTGTAGAAGACTGTGTAAATTCATGGTCACATGAGGTGTACTCTCGTGACACACTCAGTGAATAAAAACCTGACTATAAGTTTCACTATGACAGAGAGTCACGAAATAATTATTAAGTTATTGCTGTTTGTCACTTGATGTTCTTATTAAAATTGAAATATATTTTTGGAATATTGTTTGTTGCTCTTTTTTGTAAATTAGATTTGTTATTTCTGGTTTCTTTTCTTGATTCCATTAATTGAAGTTTGTTGTTGTTGTTGAATTTCGCACAAAGCTACTCGAGGGCTATCTGTGCTAGCCGTCCCTCATTTAGCAGTGTTAAGACTAGAGGGAAGGCAGCTAGTCATCACCACCCACCGCCAACTCTTGGGCTATTCTTTTACCAACGAATAGTGGGATTGACCGTCACATTATAACGCCCTTACGGCTGAAAGAGCGAGCATTTTTAGCGCGACGGGGATGCGAACCCGTGACCCTCAGATTACGAGTCGCACGCCTTAACAATCTTGGCCATGCCGGGCCAATAAATGTGTTTTCTTATAGGAAAGCCGCATTAGGCTATCTGCTGAGTCCACCGAGGGTAACCGAAATTAACAGAAGTAGTACAGCTATTAATGATACATTGTTCGTTAACTTTAGTGTCAAGTCTTGGCCAGGAAGGTGTTTATTAACTGTGTTTTGGAAAGTGTTGTTATAGCTGAAATAATTGATTTGTTCTTGTTGTTCTTGATAATTGCAGCAGTGTTTATTTCAGACCGTTAATGTTTGGCCAATCTCAAAATCTTGAATTTGTTTTCAGTATATAGTAAAGGTTGTAAAAATGGTAAATACGAAAATATGACTTTACTGTTACTGTTCCAGTGATTTTCACTAAACCGAATGCAAAAAAATTAAACCACAAAATTTATTACATAATTTAACAAGAAACATTCGTTATGTACAGCAATTCAAAAATCAGTTTGATGCATCCGCTAAATGCCCACCATTCTAAGGTGGATAGATTTTATTTGTGCCTTACTCTATTCACTTCTTCAACTGAATAAACATTGGTTGGTGTAGCAGTAGATTGTATACTTGTACATGCATCAGTGAAAGTTTCAAAAAGTGCCAACGCGTAAATAAAATATTGTATAGTAAGTTATAAAGAATGAAAACTTATTTTGCTCTCACAAATGCTAAAATTAATTATAAATTATGTGCTGCATAGATAAGTAATCATAATTTCAAAATTTTTATGTATAAAACTTATATTCACAAAGTAAAAATATAACTCTTAAGATCAATTTTACAGAGTGTTGGATTATTTAAAACATATGGGTATGAATGCTATTTGGCTGGAGATAGAGTAGTGGTTAGTGTGCTAAACAACAAAATTAAAAGTCCAAAGTTCGAGTCGTGAAATACAACTAAACATTTTAAGCTGAGTGGGCGTTAGAACTATAATAGTCAAGTTTTTCATTTGTTTAATTTAGCAGTGAACGCTTACAAATAGGAGAATCTCAGATATTTAACCAGGAACGTTTATAAGTTTCGAACATTATAAACAATTTAACTTCAAACAGTCAGTATTTCTATAAAGATATCGCATAACTTCAGGGGAAAACTCACGTGCGGAGAAGAGAATGAGTTAATATTCTCGTGAAGTGAAGTATTTGTTTCTTTTTCTTATAGCAAAGCCACATGGGGCTATCTGCTGAATCCACCGATAGGAATCGAACCCCTGATTTTAGCGTTTTAAATTCGTAGACTTACCGCTGTACCAGTGAGAGACCGAGTGAAGTGTATCTGTGTTTCAACATAAAAGTAATTTTTGCTTCGTGGACGTGGACGTCGATAAAATATTCGGTTCCAGATTAGATGGAAGATTCAGTACAGTTTGTAAGTTTGTAAAATTCATGTATCAGGTCATCCGTTAAGTAATGTCCGATTTTAGATTCAGAAAAGAGAAAGGATTTCAAATGCTTTTAATGTTATTTAATTAATAATGGATGTTCCATTATCATTAATTACTTTCTGCCAACGATTCACAAGCTTCTGAATGCCATTTTTATAGAATTCTTGAGGTTTGCAGGAAAAGAATGTAGATAGAGTAGTGCTGACATTTTTAGGTGTTTCAAACTCTTTTCTATAAAAATAGTTCTGCAAACTTTAGAATAGATGATAATCAGATGGGGCAAGGCCTAGAACATAAGGAGAATGTGGAAGTTTTCCCACTCTAGCTATTCAATCTTTGCAGATGTGATCCTTACTGTATGGGCCGTACATTATCCTGGTGTAACACAACACCGTTACGATTGATTAAAGCAGACCTCTTTTCTTTCAGTGCAACATTCAAGCGCTGTAACTGTTGACAGTAAAAGTCTGATGTAATCGTTACAATGAGTGTTAACAACTCAAAGAAGATCACACCAACAATATTCCACCAAACGCTTAACAAGACTTTCCTAGGATAGAGGTTCATTTTAGGATGTGCTTTAATAAATTTACCTGCACTGAGCCATTGTCTGCGGCGCTTAAAAAATTATAATATATCCATTTTTCATCTTCAGTGACAAATTTGCCCCAAAAAAGTGAGTTGCGTTCACGAGAGTGCTGAGAAGTGCAAATGCTCATTCTTGCTCTAAGGTTGGCTTCTGTCAAATTATGTGGGATCCATTTTTCCAAGTTGTCGCAGATGACAGTGAACTGTTGAATGGGTTGAATTAAACTTCTGTGCTAGTTTTTCAACTGTTACAGCACAATCTTCCTCAAGTGCAGTCAGTAGCAAGTCAATATTAAACTCAACAGGACAACCTGAATTTTGCGTATCACTTAATCTGTAGTTACCTGATCTGAACTTCTGAAACCACCTTTGACATTTTCTTTCACTGGGAGACTCCGCACCATAAACACCTTGAACTTTCATGGTTTCTGCAGCACTACTGTCTTTTTGAAACTCATGAAGCATTATATGCCTAGTGTGTTCCTCAGACACATCCATCTTCATAAGGGTTTAGTTGATTAATGATCTGAAAAAGTGGAGTTAGGTTAGCTTTTATTTGTCTGAACATTTTTATACATGTCCTACTGCATATTTTAGTTATTAAAACCTTCTACAAAGACAGAAATGATGATGCACTTTCTGTATTAAATTTTCGGACATTACTTACGGGATGACCTGATATATAAACCATTATTTGTTATATTTATTTTTGATAATCGGTATTATAAATTCTATTGTTGTTCGTATATTAAAATATATTCATGTTCTGAAGAAAGTTGTGTGTATCAATCTTGTTGGCAGATGTCTTACATTTAATACATATCGACATTTATTAACTTCTAAATTAAAATTAAATTGTCGAGTTATTTGAAATCTTAATACGTAGTATACGTAACATAATAAATACGATACTTATCCGAATTAAATTACAATGCGTAACATAATAAATTGGGGTAAATTATGATACTTAACAAGTGGTATGCTGGTAATTATAGGATTTATACGTCTATCTGCCAACAGATGGCTGGTAACCAGTTGCTCATCCATGTTATAATTTACAGATGGATTGGTTCATAGTATATACGTATCACCAAGCAACTGAACTAATTTTGAAGGAGGAAAACATATCAGTGGAAGGCATGGGCATTTAGATCAGAACGTCAGTTACAAGCGGATACATTCTCAAGCTTTCTTCAAATAATGCCTAAATATATGTCTTGGGAATCTGTCTTTAAAGTTAAGGCTTATAACGTATAGGCCTAAAAACATCGAAAATTTTCTAAACTTGACGCAGTTGAGCCACATTTACTGTAATTTATTTAACAGAACAATGTTACATTATGCTGCATTTGCTAACTTCATTTAAAAATGTGAAAGCTTAAAAATTCTTAATAAAAATATAAGAAATGATAATCTTTTTTTGCACTGTATTTTCATTGTTTGTTAAGGTTATTAAATATATAAAACCGATTCTAGAAAAAATGATGAGCAATGTCCACATTTAGTGATTGGAGCTGAATTCTGCGAATAACGTCTCCATAAAGCACTTAAGTAAAATAATCGTTTCAAAATCTGTCCCTGAATGACAAATATGTTGTTATTTTTGGAAAAAGAAGCTGTACAATGAATTATCTGTGTTTTGTTGTAAATTCATTTTTATATAAGAGGCATGGGGAAAATGATAAATATGGAAACTCAGCTTTTATGTGCTTGTTTCGTTTTTTAGTAGCACTTTCTCATTACATAGGATATTAAATAGGTAAATAGCGTTGTTATTTTAAATATCCAGAATAATTCTGACGAAACTAGGACACCAGCTAGTGGAATAGTGGTCATCTCAACAACTATTGAACCACAACTTGACAATCAAGAAAAAACTTTTATACTGTTGCACAGTTACAAAGCTCGAAGTTTTTGATTATTCAATTCATCTAAAAGATAATCTTCGAATGTTAATTCTGTATTCGTCTCAATTTCTACATGGTAAATAATTTTTATACCAAATGTAAGTAATTGCTACGACTGTTGACTAGGCACCTGATTCTTCTCAGTGCTCCATACGTAAAGGATTGTTGTCAATCAGAGCATTATTAACCGACTAGGTTATTCATAAAAGAGTAAAAAAAAAAAAAGTATTTTAATGTGGAGAAATACAGTTCATGTATAATTCTGTATATTAATTTACTTACTTTATCAGTCTTAACAACAACATACCGTAATATCAAATTTTAAATTTACTAATTACACTCTATGGCCCGGCGTGGGGGCGTTATAATGTTACGGTCAATCCCACTTTCCGTTGGTACAAGAGTAGCCCAAGAGTTGGCGGTGATGACTAGCTGCATTCCCTCTAGTCTTACACTACTAAATTAGGGACGGCTCGGTGCAGTGGGCTAATAATCTACTCACTTAAAAACCTGTTGCGAAAGAATCCGCAAGTGATTACGGCCATATGTTCCTTGATGGAATCGAGTGGTGGATGAATTACACTATATTTTCACGGTATCGTCTGTTTTGCCTAAACGTATCCACTCGTACTGGTAGTGTTACTGTTAAGTTATCATTCAGCATTAGCGTGTGTTTTTCATATAGCAAAGCCACAAAGGGCTATCTGCTCAGCCCACTGAGGGGAATCGAACCCCTGATTTTAGCGTTGTAAATCCGGAGACATATTGTTATACTAGCG
Source organism: Carcinoscorpius rotundicauda (assembly GCA_011833715.1). Taxonomy (NCBI): domain Eukaryota; kingdom Metazoa; phylum Arthropoda; class Merostomata; order Xiphosura; family Limulidae; genus Carcinoscorpius; species Carcinoscorpius rotundicauda. The sequence continues at coordinate 145,900,769 of CM022391.1, read as the reverse complement.
GGGGGCTTCAGCATTAGCAGGTTTCGGTTTGTAATAGAATTAAGGAAGCCGATAATGGAAGAAGCAATTAAATATAAATAATTTGCTTGGACATCATGGAATGAAATAGACAGAGTACCTAGTAATATTAATAAATAAGTTAATGTTTTATTAATTAGTTAGTCATCAGGTTCAAGCTAAATATACATCAAAACGAGGCTATATTACGCGTGATTAGGTTGGAAATGGTGATTACAATTCCTCTTGTAGGTGGGGTTTAGGTTACTTGGTTGTTTATTTCTAATAGGCGTAGTATGACTTACAATTACTGGTGGTGTAGAGTAAGTGATTACTCTAAAATCAGTAATGGATATAAAAATTGTAAGTATAATATTTATTGTTTATTACATTTGTTTAATAGTTTATGTGTTAAAGTATAACATAATTTTTCTCTTATTTGTTATCACTGCAAATGTACTTTGAGTAGAAGCATAGTAATACAATTATTATGAAGTATTACTTTTGTCTTGTAAAATAATATTATGTACGAATATCATAATTCGGCAATTTTATATGTAGAGACTATATTACGATCTTTGATATTTGGAATTAGCTTGCAGTGATTTTAGTTATTATACAACTATAATCTAATAAATCAGTAACATAGTCATTACCAGAAACTTTCGATTACAATTTACATTGTAAATTACAGTAACTAATTTTTAAGCTATATTAATCTCTGTTCCATTTATTGTAATAATAGTATTATGAATAATATTTGTAGATTTATAAACTCACACGTAGAAACGTATTGCATAAATAATAAATATTTTGTTACTTAGTAAATTTTTCAAATCGGATAAAGGGCCACAATATTATTATTATTTTGCTTCAAGATCAAGCTGCATAGTTAATTGATGCAATTATACGTTTATACTTTTATTATGGTTGCTTAAGATGTTAACCTGAAGATGGCCTAATAAGGTGAAAACGTAGTTCTGTATTTTAAAGTTTTAATACCTATACCAGCTGCATTGAGAATATGGATGATAACAGTGTTTTTACACTTGTTTTTCTTTCTTTATTATTTTCTTTGTTGACAGGAAGGTACAAAAATACCAATGGACATTTGTTTACCTACATCAGTTTTATATTGTAACTTCATTATTGTTATGATAGATAATGTGAAATTCACTTCACCATCAATTGAAATAATTTTTTGTTGTTGTTTTACAAGGCAGTTTCATAATGTAGCAGTGGTTGAGGTAGGTGCTCATCTGCAGGTTGTATTTACAGATATATTGAATATTAGTCTGAACAGGTTGTAACATAATTTGATTTTATAAGTAATTGGTTAGGCTACATCTGTAGTATTTATGTTAATTTTTGGACTCCATCTTATGAAGGACATTAAATTGTTGCAAAAGGTTTAGAGGATGACTGTAAGGAGATATCTCAGAGGGCAAGGTTATCATACAAAGGCAAGCTCAAATTTCTGTAAATGTTCTGTCTTGAAAAAAGAAGACCTAGAAAGGATATAATTAAGGTGTTCAAAAGTGTTGATGCATCATTTTTTGTACCTAATGGTAGGAATGGTAGTACTATGTACAAGTCATTTTCTGCTAAGAGTTTTATTTATCTGATAGGGTGGTTGGCCTCTGGAATAGCTTGAATTCAGATATGGTAGCTTAAAGTTTAGTTCAGTGGATGACCTAGATAGCCAACAGGTCTGTTATTGTTTATAAATTTTATGCTATTATTAGAATAATCTCCCTCCACCATCACTACCATGGGCACTATGTCAGCAGTAACTATGGTGAGTGAACATATGGATAAAGTTTTTGGGGCCATCTGTTGCTGGTATTTGCAGTTGTGAAAGGAGAGACAATCAAGTAAGCAGGGCAGCTTTGTATGAGGAGGTAGTAGGGTAATTGGCTGTACACATTTGTTTTTATGTTTAATGATTATTACTTTATTTCATTTATTTTGAGGATTTCCATGTTTTAGCAGCATTTGGTAACTTAAAAATAAATCACATAGTAAGTTAACATAAAAATAGTTTGTGTGAGTTAAGTATACCAACTTGAGGTGTATAGATTTAAAAATATATTCTTAATTTAATGGAAATATAAGAAACAGTTTATTATTTTAACCAGCAGTAGGATGAGATCTGACTTAATATGACATCATAATGAAGAGGAGAGGGACAGTAGTCCTATGATATCAGTAAAATGGAAGAGGTGGACATACCTATTAATATAAACATTGATATAGATATAAAACTAAAATCTGGTATTACCTTTAACATGTACTTCAAAAGCTTAAAATACACTTTTTTATAAAACAACTAAGTTCTCTTTGAAGATTTCTACATTTCTAAAATTTTAATTTAATTTCACTTTTATTAACGTATGAATTAAAAAAAATATTTTGTATTATTGGTGCATCATTTTTAATTGTTATTATTTACACTCAATTCTTATACTACCTTTTATTTTTTTGTATTTCTAGCATGTTGCTTCTGAGCAAAAGACATTAAGTGAATACTGATATGGTATTTGTAGCTTATTATTAGATTTGGAACATTTTGAGAAGTAAAAAGAACAACAAAAAACATGCATGTGTTACTGGAGATGTGTTTAGAAAGTCTTATGTTAAATAAAACACACACATATTGATGCATTACCATCATGTCGATGAAAGATGACTGTCTTCTTGTTGATTTTGAAAAAGTACAGTACAGGTCAACACCCACATGTAGTACTTATGAAGATACTACTGATAAGCCAGCTTATTCCATTATACATCCTGATGATCAGAAGTGTTCTAAAAGTCACATAAATCAAGAGAAGGCTAGGCCTGCATCATCAACATCGAGCGAAGAAAAGTATTATCTTTGTCGCAGTTATAGTAGTGGGAGTAATAAGAGTAACAGTAGTGAGATCAACAATAGTGAACAGCAGAAACCTCCAAATGATAATTCAAAGCTGTGTGGCTATTTGAATAAACTTGGAAGTCGAGGCTTGTTGAAATCATTTAAGAGACGATGGTTTGTGTTTTCGGAAAATAGTTGTAAGCTGTATTACTACAGGACTCCAGAAGATCTTCTTCCACTAGGCGAAATTGACATTAGCAAAGCAACATTTTCCTTTGATGTATCACCAGAAAAGCCAGGGCTTTTCACAGTCAGGTATGTAGTACTTATAATATTTGTTGGAGGTTGTTCTAATTTTAAGTTTTAGATGGTATACAGATAGTGGTAAAGATTGCAGGAATTGGAAAAGAAGAGCTAATATAATTATAGATTATGAGAATTGAAGGAACCTCTTAGCCCATTTAGAATGCCTTAACTTTTTAATCTCTTTCAGTAATGAGAAAACTGTAATCACTAAATTTAGCTGTGGTCTTGAATAAACAGAACACCATTTTTCTTAAAATCTTGTTAAATTGCACTTTCTGCAACTTTACATGAAAGTTTGTTCCAAAAATTTAGCATCTTGCTGGAGAAGTAAAATTTACTGCCTGAAGTAAAAATGCTTGTGGTTTCTTTTGAATTTCACACAAATTTACTCAAGGGCTATCTGTGCTAGCTGTCCCTAATTTTGCAGTGTAAGACTAGAGTGAAGGCAGATAGTTGTCACCACCCACTGCCAACTCTTGAACTACTCTTTTACCAACAAATAGTGGATTGACCATCATATTATAATATCCCCACAGCTAAAAGGTCAAGCATGTTTGGTATGATGGGGATTCAAACTATTTACCTTTGGATTATGAGTTGAGTGCCTTAATCACCTGGCCATGCCAGACCAAATGCTTGTGACCTTTCAAAATTTGACATTTATGACCTTTTGTTCAAGTCCCTTAAGAATCCAAGATTGAAAGTAATGCATCAATCCTATCAGTTTCTTTGATAATTTTGAAAAGTTTAATTAAATACACTTGCTCTCACCTTTTTTTCTTTTTTTTTTTGTCATGAGAACACAGATATGATCTCCAGATTACAACCTATCATATTAATAGTTCTCTGATTGCTCTCCAACAATAATTTGAAAAAGGTAAAGAAGACATAATGGCTTGTGTTTTCAGAAAATAGTTGTAAGCTGTAGTACTAAAGAAACTCAGATATACTTTTCGAAGAGTCTGTCATAAGCAAAACTATATTTTCCTCTGATGTAATGTCAGGAAAACCAGGAAGTTTTTCAGTATACAAGCTAGATGAAGCTCATCTTTTATATATAAATGTAGACCAAAATGAGGCCTTACTAGTGACTTGCACAACAAAACCATGGTTTGTTAGGGTTGTTAACTATCAGACTCCCAACAAACAAGATAAGATAAGAAAACCTTTTCTTAGACTGTATTATGGATAATTAATACTGTACCAACTTTCAGAGTATTATTTTAAAGTAGTCTTTACAGTACACACCTTAACAACAACAAAAAAAAGTTAAATAAATTGACATATAATTTCATGGATCATTCCTATATCCTTTCTCTTCATGAATTCATGTAAGGATCATGTTGGCAGTTTTCCAGGCATGAGAACTTTAGAACAATAATAACCAAGTCCCAAATAGCTGGGAACATTAGCTTTATCAACCTTATTTTCATTAGCAAAAAATGTTGGTTAGCACTTTAGCCATGTCTATTTTCTTCATAAGAGCTTTTTAAGTCATTAGATGTTTTGTGTCTTAGGATTTGTGAGATTAACATATATTTGCTAGGGATAGAAAAGGCTTTGGCACATAATGATAGATTTGTAAAGTTTATTTTTTGAAAATGTATTTTCCATAGTTTCTTATTGCTGTGTAATTGTGTAATTAGTTACATACAGATATCCTAGAATTTTTGGGTGATTTTACAAAATGTTTTTGGTGTAATTGTAAAGTGATTTGGTTTTGGCTTCACTGTAGGTAAAATTTATTGTTTTTTTAATTTGACTATAGAAATTTTCTGTTGCATAAAAAGTATGTTTATTGTCAAATTTGACATTCATGTGCTTGATACAGAAATTGAATAGGGTGCACAAAGAACTACAAAATTCATTATTTTTATGGTGTTAGTCAGTGACTTACATTTCTTCTTGTTCACATTGGAAAAATGATCTAAAGATGGTGGCTGTGATGGAAATGATTAAGTTATGTATAAGAAAATTGCTTATACTTTGAACTTACTCCAATGTGGTAGAACAGACTGATAAAAGAAATATCTTGAGTTATGAACATGTGGCTTTGCCAGTGCAGCACCAAGCTGGCAATTCACTTAACTTCCAAACTTTATTTATTATACCTGAAACTTTGCCTCACCATGTGATACTTCAGAATCCCAGTCTAGTTTTACAGTAATTTTGTAGTTGCCATAGATCTCCCTGAAACATGGATCATAGTACACCTGCAAGTTGCAAAAATTTGCTTGGATTGGTTAGTATCTCAAATACCCCTAACAAGGTTGCCTGAATGACAAATCTTCCCTTTCTAGCTTTAACAGCTGAGATTAGTAGGTTAAAACTTCCCACTAAGACTTGCAATATTTCAAGGCTTTTAATCTAACATTTATTGCAACAAGACATTACTGATATTTTTTCCCATAAAAAAAATAAAGCAAGCTAACAAAAGTTCTTCCTGTGGAGAACTTATGAGGAGGTTCCTTTAAGACAACTCTTGTAGTGAAGATGAGTGATTAAACAAATATCTTTGTTTTGAATATAATCTAGAAAATACTTTTATATGCAATAATGGCTCATTTGGGTTGAGAAAATATTTTACATAAAAGAGTGAACAACGTTTTGACCTTCTTCGGTCATCGTCAGGTTCACAATTAAACGTTGTTCACTCTTCTATGTAAAATATTTTCTCTACCCAAACGAGCCGTTTTTGCATATAAATTTTTCAACAAGTGGATTTCTTGATGTCACTGATTTTATTTCTACAAAATACTGTATATTTACACAGGGGCTTTATAAAGGCTAAAATCTGAATATTTTCAATGTAAGGGAAAAAGAAAAAAATTTCTCTCATTATGGAAACTGTAATATAGATGTAGAATTGTTGATTTGCAACCTAAGATAAACTATATTATGTACATTTTAAAAAATGTATATGACCTCTAGCTGCAACTTGGGCAGTAAATTGTATTGTAATGATATGGTGACTCTTTACAGTTGGTAGGGAAATAACAATGACTGTGAGGAGTGTATTTTGTTGATAATGTTCCTTAATACGGCACAGTGACATGTATTTGTTTTATGTACTTAATGTTGAATGTACTGGTTCCAGTGTGAAAGTATATAATGTACTCTACTTGCCCTGCAGGATGTTGCATTTACACTTAGTTGAAATATTGTGGGCATATTACATCATGACCACGCGGCTACGTGTGTGTGAGTCATCCATATTTTCAGAATTGCATCAGGAAGTGGAGCCATCCTGTGTATTCTGCATGCCTATAATTAGATGCCACTGTTTACAGTACCATCACAATCAAAACTTGGCACTAAACATATTATCTGATTTATTATGTACGTAATACTGTTCTGTCAAATATAATTAATTTAATTTTATATGGATACAGAAGAAACTTGTGAAATTCTGTTCTATTTATTGACTTGTACAAAAACAACAAAAAACACACACTCATTAAATGGTAGATCTAAGTATGTGATAAACTTAATGTTTAGAAGACTACATGTATTGAAGAGTAAGCTCAGTAATAATATGCTACAGCTCATTTTAAAGAATGTTGACCATAAGTGAACTTCTCATTCTTGTCCTAGGTTTTTAAATATGCAGCGTGTTACTAATTTAAAGTTGTGAATGTTCATCTATCTCCACCAACCTTGTAATATAAGATAATAAATACTCTTTACTGTGTCTATTGTAAAGACAAAAAAATTAACATCAGGACCAAATTGATGACTGTTGTGATAAAATATAAAAATTAAATAATTTTTTACCTTTCATATGGGAAGTTTTGTTTATTTTCAAGTTGAATGCTGCAAAAATGATTAAATTTGTTTAAAGTACTTGGAGGGATTTTAAGAGATTTGTGTGCTTTCACTTGTAATGGTAAAGACTAATTGTGTGAATATTAGAAACAGAAGCAAATAATTGAAATTCATCTGATTTGTTTTGTGGTTGTTTTTTTAAGTTTCTCTTGATTCCTTATGCTGTTTTCATTGAGTGTGAGGAGGGACTAGTGTCAGAGTAGAATAAGATTTAAAACTGGAGTTAGAATGGGAATATGAAGGCCAAACTAATATCATGTGTAGAATATGATTAAAACCTATGCTACAGTGAATGTATGAAAATAATACTGACCATAGTCAGGATTTGAAAACTTGAATTTTGAGCTAATCGTGGATGTACATTATGAGGATTTGTGTGTTATAAAATGTGGAATGTGAGAATTAAGTGCCATCCGATATATAATACAGTATGAAGACTAAATTGTAATGTGTAGAACTTGCTAATGAAAATGTAGTAACATACATAAAATATGTACTTCCCTCAGTTGTAGAGAATATAAAGACTAAAATTAACATATTGCATGATATGGTATATTAGCACTAAGCTACGTTTTTATTGTCAGATTAAAAACATCATTGTAGAAGGGAACACTACAATCACAAAACGTTTTATTTTTATAGTACATGTACTCTATAATGTGACAAGAATACTTTTGCTTCATTTGTCATGTACTACCTGTGTTGTTGGAGACTAAAGAGTGTGGTAGGCTATAATTAGTACTTGATGTAGTAGAGGAACTTTTGTGTTTTGTGTGTATGTATATCTAGCATGTGGTTTTTGGTAGTGGTTGTTTGTTCTACATCTACAGTGGGATTCTCAGCTATTGTTTTCTGTCTTGTACATGTGGAGTAGTTTTTGATTTGTCTCATGCTCCTAGATTAAGATATTACCAACAGAAGTAAATAGATAAGTGAGGGTATGTTTCATGAATTTTAATCAAGAAAGACTCTCATGATAGTAATTGAAAATGTTATTTTCAATGTTGTATTTTTTTAATATGAAAAGAACAATGATGAAACTGTTATATAAAGATTACAAAATCATTACATAGTAATCATTATATCTAAATTCTCTTCATTTTTTTTAAATTTTAATCTCAAACTTTTGATCATTTCTTAATTTAGTGGTTCTTATAGTCTTAAAGGTACCATGTATAAATGCTTTGAAACAAATTGAAAAACACTTGAAAAAGAAAACATTATTTACGTATAAATAAATCTCGTGGCTTGATTTTTTTTTAATTCATCAAAATTTCCCAGTTTCATGCACTTGCATATAATTTCATTAGGTACATTACAAAGTTTGGATTGGTTTGAATTTCATGAAAAGCTATTTAAGGGCTATTTGCGTTCCTTGATTTAACAGTGGTGGACTAAAGGAAACCAGCTAATCAATACCAACAGATAGTGGGATAAACCATTACTTTATAACATTCTTACAGCTGAAAGGGAAACCATGTTTAGTGACTAGAGTTTGAACTTGAAACCTGCAGACTGTACAAGGCCACATCACTAAGAATTTAAAGTCGTGTTACATACAAGACAAGGTTTTCAAAAGACAAACATCTTATTCTTTTTAGGGGAAAAAAACCCTCTGCCTAATTGTTACGAATGTTGAGTCTTGTAATGAATACTGTTCATGTGTATCACATTAAAATTATGTAATGTGTGTAAAAAAAATTCTACAACAAAAAAACCAGTTTAAAAAACAAAGCTTTCAGTATGCATTTTTGAGAAGGGAGTTGTATGCAAAGTTTCAATTTACTTTTTGGTGAGTTTAATTTTTAACTCAAGAGTTACATGAATTGATCATCTGAACAGTTGTCACCCCAGATTCTTCACATAAAGAGGCATCAGTCTAACCTATAAATATAAGCTATTTTTATTAGGGTAACAAAAATGTAAGACACAAAACTCTCATTTTTTCCTGGTTTATTAACTCTCTTATCCTGATATGCTAATAGGTTTACAGAAAGTACAGGGTTAATATACATGGTAATTGATTACAGATAATTAAATAAGATACAAAATAATATTGAAAATACACAGTATTTATTACAATTGCCTTAATAACCATCTTGTCGAAGTCTGGGGTGACAGTTCTTCAGGTGATCTGCATAAAGCGTCAGACCCAATATTGGAGGAAGAACAGATGGGATGGAACTCTTTCATGTTAAAGTAATAGCTTGTTATGTATATGGGATCCTGAATGAGCTGGAGATGTACCAGAAAATTATTTTAGTCTTAAGTTTATATGTGTATGTTACTGTGTTTATACAAGTAATGTGTTAAAAAGTTGAGGTCATTGATACATAAAACCCTGTGGGCTCCATAAGCTCTTTTAATGTATTTTTCTAAACTATTTATGCATTTAGTTGCTGGTAGGTCCATGGCATTTTTTATCACAGGGTCTAAATGAAGCGTGCATGCACGCACGCACACACACACACACACACACACACACACACACAAAGTGTATAACAAATTCCTTAAACAGTGTAATTAATCCATCTTATTCCTTCTAGTGTCCCCATGTGTAGTTACATAGAAAATAATTCACTCAATATTTTAGATCTTTTTCTTACCCTGAGAACCATAACAAACAAAAATGTAAAATTACTTAACATAGTACAAAATTTGTACCCCACCATCTGAGAAGGGTATGAAAGAAGGTTTTCTATTTTATTTAGAATTGCAGTACTTGAAAATTTCTAATGTACAAGTTTGTACTCGGTAAAAATTCTAAAAACAATATTTGGTATATACATTATTTTGTGTATGTATTATTGGCATTTCTATATTTTTCCTTTCTTATTTTTAGGCCCAGCATGGCCAAGCATGTTAAGGCATGCGACTCGTAATCTGAGGGTCGCAGGTTCACATCCTAGTCCCGCCAAACATGCTCGCCCTTTCAGCCATGGGGGCTTTATAATGTGACAGTCAATCCCACTATTTATTGGAAAAAGAGTAACCCAAGAGTTGGCAGTGGGTGGTGATGACTAGCTGCCTTCCCTCTAGTCTTACACTGCTAAATTAGGGACGGCTAGCACAGATAGCTCTCGAGTAGCTTTGTGCGAAATTCAAAAACAAACTTTCTTATTTTTATTTGATTTTTAAACCATATATTTAAATGCAAATTTATGTAAATAACTTGTCTTTCCATTTAGACTGAACTAACTATATTAATGATTCTTGTACTGTTGACTAAAAGCTTGTTCATCTCATAATAATATAATTTGTAACTGCACATTTAATTAAAAGATGAATGGCCTTATTTAATAGTCATTAAGAAAAATTCTACCCCATCCTTCAAGGGTTTACTTCTCATTCTTAAATAATACTTACCTGTAATATATATATATATACACATAAAGTTAAAAATAGTAACACAAGCTTGCGATGCGTTTATTATCTTGAATCTTTACATATACTACAGTTATTCCTGTACACTGAATCCAGAAACATCTACTTTTCTTCATCATGTACAGATTTTTCACAAAACTTTCTATGTAATTCTTTTTAGGTGAGTGAATCATTTTATATGAAATCACTTCACATTTTGATATGCTTAAAGTGTTCACAACCACTAGCTATAGATTTCTATAGACTAATTGTGATGTGAGAGTCTTATCAATCATTCCAGCACTTACAAGAAACATACTGATAGCATATGAATAGTCTGCATGACATTTCATTTCAGGATAGTATTTGCTTGTCTCTGCACTTTGACATTTTTTTAAATATTATTTATTCATTGTTATGGACACCAGAGGTATAAATGACCCAAACAAATTGTTACATTTATACTAAATTTGTTGTAAATGTCTAAGTAAGTTTGTTTGTTTTTTCTGATATGTATAGAAGACTCAAGTGATGGGAAAATTTTTTTTTCTTTTAATCTGCATAGCTGAATTATTGAAAATCTGTTTTTAAATCCAAAACAACTTTTATGATGTTTCAATTGATAGGTTAGTGTATTTACAAGGATTATCAACTTATTACTATCAATAATTGTGTGTTGGAGGGTCCCAGGCTCATATCCTCAGAACATTGCTGTCTTATTTTATAGTGTTAAGTAAAGTACAGATTTTTGTGTGACTTGTACATTGCTCTTGTATATTTTAGCACTCCACAAAAAGAGTACATTTTAGAGGCTAAAGATCGTATTACCAGCCTTTTTTGGCTACAAGAACTTCAGAAATGGAGACGTCACTTCAGCTTAAAGCGAACCCAACAGATTCATGAAACAACCTCTGTTTCTGAAGCAGATAGTCCTAGTGTAAGTAACTGACAATTTAAAAAACATATACATTATTCATTTCTTAGTTTGCACTTTCATATAAAGTATTGGAAATAATTATGGAAATGCACATTGATGCAAAAGTGACAAATATAGTAATTACAACTGTCATTATTACATCATTATAAAAAAAAGTAGTAGGATTAATATAGATCTATTCATGTTTTTTGGGGCTGAGACATAAACTGACAACTATGTAAAAATTAACATTTTGGTTGGTCTAAAATACTCCAGGTGAAAGCTTGTGGAAAGGACTCCATGTTTTAATAGGTGTTTGCAAGACTCAGAATATGTTACATGAAACTTGTACTGTGTGTAACAGAAGTGTTAAAATTAGAATTCCAAACTCTTCAAGTGATCTTAAGTATATTAGAATGTTTTTAACAGCACAGCTGATGGTTTATTACAGATCTTGCCAGTTATCATATCTGTGTGAATATTATTTTAGGAAAAGTAAGGCATTAACATGAAGTGATATCATTGGATATACAGCTGCTCAAAAACCACTGTTGAGAAAAAGCGACCAACTCAGAAGGTTGAAATTGATATTAGGCAACAAACAACTGGATGAAGATAGTTGGAGTTGTTTGTGTCTGCAGATGAATTCAGGTTTAAATTGTTTGTCAACAATTGTTTAACTTTGACAGCAGAGAGGAGAATGATATCATACTCAAGGTATGTCTACTGTGAAGCATATTGGATGCCAGTACCAGTCAGATAATTAAAATACATCTACAGTGAATCACATTGAGGATCAGTATCAATTGGATAATTAAGGTACATCTACAGTGAAGCATAGTTGGGGATCAGTACCAGTCACATATCCAAGGTATATCTACAGTGAAGGATAGTGGGGATCAGTTCGTGTTTGGGGCTTCATCTCAGCTAGCAGTGTCAATGGTCTGTACAGATTTGATGGCACTCTAACTGTTGACAAGTACAGCAGGTCTTGATCCATCATGTTGTTACTTCAGGAATGTGACTAATAATGCAAGGATTCATCTTCAAGCATACAGTAAACAGACTGAGAAAACTTGCAACCATAACTTGGCTTACGCATATAGTTCTGCTATCAAAGTTTGTTGATACTGTATGGGCTTATACAAATACTAATAAGGTCAGAATATTATGAAACATCTTGGTTGGATTGTGAGAAGTAATAGAATTCATTTAGAATAGTGTTTTACAACTGCCTATTGATAAACTGTATGACAGCAAAAAATTGTAATATTCTGTGCCAAACAAGTGGTTCATCTACAAAACTGTCTGTTTTCTTTTTTTTGTGATAATATTTTGTACCGTTAAGATATTCACCTTTCAGCTGTCATTAATTGTTTATGATTTTTGTATATGTGTGTGTGTGTTACTTTTGCATTTCTGTGATTATTTCAGAGTGGTGTGTGTTTTATGTAAACTTCTGATGTCACTGGTTAACATGAGTGCTTGCAGGAAGGGACATTTGCCCTCCTTACATTTCCCTCCAAAATTAGAAGTGTTATAATGTAAACTTCGCATAGTGATTAAATTAAGTATTTTTAGTAATATTTATTAAAATAGCAAACTTGTGTTTAAGTTTTGTGGTTTTTTCCGTGTTGGCTTAGATTTAGCACATATCTTTATTGATTCACTGCATGCTTCACTGTAAGTGTTGATTGTGATACAGATATTTCTTACAGGGAACAATTCTAGAAATTGCCATGAATGCTAAAACCACAAATACCATTTGTAACAGTGGAGGAACCAGAGGACTTGGAGAGGCTCCACAGACGTACTGTGGTTGGACAAATTCTGAGAATGTGGGATGCTTTGGTGCATTATGTGAGACTGTTTGATGAACAGTGCAAGCCTTGTGCTAGTTTTGAGGATATGCTATGGCTGTACAGTGAATGCTCAAAATCAGGAATAGTGAAGCCATGAATAACAAAAGATAACTTTTCTTGTAGTGTTTGTCTATGAACACAGTATTGTTGATTGTTTCCAGTTCTGCTCAACCCATATTTTGAAGTTGGTACATATGTCAGCCTTTTCGTTTTGTTATCTCTCCTAAGCAATGGTGTTTTGAACAGTTACATGCCCACTGAGACCACTTTGTGCTTATGTACATCTTACTTGATGTCACAGAGGTAACATTCAAACCTGTATTTATAACTAGGTCTCCACTGGAAGGTTATCATGTATTGTGTTAAGAGCATTTCCTGAGCTATTTAATATCACTATATAAGACTGCGGGTTTTCTACTTCTATCACTTTTATCATGAACAGTATTACTTTCATGTACTCTCTTCAGAGACTCCATGTAGCTTCTTTAGAAATGTTGTGTAACTTTCACTGAAAATTGTATTTTGACACATTTGTCATCAGGCACTTTCGTTCATCTGAGAGTAGTAGTATTCTTGTATAGATGTTATGCATTTGTGACTGTGTAAGCTATCAAGGTGTAGTGGTATTTGGGTACAGTTAATTTGGTAATAGATAACTTGTTTCCTGAAGTTACTGTTACATTCTTGCCTAAAATTATTACACAGATGCATTATTCTATTCAAGTATTGTTGATATATTTCAAACTTTTTCATTTCAAGTTTATTTTGTTGTGTTTTAAGGGTTGAGTAATTTTGTTCATTGCTTCACTTTTATTCCCTTTTTATTTTTTTCTATAAATTAATTCATTGGTATAATTTAATTCTAGTAAAAAAAAATAAATGCCATTAAATTTTTATTGCTGTTTTTAATTTGTAAGTTTGAAAGATGTAATTAATTGCTTGGAAATGAGCAGGTCACTTTCAGTTTAATACGTACATGTAGTCATCTTGGTAGTTTCTCTGCCCCTAAACGTTTGGTTTCACGTAATGGTTGCACCTGTCTTAACCAGCTTACAAAAGATTATTATTCCAGAGGCCAGAAAGTGGACTACTGGCTCATTCTACATGTGGACAAAGTCCAGGAAATGAAGAAAACAATGACCTGTCAGTTGTGTGTCCTGTTAGGAAGCCAGAGGGAGGTTTACAAAAGAACTCTTTCTCCCAAAGCAGCATTCATCGACCTTTGTTACTAGCCCAGTCTACATACAACAACCTTCGTAATCAAGTGGTGAGTTCAGTAGCTGCTATACGGAATCATCGACAGCAACAAGCTGACAGAAGTAATTGTAAGTTTAATTTATCTTTAACTTTCTTTTTATGGAAAGTATATGTAAGTTTGTTTTTTTATTAGCTCAAAGAAGAAGTGGAAGCTATTGGCCAAAATTTTAATATTTCTTCTCATTTTGTTTGAAATGGGTTCTACCTAGAGCTTCTGGTGCAGTTAATCAGTTTAATGCCCTTACGTTAACCATCAGTTGTTAGCCAGGCAATGGCCAGTTTTCTAGTTTGGTGCTATCACCTTAAAGTCAGATATTCTTCCCCCAGTGGGTTTTATGATCATACATTAGCCTAAAGTTTGAGTCCTCCTCTAAAACTGTAGTTCTACTCTCATATGGTGTTATAATAATATATTAACCTAAAATGAGGTTGTTCTCCTCTAGCATAGTGTAAGGACAAACAGCTAGTTTGAAACTGGATAGTAATATTCTAGTGTGGTGTATTGTGAATGCTAACTTGATTTTGCCCCATTAATTTTTTTTTACCATTCTGTTACATGTAGGTTATGTTGTTCAGGAAGACATTAGTACTGCAGATGATAATTTGTGTTCAGTCACCATTTCTCCAAACTCAGCCATGCAGGTGGACACAACAGCGAGTAATAGTCATGATACTGTGTCCATTTCCTCTTCTTCCTCAGGATCCAAGTCTCCTAGTTTGAATGCTATTTGTTCAAAAATCCAAGGCTCATTTCGCATCAAAAAGTCTCATAGTTTCAAGGAAAAGTACATCACAAGCAGGAAAAGTGGGGACTCTGAATCATCATGTGCCAAATGTAAAGAGGTATGCTATATCACAAACAAATAAAAGTTGTGACTGCAAACATAAGTGTAAAAAGATATGTAAAATATATCACAAGTATAAAAAGTAGACTGAATCATCATGTGATACATGTAACAAGATATGTAATGCATATTATATCAATTGGAAAAACTTTTCCACCATTTTATGTCAGATATAACAAGGTCTGTAAATTATGTCATAAATATGAGAAATGAGTTTATGAATCATATTATAACAGATATAACAAGGTCTATAAATTGTCATAAATATAAGAAATAAGTCTATGAATCATATTATAACAGATATAACAAGGTCTGTAAATTGTCATAAATATGAGAAATGAGTCTGAACCATATTATAACGATATAACAAGGTCTGTAAATTATGTCATAAATATGAAAAATGAGTCTGTGAATCATATTATAGCAGAATAAATAAGGTATGTAGTGTGTGAAAAGCAAAAGGAGCAAATCACTGAATGAAACTGTGATTTTGTTTTATGTTTTAATAGTGTCACAATTATGAAATCAGTATTCAAGTGTGATGTACAGAGGACTGAACATGTTATATTAACACTCCTACAAAAAAAATATTTACATCCACTAAAGTGATTTGGGGGCCTATCAGGCCCCATATATTTTTCCAATAGAAACACAGTGATTTAGCAACATTCATTACAAACAACTTTTGAATGGCTCTGACAAACATTTTTTTTTACAATTTGAGCAAACAATTTTCAACTGTCTGTCTTTTGATCTGCCGCACAAATGGCATCGTCCTCTTTTTGCCCTCTTTGTAGGCAGTTCACATGAGGTTGTTTTGTCATTATCTTTGCAGTAAATTTCTCTGATTTCAAGCACCAATTGCCGTATAAATTCTCTTCTGGCTCTTGATTTATGTTGACTAAGAAATTCTGGATGTTTTGTCGAGTTTTGAATGAAAGCATTGTATGCAGCAAGATCTAGAATGTTATAGAATATGCAGACTGACCAGCGCTTTGATCACCTCTTTGTTGTATAATATCTCACCAGTTGATCGAGAGTGTTGACACCTGCCTTCGTTGCATTGTAAAGATTGACAATTTTGGGCTTTCCATTCTCTTCTACTTCACCAGACTGATGCCTGAGAACTCAGTAGTAGCACATATTTTCCTGGTTTGTCTGAGTGCCTGAGAAGAGTGATGTCGTCATGGTAGAAAAACTGGTGATAACTCTCTAGATTTTGCATTTATTTCAGGAGGCAGGAAGGTTCTTGATTTCCGTATGGTTCCAACAAGTCCTGTTCTTTTTGTTCATAGGTACTTGGCAAATGTTGTTGTTGTGAAGAAATTATCTGTCGTTATTGTCCTTCCTTTTCCAAGAAATGGCTGACTCAGTTCTCTGACTATTTTTTCTCCTTGATTTGTTTCTGTCGTATTTCCAACCTTTCCAGTATAAATTTGAGCAGGCATGGGCAAACTAGGCAATAATCAGGACCGTCTAAAATTATTGTTGGAGTAGAGTTATTATCCTAAATATCCATCTTTTGAAAAGAAGTTGTAAAATTAATATATTTTTACTATAATTTGCTTTTTTCGGTTGCTCAGGCCTGTTCTAGAATTATTCAGGAAATAAATAAAGTCATTTTTGTTTTTTGATCTGGGGTCTAATAGGCCCCAAAATACCCTTAGTGGATGTTTTAAAACATTTTTTTAAATATTATTTCGCAAATGTCTGAAAAGTCAAAATATTATTGCTCCTTAAAATATAAAGGGATAGGGTCAGTTAATGGCAATTTCATTTAAATACAAAATTATTAGCCTAATATTAATAACCTTTCAAGTTGCTCTGGGGCCTATTAGGCCCCAATTTTGGTAGGAGTGTTGAAGTGATTTTGAATGTGCACATTAGGAAGTCACATGACAACCATAGCTGATATAAAATAGTGGAACAGCTCGTTATCTGAGAACTAAATTTTGATATTATTTGGTGTTTTATGGGTAGAGTATGTAACAGCAACTCCTGATGCAAAACATTCATACACTCATACTATGATTATGTTGAGATTGAGGATATAGAATATCCAAGATGGAAGATATCTTTTATACTTAATGGCATGGGATAACATTAATGTATATTCTTCACACTTTATTCTGTGTCAGATTTAATATTTTAGTATCTGTGCTCAGGTCTTCATCAGGTCAGTGTGCTTTCTATATTTAACTGAGAAGAAAAGCTCGGTTTTGTGAGAAGTTATTATAAACTGTTATGTGATGCCAGCTGTTCAGTAGTGATGAAGGCCACAGCACAGAGCCAGTAACTTGTACACTTGAGAATAGTCCAGGGAATCTTGAATATAGATTGTAAAATGAAACTAATGTGAGCTGATTGTAATAAAAGTTTTAACTTGTACATGTGTGAAATGAATCAGACTTATCATTATACCTCATTCATAAATGTACAGTATCTGTCTTGTTCTTAATTCCTAATTAACTATATCTGTTTGTAACAAGATGTCTGGCTAATGTAGTTGTGATATTCCACCCAGTTCAATGTCCAAATGATGTCACTAAAGGATGACCTTGTCACTGTGGAAGATGAACTTTTTGCAAGCAGGGAAGTGATCAAGGTTCTTCATAAAGAACTTGATGCTGCTTTTATGGAAAAAGACACCTGGTGAGTACATGATAAACTAAATTAACTTGAGCATTTCTATTGACTAACAATTGACTTTCTGTGCCTAAATAGGGATTCATTTAAGCATGTTGTAAAAATTGTGTGACTTCTAGGTTGTGTAATGTTCTCATGATTTTCAACTTGATAGTTGTTAAAACCTGACATTCTGTAGTTTAAGACTCAAACAAGGAACTACACAAGAGAAGTACCTTCAACTTCTAAATGAAAAAGATCAGCAGCTAGTTAACTTAACCCATGACTATAGGGCCCAACAGCAGGATATGGAAATACTTCATCAGAAAGTAATGTAAGTAAAATATTTGTTCTTTATAGTTTCACCCTAACTTTTGATTGAGTAGTAAACAAATTCATTTAAAAAATAACCTCATTATTCAATGACTAAATGCAGTTAAAAATGATTAAAAGTATTAAATTAATTTGTGAGATAATACACTTGGAGCAGTGAGTTCAACATAAATAGACTTTCTTTTACATATTTAACAAATGTATGCCTTAACTTTAATACATTGAATTTATATTTGGGTTTGCACTAATTTTGACTTTATGCCAGCACTTCAGTACAAGAGAAATCAATGAAACCATGGCTACCAAAGACTCCGAGGTCAACTATAATCAACAACAAAATAGTTCTGTACTGGATGAAATGTTATTTTGTATATATAACATTTCTATAGAACAAAATAATCTAGAAATGTACAGTAAACCCCTTCTTCATAAAATTATTGATATATAATGACATCTGGTTAATTTTTCCCACTTAAGCAATTTGTTAAGTTGGCCTTGAGAACATTGAACCAATAATATGATAGGTTAGGTTAACAAGCACATGTTGAAACTCTCTGTTGAAGAGAGTAGTCAGCCAAAGGCTATAATCTGAAACTGCTGTTGTTGTAGCAGTCAGAAGACATGACAAACAGGTTGAAAATTTTTCAGAATTCAACTTGGGTATTAAAGATACTAATTTATTATTTTTTTGTAAATAATCCATAATATAGGACCCGTCTCATTTCTAGCTTTGAGACTAGAGATTGCATAGTCCATAAAATGCTGAACAAGTGATGTGGTACTAGATATAACCATAACTGAGTTACTGAGATCTGTTTATTAGGTTATATTGGTTATTAGTAAAGGCAGTTAACTGTGAGGATTTGTTTACAATGTCTTATTGAATTCTCTTCAGTGAATATATTGTTTGTATGTTTGATATTGAAATATTGCCATTTTGAAGAGGTCTAGAAAGTGAAGTTGAAGAGCTGAAAGAACGAGTGAAACTTTACCAAGAACTACTTCAAGAAAAAGACAAGGTTGTAATGTCACTGACTAATGAGATATTTGAATTAGAAACTAAAAAAAGGCACGAGGAGAAACAGAATCAACTACAACCTTGTGGTCCTGACAAAGCAACAAATGATGTGAACAAAATTATTTCTTCAGTACTCGTTGAAAGTCAAGAATTAGAAGAACTAAGGGTAAGATAATTTAGAAGAAATTAATTATTTTATTATGTATGATTAGGAAATAAGACTTATTATAAAATGTACAAACAAATGAAAAGCATAAAAACAAAAACAAAATGTTTGCAGAAAAATTAAGAAACTTAAGTGCACTTTGTTCCTGATTTGTAACTTATAAAACAGTAGTTATGTCTAAGTGTGTAACTATTTTATATTTTTTGTTGATATTTGAACCTGTTTAATGATTTTTCATAAATATAATAATTATCAGGTGTATACGATACTGATTGACCAACAAATATTCTCTACATCTCTTGGTGGCTGAATAAAACACATGACTGTTCAATTAATAATGATGGAGTGCAAGAATATGGCATATTTTCCAAATAATATCTTGTTGATTGAGATTTAAATAAAAAATTAGTTCATATTTTAGTTTTTCCATAAAAACAAAATTGGAATTCCCAGTCCAATTACTTGTATCAAATGGACTGTTGATCATATTTCTTGTCATTTTCATAAAACCTTTCAGACATCTTGGGAAGTATGTGGTTAAAGTACTTTACCATGCTGTCTATTTACTATTCCCTATTTATTTTAATCTAGCAGAAATGCTGCCTTGTAGATGGCTGTTTGTGTTAATAATTACTGATTGTAGTGTTCATACCTCATTGAAAAAAATTAGTAAATGTGAACAATTTCTGAAAAAGTTTTTTCTATAGAAGTACTCATGGGAAGATCATTTGGATTGGGCTTATATAAACTGTCATGTTTATATATATTTGAGTTCACACTCTTTTTTTGTTAATTGAAAAATTAAATTTTAAGAACTATATATTTAGTACTATATTTGCAAATTAGAACAATAAAAATACCATTAGTCCATCATGTACAGTCGTAATGAAAGTTATGTTCTTATTGTGATGTGAGTACTTTTATTTAAAACTGTATCCTGTGATCAAGAAACAGTTGTTGTACAAACTGTAATTATATTTCTAATTGCCTGAACCTTCAGTACTGAAAGTTAGATTTGATGTTATACATTTGTGTTTTTGGTACCATGAAATAGATGGCACCATGTTGTATTTATTATTTTTAGTTGATAGAGAGATACATATACACTACATTAGTTATAATAAGATTAACTTAACACTGAGAATGACATTGGTTAGTCCAAGTTTATGATTGGTGCTGTTATTACTTGTATTATTCAATTAACCGAGAAAATTGAAGCACATTTTGTCAGTTTCTCTCTTCCTAAATTGTTTCAAGAATTTCATTCCTTATATTTATTTATATCTTTGGAAAATTTGCTTGAAATTTCAGTTGTTGTATCTAAATCTATATTTTTGAGAAGTTGTGGTTTGTATTTGAATTATCAGTTGTCACTATCTGCTTATGAAATGCTTACATGTGTTTCAGCTATATATTTCTATGCATACATAAAAAACGATAAACTATTATCTTTTCAGGATGCACGACAAGCCTATGAACTACAAAATAAGTTTCTTAATAAAGAAATACTAGAATTGAACCAGTTGTTGAGAGATTCTGAAGAACGAGAAAATAAGCTTACTTTGTGAGTTTGTATTTTTTAAACATAAAATCGAGATTGAAAAAGTCTGGCAGAACATTAAAAACAAATTTCATTTGGCCTTTTTTTATGTTAGAGCATGAAATGGGTTCTTACTAGTTACAGTTTGATAACTAATAGGTTTAATACTTAAAATATTTTGTTATAAGTTTAGCATAATTATTTTTGTTAAGTACAAAAGCAGCTCTTTTTGTCAAATGAATTGCATTATAAACTAAACATTTTGGGGATTACTTTATGGAGAATGAAGTGTGAGTAGTATTCTTTAATAGATTGTTTAGACAGGGTGCTCAAGATGAACACATTGGAATGGATGGCAACTGCCTGTTGTACAAAATACAAGTGTAGTGAATGACATTTTGAAAGACAAAATACTTTTAAAAAGATGTCCTCTACACTTATGATTTTTACAATACACAATTGCAGTCCATTTCAGTTTACTGCTCATGAGTAGTATTATTACTTTAATGCACTGTGTTTGACTAACATGTTAGCAACTGCTGTGACTGTGTTTTACTTTGTATACTGCCAGTGCTGTAAATTTCACATTGACAGTAGTATTTTGATTAACAAGTTCAGTTCTTAACATTTTCTGGTTCTAAGTAATATCATATTAAATTCTCATATTATTGATCTTAAAAACATAAATAACTATTTTTTTATTTTGTTTCCTTGAAATGTTGCTTATTGAGTTTAAATGCCTTGTTTATGTGCAACATAATTGAAGTTTATGATTTTATTTATGTACACAGTATTGAAAATAAATGTTGCAGTAATAAATAAAATGCAGATATTATGGGATAGAACTCCCACCCCTTATCTTCTTTGAAAATTAACTGCACTACAGTACAACCACATATTTACTGTTTATATACTGATACTGGCTGTTCTTCAACCAATTAGACACTCCCACATCAACATAATTCCTCTAACAGTATGAACAGATATACTTTTCCCAGCAGTAAAGTGGTGATTGTAGTTATAGCTCCCACAACAGAAATGCCACATGAGATCTGTGCAAAAAACTTGTAAAAGCAACTCCAGTCAACAGATGGAGGTGAAGTTTCATGTTTCATTAGTAGCTGTGTGGAAAGTGAAGAGTATATGAATCTAGTACTGTTGATAATGGAAGTGGGCCCACTATCTTCTAAAGAGATGTTTAGTAACCTTATGTGATGCAGCTGGCATCTGATCTCAATTGGGCTGAGCCAATTGTTAGCCGTACGCAGAGTGTACACCATGGTCAGCAGCTCAGTGATTATAAACTTAAGGTATTCAAGGTGGGAATCACATGCTCGAACAAAGCAAACCCGCGACCTGGATATTGAATGGCCATAATAGCACCAAAACAAAATGTGTAAATTGCAGTTGACCTTTACAGAAAGGCTGGTTTCTTCATAAGTTCACATTATTCATATATCCCAAACTGTGATTGTGATATTGTTCTCATTATCATAAGTATGACAAGCACCTGTTACAATAATGTAACTACTACATTACATTAAATTAGGCACTTCTAAATAGCCCAATGATAACTTCAAAATTCATTCTAGAATTGTTTAGAAATATTATTTGGTCAGTTAATATGTTAGGTTATTATGTAATCATAAGTATAACATTAATTGTATTGTAAGTCACAATTTTAAGTGTATGCCACGATTATCAGTATAATTTTGGATGGCTGATACACAATGCAAAATGATCTCGCAGAGGACACAACACCAGCAAAATGCTTCATAGTTTTGACCTATACACAATACACTTATACACACATGCTATGTTTTACTTTTCAATAAAAGATAAATGAAATTAATGGGTAAACACTGTGAAACCTTTGTTTATCAAGTAAAATCCCTGATGATCTGTTGCAACTTGAAATCAACGTGGTTGTCTAATCTTCGTCAAAGCTTAAGATATAATAGCATTACACAGGGAGCGGCAATACAACGCATGAGTTTCAGTACGTTGCTATGGGACGCATGACACGTACTTTTGTCTTAATGAAGACGTTCAGTTATACAGATCTATGTCTCTTTGATGTTAATTGTTTAGCAACAACGACAATTGTGATTTCCAAATTTTATGAATATATGAAGGTAACAATATTGGGAGGGCTGACGGGGCTTGGCTCATTTGGGGGGCTCAAACCTCCCAAGCCCTTCTTTGGCACTGCCACTGGTCTGCAAGTATTTCCAATAAGAATACAGTCCTCCTTTGTTGTAACAAAAACTTGTGTCAGAATCTCCTTGAGCATCTAATGAGAATTGAGGTTTAAGTAAGATGTGTTTATATTATAACCATAAATTTTTAAGCCATAAACAAAATTCATTAAAATTACTATAACCAGCTTACTAGGCTAAATTAGTTTCAATTTAATGTCACTAGTTTAGGCTATTATACTTCATTAAGCTTGAACAGTGCAGTTGAAGGTGTGACCACTAACATACATTGAATAAATTTTAGTGAAATTAAATAATTATATCTAAATGAAGCCAAATAAGTAAACAAACTCATGAGAAAGGACTGCACTAAAAACAGCTAATTCCAACCTCTGATTAATTATATTTTTACCATAAATATTTAAGCCATAAATAAAACACATTAAAATTACTATAAACAGCTTGCTAGGCTAAATTATAATTTCAATTTAATATGTCATTAGTTAAGGCTATTAAAAGCTTGAACAATGAAATGGAAAGTGCAACCATTCACATACATTGAATAAATTTTAGTGAAATTAAAATCAATGTATGCTGATGGTATATCAAGGGGAAATTCTATAGTTTATATGATTTAATGTGGTGGGTAGCTCAGTGGTGGATTTAAGGTTGTGTGGGCTCTACATCCCACATAATTTGACATAGAATATAATTATCAATGGACTCCCATTAAGACCATGGGACCTGGGTCCTAGTCTCTACCTAAATAGGCCATGAGGTGGCTTATTGGATGTCACTTTGTTTATTGAAATTTCTTGCCAGTAAGCAAGGTTCACGTGTATATATGAAGGGAAGACTGTATTATTAATGGTGTATTGACTTGCATGGAGTCTTAAGAAACATCAACCAAATATCTTGGCTGAAAAATGAGATGTAATACTTTTGGAACAAGGTTTCATAATTATACATTATTAAATTTGTATAACTGTCAAAGCAAGGTCTATTGCTCTATTTAAAGTAAATACAAAGTACTACTTACAAATTGTTTGTGACACATGCATCACTTTTGTTCACGGTCATTTCCAAAACACTTTGATTTGATAGATTTTTCATGCTTTTTAATATAAATAGACATTCTTAAAAAAATTCATTTCGTTTGTTTGGACATTGGGGAGTGACATAGGCATGATTGCTTTTCTTCTGTCAGGAAATCAGGGGAATGGGAAGCTCGGGCTTACCAAATTCAGAGCAAGCTGCTTTTTCTACTAAAAGAACTGGAAGGACCAGTTGAAGGTATCTAGTTTAACAGTAGAAGATAAGTATACTGTAATGTTATGTTTGTTATGTATTAATAGGAAGTTTTGTTTTTTTAACATGTCAACTGCTTTGTTATTGTAGTAAGATGATATGAATAGGAATATGTGTTTGCACTTATGTGAATTGTGTATCTTTGAGAAACTTTTGAAAATCTAGAGAAACTCAAAAGTAAATTCTACAGGGCTGATAAGTATTTTTACTTATGTGAAATATTTATTCCAAGTCATTTTTTCAGGAGTCTTTTAAAGAACTGGTTAGAGAAGTTGTCACAATGTTTTTAGTGGTGTGTTGTCTTGAATAATTTAAAATTTGTATTTTTCAGGTGAAAATACACGAGAAGTTGTAGAACGTTTGCTTAGGGAAGCAATGCATGAAGGGAACTTTTCAGGAGCTTTGTTCAGTCCTGAAGCAAACAGGTTAGAGTGACTATCAGTTTTGTTAATACATCAGAAGTAGATTACCAAAGATTTTAATTAGTCTGTCTGGCTTGCTAGAAAATGAGATTTCTGTATTATATTGAATAACTTTATGTTCTTGCTCAGTATAGTAATGAACTAACCCAAATGTTGGATGGAATTGCTTGTCTCCTGTGAATAGTAATTAATGGGGTTAATTGCTATATTAACAATATTTTTGTATGAATCTTTTTTAAGTTACTTTATGCTGTTAATAACCCTATAATAACATACATGAAAACACAACCATTGTCATGCAGAAATAATTCACAAAAATATGTTTAAAAAGTTTGTGTTATGCATGTGAGCCACATTAGTAATTCTAGGGTTAATTAAGGTTATTTTTCAATCTTAAATTTAAAAACTTTTGTTGGGTAAGGTAGTGAATATAGTTTTATGAATTATAATACAAAATTAATTAGTGATTTTTTTAAATTTTATTTTTACTATTTGTAGAAGTGCAGAGTATGATGAATTTGGGTTCAACTGGAAGTGGGGGAAGGAAGAAGACCTTGTCAGTAGCAAGGCAGCAAACTTGCAACAAAAATCACAGGATATAACCTCCAGAATAAAAGTAAGTTCTAGATGTAAGAAGGAACCCAAGTATAAATTGTTGTGGTGCATTTAGTTTTGTCAAATGTTGGAGATGCTACAGATTTTCTTAAGAAAGAATGTATTACGGAAGTGTAACATCAGAATTTCTGTCTTTCTACAAAATACAGATGACGTAATCTGTCAGAGTTATTAATTTTGTCACTTTCATTAGTCACAAACTCTGTTCCTTCAAAAGACAAGTAAATCACAATGAACCCAAAGTTTTGTTTTTAATTTTTTATTTCTGAATTAAAATAATTTGTAAAAAATAATAAAATAATTTGGTTTTGTGCATCTTAATGTTTTGTTTAGTCTTTGAGATTAATAGTGGAAACTTTTTCAGGATCCAGATATAATAGCTTGGAGAGAAAAGTGGGAGAACTTCATGGCTAATCAAAGCGGTAGAGAACTACAGAGATCTCCAGAACTAAAAATGCTTGTACGTTCTGGAATTCCACCACATTTCAGAGGAAGAGTGTGGAAGGGGTAAGGCCATCATTATTGAGACCAGGTTTATCAAGAAAAAGTTAAAGTTGACTTCAAAATATGTACTTTTTTACTAAAATAATAAATTTTTTTATACTAATAGCTTTAATGTCTTACTTCAATAAAATATTGTGATTGTTAGTTTGTTTATTGAAATTAAACCAGTTCTTTTTTGAATAAAAATCTGTAAAATTGTTTAAAATAATTTGAATATAGCTTCATTATTAAACAAGAAGTTTACTTTCAAAGTTGATAGGTAATTTTTTTTAATATCTATTATTAAAAATACTTACATTAAAATATATTTTTTCAGCTGCATAAATTTGCTGGTTAGGAATATGAGACATCGACAGGGCTCTGATTACTACAAAAAACTTTTGTCTATAAGCACTGGTACGGCTCGTCTTGATCCTGCGGCAAAACAGGTAATTTATACCTGAGCTAACATTGTAAATTATGTTGCTAGCCCCATTATTTGGATGACTTAGTTTGTAGTGCTGCTTTGTCTTTTTAAGTTGTCCTGCAATAGATATTTTAGTTTGCATACACAACTCACCTAGAAACTCAGTGTCTTATATTTGTGTTTTGATGATGGTGTCAATATAAACAGAAGTACATCAAAACTAAATGTAGTAATTTGAATCTACATACTTATCACAGAAACTTCAAAATATCTTTCTGCCCAATAACAGAGTTAGTGGAATATGGTTGCTTATTTAGTTCAAGGTTTTTTATGTTGAAATTTGTATAAACCAGCAGAGACTTTGAAGTGTTGCATTAGAAAAAAAAAAAATTCAATTTTATTTTTATTGTTCATTACCTCACTACTGATCTTTCTTATGTCATCTTGACTAGGGTTCAGTATGGGATAAACTAATATGTAGACTTCAGTAATATTTGTAATTTTTTTTGACAGATTGAACTTGACTTACTTCGCACCCTACCAAACAACAAGCATTATGAGTCCTTGGATGCTAGTGGAATTGCTCCTCTCAGAAGAGTTCTTCTTGCTTATAGCAGACACAATCCAGCTGTTGGATACTGTCAGGTCAGTTATAACTTATAACTCACCTTACTCATTCATTGAACAACAGTACCCTGGTCAGAATTCGTTCAGGTCAGTAATGGATAAATTTCCAGGTTCGACTTTAAATTCTTCGAGTTAGATAAGTTGTGTTTCTTTGACATTTTATGGTGAGTTAAAAGTGCTTTGTTATATCTTTGTAGAAAATGTAAACTAGATCCTTCTTATATTTTTGAACTAATTCCTTGTATTTATGTAGTAACTCTTTTGAGAACAGCTGGCTAGTAACAATAAAGAAACTTTTAGAGTAGAGAATGATTGTACATTTTACTGATGAGGCTGCAACATTTGATGTATGAGAGAGAGCGTAGGGCCCTTCTTTAGAAAAATTATTTTGTTAAAGAAAAAAAAAACTAGTATGTGTTTGAAAGCTAATAAGAAAAGTGTGAGGGCAAGAGAATATTTTGTCATTATTTTCATTTTATGTAGTTAATTCTTACATATTATTACAGAATGTAAATCTCAACACTATGGTAATGTTTCACTGATCCTTGTTAACAAGTGAATGAACCAGAGTGATAATACTTATCATTCTTTAGGATTCCAATATACTTGTAACAAGGACTATGTCATAATGAAAATACTGATCAAACTTAGGGTCTGAATATAACTTGCATGGTACCCTATAAAGTGTCAACTATAAAAAAAAAAAAAGTAGATAGCATATGGTACCAGTATATATCAGAAGAAATCAATTTAATAGCACTTCGTAAATACACCTTGATAAAAACAGTGTTTAACACTATATATTAAGTGTTCTTTTCATACCATGGCCCAAAACTGTAGAGAATTGTTATTAGAGCAAAGAAATTACATAAATACTTTGTGATGTTGATTTGACTCTGACAAATTGCTGCAGACTCAATGCTCCTCAAACACTGTCAAGTACACCCTATATTGTGAGATAAAGACAGGTAAGTTTGAAAATAGGAAAGGAAGAGGCAGAACACCTAAATTCAATGGTACTGATGTTAAGTATCTTCATTAAACAGTCTTTGGGTCAGAAGAAAGACTGCTTCTAATCTCAACTATGAGATAAACCACCATGTACCAAATGACAGAAAAGTGTCCTGATTTACAGTTTTAAGAAGACTCAACAAGAATGGAATATTTAGTCGTGTAGCAGTTAAAAAACAAAAACCTTTTCTTTGATCTTCAAATATTGTAAACAGATCAGAATTTGATAAAAAAAAAAAAAGTACAGAAACTGGACTGTTGGTAATTAGAAAAGAATGTTATGGATCAGTGAGTCCAAGTTTGAAATATTTGGCAGAAGGTGAGAGATATCTCAGTGCATAACACCTACCATGAAATATGAGGAGGCAGTGTGACAGTTTGGTATGTGTTTTTCTGCTAAGATGAGGAGAATAATTACCATCAGATACTGGTCTGTCTCAACCTAACTAAGAATATCTGGGATTTCATAGATCCAACATTTGATAAATTTACAGTTACTTCTAAATAAACTTTATGGGAATATATTAGAGACGTTTAGAGTAAAATTCCAAAGGATATTTTGATTAAATATGTTGTAGCAATACCAAAAATGTCTGCAATTATTAAACCAAAAGGAAGACACACAAAATATTAACTGTTTGATGAACTCAAGTACTTCCACGAAAGATTAATAAAATTTTGTTTTACCTGTGATTTACCTTTTGTTATTCTTTGAAAGTAGCCTGAAATCTAATTTTTGACTTTGTCCCTACATTTTTGCATAATACTGTATATATTAGCTCTGTTATATCATAGCTTTGTAGAGTTTGAAGAACAGTCTACTTTTGAGTCTTCCAACAACCCTCTATAACTGCCTGTGATTAATGTTTAGAATATATTGTTTACCAGTTATGCATATGTGTGGTGTTGATACGTTGGAAGCTGTGATTCAGCAAGCAACTTCAAAATGTATTATGTTTCATCAATAGGGAATTAACCGATTAGCAGCTATTGCTCTACTATTCATGGAAGAAGAAGAAGCATTCTGGTGTCTTGTTGCTATTGTAGAATACATCATGCCTCCAGATTATTATAGTAAAACACTTCTAGCATCCCAGGTGGATCAGGTCAGTTTCTTATCGTTCCTGTAGTCACATTGCTGTAGTAAAACACTTTTAGCATCATGGCTATAGTGCTCATCAGTTAGTATATAATTGTGTACTCTGTTGATAGAGTATTAAATTGTCTTTATATTATTACAAGTTAAGATTGTTCTCTAATGAAACAGGTATGATGTTTTGATCACTTGCTCAATTATTCTCAAGTACACAAGCATTTTTGAGAGTCATTGCACCATTAATTGAAAAGTACCTTTCATAAAAATAATCTTAATTAATGTAAAAGACTGAGATTGTACTACAGCAATATCTAATCAGTGAGTAAACTAAAAATAAAAATATTAATTACAGGATCTGTTAGAGGAGAGTTAGTCAGGAATAATTATTTATTCTTATTAGAGAGTATTGAAAGATCTGTTATCGGAAAAACTTCCAAGATTACACAACCACCTGGAACAATGCAACGTAGATCTTTCTCTTTTTACTTTCAATTGGTTCCTAACTGTATATGTCGACAACATACCAGTAGAGACGTACCTTCACATCTGGGATGTCTTCTTATTTGAAGGTAGTAAGGTTAGTTTCATGTTGTGTTGCACTAGGAATTAGATATCATGCCAGTAAAATGAATATGTTAGTAGTAAGTAGGTAAGAAAGTAAGAAAGAAGACATGTTACAAATTTCTTCTCTGTAGATTTCAAGTTTTCTTTCTTTTTAAGCTAAAGAAAAATTAATACTGAAACTTGTAATAAAACTTTCTCTATTTCTGATGTGGTAAAATACATGACATGACAAAATGTTACACACGGTTCAAATTAGAATCTAAATTTTCTCCACCAAAGAAATGAATAATTGTGTAAAATATTTCCCATGTAAAGCTCCCAGATAAAAGCAAAAGTATTTCAATAAATTGCAGTTTAGGAAAAGTTCTAGAATTATAATTGAATGGAGATAATTATTTTCCAGGTTCTATTTCGTTTTGCTCTTGCGTTTTTTAAACTCTGTGAAGCTGATCTTCTCCAGTTAACAGACTACATGGCTGTAAACCGATACCTTCGGAATGTGGCAGAGAAAATGAGTGATTATAAACGTCTTGCTCAAGTAAGTCTTTATAAGGTTAATTAACTTTAAGTCATTTATTTCAAGAAATGTTTGCATTCATGTGTGTCCTTACAGTGCACACAACTCAAAACTAATAGCTCTGGTTTCACACACAAATATTGTGCAAAATTTCTCCCTCAAATTTTATGAACATTCTGAATCATTTTTTTATAATGGGAAGACAGGTCATTTTTGTGTTGATAATTCTGTAAAGCGTAAACTGATCAATAGCAAATTTCTGGTGCATGCTAACTCTCTCAACACACATAAACTTGATATTATAAATCTTTAACATACAGAAAATCATATTTCTTAGTGAAGTATTTTTTAATAAAATACACCAAAGATTTGTCCATGAATGTGTTGAGAGTTTGTTTTGAACAGTTCGTGTGAAAATTAAATTGCATGTTAAAATTATCTTTCCTTATCTCAACCTCCATATCTGTCATCCCTAAGACTTCCTAAATACATTTCAAACGTTTTCTTCAGTATAACTTAATAGTTTATATGTTATTTTCTCTGACATAACTCAAAACAGGATTGGTTAATCTGACTAACCTCATCATAACTCCTACGAAAAAAAAACCAACAATTTACCCTTTTATCTTTTTATAATGACTATATATTGTAATATGAAACCACATTTGTTTATCTTAATTAGCTTAAAGTTCATAACAGTATAGATTTATTTATAATTAAACATTATTGTTTTATTGCCCTTTAATTGTACCTAACTACTGTCTGCATGCTTTTAAATTGTAAATCACTTGGGGAACGTGCAGCTCATATTATGTTACCAAGTAACAATACACATGAGCTACTACAACTGATACAAACAGCTTGCATGCATGTGTCATGAAACATTTTACTTAATCTAATTTTAACTAACCTAAAAACATCCTTGTTTTACATTTGTTACTTTTATACAAAGAATAAGCATGAAAAATAAGAAATATAATACTTATCATTTTTCTTGCTCCCAGTTGTATTACACTTAATTTTTATTTAATTAAATACTCTAAACAGTATAGACTAACAACATGAACAAGTAGACAAATTCACTTGCCTCTCAAAAATTTTCTTGCTGTGTAACTCTGTGATAAAAGTCCTTACAAATTTATCCAAGCTAGTCATTCACTTTTCCACAGGAATGATGTTGGTATTCTGAGTGAAATTGACATTTAACTATTCAGAACATAACATTACACAACACATCATTTGACAGATGAAAAAACCTTGGGTTTCTATTGGTTATAGGTGAGATATATAAGTCAACTGTTAAAGAATTATGAAAGAGAGGGTGTGGCAGGAGTGGCCTATTTTTCTATTTGATAGCTCTGTAACAAAACAAGGTTGAAGTGTATAATAAATGTGGTTTATCTGAGCAATGACAATTTTATAGAAAGTAATTTACATTTAATTTTGTACTTTTTCAAAGGGTGGTGGATAAATTAGGGATGATGACACATGCAAAAAATATATTACACTATGGGAAATTGATGAATTTTTTTTTTAAATCCTGTCTTGTAGAATTAAGAACTTCTATACTAATAAAATACTAGATTATTAGTATAAGCTGAGATTTTATTATCTTTTTATTAGTATAACAAACAAAAAGTAGTTAAATACAATTTTGAATGTAAGTCACTAAAACTTTGTGTCATGTGCAGTAAAAGAAACCAGGTGGATAGGGTAAAAGATAAGACTGGATCTGAGAAAGGTTTTCTTCAGCTTCAAAAGTAAAATTTGACGTCATGAATGAACCTTTCAGACTGCTTTTGTTATCATAGCTTTTGACATCTACTATAAAACTTGAGAGGTTATTTCCAATCACTTTTCTTTTAAAGCAGTGATTCCCAAACTGGGGGTAATTTAACAATTTATCCGGGTAATGGAGGGGTGACATAAAAAAAGTTAAAATTCTGAAAATCAAGAAAACATTGAGGTAGCTGGTATTAGGATTAATGTTAATTTAGTCTTAGTATGTAAAGTTGTAAATTAAACCTATTTTAAGTAGGTAATAAAGTTAAACCAAATAACAATAAACATCAAAAACTAATATACAGTAGTAGAAAAGAAAAAATATGTATCTAAGTGTGTGGTAACCTAAAAGTATTTTGACAAGTATGCTTCAGAACACAAGTCACTCAGTAACCCTGATGACTCATCGACGTGTCCAGTACACGTCACTCACTGCCTGAGGTTGCCTCTATTTCACACTGTCAGTTTCTACGTGCAGCCGAGGTAGACAAAACCTGGTATGTATGTGTACTGCCCTGTGCAGTATGGTTATTATTTACCTACTATTACATCATTCTTATGCTGAATAAGCTCTTTTGATGCTATCTAGAATGCCATGAAAAAATAAATAATAAGTTCAAATTGTTCACACTTTTTTATGCAGTTTTTATTTTAACTGGAGATTAAACAATAAAATGTCTGAAAAGCGCACCTACTCTGATGCCTTTCTTCGCTATGTCTTTGTGAATTTACCTTCTGGTGGAGAGGATCGGCCACAATGTGTAGTATGTCACAAAGTGTTGACAAATGAAAGCCTCAAGCCATCAAAACTCTCAGCTCACTTCCAGAAGTGCCATCCAAATCTTCAAAATGAGGATCAGGCTTATTTTCAGTGCTGGGCTGTAGCACTGAAGAATATCCAGTTCGGTTCATCTGGAATTCAAGCCCAAAAGCTTCAAGCTGTGGTCGAAGCATCTTTGTTGCATGTAAAGTTGCCGAACAACAAGAATGCCACACCATTGCAGAGAATCTGATTATGCCTTGTGCATATGAGATGGTAAGAAAGGTATGCAGGGAGGATCAAGCGAAGAAACTGAGTGTCATATCTATCAAACAACACAATCCGTCGATGAGTCGATGACATGGCATCAGATATTCTGTCCCAAGTTACAACAGAGATCAAGGAAAACTCATATAGCAAATTCTCCTTGCAATTTGATTAATCGTGTGACGTAGCCAGTTGTGCTGTTCTCCTTGGGTTTGTTCATTACATCCACCAGGACAAGATCAAAGAAGAGTTCCTATTATGCGAAGATCTGCTGACAACCACGAAGGGAGAAGATATCTTCAATATCATCAACAGTTTCTTTACCACGAATGGATTGAATTGGAACAGCATTCAACAGGTAGGGAGAGGTGTTTATATAAAGTCTAGATTAGTATAAATACAATGAATTACATGACATATAGTTTCATTTATTGTACAAGTAGCTGTAGTGTAGCTAATATTTTATACATAATTCACAAAAAAGTATCGTGCCTGTTGTACTGAAATACTAAAGTACCAAAATAAATTAAATTAAATTAAAACCATATAATTATAACGCAAAAGATAAGTTAGAATGACTAACTGATGCAATCTATAATAGCTTTTCTTTTTTAATCTAGGTCTCCGTCGATGGAGCACCAACGATGATGGGTCGTAATTGTGGATTACAGGGCCTCATACAAGCTGTGAATCCAGAAATTTCTGTAGATCATTGCATCATTCATCGGTACTCTCTTGGATCAAAAAGCCTGCCTGGTAATCTGAAATTGTGGTTTGAAGATGTGTTGAAAATCGTCAATTTCATCAAGTCCATGGATGTGAATTCGTGCATATTCAGGGAGCTGTGCAAGGAAATGGGAGAGCAGTATCAAGGAAACAAGAAGAATCTCCTTTTGCTACCAAGTTCACTGATAAGGAGTGGCTTGCTCGACTTTGTTACTTGGCTGACATATTTGCGGAGCTGAACAGTGATAATCTGCAACTCCAGGGCCAAAACACGACTGTCATTGATGCCCATCACACTGTGACTGCATTTCTGGGAAAACTGAGACTCTGGATTCGACACTTGGAGAAAAGAGTGATCGCTCAGTTGCCCACCCTTGACCAGTTTGTTGAGGAGAATAGTTATGATACTGGATCACTTTTACAGACCATCAACAAAGAGATGAGCAACCATTTGAAGGGGCTTGAAACAAGCATGCAACACTACTTTCCATAGAGTGACCTAAAAACAACCAGTCTTCAGTAGATCATTCATCCCTTTTCTCTACCTGATGAGGCCATTCATGATGATGATTTCCCTGCAAAGGAGGAGTGGATCACAATGCGAGCAAATGAAGCCTTGAAAGTCAAATTCCAAAAGCAAAATGCAGATTCCTTTTGGATTTCACAACTAGCTGACTCGCCAGCTCTGTCCAAGAGAGCCTTGAAGTTGTTGGTATTATTCTCAACAACGTATCTGTGCAAGAAGGGGTTCTCAACTGTGCTGGGGATGAAAACAAAAAAGAGGACTCACTTAAAATATTGCAAA
This sequence comes from Carcinoscorpius rotundicauda, assembly GCA_011833715.1. Taxonomy (NCBI): domain Eukaryota; kingdom Metazoa; phylum Arthropoda; class Merostomata; order Xiphosura; family Limulidae; genus Carcinoscorpius; species Carcinoscorpius rotundicauda. The sequence continues at coordinate 145,866,251 of CM022391.1, read as the reverse complement.
CGATGCCAGGCTGGCACTTTCAACCACAAAGCCAAGAATTCCTAAACTAGCTTCAAGTATGCAACTCCATTCATCCCACTGATGTTCTTGACATCTTTGGCAATATTTATTAGAAATGCACAATGATCAAATACAATAATTAAAAGTGTAATTCAGTGTAAATAAATTATATAAATAAAGTGTAATAAATAAAGTGCAATATATCTCTTGTTTAATTTAGCCATATATATCAATGTTGAAAACATTTTGTGAAAGGGGTAACATGCTTAATGTGGCATGTTAAATTGGGTAACAAGCTGAAAAGGTTTGGGAACCACTGTTTTAAGGGTTTAACTACGAGCTCAAACTTTGAGAAAAAGATAACATGAATTGCAGACACTTTTCCATTTCAGAAATCAGAAGCAAATAAAAATAGCATCTTGAATCTACCTCTAGTCTCCTGTGATGAATATTGCTTTAATTTCTTTTTTTCAGGTGGCTTTCAATGATCTGAACCCTTTCCCCATGAGAATGATCAATTCCAAGAGGGCTCAGCATATCCAGATAGTCAAGGTAATGGCCAAGATACACAAGCTGCTTTTTTTTTTCGTGTACAGAGTTGCTTATAACTTATAGTAGCAACTTAAGAGCTCTAATCAATTTGTAGGAAGTGATTTAGCCCTTTAAACACTTTTCTGTGTAAGTCACTGAGTTACTTTCAATGTATGTGAATGAAATTAACATTATAATTCATGTATACTTTGAAGCTTTATATTCTTTATTTTTAAAAAAATTTAACACTTCATATGTATTGTCGTGTGACTTATGCACCATTAAAAACTTCATCTTTGTGATTCTCAGTAATTGTTTAAGGTAATGTCAGTAGTGTAGATTACACCTAGACAATAAATTCATTTACCTGCCATATATATGTAAATTCCAAAGTTCTCTAGATGAATCTACCAATGAGAAGTAATAAATTTTGTTAATCTCTAACAGGTGCTACACCCACACTCTATACCTTTACATGAGCCTTACAGCTTACACACAAAAGTTACATAAACATGTATGTAGTTATTTTGAAATTTGCAATTTCATCAGAGGATAAATGTAACTGTCAGAGTATTGTTGGCATCTTGATCAGTGATAGCACTTATGGTTGTTTCTTACCTCATTATGTTATAGTTACAGAGACCGTTAAAACATCTTTAGGTTTGACTTTTCTGTCATAGTTAATTGTTTTAAAGTCTACATTTCTGAAGATTTATGTGCACATGCTAGAGGTAATGTAATTATACTTCGAAGGCACCATCGACTTGTACTGATACGAGTAATAAAAGGTAAATAACATTAAAAATTACCTATGTATAAAAAGATCTGAAGTTATGAATATAACAATCTTCTAAGATATTCTGCATAAAAATAAAATACTTATATCTTTCTATTTGTTAATTTTAAACATTTTATGGCACTGTATGTTGGTGGAGGAAAGGAAAAAATAAACTAAATATTTACCTTAAAAATTGTATAATCATTTAGGAGGTTATGCTGTTAAAATCATCTTGCACTGGGTTTATTGAGAATTTGAGTGCAAATAACTAAGTACAATGGATAACATTTTAGTAGAAACACTGAACCATCTCTAAGTTACTTAGTCTTCCCAGACATCAAGAAGTCTGTTACAGTGTGTGTGTTATGGAATTAAAATTCTCTCTACAGTGCCCTATAAATTTTGGGGACCCAGAAGGATAAGTAATTAGTATCTGTTTTATTTTGACATACTCTGCATGTGTATATGTTTGTTTCTAAAAGGGGAAGCAACTTAACACACTCTTCCTGCTGAAAACGATAATTTTTGGATTTTGTTAGCTGCCTTCCAGTGCTAGCAACAAACATGTTTAATTCTTGTGTATGGTACTGTGAGGAAGTGATGTCCTTGTTTGGCCACACTATAAACTATTCATCATAAACCTACTATGCTATTTCAACTGTATAACAGCACCGAACATATTCAGTGAGAATGGAGTGAATAACAGTGAAGAAGACAGCTGAGGTGACAAAATTGTGGAAAGAGTAGAAGGAGGCTTTCTTGAACAGGGCTGGAGTAAAAATATTGTACAGCCAAATCTAATGACATCTCTGGACCTAATAATTGTTTAAAATATGGTACAAAGCAATAAATATTCAAAGGATACCAATAAGATGTGGATCCTTCTGGGAGTAATTTCTGATGCATGCTTTGCCATTAGCACAAGAAAGAGTGGTAAAATCTAATCACTCATCCTCGTCTCCTTTCCATGAGTAAATAAACATAATAAAATTAAGTTGCTAGTTTTCCTTCTTTGGCAGAAACCATTCAAGATATTTTTAGTATGACTTTATTAATATAAATTATGTACACATTTTGACACCCAGTATTTATTATTCAAGCCATAAATTAATTTACTTTCAGGCTCAGTTGGAGGAGTTAGAAGCCTTAAGAAGCAACTTTCCAATGCATGATGAAGAGGTATACACAAAAGAAGATCTGTCACCCAGTGATGAAGATTAGAAGAAACACAATGTCATCATATGCCCTTTTGTGTTCCCCCTCTACACAGCAAGTTTTCCTGACATTAATTTTATAGTCTATTATTTAGTATTATGCCCCTAATCTATTAAATAGCTTTTCAAGCAAACTGTAAATCTCTTGGTCAAGGTCTACTGGTAAATAATCACATGCTAGTACAGTGAACTTTTATCACTTTCTAGGTTAGGTTAACAAGGTGTTTAATAAAATGTTTTTACACTATTTCAGATAACACATTTCTTATGTCACAACAACCTTTACATTCATTATTGTATTACTCTGAAATATAGTTGGTTGTTAATTTACACTACATGCTTAGAAGGAATTGAAGTTGACTGATTCTTGTTACAATGTTCATTTAATACATACCTTAAATACTAGTTCAACACAGTTCAGTAGAGCCTTACATGTTTTATGTATTAAGTGTTCTTAATTACCATTCCTTCCTGCTTATATATATATATATAGAGAGAGAGAACAAAACTTATTTTTAAATGCTGGTATGTTTTTTTTCTGTGATAATAGAATGACATTTCTCTTTACTAATGAGGGTTAAAAGTGATGTATGAATATTATTTTAACTGATAACTCTGTAATGGGCTCATAAAAGATGGGTAAATGATTTACTGTCACTGCTTTATTTTGTAAAAAAAACTATTTTTTGTGAAAGTAATCAATAAACTTTTAATATACATAGGAGTTGATGATACTTGATTTCAAACATAGAATACATTCTACTTGAATGTTGAGTGAAGGACAAACTTAACCATTATAAATTGCTGGATCGTCAACTCTACGGAATACTGCCAAGAACTTCTCTCCCTGATTCCGGGTTACTTTCTTCCCTTCCTCAGAACTTTCAAAGAGCTGATCTACTACAGTGTCCCCTATCTGAAAAATTGAAAATTCCTGATGTAAAACTATAAGAACATGCATAGAGCTGGAAGTATAAATATTCTTTCTAAATTACTCAATAGTAGTAACAGTCTAGATGGGAAAATTACACACGATGTATACAGAAATAGATTTATACTGGGTGCAAGGAGGCAAACACTATTAAAGCGTAAACTTAACCACACCACGTGAGAAATAGTTTAACCTACTAGTTCAGCTTCCTGACTCTGCTCAAACAAGGGATGTGTTGTAAAATGTTGTACCATCCAATCATAAAGGTCTTTAACATCTGTCACGGTATAAGCCAATCCCTACAACAATGGAACAAGAATAACTTTGTTACACATGTACTATTTGTTACCAAAAATTGAAAAATCTTAAATTCTCAGCCCACTGTACTTACCCCAACTTTTAGCACATAAGCATATTCTGTCAGGAGTTGTGGACTAATTATTCTCCATTTATGCTTCTGTTTCTTGAAATGTGGGTCTGGGAAGAGGAAAAATATCTTGGTGAGCTGTTAAAAAAAAGATGGGCTAATGAAGTTTCGGGTGTCTAATATTGGCTTACTGTATAATAATGATCTGTGTGTGTACCCACCATAATTCATAACAAAAAGAACCTAAATGCTGCTTGCATACTAAGTGCACCCTAAGGTATGTAACTAAGTATTCTCATTTATCCATGTGTTTGGACACGTACACACCTTTTTAATAAGATGAGCTTGCAACAAAAACCACTGTTGTTGGTAAGAGGCTATGTGCCAAATGCATAAACTACAAAATTGAAAAAGAGTTCCATTCTGTTGGAAGGAAGGTTATTAACAGACTACAGTAAATGAGCAACAAAAGTATACATGGTTATACTTTTATGCTAAAATGGGGTCAGAATACACACGATAACAATCATCTAGAATAACCCAAGTATTGAATTCAGTGCAATATTCTAACATTCACTCTGAAATTAACTATATGGTAATTTAAAATTACTCAAAAACCCTAGAAGGTATTAAAGTGAAATTTCAATTAGAAATGAATTTAGAATGTACATAGTTATTCATCATTAGCAATACATTATGTAAGCCATCCAGATAACCTGACTACTCTCCATACCTGGCCTTTGTAGAAATAATTTGGTAGATATTTCATGGCATTAGTTCGTATGCAAGCAATATTGTCATACTGTCCAGGATTCTGGGCTCGTAATGCTTTAATTCTGTCTTGTACGTAGTCTGCAACTTTAACTCTTATTTCCATTCCCAGCATCAAGGTTTGTGGAAACAAAGGAGAAAGTGCCACTGAATGGAGAAAAATATCACCATTAACTTTTTGCATCACTTGGACTCCCTTACTGTAAGCTGTATTTTAAATTATGGTAAAGTTCTGTGTGGAAATGCCCCTTTCTTGAAACTTTTATCTTACATTTGGTGGAATGCATCCAAACCAAGTTTTAAGTTATTGTAACAATAATTACATTATGAACAATAATGTTGTACTTTTTTAGTTTATTCTACCTATCTAGTAAATGGTAGTAAATTACACAGTACCATGTAAAGTAATACAAAATAAAGTATAGATCCATTATTAGAGAACACTATTATGTACAGAAGTTCTGATGTTTTCATGTGTCCTTTTCAATTTGATGAAAGTTTGACAAAAGAAAAAACATCAATGTATCTAAAGAAACTTATTCCCTAATCGTGGATCTCCTACACTCCTTTTAAAATATAAATGTAATGTTTATGCAGATTACATTACATTTAAACTTTGATTTGTTTTCCTTTATAGTACTTATATTAAAACAGGGCTGAGTAAGTGGTCAGAAAAATGAGTTTTCTTCCCTTACAAACCAATGAACTAATTTAATGTTTAAAAAACTGAATCCTGTTTTTATGTATTCACAGATTCTGAGATGTAAAAATTGACTGTTATAATCTGAGTCTTGTCAGATGTTATCCTGAATAAAAAATAAAGTGACAACTGCCATTTGTGATAGTTTTGTAAGCTAATGTAGCTGCATGGCCATCAGAGTCACAGGTTCAAAACTTATGATTCCTGTCTGTTATAACTTTAGAAAAATTATTACGTTACTTCAAAAAGGTGAGCTACCTTACAAAAAAGTAAATTCAGTTATTCCACCAAAAATGGAAATAAGTGAGTTAACGAGACTTAAAAGTTAAAAGGCTTGTAAATTCATGATATGACAGATAAGTTGGCTAAAGCACCTGTCTGGCTGGGTCCAGTTCTGTTACAACCACGTTGTTTGGAAAACACAAAGTTAACTATGAAACATTATTTACAAAGAATTTTTATAATGCTTTAAACATTATAAATATATTGTAGTTACATTATCTTATTCATGAAGACCAAGATTGCCGAATATCTCTGACACATAAAAGCCAAAAACATAACTTAACTGACAGAAAGGGGAGGATCACTACTACCTTACCCCAAGGAAATTTGGGACCTTTGACTTCAGATTGGTGTCATGACATCACATGATCTATTTTTCTCCTGAGGTCTACCATACTGAACAGCAGTATGCATGTAATCAACACAATGTAAAGAACTGATGTAAATTTTGGTTGCACCAATAACCTGGGTTTAGCATCATGAACAGTTGTTGAAACCACCCGTAGAATAGTCAAAACAACAGAATCATCCATTTGAAATTTTCACTTTCAAAAGATGTTTTGGTATAATGTTCACAACGTGAAGCATATTCCCCAAGATTTATTGCAACTGTAATCACAAAACAATGAATGGCTTAACGTCCAAAACAGTGAATGCTGGTGGTGAGCTTCCCAAAAACCACATGATTTTGAAAGGACTAGTTTTAATTTAGTAAACATCATAAATTTTATACAGGCAAAACACAAACACTGTTGCTTTTTATGCAGCTTAAAGTTTACAGTTACTTTGAAGATCAATCAATGATGCAGTCTTTTCTGTATGAAGCCCACAGAAACATCCATAACCAAACATCTCCACATCCAAGAGTAAAAGTCGAAAGCTACTCTCCACTACAAAAAAAGTATTATACTTTGATAACCATATAAATCCAGAGTAACTTTTAAACTATTGAAATAAGTTTATAACAGAACATATTAAAGAAATATGTACTTTTGCCAGGACTTGAAACTAACATTAAAGAATAATACAATATATATATAAATCTAAGCCCCTAAATATTTCAATAAATAAATGAATTAGGGAAAAAAAGAACCAGACAAGTAAAAAGCCTAATTCTAAAATAATATTCCATACTTAAACTATAAAATCACTAACAACATCGAGTAATAATACTGTTCGGCTATACCTCATGAACTGACTTGGCACATCATAAGATTACAGATCATGTGATTGTAATTGACAACATATCTGTATATAAGTTACATACTCTTGTGTAACATTAATAATATATGTAAGTTATCACTAGGGGAAACTGAAATTAGTCTCATAATACATCAGTATTTACTCAAAATAACAGTGATTATTTAGAAAATGAGTTTTCATTTTAAATGTAATTAAACATTCATTGATAAACTAAAGGACAGAAGGGATTACAATTGAAGGATAAACAATACCATAACTATGGAAAAACAGAAGCCTGCAAAACTGTGTAAATTTGAACCTTCTTTATAATACTTCTATATTTAATGATGGTTCAAATATTGCACCAATTTTATTAAATTGCAAATATTAATAAAGACAAAAATTTATTTTAAATACATAGAGTGTTCCATCACCACTTCGCGGGCTCGGCCGACCCCCACACATATATATATACATATATATAAAAAATAATAAACATTAAATCTAAAATATAGCATTAAATACCATTAAAATATTAAAAATAAATATAATTAATAGTGTAAAGAAAAAAACAGGTATATTTTGAGCAAGAAAGAAAGGGTACCAGTGGCAAGTACTGTTCCTGAAGTTGTAACGACCAACGAAGAAATTGCCGATTCACCTTCCACAGAAGAGGAAGTGGTGTCCCCCGAAAAGACACCACCTGCTGAAGATATGTAATTTTTAATTTTAAGGCTTAATATCTTAATAATTGTTCTTATTATTTCAGCAATAATGAACAGTATTGTAATGGGAAGGTTAAATAGTTGTACAGGGAGGGTTTTAAAAGTCTAAATGCACGTAAATATATACGTAAAAATCGGCGATCCCACTTCGCAGAAAATCTTTCGTGGGGGGTTTTGGAACGCATCTACCGCGATACACGAGGGAACACTGTATTCCTTAAAAATTCTCAGAAGTCAGATGCCTTTTTCAAGCACCATGGCATCCTGAAGCCTTGGATTTGGCAAACCCTGACCAGGTATGTATACTAAAAATAAAACTCGTAACACAAACATGATAAATAGATGTTCTAATATTCACAGTATTTTGAGCCCAGGCATCCTTCTGATGATGATGATTTAAAGCTAATGGTTTCATCAAAGTTTAAAATCTACAAAACATTAAAACATCTCTATCATTTACCATTTATCTATAGTCTACATTTCTTTTTTAATTAACTGTATTACAGCAGCCTCCATCTCAGTTTTTACCTGAGTACATAAACTAATTCAGGAGTTGTAAAAACGTATCTCAGAACAGCTGGTATAGGTATTAACAGTTTTACTGATAAGCAGAGAACAACGTTTTGGCCTTCCTAAGTCATCAAGAATTAATTCAGTTTTTGGTACACGTCTTTACACTTGTACAATAAAATAAGTCTTTCTCACAATCTGAATGGTCAAAGTAACTCAATTCGAGCATTGACAAGATGGTTCAACTTCAAAGTTTTTCATTACTCAGTCAAAATTATCTCAATACTATTTTACCAAAAAAACCAGGGTCCTTATTATCAAGTACATGCAGGTTATTTTCACTTGATAAACAATCTTCATGTGGCACACTTGAAATAAAATTCTATGCTATTATTTGTCTATATATTATTTTGTGGTGACAACATTGAAAATTATAAACATAATGCCTTTTTAAGTTAAACTAACCAAAAGTGGTAAAAGACAAGTGTTACCTAACAGTCCTCCATAACCACAACCAATATCAGCAAACTCAACGTTTTTTTTCTTCTCTGTTGGTGAACAGAAAGCTGGATAGTAGGAAGACCAATCCATGTGATTTGGGGATACTGGGCTGGACAGATGTAGAGAAACTAATATTAAATCAACAAGAGGTGGTGTTTGGTTAAGAACTAGAAGACAAATATTTCATTTAAAAATGCTCTACATGAAATTTCTCAAGACAATCAACTGAAAACACTGCATATAACAAATTATATATTTCAAAATAAGCCAGGATAAATAATGAATAGTTTTAATATTAATTAATATAGAAAAAAATGTTTATAATTAATGCAATCCTCAGTTAACCAAGCCTATTATTTTTATAAACAATGAATACATCTTGAAAGTTCTTAACATATTAGGCAATATACAAACATGTAAACAAGCCCAAAGAACTCAACATTGAATTGCCTAAGCTACACATGATTTTACAACAGATGTTTTAAACTGTGAAGGTGAGAATTTCAGTTTCTATTAAAGAACAACTACAATACAAATTCTTGTTCTCATTTTCTAACCAATCCCCTCAATAAGCTGCTCACACTGAGTATAAATCAAAAGAGGTCTTAATTTCAAACCAGTGTTAGGGTTGTCACCAGAATGATTTCAAGTTTGAAACTGTTATCATGTGTAGATATGTTGAAATTTCTCAGCATGTTTTACTTTGTTTTTTCTGGAGAAAAGAGGGACTCAGAGAAGCATGACTAAAATTTTTGGAACTGTTAGGACATCTGGAATCTACAACTACAGATGAAATTGTCTTTAAAAATTTGCAAACACTAAGATTGAGGGACAAAAGTTTAAGACATTAAAAACAAAGTTGGACACAATTCCAATTAAAGCATCATTATCTTGCAAACAAGGTAGCCATCTTATGAAATAGATGCTACAATATTTACAGTGTTCAGAAAAAGACTGAATGAGTAATTTAGTGATTGTGGTTGAATGTATAAAAAAAAGGGTTTCTACATGTAGTCTTGAGTAGGGTGGCTGTAGCAAACCAGAGTCTGGATGAACCAAACAGCTAAATGTTATCCCTTAAAAATAAAATGAAGTGATGAAAAAACGTAATTACCTACACTTGAGTATTTTATGTCATCTCAGATGCAAGCAAAAGACGCTTCTTATGGATATCACTCCAAAGTGTTCCCTTAACCAATTTGAATATGGTGAACTTGAAATACGTTTGTATCCATGGTAGTGAGTGCAACTGATACAGCCATTTTCACTGACAGTAACATCAGTAATTTATATTATTCATGTTTTTCATGCACTTTTCTTCAGAATAAATACTACTATCCTAACAACTGATACTGCTGAAGTTAGCTTAAAATGATAACATGATTTAAGTCAATGAATAATTTCTTTCTAGAACTGAGTAGAATATACTCATTCATATTATACAAAATATCTGGGTAATAGTGATGCATATATGAAGATTATATTTAAATGTCACATCCTTGATTTGAAAAAGAATGACTTTAAGTACATTCAAAGTAGGATAGGAAAAACTGGCAGACTAACCCATTTATTCTGAGGATTGATAATTTAACATCGAGACCCAGAGACAGTGAATCATTACATCTGTTGTACTGTGACAAAAACTACTGAAAGAAATAGCCTAAAAATTTGGAGTTACTTTCTACAGGGTATGTAGCTGAAACAAATCTGATATTTGTGTTACATTCGTACAAATTTATGAGTTTGATATATCAAATTGAAGATTGGAATTACACATTTTTGTATTCCTACCTTCTTTTAAAATTTTCATACAAAGTTTTTATTTTACAAAATTTTAAGTTTTATCTTCCTTCAGTTTTAAAACCAAGACATGGAATTTCCTATTTCTACTGTTTACAAAATAATCAACATAACACAAAAATAACTTTTCACTAAGCCAACATTTAAAACAAGCTGATTTTTTTTACTTAATATATCTAACAAGTTTTCAATCATTTTCATGTTCATTTACATACTGTTTTTAAATTATTTTTGATGATTTTCTTTGCCCATTCAAGCAGTTACTTAGACTAACATGACTAAAAGCAAACATGGCCTAACACAGTGATCTTATTGGTAAAATAAAACTTGAGACAGGCAAGAACATAATGGTTCAACTTTGCCTCCCTTATGTTATTCCATGATGAAACATTTTTCTTATCATACTGTTACAATATTAAATAAAATGAAGTGCAAAATGATACAGCATGTTTTTCTCACGCTATTTATATATATATACAGGGTGGTCGCTAGAAAAGCAGAAAATTTGAGGGTCAGATGAGATCATGAATAAAATGCATGCTTACTCATTTCTATTTTGATTTCTTTACATCATGAATAAAATGCATGATTTTAGTATCATAAAATGCATTTTGAGCATCTATGAGTGTATTATAACATATGCCTTTAAAAAACTTTGTAAAAGTTATTCTTTGCAAAAATAAATAGCTGTTTGACAAATTTTCCGCTTTTCTAATGACCACCCTGTATATATAAACTACCAGAACTGTAACTTTTACAGTTCAAATGAAAGGAAACAGAGTTCTTATGACATGTTTATGTCAGTAGTCTATGACTTCTTGAAGTGAGAAGATGAAATATGGCCAATTAAATTACACCACAATAAACCATGGTGATAAATACTTATTGGCTGAAAATACAAAACTACACTTGTGATCATGTCACATGGATACACCAATACTCTTCTTGTTCAAAATCATTATGACTTTTTCTCCTATTGAGCTTCTGATAATTTTACTGAGAGTGCACTGAAATCAAATTTTTAAAAAAATTTATGTATGAGTGTAAATAACAAACTTTTTATTTGTTTTGCAAAAAATTCAAAATGATTTCTTTACCTGACTGAATATTTTGATTAATATCAATAAAAATAATAATGTGTGAAAAATATACAAGTTTACTAAAGCTATTCTTATCAAGGAAAAACCAGGTACAATGCTCTTACTTCTTGTTTGCACTTTGCATGACATTCAAATTTCCAAAACAAAATTCCATGCTTTTCTGTGTCCTGATTTCTATTATGTGGTCATGTGTCAGCTGCAATATATTTTGGCTTTACCATCTTTCCATTTAAAGAAGAAAACTGGTCATGAATAGAATGATTTGGAAAAGTTCTCACACAGAGTAGAATTGTAAATAATAGCCCTACTGATCACACATTACCAAACAAAAATGGTCTTTTTAATAAGAGATCAACTGCTTGTCCTGTCTACCAAAAATTGCTATATTGATCTATTTTGGTCTCTATATGCAGCTTACAAGAGCACAGCCACATAGTATGTTACCTCTCACACAAAGCTGAATCTGTATCCTGAGTTTTTTGTAGAATGTTGATGATTTACTCAGTATTAATAATTTTACATAGACTTTGTATTTGATTTTACCTTTCTTGGAATCCTCACCATACAGAACCTAAAACAAGGGACCCTCTTCAAGGTTGTTCTTGCAAAACCCATCCTTGACAAAAAATAAAACTTTAAATCTTAGCTGCAGCTCAGCCTGTTAAACTTCTCTTCTCTCATCATACCTTCTTTTTACTATACATAAATACATTTTCAAGCTTAGATTTTTAAAATTGATTAAAATGGCTTCAGGTGAAGTTTTGTGCAGTGCAAGGTAATGAATATGAATATTTTTTCTGTTGGTACTATCTCCAATCTAAGCTTAAGTTAAACAAATAAAATTATTAAACACTTATTCTAAGTGATATATATTAGCTCTATAAGCTACAAGGGCACTCTTTTGTATAAAGTAAAACCACAAAAATGCATAAATTATCACTATGAGTTGTATAATAAGAATCATTAATTAGAGTTACTTATCTAGGATGGAGTAGCATGCAAAGTAACTTTGTTTCTATGTGAATGGATAATTACTACAAAAAGGAGAAGATAAATTTCTTAATAGACTATAGTTGGTTTTGAAAACCAAGAAGCATGAGATAAAAAATGTCACTGGTGTGAAAACATGTGAAGATCAGAAAATGAGTGTTAATTCAGACAGTAAAAAACAGCTTGGAAAAAACTGTGTAAATATACACTACACTACAAAATTCTCATCAAGCACTGAAGAATAATTTTTTGTACTTTCTGCTGTTAATATAACCACTTTTTTTTCAAATCATACATGCTGACTGCTGGTATGCACCTACAAAAATACACTGAATTTCCTCAAACATTTCAAACATAATGCCATTTGGACCTTCAATGCTATCACTGTACACCCACCTTTAACAAAACTTAAACACATCTCTAATTTTTAAGAAATTTACAAACTCTCTTTTTAAACTCTTGTAAGGTGTCAACCTTTAATGCTGAAAGCAATCAATCTACTAGAAAAACAAAACTGTCTTAACAAAGCTTAATCTCCCTTTTCCAAATCTTAAAATAATTAACAAAACAAAACCGTAAACAAGTTCAATAACCAATGTGTGAGAAAAAGCAAATTTTTAAATATTTTTGATTACTATAGCATAGGGCATTTCTAATTGTATGACCTTGTTATTTAACATATTATTCTTATAATACCAAGTTAAACTTCTCTGAATCTATGTGTAATATGCTCTAACCCATAAGCTCTTTTTATATCCTTCAATTTTAAAGAACTGTGGAAAAGTATGTTGTGCCATAAGCTACTTTATGAATTAATATTATATAAAATTCTACATTATTTGACTTTTGAGAAAAATAAGTGTCAACAAGTGATACAAAATTTATTTCTGCTGCTTGTACTTCACTCTCTGAATAAACAATTTTAATATAAAAATTTATTCATGATGTTACAGCACCCATCACACACATCTGACACAATGAAACCAATGTTCTGCTGCGTTAGACTTAACTGAGAGATTTAATAAGTCTCAATGTATAAACTTGGAAATACGTATTTATCGTTAAGCAAGTACAAATACCTATATGTATAATGTAGATGTATAAACTAAACTTACTAATTGATACAGTGGTCTGCAATAGGATTTGAATGAGCCCGTTGACGATAATAACGTTTCTGTGGAAGTCGAGGTTTCATATTATTACTATTAGTACTTTCTTCCATGTTGGAACATGTGAAGTAACTGAAATTGGATAAATATAAAACAGCGCTACCTATTGGTAAGAAAGCGATGAACATAAAAGCACACTTATATATAAATTTTTTATTACTTGAAATCTTTTGTAGTACACGAAAAGAATGTCTGTATTACAATACAAACTTCTCGAAGAAAATGATGTATAACAAAATGAAACAATTTAAAATGCAGTTTCGTTTTGAGTAATTACTATTTAATTATATTACAACTTATAGCTTTTACAGTAATAAGATTTGTTTCAGAACAGGTACGACGTTCTGATTACTAGTGCGACTATTTTTAAGCTCACAAGTTTTAACAATAAAAAAACGTTTCAGTATTTAAAGCATCTGTCAGAAATTTAAAATTTATTTAAATTCTAAAACTGACAGTGATTATTTATGCACGTGTATATTAATCCACGTGAAATAGAAGATTATTTATTTATAGCAAAACGAAAAGTATTTGTTTGTTTTAGAATTTCGCACAAAGCTTGTGTGTGTGTTTTTCGTATAACAAAGCCACAAAGGGCTATCTACTCAGCCCACCGAGGGGAATCGAACCCCTGATTTTAGCGGCATAAATCCGGAGACATATTGCTGTACTAGCGGGGGGCCGCACAAAGCTACTCGAGGGCGCTAGCCGTCCCTAATTTAAAAGTTTAAGACTAGAGGGAAGGCAAATAGTCATCACCACCCACCGCCAACTCTTGGGCTACTCTTTTACCAACGAATAGTGGGATTGATCATACATTATAACGCCCCCACGGCTGGGAGGGCGAGCATGTTTGGTGCGACTCGGGCGCGAACCGGCGACCCTCAGATTACGAAGCGCACGCTTTAACGCGCTAGGCCATGCCAAGCCAAAAAAAATATCTCCGAACGTCAACGAAAAGTGAATAAATACAAGAAAAACTATGAATTGTTTGTTTGCTTTTGAATTTCACGCAAAACTACGCGAGGGCTATCTGTATTAGCAGACCCTAATTTAGCAGTGTAAGAATAGAGGGAAGGCAGCGTGTTTTCACCACCCACCACCAACTACTGGGCTATTGTTTTAAGGACGAATAGTGAGATTGATCGTCATATAATAATTCCCACATGGCTGAAAAGGTGATCATGTTCGATGTAACAGGAATTCGAATCCGCGACCCTCAAATTACACCCTGGCCTAAAACGTATGGAAGGTATTATGTAAAATATTTGCATCAAGTTAGAAGTAGAACACTCGCAATCACGGACCACCACTTATTCATTTACATTATTATATATTTGTTACTATTTTTAAATTTCTGTCAAAACAAGAACGCATGATTTCAGCATGAGGTTATTCAAAATTTGTTTTTGTGACGGAAAACATGAATTATTAGCATTAAATACATCATAAAACCACCATAGGTAATTCCATATTCAAATTATTCTACTGGTCAAAACTCGCACATCCCTCATTGGCACAGTGGTAAGTCTGTAGGTTTATAAGTCTAGAAACTGGGCTTCGATACTCGTGGTGGACACACCAGATATAGTCTACTGTACAGCTTTGTGCTCAGCTACAAACAAATTACATTATTACCTCACAGTTCTGTCTAGCATCCAAAGCCTTTGCTTCCTAGCATTATTAAGGTGGTGTTTATGACTGAAAATGCTTGTTAACGTCAAAATCTGAATAAGTCGCACAACTGTTAAAATATAAAACAATTGTTTGTTTTCTGGAATTATCGCGCAAGTCTACACACATGGTAATCTGCGCATAGGCATCACTAATTTTCAACTTGTACACCAGAGAGAAGGCCATTAATTCACAGCATTTACGCCTCAACTCTGTGGCTACTGTTTGTTTATTTTAATTCTGCGCTAAGCCACAACACAACTATCAACGCTAGCTGTCCCTGGTTTAGCAGTAAAAGACGAGAGGATAGGCAGCTAGTCATCAACTCTTGAGCTACTCTTTTACCAACGAGTGGTGGGATGATCAAACATTATAACGCACCCACAGCTGAAAGGACGAGCAGGTTTGGTAGGATAGATTAGAATTCGAATCCGTGACCCTCAAATTGCGAGTCAAGTAGCCCAACAACCTGGCCATGCGGAACCAATGGGTACTGTTGTTCTACAAGATAACACAATATCCAGCCAATGTTTTGGTCATTTGACTCACAGAAGAACGAAAATTTTACCATCGTTTCTCTTTTTTTTTCTTATGGTCATATCAATTATTTTATTTCATTTTACGATTTCATTACATTGTGTGTAGATTTATTTGTTATTTTGATATATTTTTGTTAATGTTTAAGAAAACGGCTAAACCTATGAAGGTATAAACATTGTTTAAAATGACATTATAGGAAGTGTTCAACTTATCCTTTGCTAAACCTTAAAAAACACTTACATACATACGCTAGAAATGCGTATAATTGTGTGTGTGTGTTTTCTTATAACTTCGCGTCATTGCCTGGGCCTGAATTTCTTCAAAATTGGGGAAAACGGGTAGAGAATAAGTAACGAAGCGAGCAAAGTTTTTGTTGATAAACAAAACATTCAATGTGGGATACCACATGCTCCTTCTGCCTCCCCCTTTAATTCGGCTCTTATGTATCAGTGCTTCTTATTTTACGAACAGTGTTCGTATCTTATTGTTTAGGGCTCATTCTATTATGTAATACAGAATATTTCAGAAAAAAAATGATGGCCATTTGGAATACAAAGCCTTCTCGTCCTGTATGTATATACCCATTATTTGACTAAGTGACTAGATGTAGTTTTCTAGGATCCCCCAAAACTTTATGTTTCAAGAATAACTAAAACCCAAATTAAAAGTAATAAATGCTTACAGTTCTTGCTTCTGAAGTTCATATGTCATGTTGTGTTGTAATTGTGACGAATTTACCGATAAAGGTTTATTTTAATACCTACGTTTGTTTCAGTTTTATGCTTATGACGTGTACTGTTGAATGTGTGTTGCTATGTCCCGCCTGTTCTCCAAATTTGTAGAATATTTTCGAGAGCAAGAATCAACAAAATATAGTTTTCGAAAACAATAATGTGTTTCCCAACATTGCTGAACGTTCAAGAATCTCACCTTAATGATATATAAAACTAATACGCTAGAGACAGAATATTGTACATCAGCTACAGTCAGAACACTATGAACCTCGGAAGCAATAACTATGATTGTTTATTAATTAGAAAACTTCATAATTTAGCTAGAAACGTTTATAGATTTCGAATATTACGAATTGTTAAACTTCAAAGAATCAACTTCGGAAGTTAGTATATCTACGAGAACATTTGATATCTATCTTCCCCTGTAAAAAGTAACTTTGTAAACTGCGTTAGACCAAACAAGAATAGAGCTAGCTAGCATTCTCATCAAGTGAAGTATATATGTGTATCAACATAAAAGTAATTTGCGCCTCATGTACCTGGACTATTGATAAAATATTCAGTTCCAGACCAGATAGAAGACTCAATATTATTCGTGAATTTGCAAAACTTTTGTATATAAATAATCATGTATGTTAACTATTTGTAATAACCATTACAATATAGTATTATTATTTGTATATTAAAATATATTTCTGTTAAGAAAGAAAATTGTGTGTATCAATCTTGTCAGAAAATATCATACATTTGATACGTGTCGACATTTAATTAACTTCTAAATCCAAATTCCCGGTTATTTGCAATCGTCCGAGATAAATTGTAATGCATAGCATAGTCTAGAGAGTGTATCATTCTTCTCGTAGTTCATTGCATGCGCATGTTTCACTGCAGTACGTGATTTCTGTGTCTTCTGACTGAATGACAGATAACACAATAGTGGTGCGAAAGGTTAAAACATGTGACCCCTCCAGAATCATTTCGGGAAAATTAGCTTATGGTATGATGCATCAAAATGCAGTATTTGACTTGAAGATGTCATTATGTTATAATATTTCTGGATACTTAAAAACACATGAAGCAAAAATAAACTTTCATCATATATCATCATTATAAAAACATGGAGGTGCTCACCAAAAATAATTTTGCTAATTACCAAATCACGATACCGTCACATTATTGTGGTAGTATTACCAAAATAACACAAGCGGTTATTATGCAGTAAATTCGTACGCATTCAGGTATATGAAAAACAAAAAACGAACAAAAAAAACTGACGACTTACAAGTAATATGTGATGACGTAATATTTAAGTCGGCGAAAAATTAGCCTTTTCAAACCGTCTATAGCTCGCTAACAGTTAACTATAAACTCTACTAAGAAATCGTGATTCAACAGAGGAAGGACAAAAGTTAGCACCGCCGCCAATACGGCAGTCGTTGTTGTTTTCAACAGCATACCAGAAATAACTGTTATAATTACAATACCAACAAAAGCAAAATAGCGACACGAGTTCAGCTACCCAGTGTAGCTATAAACGTTTGTTTGTGACATACAACTGTGCCATGAGGGAAGGAAGGCTATGAACGTCCAATTTGAAGGCCTGAGATCGGCCTAAAAATACGATAAATAATAATAACTCATGTAATAACCCACAAGACGCTCTGCTAGAGATTTTTACTAAATGCGTAAGACACTAGACTATAATAGATGATTGTTTGTTTGTTTTTCGTTTTATCAAGCGCACAGCAGTGAAAAAATACTTTAGTAAGCAACAAGGTTTGTTGTTGTTTTTCAGCTACGATTTACGCATCTTATTTTAAGATATATTCTGCGAATTCAAATTTTTTTAAAAGTTGTTTTTAAAAAGTAGCATCTGGGCCTTAGGTAATTCAACGCTGTAACCTTTCGAATTGAATTTATATTATCTAATAATAGTTATATAACTAAACCTTTAACGATCTGAATAAGCTTAGATTTACTAAAGTAGTTAAATATATTAAATGGTTATAAAATATTATTGCAAATTATTGTTTATAACTGCTTTCATCCTAAATTCTAACCCAAGAGCTTGTAGACCTTTATCTTCAGGTAAGCCCCCCAGTGGTACAGTAGCATGTCTACGGACGTACACACTAAAAACCGGGTTTCGATACCCGTGGTGGGCAGAGCACAGATAGCCCATTGTGTAGCTTTGTGCTTAATTCTAAACAAACAAACAAAAATCTTCAGGTAAAAATTCTCACCACATTTTAACACTCCTACGAAAAAAATATTTACATCCACTAAAGTGATACCCTTAGTGGATGTTTTAAAAAAAATTTTAAACATTATTTCGCAAATGTCTGAAAAGTCAAAATATTATTGCTCCTTAAAATATAAAGGGATAGGGTCAGTTAATGGCAGTTTCATTTAAATACAAAATTATTAGTCTAATATTAATAACCTTTCAAGTTGCTCTGGAGCCTATTAGGCCCCAATTTTCGTAGGAGTGTTAAGTGGTGGATGTTGTTTTGAATTAAGCACAAAGCTACACAATGGGCTATCTGTGCTCTACCCACCACGGGTATCGAAACCCGGATTTTAGCGTGTAAGTCCGCAGACATACCGCTGAGCCACTGGGGGGCGTTAAGTGGTGGAACGGTATTTTTAATGGTCACTTAACTTTCTTTGTGATAACTTTAAATGCGTATTTTAGGAAGGAAGGCTTTCGAAGATAGTTGCCCCTGGTTTTCACGATTCCCTATATTACTTTTTTGTAACGCGCGTTGTTTCAATTTTTTTTCGAAAATAAAACAAATTTATTAAAAAACTTTTTAAACGTCACCTCACTTCGACAGATGCATCTATTATTATCAGAATTGAATTATTGAATGTATTGTATAATATTATAATACAATATCAGTAATGAAATAACGTCACTAAACATCAATCTAATATAAATCATTCATAGCCGAGTAAGAGAATAAATAGAATAAATGTAACTGTACATCTGTATATCTATTATCAATATGCATCTCAATGATATGGGTATTAACACTTTTTTTAATTAGGAGAAAACAACTTTTCGACTTTCGTGGTTCATCTTCATGTTAAGAAAGAGAGAGTTTGAATTGACTGTTGACGAACACGTCTTAGTGTCGAGAGTACAAACGGGTACCAGATTCTAGGGGGCGTTGCAGGTGGATGTTAAGTTATTAATTAGTATAGGTATAAAGGTGTTCCTTTATATTGGTTTAATTTTGGTTTTAGTTGTTGTATAAGTAAGGTCTTTAATTTTGCGTAGCCTGGCATGGCCTAGCGCGTTAAGGCGTGCGCTGCGTAATCTGAGGGTCGCGCAAAAACATGCTCGCCCTCCCAGCCGTGGGGGTGAATAATGTGACGGTCAATCCCACTTTTCGTTGGTAAAAGAGTAGCCCAAGAGTTGGCGGTGGGTGGTGATGACTAGCTGCCTTCCCTCTAGTCTTACACTGCTAAATTAGGGACGGCTAGCACAGAGAGCCCTCGAGTAGCTTTGTGCGAAATTCCAAAACAAACAATTAATTTTGCGTTTGTTTATACGTATTTACCTACTTAATATTTGTGTATTTTCTATGGTTATGTTGTGTTTATTTGATTTGCAATATTCAAAAACGTGTGAAGGTGGGTTTTTTTTGTTCTTTGAATCTGGTTTCCATTTTTCTACTTGTTCCTCCAATATAGTAGTCGTTGCAGTTGTTGCGTTGTATTTTACAAATTAGGTTGTGTTGTGTTTGTTAGTGTAGTTTTAACATAGTTATATCTCTCTATATATGTGTGTGTGTGTTCAAACAACAAAGATCATGTGAAGTTCAAAATAAACAAAAATAAATATATAATCGAAACAAACTTCTTAATACGGTACAACTATGAAATACCACAGTTTCTTATAGAGATAACAACAATAATATATAAAAATATTGTAGTTTAATACATGGTGCTCTCGCTGATAGTGAGAAACGTGTTCAACTCACCATGGTGGCTATAGGGTCTTTCAGAGTTTTGCTTATTGGTCGTCGAACAAGCTGTTTTCTCAAGTAAACATCTCATAAAAACAATTATTATACATGTGCTATAAGTAGAGTGTATTGTAAGTAGTTGAGTTCATCACCAGATGGCAGGAGTACTAGCTTTCATAAACAGGATTCCTGCTAGTTTCATGAAACATTCAACGGTATATAACTTAATATTGGCAAACTAATGCTACCAGAATTCTTGTACATGGAACAATTTCCCCATAGATATTTCCATTGAAGTTGGTGAAGTCGTATTCAAAGGTCAAGTCTTGGAGTTCCTAACCTTTGACCCTTTCATAAACGTTGTATCATTTACAAAATTTAGTAGGTAGGAATGAAACGCACACCTACTGATGGACTAATAATGATTAGGTAGATCAAATATTGATTGTTAAGAAAATGTAAAGTAATTAGTAAAGGTACCTTGGTAATGCCGACCATAAGACGTAATGCTATAAAAGGGGGTGGGGTCTAGCAATTTCCATCATACTGAGCCGTATCACACAGATCGTTCGTAAGGTGCAAGGGTACTGTTATTACGTGAAGCATAACACTTCACTTTTATATGGCGTTGATTTCTCGTATTTTACTTCCATCATCCTTGTTTAGTTGAGCTATTCACAATTTGTAGCGTTAAAGCAGCGAAATTAAAATGATGCCACATAAGAGCTATTCGTTCTTTTGTTTGTTTGTTTGAACATGATCTCTGCTTTAACAGTTTAAGTTCCTTTATCAACTAGTGCCTCCTAACAACTTGGGGCAGAAAAGACAAATGATTGATATAAAACTAATGCAAAATATAAATTAATGTTTATTTTGTTTTATTTGCTTTTTAATTTCGCCCAAAGCTACTCGAGGGTTATCTGCGCTAACCGTCCCTAATTTAGCAGTGTAAGACTAAAGGGAAGGCAGCTAGTCATAATTACCACGAACCGCCAACTCTTGAGCTACTTTTTTTAGTAACAAATAATGGGGTTGAACGTACCATTATAACGCTCCCACGGCTGAAAGAGCGAAAATGTTTGGTGTGATGGGGATTTGAACCCGCGGCCCTCAGATTACGAGTCGAGTGACTTAATCAATTGGCCATGCAGGACCGTAACTCAATGATAGTGCACGTTTTCGAATTGAAACATGGAATTTGTCCAATATTTGCATATATGACGAAAACAATTATTATCTGCAAAATACTTCAAACTGACACATTAAAACTATTGTATAAATATTGACAATTCGTGGGTACTTATAGAAATCGCCCGGCATGGCCAGATGGTTAGAGCACACGACTCGTAATTTGAGTGTAATGGATACGAATTACCGTTGCTCCTTTTCAGTTGTGTGTGCATTACAATGTGATGGTCAATCCCACTATTCGTTAGTAAAAGAGTAGCCCAAGAGTTGACAGTGGGTGGTGATGACTAACTATCTTCCCTCTAGTTTTACACTGCTATATTAGGGAACAATAGCGCAGATAGCCTTCGTGTAGTTTTGCGAAATATTCAAAACAAACATTTCTATAAATATAGAAAACTAGCACGAATACCCACCTAGACGGAACTTGTATAAATACGTGATTAAAGAAAGGTTGTCTAAGAACATGGAAATTTGCTTTTTTTTATGTTATTGTAAAAATGCCCCTAAAAACTGTAAAACATAAAATTCAAAACTTGTATTATCTTTGTACCCAATGAACCTCCATTGGTTGAGATCAAACGAAGTAAAATTCATTTAAAGGGAGGAGAAGAAGTTGTAAAAACGTCCATAAAAAATGTGAAACAAAATGTTTGTACCACCGCATGAACCCAGTGAGCATGCGTAGTTAAATGTACATGCAACAGACAGCACTATTATATTTAGGCTCGGCATAGCGAGGTGGTTTAGGCATCTCGACTCCATAGGCCGAGGGGCGCGGGTACGAGTCCCCGTCACATCAAACATACTCGCTTTTTCAGCCGTATGGGGCGTTATAATGTTGCGGTAAATCCCACTATTCATTAATAAAAGAGTAGCCCCAGAGTTGGTGGTGATGACTAGTGGCTTTCCCTCTAGTCTTACATTGCTAAATTAGGAATGGCTAGCGAAGAAAGTACCTGTGTAGCTATGCGCGAAATCCAAACCAACATATTTATACAGACATTGATTAAGCCAGTTTAAAAAAAGAAAAAAGAAAAGTAAACATCGTACAGAAGAGATATAAAAGAAAATGGAATGCAATGAATAAAGCTTAGCATCACCGTTAAAAACAAATGTATTTTTAATTTCAATACTGACCGGGTGTAACCCAGTGGCTACCCTAACGGGCTGGAAGTTTAAAATATCGAGATTCAAGGCTTAATGTTATTGAACACCCTCTGTATTTTTAGATATGGACACGTTATAAAAGTGGTAATTAATTCGGTTATGAGATTTAAAAAGTCGTATAAATTTCTTGTGATGGCGGAAAGTACAGATTAGCTGTCTTTCTTCTAGTCTGTAGGTCAAAATTCTGAAGGGCTATATCTGAACCTAAAGGATCTTCCCCACTCACGCACAAGATGCCGTTCAACTTGGAATTAGTTCCAGCGTGTTATTACTTATGTTTCACAACCATGGTGTTGTTACATTTATTAGCAAAATGCAATTTTATCACATGAAATTAAAATTTTCGAAACCTAACACTTGTTCAACGTGAGACAATATTTACAAATAAACCTTGGCCAATTACGCTCAGAATTGTTCAACATATGGCAATGTTTACAATACTCACACGTTATTGGCTAATAATGCTCAGAATATTTCTGAAAGAAACAAATAACAACTTCTGTTCGCTTCGTAGAAACTTACTTGAAATAGTGCTCGTCACACGCTGCTCGCGCTTCCTTTCACCTTACACAATGTTTCTTAAACACGCCACAAGAATGATAATAATGGTGGTAATTAATATAATTTTATTCGTCTGTGATAACTAATATGGGATGCATTTTAAACAATTAATTTCTTTCTTCAAGAGTTAATGTCAAGCCACATACTTGGTTGTTACCTATCTGATCTGTGTGTTCAAAAACGAATTTTACTGAATATTTTTAACATCCCTTCAAAATGTCTGACAAGGTTAATCGTTTAATTGCATAATTCATTGAAAAAAAACGTGACTAACTGACCCCTTAGTGAAAGGGTTGTTGTTACGACATGGTTTCAGAGTTCACTTCCATACTAAACAGAAGGAAAAAATATCGTCTTCTTTTTCTGAATAAATACCGATTTAATTAGTAATATTATTAGAAATACATGTTGTGTTACCAATGTCCACAGTGTCTGTTCTTTCCTTAGTGTAAGGCTAAACAATGGATAATCTACTCTAAGGAAAGAACAAACACAATTTTATACTGAATAACTACAAGTCCAGCGAAGGATATTATCAAAAATGCATTTGGTTTTAACGAATAAATATTAATTCATTCAGTGCAGTTATTGAAAACACACCTTCTTTTATCGTAAAAATACAAATATATTTAGTGATGTTTTTAAAAGAAATACAAGAAAGAAAAAAAGTATATTGTTTATCCGTAAAAAGAATTATGGCACTTTACTGTAAAAAAATTGTTATAAGTACGCAAATACATAGGTTATTGTTTTTAAAAGCAAAGTTACACAGCGGGTATTTGCATTCTGTGAATCCGTTTCGTTTGTTGTGAATTTCGATTTCGTGTAAAGCTACACGAGTGCTGTCTGTGGTAGCTGTTCCTAATTTATTAGTGTAAGACTAGAGAGAGAGCAGCTAGTCATCACCATCCACCGCCAACACTTGGGCATACCAGGCCACTTCGTAATCTATTGGAAATAGATAACATCATAACGCATCAAGTGCTGAAAGGACGATCATGTTTGGTGGATTAGGGATTCGAATCTGCGACTCTCAGTTTACGAGTTAAGGATCCTAACTTCCTGGCCGTGCTGGGCCCCTTTAAGCCTGTAAACTTACCACAGACCCAGTGGAGAACCAGGCAGAGTAGATAAAGAATGACTGCGTACTTACAGAGCACGTGTCTGTTTTCAACTAATCTCAGCACCTTTTTATATCATTTTCCACGTTATAGCAAACGTGTGCGAATTTTAATTAAAAGTCAACCCTTACCATGCTTTCTGACTATGAAGTCGCCACAAAATACTTTAACTAGTAACTACTAAATATGTGCTTGTTTTGCAAATAAAACGAACTATTTGATAGCCTTGGTCGCTAATAAACAGACTGGACTAGGCTTATATGTTAATCCTCAAATTACTGACTTGTTTTATATCATCAATACCTGTGGGATCCACATATTTCACCGTATTGAGTACAATTATGTTCTTTGTTTCTTAGAACATTCATTGAAAGATCTGATTTGAAATAAGGATAAAAGCACTTAGTTTCTACATCGGACACCATGAATAACTAATAGTGTTAATTACAATGTTGATGGTACTTTTCTGTCTCTCTTATGCTTATCATGACCCATGTAAATGACAAAGTCATGAACTCACAAACACTCTGTACATAGTTTAGAAAAAATATATTTTAAAATCGTGACCTCATTAGTAATTCCAAGGTTGAAGGCAAAAAGAAAAAGAAAAGGTACTTGAGAATTAAGAGTAACAAAGAGGTTAAAGTTGATACCAACAGGTAACATTGTCTTGATATTCGTTAAAAACACCATCATCCATTCTTCATTGATTTTCATGTAAAGTTAAGCTACTCGAGGACTATCTGTGCTAGCCGCCATTAATTCAGTTATCACTTGGACTACTTTTTCACTGACAAATATTAGAATTAAAATGGCTGAAAGGGCGAGCATGTTAGGTGAAGGGATTTAAACTAGAACTCACACATTGCGAGTCGATCGTCCTTACCACCAGTTCATACCAGGCCACTTCGTAATCTATTGGAAAATGCAATCGAAAAAAATTAATCAGAAGGTCAACCGAAGCCTCTCTGTTATCTACTCGAAATTACAATAGTCAGTTAAGTTGTATGAAAACAAACGACAAAATCCAATAGTTGATTATATACATCCCAAACCAGGCTCTGTGTTTAATAACACTCTTAAACACTGAGGTAAATTTGTTCACTTGATAAGTTCACATATATTAATCAAATATGAGTAATACGATATTCATTAAATAAGCAAATAATAAGTACTTAAAGATACTAACTTTCCTTCATTTCTTCATTCGCGGAAGGTCCTCAGTTGGCCAATTAGCCCGTACTCCAATGTGTGAGGCCTGAATAAAGGTGTGGTAAAGACATTGAGGGCAATATTTGGTCATTTTATCCCATATTTCGTATTGTGTGATATGACCAACGATAATTTGCGACTTTTTTTTCACAACTCTTTTCGCTTGTTACTCCATTAGTATGTTAGTCCGTTCTTATTTCACACTGTCTGTATTCTATAACCGGTTACTTTATACGATATTTTCGTAAAACTGAATTTCGTAGCGATAAAAGTCTGGACTACATGTGGCACGAGCTCCACAAGAATGATGAAATATTACTCGCGTAATCGTAGTCTGTTTGTCGCTGTTTTTGATCAACAGGTACTGTTGGTAGAGAATTATTGCAGTACAGTTCGACTCATTGTCGGTAAATACCGTCGTAATAAGATCTTTGAAGAGGGAAGGGTGTAAATTCAACACTCTAGGGGTGTGATCAATATAAAGGTTAAAGTACATTCTGGATGCCTCTTGTAAGAAACTGAAGACACATATAACGAGACCTCATTACACTAACAAAAACTTGCACTATCTCTACTAGTTCCTCTAATGTTTCCTAATTTTCTCGGTGGAGGAAACATTGAAAGACGACTAAAAATACATTGTCAAGTTCCAGATCGATTGTCAGATACCCTAGTGCAGTTTTATAATGTACGTTTCAGATTGATTATCAGATACCTTGTTTGTTTGTTTTGGAATTTCGCACAAAGCTACTCGAGGGCTATCTGTGCTAGCCGTCCCTAATTTAGCAGTGTAAGATTAGAGGGAAGGCAGCTAGTCATCACCACCCACCGCCAACTCTTGGGCTACTCTTTTACCAACGAATAGTGGGATTGACCGTCACATTATACACCACCACGGCTGGGAGGGCGAGCATGTTTAGCGCGACTCGGGCGCGAACCCGCGACCCTCGGATTACGAGCGCACGCCTTAACGCGCTTGGTATCAGATACCCTGGTGTAGTTTTGTAATGTAAGTTTCAGATAGCCTAGAAGAGGTTTTGTTATGTACGTTTCAGATTGATTGTCAGATACCCTTTCGGATGGTTTGGTCAGTTTCTGATCACAGTTGGGTGAATTAGTCAATTGGAATACAGACGGACGTATGTTTCATTTTGAAAGGTTATTTTTTCACCGTTCACTAATCAGAGGTTGTTAAACACATTTTTTCCCTAATGGTAGGCCTATGACTTTTCAATTACTACAACTGGTAATCTTTGGTGACATATACGTTTGAACAGCCGGTCAAAAGAATGGTATTTGATAAGGACTCTCATACTAAAGAGCTGCAAAGATACTTAATTTTACCACTTGCGATACAGATTAAACATCATTTGTTTTGATGTATACATTTATGAAAGTTAAACAGTCAACTGTCACCTCACAAAATCAGTTTATTTTGCACGAACAAATAAATGTAATGCTCTACAATTAGTGAGTGGGGATACGATAGATCACAACAAAACTGTCAGTAATAACAATCTGCAAAAGCACTATTACTCATGAAACACAATAATATCAGGATAGAATTTCATT
Organism: Carcinoscorpius rotundicauda; assembly: GCA_011833715.1. Taxonomy (NCBI): domain Eukaryota; kingdom Metazoa; phylum Arthropoda; class Merostomata; order Xiphosura; family Limulidae; genus Carcinoscorpius; species Carcinoscorpius rotundicauda. Next base: position 145,838,954 of record CM022391.1, on the reverse strand, counting down.
CGACTTCTAGCTACGTTATACATATATAAAAAAGATGTCTGAGCTACCTACAGGACACGTGTAGATTTATACTTATTCTAACAAAGCACACCTTGGTGAGGTTCGAAAGAATTTTAAAGTGTATATCACTATTAGACATTACCCGTGTTTAGACAAAATGCCCTTAGTGACAAAAGCTAAAAGAACTATGGCCATTTATTTTTTTATATTTACTTAAATGACAGAACTATCAAGACTGTAGGTCGTGTTTAAATTTTATTGTTACTTTAATGTAATACGCCCTAATAATGAACGTAACAAGTGTAAAAACCGTGGGCCGTGTATTGATGTGACAGACAATAAAATGGAATATAACCTAATAACGAAAGCCAGAACTGTAAAGATTGTGGACCATGTGTATATTGTGGTTATTTGGGCAAATGCACTCTAATGATAGACGTAAGAACTTGATAAATCTTGTAGTTGTGTTTAGATTTGGGAGTTACTTTTCAAAACACATTTGAGTAATGGCGTGGCCTGGCGGTTAGAGTGGCTGACTATGAATCTAAAGATTCAAGATTAGTACTTGTTGCTGCAAAAGCGTATTCCGTACATTGGAGCTGTGTATTGTACAAGTGTGACAATGAAATTCGGCATTAAGGATGGGTGTTACTGCCTTCTCTATAGTCTATCAGTTGAATATTAAGAAACGACCAGCGAAGATAACTTTTGTCCAGCGTTGTACGAACATTCGAAACAAACGTCAAAGTGACGCAGGTGAGATCTATGAAAGAGATGGTTCTTGATTCCTAATGCGTACAGTTAATTTGACCACACAACTTACCCATCCCTGGTGTGTAAAATCACTTAAAAAATTAAGAAAAATATTACGTTAAAGTTTATTTTAAAATATGTGACAAAATACTGGTTTAAATAGTAATAATAATAAAATCTTCCACTCACTTTCTTTAGATACCACCCCCACCCGCAGTGACATAGCAAAAAGTTTGCGGAGCTGCAATGCTGGAAACCGGATTTTGATACCCGTGGGGGGTAAAGCACAGATAACCCTTTGTTTATTTTTAGGCTTAACTATAAACAAAAACAAAGAAATAAATAAAAACTATTTAAATGAACAAAGAAGAAAGGCAACAAAATGTTAAGGAAAATATTATTCAAAAATTTACATTAATACAACACAATATATATAATATATATATATATATATATGCCAAAATTTATAAAATACTGTTCTTAGGTTTAAGATCAAATTTCACCCTCTTTCCCTTTAGATGATATAATTTATAATTAAGAGTAATGCTGTCGAGTTCCGGATCTTCTGAAAGTGGTTATCATATTCAAACAATATCTATGATGTAAGAAGAAATAATAATAATAAACCACAGGAGCTAATTCTTATGCGATAGTCGTTTCAAAAGCTAACGAATTTTATGACAGAATCTTTCAGCATCAAGATATTGTTCAACGAGTTCTACCTTTCACTCAAAGTGAATACAAAGCTGCATACAAGACAAAAAGATAGCGTCGTACAAGACTGCAGACGTTAAGTAATAGCAGACTGTCTCACCCAGACAAGTGATAGGCATCTCGAATAAATAATAACGTAAAAATAACGCAGGGAGGTGCACGTGACTTATGGCCTTAACACGTTTTAATTTAATTCTACTATCACCGAGTCGTTTGATTATAACCTTGAATGAAAGTGACAGCCAATTTTTCGATCGTTCCCTGAACTTGTGTACATCGGAATTTTGAAGACGTTGAAACCTATGTTTCATTAGAATTTGTAAACAAGTTATAATAATAAATTCAAAGTTGCGAGACATAATAAAATCAGTGAGATTTTTAGAACAAAACGTTTTTATTAAAAAGAACAACTAAAAACGTCTTTGTTTGTTCACCTGAAAGACGTCGTAAGTAAATAATGGACAAACTGGCCAGGTCACAAACCTCTGTGGTTTAGGGATAACAGTATTAATTATGGTCTGTTATCCACAATGTTTTTATATGTATGTGTTTTCTTATAGCAAAGCCACATCGACAATCTAATGTGTCCATCCAGAGGAAACGAACCCATGATTTTAGCATCGTAAATCTGTAGACTTGCCGCTGTTCCAGGGGGAGAACTAACAATAGAGAAGGTGATCAATTAGTAGCACCCACCGCCTTAAATTGTTACATTTTTTTACCGAATAGTGTGCTTTATTGGTATTTTTGTAACTCGCCTTTATGTTAAAATGCTAAGCGTGTTTAGTAGTAACATCAAGCCATCATATCTCGAACCCGATATCCTTGGATCCCAGTTTAATGCGTTAAACACCAGACACACTTATGCACAAAGAAATTTGTTGTTTTTTTTAATTTCGCGCAAAGCTACTCAAGGGCTATCTGTGCTAGCTGTTCCTAATTTAGTAGTGTAAGACTAGAGTGAAAGCAGATAGTCATCACCACCCACTGCCAAATTTAGGGCTACTCTTTTACCAACGAATAGTGGGATTGACCGTCACATTATAATGCTCTCATGACTAAAAGGACAAGCATGTTTGGTGCGAGGGGGATTCGAACCCGCGACACTCAGATTACGAGTCGAACTCCTTAAAAGAGTAGCCCAAGAGTTAACGGTGGGTGGTGATGACTAGCTGCCTTCCCTCTAGTCTTACACTGCTAAATTAGGAACGGCTAGCGCAGACAGCCCTCGAGTAGCTTTGCGCGAAATTCAAATCAAACCAAGCCAATTCGTCTTGCCCAGGTATAATTACTTTCCCTGTCCTTGTAGCCCCCTACCAGTCACGTAAACTATGGAAAATGTAACCGGGCATAATTAACTTCATTTTATTATGAAACGAACTCGCTGCACTTATTTCTGGTCATATTTGGGTATTTTTATCTAGTTAAAATTATTAGGCTGTCCAGAAATAAATGTCGGAATTCTCACGATGATATTTAGAAGCTGAATATTGAGTAACTTATCGTTGGTTGGTTCATTGGTTTAATCCAACGTTTGTCGCTTATAAGGTGTTTTAATTGTCTATTATTTAAATTCTACTCAGAGTAAGTTTTGCAACCTTCGGGGCAGCATAGACCTGAAGGAATTTCGTCTGATTTTCCTCTACTACTTCAAACTTAGATGAAAAGCTACTAAAACTGCGCTGAACATCAGTTAGGCATTTAGTCATGGATCTGTTACTGAACGTGCATTTCAGATTTGGTTCCAAAGGTTTCGAAATGAAGATGAAAGTTTTGAAAATCACGAAGGTTGTGGAAGGAAACCATCCTCAGATGAAAACACATTCAGGGAAGCAGTTGAGACTGACCCTCGCACCACAGTACGTGAGCTGGTAGAAAAGCTAGGCATAAGCAAATCAAGGATTGCCAATCACCTGAGTGCGACGGCAAAGACGAAAAAGTTGAATAAGTGGGTTCCGCATGAGCTGACTGAAGATCAATAAGATCGGCGTTATGAGACCCGTCAAGGTTTTACTCTCCAAAAATTGAACGAATTGGGAATTGAGGTTCTGCTTATTCTACCTTCTTCTCCAAACCTTTCTCCTACAAATTTTCGTGTTTTTTAGCACTTTGACAACGCTTTCTAAACCAGACAGTTGAAGAAGAAGCTTTCAGGAAGTTTAAAGACCATAAAAAGTATTATTTCTACAGCAGGGGCATAAACAGCATCGTTTCATGTTGGCAAAAGTTTGTTGAAACAAATGTTGCTTACTTTGATTAAAGCATGTTTTACAACATTGGTTTATACTTTTCCAAACTTTGCAGTTCAAAAGCGACATTTATTTCTGGACAATTTACAATAAAATGTATTTTATTATCAGACAAAAGTTGTTAAATTAATAACCAAGTCGTTTTCGGTAGAAAAAAATAATTATACATTGTATCGTCGTTGTACTGTTCAAGATGGCGGTAGAAGGATAAAATCAACGTAATTAATATTAACAAGTCCATCAAATATTTTATACTTTTTATCTTAAGAAGTGCCTTCAAAGCTAACGCATCGTTCACCAAGATGTTTCACAAGGTGTAATTTAAGTTAGTTTTAGAATGGCAGGAAACGTAAATTTAGTTTGTTGTCGTGTTTTTAGGTAGGAACTAAATAAATTCTCCAAATAAGTGTAATTATATTCGGGATTGAAACGTTTTTTGTGTTCAAAGTAATCATAATTGTTCAAGAAAATGGTTTGTGTGTGCAACGTTAAGCACAACGCTACACATTGAGCTGTTTGTGCTCTGCGCATCACAGGTGTTAAAACCCGGTTTCTAGAATTCTGAGTCCGCCGGCACACCACTGTGCTTCTGGAGGGCAAAGCTTATCGCACATGAGTTTGTATGTTTTTAATTTCGCGCAAAGCTAAAAGTGGCCTATTTGCGCTAGCCATTAGTGCAGAAAGACAAGAGAAAAGTTATCGCCCTCAACCGCTAACTTTTAGGCTACTTTTTTACCAACGAATAGTGAGACTGGCTGTAACATTATAACGCTCCCATGGCTGAAAGACCTCCGAAAATTCGGAATAATATTACAGTTTTAAACCCCTAGTGGTCATCTCCATTTTTCTGTATGAATTACAACTAAAAATAAATACGTCAACAATGACGATTCTGCGCATTTTGATCATTGATATAGGTTTTGATTTTTTGTATTGATTTTTTTTACGTTTCCCACTTCTAGCAATTTGGCAGTTTTGAGCTATTTTCCATAAAAACGACAAATCATTTCTGATAAACGTTTTTCTTTTGTTTAGTTTTCAAATATACGCTACAGAACAACGGTAGGTATTCTGACCTATAGCACTAAAACCTCGGTTAAACTCCACGAGGTAGACACAGCAGATATCCCAGTGTAACTTTGCTTTAAATATGTCTTGTTAAAAGTTTTTACTGATTTATGGTATTTTCCACTTTTATTGAGTTTTTCTTTTTTTTAATTAAGGAATGGGCTTTGATAATTTGTAAATACTTAATTCTGACATGAAGTACTTTAGAATTAAAATCTATTCATTCGTAATTTAATTCAATACGAGATAACCTTAAATAAAAAAATGGATAAGATAAATTACTGAGCTACTTTGTTTTCCCTCGTGGGCCCGGCATGGCCTAGCGCGTTAAGACGTGTGCTTTGTAATCTGCGGGTCGCGCCAAACATGCTCGCCCTCCCAGCCGTGAGGGCGTTATAATGTTACGGTCAATCCCACTATTCGTTGGTAAAAGAGTAGCCCAAGATTTGACGGTTGGTGGTGGTGACTAGCTGCCTTCCCTCTAGTCTTACACTGCTAAATTAGGGACGGCTAGCACAGATTGCCCTCGATTAGCTTTGTGCGAAATTCCAAAACAAACAAACTTTTCCATCATTGAATAGATTTCATGTCAAAAACCATGCCATTAATAATAAATCGCGTATCACTACATCAACCTCTATGTTCACTGTCCGGTTTAGTTATTATATATAAACCTTTCATTTTAAAAGACACTATAGACATTTCTTTGCTTCAGGTATGCTACGGTTTAATAGGAGTAATGACTTGAAGCCTTATCTTGATTATTGAGCATATCATTGCTTGGGTCAAATGGACTTTTTCACTGACCACTGTGTTCATAGATTCTTACTTGTTAAAAGACTTGACTTGTTGCAGGTCTCTTTCTGGATGGTCTTGGTACCCCACGTTGACATATGTTGTTGTTGTTGTTGTTGTTTTTGAATTAAGCACAAAGCTACACAATGGGCTATCTGTGCTCTGCCCACCACGCGTATCGAAACCCGGATTTTAGCGTGTAAGTCCGCAGACATACCGCTGAGCCACTAGGGGGCACGTTGACATATATTCCTTATTTTTCCAGTGCCATTAAGTAAAAGGCATATCTCATGTTAAAAATCCTCGATTTGAATACATTTTTTTATGATTTAATTGTAGGAATATTTTGCGTCGGAAGGGATTCTTATACATCCTTCCCAAAAGCGATCAATTTTGGTTGGCATCACATTACCTAAAAATTTCAAACAGTGTCATAATCTAGTTCTAATACATTTCGTTTCACCAAAATTTTATGTCGGCTGTGGCTGTCACGTCACTAGCTGATTTTTATATTCAAAATCGTTTTAGTGTAATATATCTACATTCTATATTGCTGCTACCAATAAATCATTGGGGAAACATACGTTTCACTTGTTTCGCAAAATCATAAACTGAAAGGATCTTACATTCCTAGTACATACATTATAGGTCAACTGTAGTAAGTTTTGCGCAAAACTACACAAGGGTTATCTGCATTAGCCGTTTCAAATTCTGAAGTGAGAGACTATCACAGTATGCAATTATCAATACCATTCACAGCCATCTCTTGGGTTGCTTTTTGCATATCGAATAGTGACATATGACTCTCACTCTTATAACGTACTTATGGCCGTAAAGTGCAAATCAGATTTTTTTTTATTTCTATCACTACAGTCTGGCACACTAACCACTTGGCCACGCTTGGTCTTATATGATAGACACAGTGCAACCATTATCTCTTTTTGTTCTATATTATGAAGTTATTCACTTTTCAACATAATAGCATTGTATTTCTCAATTAAACAAACGTAGCATCCATTAGAATTTGTTAACAGCAAAGAGAAAGCTCGAACAACCAGAATTAATGGCATTATTGCTAAAGTTATAAAGCACTGGTCACTGGTCACTGGGGGATAATAATGATGACCCATGCTCCCTTAAAAACAAAATGCAAACTGCAAGTAAGCGTATCCAAACTGACTTTACGACTGTATACCCGAAACTTAACTAAGTTTTTTTTTCATCAGGTAGATTTTCCTCAGACTCATACAATGGGTGTAGTTTTATGCTATTCATAGATCACTAAGATATTATTTTCAATTGTATATGGTACTAAATACGTCAATAGAGGGTCAAAATTTTGTTTTGTTTGTTGTTAAACCCAAAGCTGCACGATAGGCTATATGTGTCACGTCCACCACGGTTATCACAATTCGATTTTTTGTAGCGTTATAACTATTCAAATTTACTGTTAAGTAACTAAGTGTTAGGCCAAAAACAAACAAACCAAATGCCAATTTTACTTACTGACAATAATATAAAAATGGCTTAATAATTTTCATTTTGATTGAATTAAATAAAACTCTCCGGTTCCACGGTGATATGTCTGCCGAATTGTACTGCTAGAAACCGGGTTTTGATACCTGTGATTGGCAAAGCACAGGTATCCCTTTGTGTAGCTTTGCGCTTAATTACGAACACACAGGGGCTCGGCATGGCCAGTTGGGTTAAGGTGTTCGACTCGTAATCTGAGGGTCACGGATTTGAATCCTCGTCGTACCAAACATGCTCGATTTTTCAGCCGTGGGGGGCGTTATAATGTGACGGTTAATCCTACTATTCGTTGGTAAAAGAGTAGCCCAAGAGTTGGCGGTGGATGGTGATTACTAGCTGCCTTCCTTCTAGTCTTACACTGCTAAATTAGGGACGGATAGCGCAGATAGCCCTCGAGTAGCTTTACTCGAAATTCAAAAAACAAACAAGCAAATGAACACACAGCCTCCCAGTGGAATAGCGGTATGTCTGCGGACTTATACTGCTATAGCTTTTCAATTATATATCGATGTTTTTAATTACGTAATAAGCAATATTAAAAGAACGTGGACACAATATTATAATTCTTTTTAATTCTAGATAAATATATAGCAGACAAAAATTGTTAGTTTACTTCTGCTTGCATGTATAACACAAGACACAAGTCGAATAGTAATATTGTACATATTGCATAAATAGCAAAATACTCAATAAAAAGCAACCATGAAAATTTCAGTTCATACTAGACATATCTTGTTTAACGAAGATGTATTAGTGATATAAACACCACAAGAACCCAAAGTTCTTGAATTAAAGTGTACAAAAAACGAAACGCCCTTTTTATCCGCTAGTTAGAAAGCACAAGATGACAGTGATCGATGGCTTGAATCCACTTTTGAAACACCCGAAAACTTGTAGACAAGGAAGTGTGAAACATATTATTAGGCTTAATGCCAGTCTTTACCAAAGGTCAAATAAAAAATGAATGTGTTGCACCCGTCGCCCCTTTTCATTTTTACTTTCCGTTCTTTATTTTCTTTTATAACAATCTCAACTTTCGTCTGACCTTTTCTTTAGCACTTTCCTTCCCTTGAGCAGCTCAGGTATTGGTGTGAATATATTTGACCCCTCACCTTGCGTTCCTTACCTTCTTGTCTCAACTTTCGTCTCACCTTTTCTTTAGGAGTTCAACAAGCCAGGTAGTGATATAAATATATATATAATTTCTCTAAGTTTGAATTCCTAATACATTTCTTTTATCTCAGCAACCATTGTAATTGGTCTAGTGTAGTTAGTGGCTAAGGCGCTCTACTCGCAACCTGCGAGTTAAAGGTTCGAATCTCATCATCCACTTTTCGTTGGAAAAAATAACAACATAAGAATTGACGGTGAGTGGTGTTGACCAGATGTCTTACTTGTAGTCTTACACTTCTAAATTAGGAATGGCCAGCGCAGATAATCTTCGAATACTATGAGCGAAATTCAACAAACAATCAATCTGTCTCGCCTTTGTTTCAACTTCAGCAACAAAAGTATTGATACAAGATATCTTTATGTTCATACTTCTTCTTTTCTTATTTCAAACCAGCATTAGTACCACTAATCTCTATACTCAACTGAAATGAGCATTGGTTAGTGTCCGAGTATTGACACTTGGCATGAAACGTCAACTGTATTGTTCAATGACAAGAATTGGCTGTTTATAAATATATAATGATGTAGGAAGGACTTGGAAATAGAGGTGCTTGCTTAGCCAGATATGGAGATTTTACAAGAGAAGACTGAAATTATAAGCAGATGCAACAAACAGCTCAATGTAGAAAATCCTGGCTAATTATGCTCAGAATTGTTCAACGTAAAACAATACATACAATACTTACACGTTTAAACTTTAAATGTGTTACTACAAAAGCTTGGCATATTCTCAGCTGAGACTAAAATATATTTTTAGCCGAGGCCTTTCGGCTCACAGCTTTGAGTTTTTCAAGCATAAATTTTCACTTCATAGCTCCGTGATTTTTTGACCAATCTGAAATCTAATGTGTGTGTGTTTGTGTTTTTCCTATATCAAAGCCACAAAGAGCTATCTGCTCAGCCCACCGAGGGGAATCGAACCCCTGATTTTAGCGTTGTAAATCCGGAGACATACCGCTGTACTAGCGAGGGGCCTGAGATCTAATAATAGTTTTGAACTGGACTCGAGAGGTCAAACCCTTTCAGGTCACATAGTTGATCACGTCTAACGTTTCATAGATTAATTAACTCTAATCCTGTCTGAAAGGAATTTCAATTTTAGGGTAGGCAGGTAGAGATCCTGATGAATAATAAAATCGAATCAGATGCACACGTGCTTCACGCTTGGTATTGTGGGCGCATAAAAATGTTGTTATTAAAAAGGGTAAAAAAACTGTCATGGATTAATGTTTTCTAATCCTGCCTAATAGAATTTCAAGTTCCGCACTATTGAGGATTCCATTTTGTTTATCACAAATACATCAGTCTCTATCTGAAAAACAAATCTTTGATAGGATCGGTACAAAGCCTAGTCGGTTCACATTGCAGATGTAGAACATTTTATTACAGTAAATTATTGTCGATTAATGAAACTAAGACGTCATGAAATTCGTGCTTGTAAGTTACAATAAACACTTATATAAATATATAACGTGTATTGTATTTATAATACGTATGTTATGCATTGCTATATACAAAACTAAACTCCGTGCTATGTAAAAACTACACCAACTAACACAACTCAATCTAATTTATAAAATACAACTGCTATACTGGAGAAACAAGTATAAAACTAGAAAATAGACTCAAAGAACAAAAATCCGTAACTTTTTGAACACTGAAAATCAAATAAACACAACATAACCATAAAAAAAACTTTTAGATACCAAGTAGGGAAAAAAATACAAACAAACACAAAATCAAAGAAGCCCTGCTCATACACCAACTGAAACCAAAATTGAACCAATATAAAGAAACACCTTTATACCTATACTAATTAGTAACCTATCATCTACTATTCGATACCGGTTTATACTCTCATCCCTGAGATATGCGTCCGACAACGGTCACTTGCAAACTCTCTTTGTTAATCTGAAGATGACCTAGGAAGGTCGAAACGTTGTACTCTGCTTATCAGTAAAAGTGTTAATACACATACAAGCCATTCTGATATACAGTGTGTTATGGTCCTGTAGACAGGTAACTAACAGGGCTGTAACGCATTGATTCAATGTGTTATAGTCTAGTAGATAGGTAACTAAAAGGGCTGTAACGTGTTGATTCCATGTGTTATGATCCTGTAGACAGGTAACTAACAGGGCTGTAACGTATTGATTCAATGAGTTATGGTACTGTAGATAGGTAACTAAAAGACTGTAAAGTACTGATTCAATTGGTTATGCTCCTTAGACAGGTAACTAACAGGGCTATAACGTATTAATTCAACGTGTTCTGGTCCTGTGTACAGGTCACTAACAGGACTGCAACGTATTGATTCAATGTGTTATGGTACTGTAGATAGATAACTAAAGGGCTGTAACGTATTGATTTAATGTGTTATGGTTTGTTTGTTTTTCTTATAGCAAAGCCACATCGGGCTATCTGCTCAGCCCACCGAGGGGAATCGAACCCCTGATATTAGCGTTGTAATCCGGTGACATACCACTGTACTAGCGGAGGGCATGTGTTATGATGCTGTAGATAGGTAACTAAAAGGCTTTAACGTATTGATTCAACGTGTTATGGTCCTATAGATAGGTAACTAAAAGGCTGTAACGTATTGATTCAACGTGTTATGGTTCTGTAGATAGGTAACTAAATGGCTGTAAAGTACTGATTCAATGTGTTATGCTCCTCAGACTGGTAACTATCAGGGCTGTAACGTATTGATCCAATGTGTTATAGACCTGTCAATCCCAATATTCGTTGGTAAAAGAATAACCCAAGAGTTGGCAGTGGATGGTGATGATTAGCTGCCTTTTCTCTGGTCTTACACTGCTAAATTAGGGACTTTCAGTGCTAATAGCCCTAGTGCAGATTTTCGCGAAATTCACAAACAAAGAAACAATCAAACCCTCGATCTTCGGATTGCGAATCGAGCGTCGTAACAAACAGGCCGTGTCAGGGTTTAATCAGCAATAAGAAAACAACGTTATATCAATCACAGCTATAGGAAACGGTGCTGTGACGGGTGTTGGTATATTAAACAGTCAATAACGTGTATATTTAGAAGAGACAACGTGAAACTAACCATACCGGCAAGAGGTAGTGCTTAATTCAAGTATTTGTATGCTAAGTACACATATATGCATAGACACACACACACACACGTATATATTAAACAGAGAATGATACACACACATACATATACATTTAAAGGAAACAGTGTGACATCACCCATACCTAAAGGTTGTGGTACTGTAATGGGTACAGTGTACTTAACGCCCTTTCCAAAAGATGGCCCAACACCAAACTTGGGCGACTGAATGACAAGTCTTTTCCAAAGCCTAACGTTTCCTGTAGAATGGGTTTTTCTTCCACTTTTCTCTTTCTTCCGTGTCCTCAAGAATAAACAGCGCCAATGTCGTCCTCAGTGCGTCCATTTGGGATGTGACAGAGAAGCGTGTGAACGAAGAAAAATAAACATAAGACAGTGTTTATTTACTGTGACGCTAGCTGGAAATGGATGGGGCGATCACTTCCTTTATTGAATGAGATTTATAAGTAATAAAGTACGAAATATATTGCCTAAAAGTGAAGAACCATACATACCACCAATCAATATTTACCAGCTGATGTAATAAGTCAGGCTAATAATTGAGTGATTTAAGTTTGGAAGCCATTTGTGTCATTCCTTGTTGAAAGTAATAGCTCAAAGACATGCCTTTGCAAAATGGCTGTTTTCAACCCTTTTCAGTACTTATTAGGATAAAAAATTATGGTTAGTCGATGCCAACAGGATTTGTTTTCGATTTTTTACTCCTCTGTATAAAAAAAAACAAACAAGCAACCTTCCATCCCCCCAAAAATGAAATTACTCACAGTTGTCGACAATGTTTACTGATGAGCTTTAGTTCAGTACCAAAGACATACGAGTACTGTATCTGAGAAAATACTCTATTCCAGTACTGTTAATAGCGTTTACCTACTTATGATTTCAACTACAACCAGAAACAAAGGTATGCACATGTAGAAAGGAGTTAATAGGCAAATATTACACAAGAGTACACGTTCTCTTCTCAACACATCATGACCTGGTGGTTAGGGAGTTTACCTCACAACCTGTGGATTGCCAGTTTAAACTTCACCTTTCCAGCCGTGTTGACGTTATAAAGTGACGGTAAGTACCACTGTTCGTTGGTAAATAGTCCAACATTTTACAGTAAGTGGTACTGACTGACTGCCTTCCCCTCTAATTTATTTCTTCCAAGTTAGGGACTGTTGGCGCCCTCGAGTCGCCTTACGTGAAATTCAAACAAATAAACAAACTTAACACAAAATCCGCATTTTACAACACCTTTACAATTCTCGGAAAACCAACTAACCGCCAGAGTTTTCAGTCAAGAGCGTTTACTTACTCCGAAATAAACACTTTAAATTTAACCTTTTGACGAATTCAATAACAACAACAACAAATTCTATTCATGTTGCATAAAACAGGCTAAACAATTATCCGGAAAATAGTTAAGCTATTCGTAATGTCGTATAAAAATAAAAGAAGAAAAAACTATTCCCACACATAAAACACATTAGATATCTTAATATTCATTAACAGGAAGGTTTATTATAGAGAAAAACAATGACCAATAAATTCATTTGCTATTAAGGTAGATTACTTTAAGCAGCATAATTAATAACTCGAGAAGGTTAAGTGATTGTACGTAAACATTGCAGTTATTAATTACAGTCTCCGCTGATTGATTTAGTTACCCTCGAGCACGTAAATTGTTTAACCCTAGAGCAAACAACAAAGATATAATACTTTATTACAGATAACTAGCTGGAGTACCTGTCCGTTGTTTGGTTAAATAAGAACTCGATTGTTACAGAGGACAGGAAATCGTGTTTCTATTTTTTCTTAACATAATAAATATTAAAAGTGCAATAAAAATGCATAAAAATAGTAAGAACTAAAAGAAATACACAATGTTTTAAAAAGTAACACAACAGTGGTTACATAGCTCATTATAATATTGAGAGGGTATAGAACGTTAGTAGTTTTTTCCGAAATTAGTTGTTAGGGGTCCACTCCCATGACCTTACTCGTCGTCCCGTATCACTGTATAAAGCTTGGTTCTGAGTGGTAAGGAATAGATACACGCACATATTGACGTTTATTTACATACACAACAATGTCTCTGATGCAAAAATGACACGTTTTTCTTCAACTAAATAAATTATTCCTCAACTACGAAGTGTTTCAAGTATTTACTTTGACAATAATTATTTATCTAAATAAGATCTCATGAATATAATGGGTTCAACAGCCAGATTAGAGCCCCTTGTGGTTCGGACACAGTTGTCCTTAACTTTGAGTCCGAAACTAAATGAAATAATCTCAGTCGAGAGCTTCCGTTACTAAAAGTGGTTCCTCTTAATCAGCAGATTGGGTGATTGGCTGCTGCTTTTATAACGCTTTCAGGAGTGAAAATGCGAAGCGCGTTTGGCGTGGTTTGTGTCCCGTCTTCGCGTAAATTTTCAGGAGGGCTATCTGCGCTAGGCATCCCAATTTAGCAGAGTGGAAACAGTTAATCAACACCACCCACCACTATGTTACCAACAAATAATGGGATTGACCGTCACATTATAACATATTCACGGATGAAAAATCGACCATGCTTGATGACAGTGATTCGAACCCACAACCTAAAAGTTGCTAATCAAGCATCTTAACCACCAGACCATACCAACCCCACTACAAACTACATATCGGACCTTCAGTCTCATACAACATACGCCAGCTGGTATTAGGCGAAGAGATTGTTTAATTTAATAGTAATGAAATCAAAATTCAATCCACTAGAACTTTGTCACAACCAGACGATTTGTTTTAAAGAGCAATTTAATAACAACGAAAGACATGACCCTCAGAAAACGGTGTTACAACCAGTTGACTCTAAGCAATCATGTAGACTTCTGAAAAGAATCTGGTGTTATTGTCAACAACTGTAACTTCTTTTTATGAATTCAAATTAACTTGTTGAAACCTAACAGGTTCTTAAAGAGGCTGAAGAGAAGAATACTATGTTTGGCGAAACAAAAAAAAATACGGTACATGTCTGGCGAAGTAAAGTAAAACACTATACACGTCTGACGAAATAGGGAAAGTAACATACACGTCTGGCGAAGTAAAAAAAATAATATACATGCCTGGCGAAGTAAAGAGAAATACTGTACGTAGGGCTATTTGAAGCACTATGGTCAGCTAAGTCTTGGCCTGAACACTTTTTCATGGCATGTATAGTTACAACGTATGCGTCAAAATTCGCTTCTCTTAATTCAGTATATTACGTTGTGTGTATGTGGTAGTTGTAGTTAAAATGTAGTTAATATTTAGTCTCAAACATTTTTGAAGAGAATGACCGCAGGCGTCTGTAAATGGCATGCTTTGTGTGCCGGTAGTGCGCTCTTCACACATCATGTGTCACATTATTACTTGTGGTAAAGACATGACTTCTTCAGAAACTGCTTCTTACGGCAAAGTACATGTCTGGTGAAGAAAGGAAAAATGAGATAGCTTTCTCTGGGAACGAAACGTTAAGCTTCTTTATGATAGAACAATAAATTTCGTGAGAAAGAACTCCAGAAATAAAAATAACAAATTTATTGCTATTTTCCAATGTTTTTTTTCCATATATTAATTTTTAAAATTTGTAAACGAGCCGCGAAATTCTCCAAATTATACATAATGTAAACATTTAAAGATGGTTTGGTAATAACGTTGACTGTAACTGATGATCAAACTGGGAATTCATATGAAAACTAAGATTTAGTGTAACCGACAAAGAAACTTAAAACTGTTGTTGTTACTTATAATGGACGTTTAAACTTAAATTTTTATGAGACTGATGGTGGGAAACATCACTTTCAGGTGAAACAAATTTTAGTCTAATGCTAAATACAAACTATTTTATAAGTATGTTGTCGAATGTCTACATATACGAAAAATAATTTCAACTAGGAAAATATATATCAGGTCATCCCATAGTAATGTCCGAATATTGAATACAGAAAGTGCATCATCATTTCTGTCTTTGTAGAAGGTTTTAATAACTAAAATATGTAGTAGGACATGTATAAAAATGTTCAGAGAAATAAAAGAAACAAACCCAACTCCATTTTTTTAAATCATTAATCAAATAAACCCTTATGAAGATGGATGTTTCTGAGGTGCATATTAAACATGCAATGCTTTACGAGTTTAGAAAAAAAGGCAATAGTGCAGAAGAAACGACACGAAATATCCAAGGTGTTTATGGTGCGGAGTCTCTCAATGAAAGAAAATGTCGAAGGTGGTATCAAAAGGTCAGATCAGGTGACTACAGCTTAAGTGATGCGCCACGTTTAGGTCGTCCTGTTGAGTTTAATGATGACTTGCTGCTGAAGATTGTGCTGTAACAGTTAAAGAACTAGAACAGAAGCGTAATTCAACCCATTTAAGAGTTCACCGTTATCTGCAACAGCTTGGAAAGGTATTAAAACTCGAAAAATAAATGGGTCCCCCATAATTTGACAGAAGCCAACTTTAAACAAGAGTGGACATTTGCACTTCTCTGTGCTCACGTGAACGTAGCTCACCTTTTTTGAACAGATTAGCGACTGGAGATGAAAAATGAATATCTTATGAAAATATTAGGCACTGCAGACAATGGCTTAGTGCAGTTAAACTGGCTAAAGCACAGCCCAAAATGTACCTCCATCCAAGTAAAGTCTTGTTAAGCGTTTTGAGAGATATTTTCGGTGTGATCAAATTTGAGTTGCTGTCACTCAATGTTACGATTACGTCAGACTTTTATTGTTAACAGTTAGAGTAATTGAATGTTGCACTGAAAGGAAAGAGGCCTGCTTTGATCAGTTGTAAAGGTGTTGTGTTACACCAGGATAATGCACGGCCCTGTACAGCAAGGATCACATCCCACAAAGGTTGAAGAGGTAGAATGGGAAAAACTTCCACATCCTCCTTATTCTTTTCATGAGCCTAAAGTCGGACATTACTCAAGGGATGACCTGATATATATATAGGAAAAATACAGTTTAAAACTGTTAGCAACGTGTAATGGGAAATACCCTTGATTTTACTATTACGTTATGATATAAACTTCTGTTAGACTATTCTAATTAGTTAATAAAATAATAATGATGTGAATAATTAAAATAGAAACATAATATATATTAGTGATTCGAACCTAGAAACTTGACCACTATATTCTAGACTAGTTTACATGAATGACAGTTAAAGAGATTTTGAACTGGTACATAACAATATTGATGTTAGTCTAGGTAAAACAGTTAGTGATATTAGCCTAGATACATAACAAACGATGTTTTTGTCACAAAATACGTGCTTCACTTGTTACACCTTCTGTATATGTTCTCAGTTTCAAGCTGTAAGAATCAATAGTAATCTCCCATCACCGCAGGGTTCCATCTTTCCTGATGTCACTGTTCTATTGTAGAAATACCTTGATGGAAGCGCTCACCACACTCCTCACTTATTGCACTCAAATCATTTGGAAAGAAGCCTAACTGGAAGTATCAGAAATGCATTTTTAGCGACAATCAAGACCACTTTTTTCTTCATTCTGAGTATTTCATCAATGATTATAATCATCATTCATCAACTCTTGCCAAATCTGTGGCATTAAAAAGATACTTCTTTACATTCTTGCGTCACTGACTTTTGAAAACTTGTCAGACAAATATCCAAAATTAATTACCATCTTTATTTATTTCATTTAAACAATTCTTTGTGATTCCAAGTTTGATTTTAATGGGGACAGAAACATTAAAGGCTGATACCACTTCACAAGAAAGTTTTTGCTTCTTGAACACTGTTGGTGCTCTTTATAGATTTTTGGCTGCTGATCACGAAAATCACATCCAAATTTGCTCATCACGTACCGTTTCATCGAAATCTTCAGTCTTCACCAGGACATTGCTACAATGGAAAAACGATATCAGGGCAACTGGAATCCGTCAATGCTTCCTGACTACTGTTGGACACTGCAACGTGATGTACTGGACATTAAATACAAACGAAAATCAGGAGCAAAACACTTTTAATTATGTTGAACTTAATAGCGTATTAGAAGTAATAAAGTAAACGCAATTAAATACGTTTTTGCCGGTAAATAGTTAAGTGTCTATTTTCAAACAACTTGTTGTGCAGTGTACTCGATCTGGTATGTAATTCTCTCTCACTGGCAACTCTTTTTTTGAAATAGTTTTTTTTTATCATTTCGTCTCTTTCAGACAAAAAAGGCAACAACGGCAAGCCTAGTAGGAAGGAAATAATTTTTTAAACTAGAGGGAGTCAGAATTTTAAATATTTAAAAAAAAATGAATTATGTTTACAGAACTATAGATTAAAAGATTTTAAAAGTAAAGTTTTGCAAAATTTCATTATATCATGAGTATGGTAGGGGAAAGAAGATCGACCTTTGATTTGACTGTGCGTGGAGTGAGGCGAAGTGACAAACTGAGTGAGTGAGAAGCAAGTGTGATATAGGTACCTGACTCTACCCCTTTTATACTCAGTCGAGAGACTTTTCAAATTTTCTAGCAAATTTTCGATGTAAGGAATATTTGGAATTTTTCACCATTACAATATAGTCAGTGTTTTAAGTTATCAAAATGTACGCCTTTTATGCAATAAAATGTCCAAATAAATTTAATTTTACAGCATAAATCTATCACACTGAGTTGATTACTTGGCATTTCACAAAGTTCAGATAAAATATTATGGTATTACAATAACTCAAAATTTACATGTGATGGATAAATTCTGACCATATTTTGTAAATCAACATTAACAAATTACCCCGAATCATTTGAGTTTTATCCAATAGTAGTTTTTTGTTGTCCAATGGAATTAGAGCCTTGCTGGAGTACATAAGTGATATATGTATATTGATATATATATTATGTGGAATACACATAGTTAAGAGAAATCTCCCACTTGATTTAATAATTACATAGCTTTTTGAAACTAATCACGTGCCAGTTTTTTCAGGTTTGAAAATACTGTGAAAAATAAAATGATTCAAGGCCCCTGCATGGCCCGGTGGTTAGGGCGGTTTACCCACGATTTTGAAGTCACAGATTGAAATTCCCTCCCACCAAAGATGTTTGTCCTTTCTTTCGTGAGGACGTTAAACTGTGACGGTCAATCCCACTATTCGTTGGTAAAAAGAGTAGCCCAAGAGTTGGCGGTGGGTTGTGATAACTAGCTGCCTTCCCTCTAATCTTACACTGCTAAATTAGGTACGGCTAGCACTGATAACTTTCGAGTAGTTTTGTGCGAAATTCAAAAACAAACAAACCTTCTCTATGATATAAACGAATCTATAACGTAACCACAAACATTTTATGAACATATGGTGATTTGCTTTTAAAAGAAAGACACTTAGTGTAACTGTATTACCACCGTACTGAATCTACAACTTCAGTAAAGTTTTGTATAAAGAAAGTGTGTCTTGCCGCCATCATTCATCTGTATTTTAGCTTTAATAAATCATTTAATCTGATGAACTAATATATGAAAATTTATATTAACAACACTAGCATATTATAGTGATAGCACGTGACTTCTTGTCATTACACGTGGCTTGATGTCTTCAACATTTGTATTTGTTACGTTAGTAACATTAAACAGATAACTTATGGTAATAGGTTTGTTTAAATTGCGTGTATGTTTTTAATTTTTGTCAGAGAATTAACCAACAAGTATAAAAGAGAGAAAATCGGTAACTTCAATCTTATAACTTATCTGATTGTTACTGATTTCTTACATTATTAAACACTAAATGATAGACACCAGTACAAAAATAAGTTAGATTTAAAAGCTGAAAGTTATTTAACTATGAAAATAATAGGCTTAACGTTTCAGTGGTTAGGTTAAGAAGCTGAACCCTGTCTGAAAAATGAAAACAATAAGCCTAACACTTGTGACACAAATCACATTAAACACCAGACGTTTTTTAACCTTCCTGAATTCGACTATTACTTTTCAAATAAGAGGTGTGTAAAAAATAGCATTTTAGGTGTACCTATTGTCTCTTGTTAGGAGGCTTTTTGTTTAATATCAGAACTGTGCTGGAACATGAGAAACAAAATTATTGTATCTCAGTTTTCCAAAGTTGTGGTTTAAACCTCGAAATTTGGCGGAAAACATTAGAAAATAACAGGACTAGCCTAACATTTGCGATAAAAAGTAGGTAGACTATTAATGTTTGTTCTCACACTTCTACCAATATCTTCGTTATGATTTAGTTAAAAGTTTGAGAGTTTATATATTTGTGACAAATGTTGGACCTAGATTATTTCAGTTGTGTCACGGATTATAAATACATAAGGTCTCACGTTTCATTTATTAGGGTCAGCTTAATTACCTCTTCTCCAGATTACTAGCTGACAAATATATTGTTTGTTTGTTTTGAATTTTACGTAAAATTACTCGGGAGAGTAGCTAGTTAACATCACTTACCGCCAACTCTTGTGCTACTTTGCAATAAATGAATTGTGGGACTGACCATAACATTAGCTCCCAAAGCTCCCACGACTGAAAGGATTAGTATATTCAGCGATAAAGATTCATAAGGAAAACCGCTATAATGCTTGTGAATTGCCCAAACCACCAAGTAAGATATCTAAAAAAAATCTTTTGTTACGAACTGGTAAACTGGACAAAGCAAAATGGCTTCCTTGCGACCTTCGTGACTAAATAAATTATTTCTTCTGATATTTACCTTCCTCCTACCACAAGATGGCGTTTTATTTTTACTATCTATTTACATGATATATATTTTGATGGCAAACATTTCTAAACATAATTAATTTTCAGTAATGCTCCAAGATCAATCAATTTTTCTTCGCCCCCTTGAGGTGTTGGTGAAACTGTATCTATGAATTAATGTTCCTCGAAGACGTCGTCATTGGCACAGCGACATGTCTGCGGATTAGAACGCTTAAAACCGGGTGAGCAAAGCAGACAGTCTATCGTGTGACTTTGTACTTAAAGGCACGAAGGTGGAAGAGGTGAAAGCAAGTCCTGGATATATAGTTGTGAGGGAAAAAAAAGAAATCAACTCAGACAACCTATCATGACAAACGTGCCTTTCCAGATTCTGGCAGAGGTAACTGAGTCCAAATGCCGAAACTGAAATCTGTAGATTCAATACCTGAAAACTTTGATGTGGGGGAAAACGGCAATACCCCGAGAAAACATACTTTTGCTCAACGAAACAGAACACCTGTAAAGGCAAAAGTTCCGCGCACTAATAACCATTTCAACAAGTTCACGTAATAGATACACCCATCTAACCCCATCTAACTTGAGCTATTTCTTACGTCTTTGTGTGACACACCCACGAAGGGACCCTAACGACACACTTTTAGCTTGAAAACTGTTTAAGATATACATTGGTCCACATATTTCGTTGCTGGTTCAATACCAGTCCTGGTTTGGGGACTGTTTTAAAAGGCACAACTCAAAGAATCGTTCCAAATATCTATACCAAACAGCTTTTGGTTTAACTCAAGGGTGGAGAATGTCCAGGCTGACTGTCATGGTTAAGCCTTTTACAAAAATAAGTTTTAAAATCCAAATGTAAGTCAAGTCGCCGATCAAAAATTCCCAGTTTAATTTACAACAAAATTTGTTGTAAGTCACTAACAACGCGTTATTGTCTTGGTCAACAACCAAGATCGCCTATGCTTCCTACCCCAGCTAAATGTGGTTAAAATTAATTATTTTTTTACTTTGTTAGTATTATACCTTGGAGATTTGAATAGCTCAAAACTAAATACATCGACCTAATAAAGTATTCGATTTGTTTGTTTGTTTGTTTGTTTTGGAATTTCGCACCAAGCTACTCGAGGGCTATCTGTGCTAGCCGTCCCTAATTTAGCAGTGTAAGACTAGAGGGAAGGCAGCTAGTCATCACCACCCAGGTCAACTCTTGGGCTACTCTTTTACCAACGAAAAGTGGGATTGACCGTAACATTATAACCCCCCCACGGCTGGGAGGGCGAGCATGTTTTGCGCGAACCCGCGACCCTCAGATTACGAAGCGCACGCCTTAACGCGCTAGGCCATGCCAGGCCCGCAACAAATAAATCAACACGATAGCAAGGACTTCTTAGTCCCTCCTAATTCGGCTGCTTGGTTCGGTAGCATTATCCAAGGATTTTTACACTCTGGTGGCTGACCCTGAAAGCAGTCATAAAGGCTGAGCTTGTATGGGGACACTGATTCAAACCCACGGCCCACAGATTGCGAATCGATCGCCCTAACCAGTAGGCCTATAGCAATAACTCTCATAACTCTCGTGGTGGCCTGGCATGGCCAAGCGCGTAAGGCTTGTGACTCGTAATCCGAGGGTCGCGGGTTCGCGCCCGCGTCGCGCTAAACATGCTCGCCCTCCCAGCCGTGGGGGTGTATAATGTGACGGTCAATCCCACTTTTCGTTGGTAAAAGAGTAGCCCAAGAGTTGGCGGTGGGTGGTGATGACTAGCTGCCTTCCCTCTAGTCTTACACTGCTAAATTAGGGACGCCTAGCACAGATAGCCCTCGAATAGCTTTGTGCGAAATTCCAAAACAATCAAACTGTTTAGTGGTTTTCATGAACATTAAACATTTTCACGATAAAATTATCAATCATGTTAACACGATGAAGAAGAGCAATTCCACATAATAAACTACCTGTATTCATTATACCAAATGGCAAATCATGAAATGAAAACTTATTTCCATACATAGCGAAGTCTCTGACTTTGTTTACTGTATTTAGTTTTATTTAAGCACTATATTCGGTTTGAATCACTACTGAAAACGGTATCATTTGCTCATGATTTGATTTGTAATTTTATTCCCTAGCCATGTGACCTTCACAACTCTCCTTAGTAGGTTCTGAACGCAAATTTAGGTTAAAATTATTGGTTGAATTTGTTTTTGTAAAAGAACGTATTTACCTGAAATGTATGTATAATAAGCAACACGTGTGAGCCTCTAAACAGTGACGTAATCACGATCCAAGCTGAGTACCTAACTGTTGTTGGTTTTTTGTTTTATATAAGGGATTACACATTACGTGCGTTGTTGCTCTGTGCGATAAATAAAAAATAATTTATAATTTCAAATACTTTTCTCAAATATCAGTGCGGTCCCTAAGTAAATAAGTGAATAAGATGGGTCGAAGCACGCGTAGAACGGACAATGAAATCAAAACAACAAAACATTTGTCATAACAGTCAAGTTTTAGTCAAAAAAAAAGAGTCAAGTTTTAGGCTCTTTTTCTTATTTCATTTGCTATTCGCGACTGCTATGACCACATAACTTTCTGACCCTAGACTTTGCAAGTGACTAGTCGCATTTTTAACATGATTTACAGTGAATCACTAACTTTTACGATTCTGGGAAAGGCCACTCATGTGACGAGTAAAGTTGGGCAATAACTTATAACCTAGTTGGTGTTTTCTAACTCAGAACATTCGCTCAAACATCTTTAATGCTTCGCTCAGTACTTAAAAATATATAATTGTGAATTAGTCCGTATGGTACCACTTTAAATGTAATGTTCTATTTTAAATTACAAATATGGAAGTTATACGAATGATGAATTACTTTATTTTCTCCAAGCGTTTGTAAAAGCTTATGTGTTGAGGCAGAAGTGATTGCTTGACGTCTTAGGTGTTGTGTGATTCATGCTAACCAAGAATCAATAAATAATGTCACATAAATAAACATAGTTACAGTTATCAAAGTACTTAAGTGATTGAGAAAATGTGTTTAAAGCAGAACGTTTAATAAAAAGAACAGTAACATTTACGATAAATCAACACACATAACATCATTGCTAAGCTTAGATGTAAAACGAAGTAAACACCACTACTAGGCCTACTTGACTAATAATACTGGTTTAGAAATCTCAAAATATTTTTCGTCATATAACAAACAAGAACTCTCTATCACGTGGTCACCAAGGAGCGGAAAACGATTAATTTCTGAGCAAAGAAAGTTCGCTAACCTATTCTGCATCTATTCGTTCACAAGATCATAGTTAAATTACTTACTCAAGGAGTGGATACGCGTGAACAAGGGAACAACAAAAATAAAAATAGACTTTCAAAATTAAACACAAGATTAAGTACTAACGGGTGAAAAAGTTCACGCCGACTCAATAAAAAACTGATCAAACAGCAATATTCATTTTCTGTTCTGTAGGCTCGCGCACACACAAGGTATCGACAACAGAGATAACAAATTTACTTTTGTGTCTTTTACCATACAAAATACACTTTAATTATGGTTCCTAATTTTCAGTACGAGAAATAAAATCTAATCTTACTCGCATTGTATACTCAGGATTGATACGATTAATAAGCAATCGAATAGTGCTGGAGAAATAAAGCCAAAACCTGGTCTTACACGCATGCACATTCAGGCCTAATATGAGAGATAAACCTAAAACAATATTACACGTAAGTACATATGAGATCGATACTATTAACATAAAATCTAAAGAATGAGGGAAGGTATAAAAACTAACTTATAAGTAGATAAAAGCAAGTGCTCTGAGACTAGACAGACGTCTCTTGTTTGTCAGTCAATCACGGGCAAATACATTCTATGTGCAGTGCAAGAACAACAAAAAAAACAACAACTTAAACATTCTTAACGTCATGTTGTCCAGTCACGTTACCCTTTTAATGGTTAGTTATAAATCAAACACTGTTAAAATCTAGATACCGACGAGTTGACAGCTAAGGAACCATATAAGGCTTACTATAATTTGTTTTTGTTTTACTTCTAATTTTCTAATCACAAAAGAAAGAAAGTAAAATACTGGGAAGACGGTAAAATTATATTAGAAACATCAGTGATTATTTTTATGAAAGAAAACAATAGTAAAATTATTTATGAATTTCGTCAACAAAGAAAAGTAAGTTTCATTCTCATGGATACTTTTTTATTTTTCTTAATATAAGTAGCATGGTTACTGATAAAGCTAGCCAAAACATAACCTAAGACAAAATCCGAAACCTCGTGATTGTCGCAAACTGTCAAAGATGCAAAATATATTGTTTTAAAATGACTATATATTAAAGAAACTAATTATATTAATAAAGGGGACTTAATTGCATCGAAGCATACAATAATAAAAATCTATCTTAATGAAAGTCGAGAAATATTATTTCTCGTTGAGATTTTACAAAGCAAAGCCTTTACAATGGATTCTTTCTGTCAACAATTTGATATAAAGCGGTCAAATATACGACACTATTACTAGCTTTACAATAATCCTAATTAACGATATTTATTATGCAATATGTTCTGTTTTAGTTTAATTCGTTTCTGTTACACTTACCTGCTCATATCTGGATGACATACATTGAAAATAACTTTCAAAACAAAGTGCAAAAGAATCACTAAAACAGCTTAGAGTTGCGTATACGAGATAATTAATTAGTGACAAGAGCAACAATGTAAACAGAACTAATCAACAAATGAAAAGAACAGAACTTAAGAATACTTGACAAGAACAACAATGTAAACAGAATTGATCAACAGATGACAATTATAACAATTTAAATAAAACTGATCAATAAGTGACGTGAACAACAATATAAGGAAAACTGATCAATAAAATAAACGTAGTTGATCAACAAATGACAAGAACAACAATGTAAATAGATTTCATCAACAATGTAAAAAAGCTACTCAACAATGTAAAAAAGCTACTCAACAAGAGACAAGAACAAAAATATAAACAGAAATGACTAATAGGTGGCAACAACAACAATATAAACAGAATTGAACAATAGGTGGCAACAACAACAATATAAACAGAACTGATCAACAAGCAGCAAGAACAACAATGTAAACAGAACTGATTAACAAGCAACAAGAACAACAATGTAAACAGAACTGGTCAATAAGTGACAAGAACAACAATATAAATAGAACTGGTCAATAAGTGACAAGAACAACAATATAAACAGAACTGATCAATAAGTGACAAGAACAACAATATAAACAGAACTAATCAACAAGTGACAAGAACAACAATGTAAATAAAACTTAAAATTTCCATTAAGTGATTACATGGCCTTGATAGGGCTAAGAGAGTCACTATAGATAGTACAGTCTGTGTATTGCTTAGCTTTCACACGATTCTCGGCAAGTGAAATTGCATACAACTCGGCAATAGAACTTGTAAGAGGGATCCACCTAGCTACAACAAATCGTGACAGAGTCACGATTGTACGGATTGTGAACCATCCGTACAAATGAAAACATAAGAAAAATTTAGAAAGGTGTTCGTGAAAGAGAAAACGGCACTTTTAATCTGAAGTATCAGACTTCTTCATATAACCCATGAAAATGTTAAAGGTAGGGATGGTAACAAATGAGAATAGAATGGACTGATATCATCCATCGACAAATCCATCTCAGTCTCCTAGAGACGAAGAACGGAAGTAAGAATAGCAGACCGTACATTTGCAAAAAGTATACTTCGCTAAAGCAAGAAGACACAATGGCAGATGTTTGGAGTAAAGATTGGAGATGAAGTAGGGGTTAATAGGATTCAGAGTACAAATCCTCGACCGGAGAGGTGATGAATTGCCCCAAACACTCTGCTGATGTACAAGGCTTGTTTGCACATGCTCTCCATTTTTTATCATTTTTACCAGTTGTAACGTTCGGTTTTTGACTGTAACTATGTTTAACAATTTATTATATAATGCAAAAGATCCGTTACCTTTACTGCATTAATAAATGTTTATTTTGTAAGCTGCCATTTTACTTTTGATTAAGCTTTTCGTCTCTACTGTGAGAGAGAAATGGAAAAGTGATATGGTAGAGGCAGAAACAAACAAACCAATACTCTTGCTCTTACCTCACTGTTAACTAGTGTGCCGGCGATAAGTTAATGGTCTTCTACTTTAAAATACAGAGTGAATACTTATTGGGTTTATTTGTAAAATTGATGAGAAAAAGTTCGATTTAGTAAATAGGAGTGTAAAAAAAAAAGAGAGGACCAAGAAAAACAACTTGAGTTTGAGATTAACGTGCGTTTCAGAGCAACGATACTAAGAATTAATAATTTATCGTCTGTTAACGATGTTAACTCATTTCAATACATGGAGGAACACGAAAATAAGAGCGCATGCTGTAAAAAGTAACGTTTTCAATTTCGTTATTTCTTCGATTTTCCATCTTTTTTTTTCTTGTCCCCTGCTGGTACAGCGGTAAGTATATGGATTTACAACTGTTCAATTCTTCTCGGCGGACTCAGCACAAAGCCTTATCTGGCTTTGCTATAAGAAAACATACAATATTTTTTCTTTTTTAAATAATTGGTAGTTATCATAATCCATGGACTTTCCCGTTAAGCCTACCTTTACAAACTACAGTATGTAACACGTTTTGCTGATAATAAATTTGTAATTTTAATAACGAGGTGGTCCGCCATGGCGAGGTAGTTAGAGCGCTCGACTAGTAATCGGAAGGTAGCAGGTTCGAATTCCCTTATCCCAAATATGCTTGCCCTTTCAACCATAGGGATGTTATATGTCACGATCAATCCCACTATTTGTTTGTAAAAGAGTAGCTCAAGAGTTGTCAGTGAGAGGTGATGACTAGTTGCCTTACCTCTAGTCTTACACTGTTAAATCAATTATGGCTAGCGCAAATAGCCCTCGTGTAGCTTTGAGCAAAATTTAAAACAAAGAAACAGTACTTAGGTGATACGATCTCATGTAATATCCACTTCTCACAAACAGACAGGTAGTTTAAGACTTACAAAGGCTTAAATGTTTCTCACAAGTAATGTTTACTGGATATAGTAAAAGGTAGAGTTTCTTATAGCTGCTGCGTACCTTAACCTCATTGTGTATTTGCTAAGGAGCCCTTGACAGTTTTTTGCAATCTCCAGTTTGGGAACTCCTGACTTAAAAACAAAAATCACATGAAAGCTAACATAAACTCGAAAGTCATTTCAGCAATGTCATAATCTGTCCAATACATGAAAAAATAAACAAATAGATCGCGCTGGTAATTTAATTTGTTTATTAAGAAAATGAAATGCCTTTTCTTTTATATCAATCTATTCGGAATATACAACTTACAGGAGAACCTGCCAATTGTAAACTGCGAAAGACGAAAAAGTTACATCCAATACTGTAAAAACTTGCGTTGTGTAAACTAAAAACGATGTGGAGTAAAAACCTGAGAAACTGAAACTAACAGAGAAGATAAAATATAAGTTGAAACGTGGTTTACTAAAACTGTTAAGTAAATGAGATTGTAGGCTCGATTCTCGCCCGATTTTAGTTATCACTTCTTTAAGTAGTTTCTAACCATTTATTAACCCTCTCTTTTGTCTATCCAACAGTATTATTTACCATTTTTAAGAATAATTTCTTAAGGATTTTAATTTCCACACGACTAGTAATCCATCGCCAGTTCTTGGGTTTCTCTTTATAAACAAATACTGGCATTGATTTTATGATTACAACGCCACCATGGTTGAAAGGGCGAATATGTTTCGGTGATAAAATCTCAGTCTGCGACCTGCAGATTGCAAATCAAATGTTCTAAATATCTGGCCATGCCATGGCCCAAATGAAGCCAGAAAACCAGAAGACTTTACACAACACCTTACAATAGTTCGTACACACAACATTCAACAAGATGATTATGATAATAGATAAGTCCCAGTTACCAAACATAGAAAAACATGAAAATCAACAACACCTTATCTTTTGAGCTCAGCAGCCACGATAAGATCACCAAGTTACGCTTCCAGTATTGCCAAGTCTCTCGAGAAAAAGAAGCGGTAATACTACTTAACATTGCTCTTTGATGAATTACACTCAAAATGGCGACTTGCGCCGCTGAAATGAAATACAGAATGTTTTAAAAAGGCGTGCCAGCAAGTTCACGATTGTGGGAGTGTGTTTAATTGAACAAGAGTTGGGATAGGGTGATTTAAAAATTATAATAAGATATAGGCTATTCATTCATCAAGACCACTCCTACAACCATTTTACTGCGAGTTGAAATCATTTACTAAAAAAAGACCCAAATAAATGAACTTGGAATAAAAGAAGCCAGAGAAACTAAATATCTCATATATTAAAACGAACTGGACGACACCGTACACCTCTCACCGGTCAAGGTTTAATATCTTATTTCTTTATCTTAAGAATAAGCCATTAACTCGGGTAATCTCACATTTAATACACAAAGCAGATCGGTACTATGAGCCGGGAACACTTTATGAAAAGTGACCGTCAGTACCGCTATTGTATCCTTGTAGATAGTGACTGTTTGTCACTCTCTGAAAAGCTGGTTGGTTGATTTAGTGTTTTATGGCACAAAGCGGCTAGGCTATCTGCGCCAAACGTCCAGTAAAAAGGTAAAAATAAATCAACTGTAGTAAGACGCATAAAAGAAAATGAAGGTAAAACAAAACATCATTGAAAAACATAAAAAGCATAAAACCAATGCTGACACCTAGTTTACAATGGTAAGAGAGAAAGCAGAGTTAAAGAAGTTGTAAAGTACTTACTCCAGCAAAATGGTAATGATCATAACCTGCCAGGAAGACTAACAGGTAAGTACAAGAACCACCATCAGTCACCTGAAGTTGGTCTTTCCAGTCCTGGTTCCGGGTTATGTGTTATAGCAGCCATTATCAAAAGGTTTGTTTGTTTGTTTTGGAATTTTGCACAAAGCTACTCAAGGGCTATCTGTGCTAGCCGTCCCTAATTTAGTAGTGTAAGACAAGAGGGAAGGCAGCTAATCATCACCACCCACAGCCAACTCTTGGGCTACTCTTTTACCAACGAAGAGTAAGATTGACCGTAACTTTATAATGCCCCACCGCTGAGAGGTCGAGCATGTTTGGCGCGACGGGGATGCGAACCCGCGACCCTCGGATTACGAGTCACATGCCTTAACACTCTTGGCCATGCCGGGCCTTATAAAAAAAGTAATAAAGTTTTAAAAGACATATAGCAAAATCGTAATAATAATTAGCCAAATATCCGGTAAAAAGGTAAAGGTAAAGTAAATGTAATAAAATTTATAAAAACATGAAGGTAAAAACAAAACAGCAATGAAAAACATAAAAAGGCATAAAACCAATGTTGACATCCAGTCTACAAAGTTGTAAAGGACTTTCTGTAGCAAAATGGTAATGATCATAACCTGCCAGGAAGACTAACAGGTATGTAAAAAAACCACCGTTAGTCACCTGAAGTTGGTCTTTCCATCCTGGTTCTGTGTTATGTGTCATTATGGTCAGTACCAAAGGGTAAAGTAATAAAAGTGTTAAAAGACATGAAGCAGAATTGTAATGACATTTCGCCAGGATGACTAACGAGTAGTTCAAACAGCAGCGTTTGTCACCTGAAGTTGGCCTTTCCAGTCCTGGTGTCGAATTATTTAATGTTCTGGTCATTTTTCAATTTCAAATTGAACTAGAGAGATTGAGACTTTTAAAAAGGAACCATAATTAAAAAGGTGTAATGAATAAATATCAAACATTTAAATGAGATTTAAAAATATTAATGGCCATTAAAGAACTAAAAACTTCATCAAGATAGACAGTGTCACCGTCACCAATAACACCATCCAATGTTACAGATAAACCCTGGAAAAAAAACATGTTTAAAATAGTGCCGTCGTTTAGAATCGTAACGATGGCAAGAAAGTAAAATGTGGCTGACAGTGATTTGAGTGTTAAACAAACTACACACTGGCGCAACAGTTCCAGATAAAAGAAAATGATGAGTTAAAAAACTGTGACCAATGCGGAGTTTTGTTAGAACAACTTCCTCCTTCCGAACCTTATGGAAGTTAGATGGCTAAAGCCCAATATAGGGTTTTATTTGAAAAAGGTTGTTGTCGCGTTGCTTACTCCAAGTGGACTGTCAGCTGGCACGAAGCAGAGCCTTGAATATATGACCATAGTGCATTTACAGAATACGTACAGTGGTGATAGTGCCAGAGCAGATAGATTTAACTGCCGTATCTGCAAGCTCGTTCCCGTGAATACCAACGTGGCCTGGTATCCAGAAAAACTGGATAGAAATAGATGTTGATGAGAAATGGGCCAGTCGGTTTTGAATATCAGCGAGAACAGGGTGTGAGCCAACGTGAGGCGATTCCAGGGCCAGTAGAAAACTAAGAGAGTCAGTATAAATAGTGCAGTTGGAGTACTGCTCAGCTTCAATATGGTCCAGGGATAGAGATATGGCGTACAACTCAACAGTGAACACAGAAGCTGTAGAAAGGATTCTGCACATAACCACCAAACTGCAACAAACCATGGCAGAGCCCACAGAGTTACTTAATTTGGAACCATCCGTATAAATTGGAATGGAAAGATTGCTCGAAAGATGTTCAGTAAATAAAAGACGGTACTTCCAATCGGGAGTATCTGCCTTTTGAAGATGACTGAAAGAAAGGTCACATTTGGGGGCTGTAATAAGCCATGGGGGGATGGGCTGAACTGTGGATTCTGCAATGTTTTCCAAGGACAGACCCAATTCATCCAATTGCGCCTGGATGCGAAGGCCAAAAGAAGCAATGGCAGATCGTCTGTTCTGAAAAAGTACAGCCCACTAAGGAAGGAAAACACATCCCCAGGTGGGATGCTTTGGTAAGGAACAAAGTTTCGAAGAATATAGTAAAGACATTTACAAACGGCGAAGATGCAGAGAAGGTTCACGAGATTCTACGTATAAGCTTTGAACTGAAAAGATGCGGAAAGCCCCAGTGCAGAGCCGAAGTCCTTGATGATGAATGGGGTCCAGCATCTTTAAGGCCAAGGGTCTAGCAGAGCCATAGACCATTGATCCATAGTCGAGTGTCGATCGAATAAGAGCACAATGTACCTTTAACATAGAACATCGATCTGCTCCCCAACTGGTGGGAGAGAGGACATAGAGGATGCTGATGTGCGGTATAAAGGTCAGCTTGCAGTCAAAGATAATCCCCAAGAACTTTACCGATATGAAGTTCAGGATCAGGGTGAATACCCCGTCGACGGCAAAAGTGCATGCATACAGTTTTAGAGAGAGAGAAATTAAAGCCGTTTGCCGTGATCCACTTCAGTACACGATTAAGAGCAGTTTGCAGTTGCCGCTCAATATATCTCATGTTTGACGACTGACACGAGATGAGAAAGTCCTCGACATAGTGCCCGTTTGCAACAGTGAGAGAAAGTTGTTCAGTGATGGCATTAATCTTTATTCTGAAAAGATAGCTGAAAAGAAAAGAAAACATAGCCCTGAGGAACCCCAAGTTCCTGTTGAAAAGAATGGGAAAGTGTCGAACCCACACGTACTTAAAATCTCCTGTCCATCAAAAAAATTTAATAAACATGGGTAAATGGCCACGTAACCCATATATATGGAGGTCTCGCAAAATGCCATACTTTCATGTTATGTCGTAAGCCTTCTCAATGGCAAAGGATATTGATACAAGATGTTATCCTTTGAGAAAGGCTTCTCTGATTTATGTTTCAAGTCGAATTAGGTGATCCATGGTGGAGTGTTGTCGACGGAACCCACACTGGGTGGGCGAGAGAAGGTTATTTGGTTCGAGGAACCAAACAAGACGAGTATTAACCTCCTCTCTAAAGTCTTACAGACACAGCTCGTAAAAGCAATTGAACGGAAGTTTGAAGGAATCATGGGATCTTTCCCAGGCTTAGAGAAAGGTAAAATAGTAGCCTGGAGCCAGATCTGGTTAAAAATAATTAGAAGAATATCAAGAGAAGCAAGAGAAAGATAGCGCAGCATATCATAGTGTACATCACCAGGTCCAACAGATGTACTGCCAGACCAATGAAGGGCCATTTTCAGTTCAACCAGTGTAAAGGGACAATTATAGTAAAAGAGACAGTCAGTTCAAAAGGAAAGAGGTGAGTGCTTTGCCCGAGGTTTGATAACCAAGAAGGTAAAGGAACAAGCAGAAGTGCTAGACACCCAGCAAAATGTTTCACCTAGAGTGTCAGCGATGCTCCGGATATCAGCTACCTTTGGCCATCAGAGAGTAAGATTGAGAGGGGGACAGAATTGTAGTGCCCACTGACCTTTCAAATCCTGTCACATATGACTTTGGAACTGGTGGGAGAAGATATGCTAGTTGTGAACTTAATCCAAGATTCCTTCTGACTTTGACATCTTACCCACTTAACATGTGCACGGGCCCTTTGGAAAGCGATTCAGTTCAAAAGTGTGGAAAGTATCCCAGGTCCGTTTTTGAGCCTTCCGTGCCATGTGGCAGGCAGGATTTGACCACGGACGAGGATATCGTGGAAAACGTGTCGAGGTTTTAGGAATACACTGAGCAGCTGCTTGTATAATACAGTCAGTTACCGCTACCACACAGTCGTCTATTGATGGCTGACTCACGATGGCAGGATCAAATTCTGCGAGAGCAGTAAAAGTAGACCAGTCTACCTGATCCAGCTTCCACAAGAGCACGCAGGTGGGGTGGCATCGACCACGGCCAGTCTCTCTCAAAATTAGAGGAAGATGATCATTGCCTCGTGGATTACTGTCAGTATTCCATGAAAAGTGGGAGAATAATGAAGGGGAGCAAACCGAGAGATCAACAGCAGTAAATCACTGACTAGGTCCGTGAAAATAAGTGGAAGAACCAGCATTGAAAAAAGAAAGATTTTGATCAGAGAGCATATGCTCTACAGAGCGACCACTCCTATCAATAACAGCACTTTTCCAGAGGGGATGATGTCCATTAAAGTCCCCCAGGATTAGAAATGGAAATGGCAACTGTTCAATGGTCTGATTGATCATATGTCTCTCCAGGGGACAGGTAGAGAGAACAAACAGTGATGGTATGACCCAAGGAAACACGGATGGCTACGGCCTCCAAGGGTGTGTTGAGTGACAAAGACAGGGTGGGCACATGCTGATAAACCAACAGTGCCACCCCTCCATGTACTCGCCCATCACACATCCTGTTATTTCTGTACAGAGAAGACTGCCGAATGGCGAATGTATCGGCAGGTTTCAGAAATGTTTCTTGCAAGGAAAGACATACAGGATGGCAAGAACCAATCAGTGTTTTGATGTCATCCAGATTAGAACATAAACCTCGACAGTTCCATTATATCAAGGTGGCCATTTTTAATGACGGGTAGGCGAAGTGGCTGGAGAACCCTTCTGTTTACGACCACGTCTTTTTTCCTTACTGTCCTTATTTGGAGGAGCTCGATAGACGTCTACGAATCCTGTCCTGGGTCGATTGGGCAGGTCTTTGTTGTTGGAAGGGGATTCTAGTGGCTGAGGATGCAAACGAATGATTGTTTTGCATCTTGGGGTGTGAGAAAAATGTATCTGAAGAAATGCCTGTATTTGAAACCAGACGATGTGGATCTTGGGGTTTGTTGGAATGTATGGGAGGTGTAGAAGTTGATTCATCAACCTTTTTAGCCATGGAGGTCAAAATGCTTTTGATTTGTTTTAAAACCAATTCTCTTGGAGGCACAGAAAGATCTGTCTACACTTTCACTGTGGTTGTGGAATGAAGTGCAGCAGCATATGTCCGAGATGAAGTGGCGGAAAGCAATTTCCGAGCCTCTGGATAACTAATGTTATGAGTCGTTTTCAAACGCTTCACCTCTCTTTCCTTCAACCATTTTGGGCAAGAACGAATCAAGGAAGGGTGAGAACCATTGAAGTTGACAAAATGTAGGTCCGTATTACACTCATAGGCATCGTAGTGGTTGCCACCACAACGAGCACATGTCAGGGGACCACGACATAACGTCTTTGAGTGGCTGAAACTCTGACATTGGAAACATTAGAGAGGGTTTGAAATGTACGACCGTACCCTGCACTTTAGATAATCTGCCTTGATGGTGGCAGGTGCACGTGGTAATGTAAATGTCAAAACGAGGATATCTGTTGGCAGTGTAGCTCCATCTTTGCGAATGGAGATGGGCCTCACTCCAGAAATTCCTTAAGTGGAGAGACCAGCGAGAATCTCTGACTCGGGGGCGTTCTTCAAATCCCTCTCAACAATAACTCCTTGTGATGAATTCAAAGTAGCATGAGGTGTAACCCCAATTGCCTTTGAATTCAAGAGGAGTTCACTGTGTTGGGATGTGGATGTTTCAACCAATATGTCTCCAGATCGAAGCTTCTTTACTGACTTTGAAAAACCAGTAAGTCCCTCTTGTCCCTTCTGAATAAAAAAGGGGCATATTTGCCCTAAAGGTTTTCCTGAAAGAGAATGTAATATATAAAAAAAAATGTTACAGATGTTGAAGATTGCTGCTCAGAGTCTTCAAGACATAGTCGTATATCTATGACTGTTTTTTCACTATTTTATTTAAAAATTTTCGTTCGAGGATCCATAGGGAAAAAGGAAGATTTCGGTACCTACTGATCCACCCACCATGGAGCCCTACGAGGGGACGCACCACAATGTCATGCTAGGACATTACAACAACGCCAGGGTTGTAAACACCAACCCAAACCCAACACCTGCCCAAACACCAACATCAGACACAATGTCCACAGCATCCGTTGAGAACTTCCAACACTGCTACTTGGTTGACCCAATACCCGTCCCAACAAACATGCTCGCCTATTAAGTCGTTATAAAGTAACAGTCAGTCCCATTATTCGTTGGTAAAAAGAGTCGCCCAAGAGTTAGCGGTAGGTGGTAATGACCAACTGCCTTTCACTGCTTAATCTTCGACGGCTGGCGCAGATAATTCTCTTGTAGCTTTGTATAAGTAACTAAGTCTTAAGGTTTCTGATCTGTCCACTTAAAGTGCATTTATTAAATATCTGATTAAATGCTGGGGACCCTTTACATAACGACGCTAGGCTTTGTATTATTTGTTTTTAGAGTAAAATTTCAATGGGCTATCTAGTGTGTCCACCACATTGCACTGAACCCTAGATGTAAGTTCTAGACTTAATGCTTTCCCTTCGAGGGACAATATTATATTGACCAGAAATGATAAACTAAAAATTGTTAATTTAGTTTCTTCAAGTTCAACAAGCCAGGAATTATTGCAAAAAGTCAGATATCAGGGTTAAGCTACGTAGTAAGCATTAACTTAATAAAAAAAAATATTTAAATAATGACCCACAACAACCAACAGCTGAACGGAAGTCACGATTTATTTTATTACTAACGGGCTGATTAAAAAGAGTGACGTGCCTTCAAGATGGGCAAATTTAAACTTCACTAGAAAAAGCTCCGCTCCCCATCTACTTGCCCAATGCCAATTCGTCACCAGTTTTAATCCAAATCCACATTTCTTGTGAGACAAGTCCATGACTATGTCAATTTCCAAAGTATGAAATTTGATTCTTTGACTTTCGCACAAAGTTACACGTGGACTGCCTGCGCTATCTGTCCCTAATTTAGTTGTATAAAACTAGAGAGAAGGCAGCTAGTTAGTACTACCCACCGCCAACTCTTGGGCTACTCTTTTATCAACTAATAGTGGGATTGATCGTAAAACCATAACGCTTCCACGGCTGAAATGGTGAGCATATCTGGTGTAACAAGGATTTAAACCCGCGACTCCCAGATTAAGAGTCGAGCGTCCTAAGCACCTGGTCATTTCGGACCGTGAAATTTGAAAGACATTAACGGTACTAAACTTATAGCATAAATAAGGGGTGACAAAGGTTACTAAAAAGTAAAAGTATTTCATAAACAAAGTGTGGAATTTGTCAGCTTCATAATTTCTTCAAACTGCGACTTTATTATTTTTATGTTTTTTTTAGTTTAAAATCTAGATAATAACTACTTGCATGTAGCCGTCCCTAATTTTGAAGTGGTAAATTAGAGGGGAGGTAGCTTGTGAACATCACTCATCGCCAGCTCTTGACTTACTCTTTTACAAACTCTCTTTGTTAACCTGAAGATGACCTAAGAAGGTCGAAACATTGTATTGCACTTTATTTTAATTAAAGTTTCAATACCCATATCAGCCGTCTTTAGAATACACATCGACCCAAAATATCACTCTAATACGGACGTTAAAAACTTGCAACAACAATACTTCAGTTGGTACAAGTACGGTGCACATGCGCTGATTTATATCTAAGTGCAGAACATACATTGCGCATGAGATGAGAAAGAAACCGATGTGAATGTGTCAATGTGTGAGTAGAAACGACTTTTTAACAATAATATTAATACATACTTAATTTAAGGTTTTTGTTGTTTTTTTGGAGTGGTGGTGGAAATAACTCAGTTTCCTTATTGGGGCCCAAATATACTCCTGCTTAGAACCAGCAACACTCCTGTTGTTTCATTTTAAGGTCAATGGCCGAGAATAGACTTGTATTGTTGCTGACCTCCCCCCTTCCCCAAGATCTTTCTCTGGCTATAGCTTATGGTGTTGTTTGTTGCCGATGGGGTGAATAGACAGTTTCTCTAGCAAAGCTGTAGGGAACTTTCACTGTGGGCAGGTGACCTAATAGCCTCATACCAGGTGAAATTCGGCTTTTCCTGGAAATTACCGAAAGTCTTCTGAGACGGCCTATCACTCACTCAAATGCTTCCTGGAAATTCAGCGTTATTGCTGTTGGTTACATTGTTACGGAATGTCAGATATAAGTCATTGTATTTTGCTGTTACTTGCAATGTAGAAACAAACACCTTCACTTAGCTGTCTGTTCCAATAAACATTTGATAATCTCAAAACACCTTCACTTACCTGTCTGTTGTACTAAACGTATAATATCAAGACATGGAAAGGTTTTATAAGCATGAGGTCAGGATTATTTACAATAGGTGTCTGAGAGTTACTGCCGATAAATATCAACAATAAACAAACAGCACAAAGTCCACTTGTTTCAAAATATTATATTAAAACAAGTTAAACTTATATAAAAATGTTCGTTACACAATTAACAATTACAATTGTATTCAGAGCTTTGGATAACTGTCTCTTTTTGTAAAAAAAATTACTTAGGTTTCTTCATTTACTTTAGAACACGATTGCCAAATTCTAAATTAATATTATTTTCTCTCTGTTATTGTGATACAACCCGTGATTAAAAATTCTTTAAGAAACCACCATTATACTATATGTTTAAACTCAAAAGTTCCAACATATTACGAGATTTTTGACGCAACAATACCAAACTGAAACAACGAATAAGATTAAAATGTTCCGGTAACACGATACAACAATACGATGTTTGTTTTTGGAATTTCGCACAAAGCTTTGTTTGTTTGTTTGTTTTGGAATTTCGCACAAAGCTACTCGAGGGCTATCTGTGCTAGCCGTCCCTAATTTTGCAGTGTAAGACTAGAGGGAAGGCAGCTTATCATCACCACCCACCGCCAACTCTTGGGCTACTCTTTTACCAACGAAAGGTGGGATTGACCGTCACATTATAACGCCCCCACGGCTGGGAGGGCGAGAATGTTTGGCGCGACTCGGATGCAAACCTGCGACCTTCAGATTACGAGCTCATGCCTTAACGCGCTCGGCCATGCCAGGCGCACTAAGACGACAAGCACCAATACAGAACAACTGAACTTCACAAAGTATGATTATTAAACAACTAGTAAACAAAAATGCGATAAACTATCGCTTGTAAAAATAACTAAATTTAACTAGACTTAAGCTATTTACGCCATAACAGCCGTATCAAACGTAAACAGTCACTTGTTAACATCACTATAAAAATCTCCTGAGCAGGATGTGATGTCACTAACATTGTACTCGCGTCACTGCTGCAAAATTTAGATTTAAAGACATTTTTTGTTGTTTTTGAATTTCGCACAAAGCTACTCGAGGGCTATCTGTGCTAGCTGTTCCTAATTTAGCAGTGTAAGACTAGAGGGAAGGCCGCTAGTCATCACCACCCACCGCCAACTCTTGGGCTGCTCTTTTACCAACGGATAGTGGAATTGACTCTCACATTATAACGCCCCCACGGCTGAAAGGGCGAGCATGTTTAGCGCGACGGGGATGCGAACCCGCGACCCTCAGATTACGAGTCGCACGCCTTAACACGCTTGGCCATGCCGGGCCATTTAAAGAAATTTCCAGCAAAATTCCTGGCGTTTTACTTTTTTATTTCTTTTTAAATATAACCCGAGAACATTCATACTAGGTGCAGAGATTGCCTTCGATTTTTATAACATCTATATTCTAACAAGTGTAATTAATTTGTTGACAGTACTTGTGTGGATTTTTCGTTCCGTTATTTTTTTTTCTACTTATTCTTCAATCAAGAATTTATATTCATCAGACGTATTGAAGAATCAACAACAACAAGTCTGTCTTGTTAACCGAAACGACGTAGTATGAAGAACGTAAATAACAACTTAAAAAATTAAAGAAGAAATCAAATCACTATTGTAAAAGTTATTCTGTTGAACAATCACAATAGTACTTGAATACCACGGGTTAAATATAATGTTAATAGTTTTGTAGGACTATCACGATACTACTTAAACATCAAAGGATAAATATAATGTTAACAGTTGTACAGGACTATCAAAATAGTTCCTAAATACCACGGAATAGATATAATATTAGCAGTTCTATAGGGCTATTAAAAAAGTCCTACAGAATAAATACATTGTTCACAAATGTAACTGATTGCAAGTAAAATGTAAGACAAACGTCATTCCCAAAGTTCTATTAGTTAGTTTGCTGTTTTAGAGTTAAGCACAAAGCTACACAATGGCCTATCTGTGCTATGGTTTGGTTTGGTTTGGTTTGATTTAAATTTTGCGCAAAGCTACTCGAGAGCTATCTTTGCTAGCCGTCCCTAATTTAGCACTACAGGACTAGAGGGAAGGTTACTAGTCATCATTACCCACAGCCAAATCATGGGCGACTCTTTTACCAACGAATAGTGGGATTGATCGTACCATTATAACGCCCCCACAGATGAAAGGGCGAGAATGTTTGGTGTGACGGGAATTCGAACTTACGACCTCGGATTACGAGGCGAGTGCCTTAACCACCTCTCCATGCCAAGCCAATCTGTGCTATGCCAACCACAACTATCGAAACCCGATTCTTAGTGGTGTGAGTCCGCAGATATTCTGCAGTGCCAATGCGAGGCAAATTTTGTTAGACAAAGTTATTTATAATTAGAAGATGCATGGACACTTATTCTTAATAAAAATGAGAAACATAATCCTTTATTCGTTCAGCATATGTGTATGAAATTTTTATTCACTTCACAATTTAACGTTTCTCTTCTATCCTGTCCCTTCTCCCAGGAAACATTTCTGCGGACACATACGAGAAAATGAGAGAACTTTGAGCATTTACCAGCGACGCAGAAACTTGCCAAAAACTGCATAACTACATGCAGGGTTTTGTAAAAAGTTGTACTTTTCATCAGTAGGAATGTTATAATGCGATGGTTAATCTCACTCTTTGTTGATAAAGTGTTGACTAGTTGTCTCCTTTATAATCTATCACTTCAAAGTTAGCCCTCGAGCACCTTTGCACGAAATTCAAAACGAATAAATGAAAATAAAACAAACCTTAAAGCCTAAACGTTTATCATTACTTTTATCTTAAATTGGTGGTTACTAAATTTGAAGACATGGTCTAAATGATCGATTTTCACACTTTATATTTTAATTTAATTGTAAATCGTGATTTAAATCTGAGGCTCGGGTTAACAATCCTGCGTAGTTTTGTAGAATACTGTAATTTCACGGCCGAGGAAATGAAAACAATAAACGAAGCTGGACCACTGATTCACTGCAGTACTGTCCAGTTAGAGCTACTGTAAACAATTTCGATTGGTTTCTGAGCAAGAGAACCACATAAAGAGACAAGTAAGCGTTAATATAACTTTGTTTAAGAATCAAAACCTTGAGCTTGTAAGAATATAATGCTTCAAGATTATATGAAGAATGATATTCTTACAAGCTCAAGCCTACTTAGAAAATAACAAAAGGGAATCCTAAGTAGCCGTGGCTGTAATTAGCTCTCATCTCGGTCAGGAGATAGAGCTATGAGCTAAAAATTTGTTATTGAACAAAAACAAACAAGAGCCGTTCTATGAACCACTGTTGAAAATAATACAATATTATAACACAAAATAGAAAGTAATTTAGAAAATCGCATCGATCAAGTTTTTGTGGTCACATAAAAATGAACCCACATAAAGGTACAATAAGTGATATTTTATCAACGTATACACCTACACAAAAGTATTTAAGCACAATCTATTTTACTGAGCTTATTTGTTATTCCTTACTGTTATATTCTGTCTATTATTAGAATATGCAGGGAGGTTCTCAGATTTAATGTAAATTAAATGGTTTAGGTAAAACTCGAAACAAGGTTTCAAGTAACCATCAAAAATAATTTGTAACAGATGAAATGCGTCGATATGTTCAATAAATTCGTCGTACTGAAGTTAATAAAGAAAACTTAAAATTAGGTTACCAAGTCATCCAAAAGTAACTGGTATTTAATTTGAATTTGTCATTGTTTTTTTTTCTCACCAGGTAGTTTCTTTGAACAAATATAATTGTCTGCAAAGAGAAAGTAAAGTCCATTAAGCGCCCTGGAGGTCGTTCTGAAGAACGTGTACATCATGCATAACGACCCGAAGATCAAATTAAAACAAGTTATAATTATATAATTAGCCAATTTTATTTGAGGCCCACTAAGTGACGCTTCCCGATTTTCACTATTATGCTCTGATGTAATTCATTATATCCCTCTCTTTTATTTCTGTTTTATCACTTTGTCTTGCAGTTGTTGAATACCATGAACTATTTACAAATCTGTTAAAGAATATAAGAACAAAATAAAAGAGGAAAGCATTCAAGTTTTTCAGATTTTCAGTTTCGCTCTAATCAAACTCGCATTATTACATTATATCCCTCTCTTTTATTTCTGTTTTATCATTTTTTCTTGCAGTTGTTGAATACCATGAACTATTTACAAATCTGTTAAAAATATAAAAACAAAATAAAAAAGGAAAGCATCCAAATTTTTCAGATTTTTAGTTTTGTTCTGATCAAAAGTTAAATTAATTATCGCAAAGCTCAGTATTCAACCTTGCAATGAATTTCGATTTTGGCATTGTAATTCCGTAGACTTACCGCTGTATTAGAGGGGACTATAAACTTTTAAAAGCAAATTTGTTCAATCTAATTTAACGACATCTTTCTTACTGCCACTCTCTTGAAGAGAGGTACAGTAGTATTATGGCTTGACCTCAGTCGACACTTTTCGTACAGTTACAATAATGTACAAACAACACACAAACTAATGTACTTCTACAGCATATCGGAAAGTGCTCTGTCTCAAGAGCATGTGTGTTTTTGTTATAGCAAAGCTACATCGGGCTATCTGCTAAGTCCACCGAGGGGAATCGAACCCATGATTATTTTAACGTTGTAAATCCTTAGACTTACTGCTATACCAGCAGGGAACGGCTCACAAGTAAACAAAACCAAATTCAGAGTAACAAATAGTTTTGTTTTGTTTTCTTTTCTTTTTAGGCGGTTTTCTGGGTAATAATATTTATATAATTACTTTATATCTACTCGAATATTATTTACATAATTATTTTATGTCTACCTGAATAATATTTACATAATTACTCATATTCTGAGTGCTAAAGTATATGAGTGTGTTATGCTTGAAAAATAGTAAGCTGGCAAACAGTGATTTATGAACATAATAAATGAATTTATTTTGGGGGAAAATACGCTACATTTTCAGCAAAACGTTAAACTGTTTTCTTCGGGTATGGCCACATAATAATTTTTAACACGGTGTCAGTGATCGCTCTAATCAGCTGTATCGTAAGAAATGGTTACTAACAGTTACATAAAGAATAAATATGCCGATATTATGTATAGTGATACAATTAACTTTTATAATCCCTAGACAGAAAAAAGAATAAGTAATCATACAAGCAAGGATTACACAAGAATTACGTTGGTAAATCAGCAATCATACAAGCAAGGATTACACAAGAATTACGTTGGTAAATCAGCAATCATACAAGCAAGGATTACAAAAGAATTACGTTGGAAAATCAGTAATCATACAAGCAAGGATTACAGAGGAATTGTGTTGGAGAATCAGTAATCATACAAGCAAGGATTACAAAGGAATATTTTTGGAAAGTCGGCAATCATACAAACAAGGATTACAGAGGAATTGTGTTGGAGAGTCGGCAATCATACAAACAAGGATTACAGAGGAATTGTGTTGGAGAATCAGTAATCATACAAGCAAGAATTACAAAAGAATTACGTTGGAGAATCAGTAATCATACAAGCAAGGATTACAGAGGAATTGTGTTGGAGAATCAGTAATCATACAAGCAAGGATTACAGAGGAATTGTGTTGAAGAATCAGTAATCATACAAGCAAGGATTACAGAGGAATTGTGTTGGAGAATCAGTAATAACACAAGCAAGGATTACAGAGGAACTGGGTTGGAGAATTAGTAATCACACAAGCAGTAATTACAGAGGAATTGTGTTGGAGAGTCAGTAATCATACAACCAAGGATTACAGAGGAATTGTTTTGGAAAGTCGGCAATCATACAAACAAGGATTACAGAGGAATTGTGTTGGAGAGTCGGCAATCATACAAACAAGGATTACAGAGGAATTGTGTTGGAGAGTCGGCAATCATACAAGCAAGGATTACAGAGAAATTTTGTTGGAGAATCAGTAATAACACAAGCAAGGATTACAGAGGAACTGGGTTGGAGAGTCAGTAATCATACATTCCCTCGGTGGGCTCAGCAGATAGCCCTATGTGGCTTTACTATAAAAAAAAACATACACACATACAAGCGGTAAATTAAAACCAGTTCATTTTAGCAAAATCTTAAAAGCTCTGTGAATGAAAACGTTCTACGAAGTTTCTTGTTATCGAAGGTTAGTTATGTACAAGGTAAACCAAATAACCCATATTCCACAAAATTCAATAAAGGCAAAATTCGTTTTTGATTCACGTTGTATTTTGTAAAAACGTGAAGACCCAGGTTTTATTGAATGACTGTTTTTTGGTTTAGTTTGTTTTGAATTTCACGCAAAGCTACTCGAGGGCTATCTGCGCTAGTCGTCCCTAATTAAGCATTACAAGACTAGAGGGAAGGCAGGTGGTCATTACCACCCAACGCCAACTCTTTTACCAACGAATAGTGAGACTTACCATCACATTATAACGCCCCTACGCCTGAAATGGCGATCATGTTTGGTGTGACAAGGATTCGAACACGGGATTCTCAGAATA
The DNA here is from genome assembly GCA_011833715.1 of Carcinoscorpius rotundicauda. NCBI lineage: Eukaryota > Metazoa > Arthropoda > Merostomata > Xiphosura > Limulidae > Carcinoscorpius > Carcinoscorpius rotundicauda. The sequence goes on along the minus strand of CM022391.1, from coordinate 145,795,353 downwards.
CCAGTCGAGTGCTTTGACCACCGGGCCATGCTAGGCTCCTACTATTTTTTTTAGGCCGAACTTTACTGAATAATAAATTTCATTCTAGAAGTTTCACCTACCAGCCGCAACGTGAAACCAAACATTATGTTCTCTGTATAGGTTAATTTTGCAGTTTTCAATTACCTCTGTTAGTAATTCCATAAACAATGTGATAGTTTCATGTTGACTTAAATTATATTTATTCCATGTTTTTGAAGAGTTCACGACTTCAAGTGCCCCGATGAAAAATATATTTACATAATTACTTTACACTAACCTGAAACATAATTATATATACCTGAATAATGATTACCTGCTCCCCAGTGGCATGTCTACGGACTTACACGCTAAAATCCGGGTTTCGATACCCGTGGTGGACAGAGCACAGATAGCCCATTGTGTAGCTTTGTGCTTAATTCAAAACAACAACAATAATAATTACTTAATTACTTTATACCTACCAGAACAATATTTACATAATTACTTTAAACAATATTAACCTAGTAACTTTAGACCTATCTCAATAATAGTAACCTAATTACTTTACATCTACCTGAACAATTTACATAATTATTTTACATCTACTTGAACAATATTTACCTAATTACTTTAGACCAACCTCAACAATATTTACATAATTACATCTATCTGAGCAATTTAACTAATTACTTTAGACATACCTCAAAAATATTAACCTAATTGCTTTACATCCACCTGAACAATTTTCTCTCTCTATTACTTATTATGTATTCTACATCTTTTAATACTATTTTTGTAATTTATAAATATTTCCATTCCATCAGATAACCCTCGTGTAGCTTTGCGCGAAATTCAAAAATAAATAAACAGTGCGCTTGACTCGTAATCTGCGGGTCGCTGATTCGAATCTCCATCACATCAAAGATTTTTGCCCTTCCAGCTGTTGGGGCGCTATAATATGACGGTCAATCCCACTATCCGTTTGTAAGAATGTAGCCCAAGAGTTGGCGAGGAATTATGATAATTTGCTGCCTTGCTTTTAGCTAGTCTTATGCTGCTAAATTAGGGACAGCTAACGCAGATAGTTCTCGTGTAACTTTGCGCGAAATTCAAAATAAAACAATCTATTCCATCAAATTCTTGCCCTGTTTCAACTGAAAAAACAAGAATCACGCTGACTCTCTTTACCTTTGTCCTCTGTAGCAACATATAGAAAATAAGTCATTATAACTATTAATTTGGCATTCAGTGAAGAAAGGCATGTCTAAGTGTTTTCAATATTCTATTAAAATAACGAAACAAAATAAATATAACACATTTCAGTATATTTGTGACCATATTAACTTTTTGTTGAATTTCGCTCAAGGCTACTTGACAGTTATCTGCGCTAACGTATCTAATTTAGAAGTGATATACTAAAGAAAAGACTAAAACCCACTAATTCTTGGGATTAACGGTAATATTATAACGCCCCTGCCGCTGAAAGGGCGAACATGTTCAGTAAGCCCTTGATTGCCCTAACCACCAAACCATTCCAGGACCATATCACCTTCTGGAGTTTAAGAAGTGTAATATTATGATCTACAAACGTATAGTTTGGGCACTGTATTTGTTGTTAATATCCACATTATATAAGGTTAAGAAAAGTAATACAGTATTCCGCAAACACCAAATTTTGACTAGAGTACTTGTTATGCATACCCACCTTATGCAGTTTGAAGGTAATATAATATTATGGGAACGCCACGTTTTGCTTTGCGTATTTGCTATCCATATCCTTCTCGTGGAGTTTAATAAATATTGTATAATATTCTACTAACGCAGCGCTTAGGTAGTTTTTTGACTTCATACCCATATTGTGAATTTTCAATAGCAGTGTAGTATTATGCGAACGCGAAACTTTGAGTAGCGTATTTGTTATTCATATCAACTTATGACGTTTACAAATGCAGCATAATATTTTGGGAACGCCAAGCTTTGAGTAATTTATTTGTTATCCATTTCAAACTTATGAAGTGAAACTTTTTTTTTTATTCCGTCGTGAAAAATTTGTTTTCATGATACATACAGTAAGAAACTTATACATATGAAGTTTTCTCAAAAAATAATGTTTTTGTAATTTTCGGTAAATGTTTATTTTCTCAGCCTGTTCGTTATTCTGTTGTACACTTGTTTTTCTTCCAGCTTTCAAATGTAAATACCTGTAGACAACTCCAGCCAGTACAAAAAAGGCTTTCAAATAATATTTTATACGTTTGTTTAGGAAGTTACATATTCCTTGTTGTTTTATTAGTCATTTAGTTAGGTAATGTCTTATATACCATAAAAAAAATGAATAACTCGTATTATAATGTATAGACATCTTTATTACATTTAAAGCAAAACGTACACCAATATGTTTTTTTTAAAACAAACACTTCACCACTTGGCAATCGAAATAGAAGCTCTGTATCTCTGTGATGCAACTTCCTGTACAATGAAACAAGAATAAGCACATAAAATGTCCTTTCAATAGAACTATTATCCCATCACCTATTTTCACAACCCTCCCTTTTTAACCCTTCAAATACAACCGTTCTAGCGGCTAAGAAATAAACAAACAAACAAAAAGCTTTTTAAATTATGATACTTCAGAAAAAAAAATCGTATTCATTTTTTAAGTGTTAAGATGTGTAATTTTTGTCCAATAACGAATGTGTTAATATTTGTAATGAAATGGGGTGTTGGAGAACAAAGAATAAAAATTAAGAAGTAAACACTTTAAAATATGATTATAAATAATTATGTATTGGATTTAAAATCTAGCTTTATGAATTTTAAATCTCTTTTCATTATATTTTATATTCTGATTTTTTATTATTATGGTAAAATCAAAATTCATTGAACATTTATTTGTTTTGACTTAATACGTTTTTATTTCAATTACTTTTTAAACTTCATAGTAAAATTATTTCTGTTTTCGAAATATTTTCTTACGTAGTGAGAGATCAAGTCAGTTTCAAGTGTTGTCGAAAGTTACATCAATGCCATTAAGTGCATTAGAATCTACAAAAGCTGGATAAAACTATAAAAGTAAGTACTGTTACTGCATTATTACAGACTGGTGTAAAAGTAGTTTCAAACTGTCTTAAGTCAATATTTTGAATATGTGAAACCTAAAATATTCTAGTACAAAAGCAACCTAGTTAAGAAATGGTTTCGTACCGAGTCACGACTTTTAGAATGTGAAATTTAAAACTTTTTACTGTAAAAATGAAATGCTTACGAAGCAGGTTTTAATTACTTAAACTAACCGATTTTACGCGTAACATTTAAGATGTTTAAGGTATAAATAACCAAGACTTCTGTGTCGGATATTATATAAAATGAACTGGAAAAAAATCGTAGCAAACTAAAGAATACACAGGTAGGGTTAGCTGCATTTACATCATACACTACAGCACGACGACAATAGGTTTAGCAACACCTCACTATCAAAATTATATAACTTAGTTATCAAAAGGTCTCCGATTACAATTCTGACGTTTTAGCTTTGAAATATTTTCCTTGATAATTAATTAGCATTAAAAATATATCGAGACTAAAATGATACTTAATATTGCGGATAGAAACATAAGCCTTCAATTATAGAATAATAAAAAATTAAAACACCAGGTTTCGTTTCGTCATTTCCTTTTTTGCACAAGCATATATCTTAGTATTCGAAAGAACACTACTTTGTATAAAAACGTATTTTACGATTTATTATTGAAAAGTTTCATGTTGCTAGTAGTGGATGTTCGGCTGATAATCTGACGGGTACTGCTGAGATATCCACGTGATTTCCAGTTAAAAACAAGGTATGGGATACAGAAACATATCAGCGCCACCTGGAGGATACATATGACCACAGAGACTATTATGACAGTCGCCTTCGTTAGACAAAATCCTTTTTCTGTGATTTCGGTGAAAGGATTACCTAGAAACAAAGCATTACTTAAACAATGATATCAATCACTTAATGACTGGTGAAACATTTAAAAATCGTAAAATATCTCTCAATATTTGCCGTTTTCTCTAGCAAGAAAGTGGTAATTAATACGAAATTTTACCATATATATAAACATACATAAGTTTTAGTTATTAATAAACTGCCCATAAATAAGCAGGCTATAAGGTTAATTTTTTGTAAAAAATTGTGTTATTAATACACATTTAAATACCAATACATATATGAACGACTGTTGGGTATCCTCTCCACAGACACACTTTTTTTTTTTTAAGTCTTTGAATTTCGCGCAAAGCTACACGAGAGTCATCTGCGCTCGCTGTCACCTAATTTAGCAGTGTAAGACTAGAGGGAAAGCACCTAGTCATCACCACCCACCGCCAATTCTTGGGTTACTATTTTACCAGAGAATAATAGGATTAATTGTCACATTAGAACGTCCCCACGGCTGAAAGAGCGAGCATGTTTGGTGTGACGGGGATTCAAACCCGCGACCTTCGGATTACGAATGGAGTGTCTTAACCACCTGGCCATGCCGCGCTCTTTGTATGCCCCACGAATTGCTCTGTGACTGGCATAATTTGCTCGATGTTTTGTGTCATTCTTTTCGTTAAAAAAAAACAGTTCAACTGTTTCTTGTTATTGGCTGTGCTTTGCTTTACGATGAATAATTTCTCCCCCTCCTCCCCGTTTTCTTCGTGTTTTTTTTTGCACTTATACAATTTATGAATGAAAATATATCAGTCGTATCTAACTTGTAAAGGAAAATATCTAGTAGAAAATTAAGTAAGTTTGTTTTTTTATAGTGGAAGAATGACAGTTTTCGATTTTTCAAATTATGTGAAAAGACCGTGAAACAAAATGTGGTTAAAACATCTTACAAGTGCCAAATTTATCACTTTCGCGCTCCTTTTGAAAAATGTTCCAAAATTCAAGATAATTCTACAAATCCGAAACGATACAAGTCTATCACTCCCGTAGTCGTTTTGAAAAAATGCTCCAAAATTCAGGATAATTCTACAAATACGAAACGGTACAAGTTTATCACTCTCGTGTTCGTTTCGAAAAATGTCCCAACGTTTGCGTTTGTTGTTTTTTGATTTCGCGCAAAGCTACTCGAGGGATATCTGCACTAGCCGTCTCTAATTTAGCAGTGTAAGACAAGAGAGAAGGCAGCAAGTCATCACCACCCACTGCCAACTCTTGAGTTACTTTTTTACCAACGAATAATGAGATTGACCGTACCATTATAACGCCCCCACGGCTGAAAGGGCGAGCATGTTTGGTGCGACGCTAAGATTACGAGTCGCACGCCTTAACCTACCCACCTGGCCACCCCGGGGCCTCAACATTTGTGATAATTCTACAAATCCAAAAAGGTAGAAGTTTATCACTCTCGTGCTCATTTCGAAAAATGCACCAAAATTCAAGATAATTCTCCAAATCGGAAGCTAAACAAAAATATTACTTTGATCTTAAGGAAACCATTTCTTTCCAAACATGGAACTAATTCTGTAACCTAAGGCCGGGTATAATACAAACGTCGCCAAGTTTTTTGATCCCTCTTTTCTAGAAAACTTCCTAGACAAGAATTGCCTTTAACCTAATTGACATTTTTGTTTTTAGACGGCAAAAATAAAACAAGATTCCCACAAAAAAAACAAAAAACGTTGGCGTATCGATCACGGAACAAACTCTAGTTTCGAGAGCAATGACCATGGGCTTGGATTCACCAAAAGAAAAAAAACAACTTAAAACGAGTCTCTTGCTGGCCGAATGTTTTTTTCTTTATCTCGAAAGGGGGCATACCAAGAAATCTATGGACAATTGCTCACTGACTAGCCACAGACAGAAAGATTAGAAAACGGTGGTATATAATTGTATGACTAATATTAAAACTGACCAAATGTGCTTACAGTATATTTTACAGGACGACCCGAGAAAGAACATGGTAGAAGTATCCGGATTATTTTTGTAAGGTCACCAATATAGTTAACATAAATATGATTCCTAACTCAAACAGCAGAGACGACGATAATATTCTTAGAACCGTCTACTACATCAGTTCTGGTAAACGTAAGAAGTGTAGAAAGTTTAATGCAATGGAGTATAGATTAATTAGAAACTGTCTGTAAAAGTGGTTTGAGTAAAAAACTAGAGGAAGTAAGAGTGCTTGGTTAGTTTGAAGTAAGAAACCAGAAAATGTCTGTAAAAATTCTCGAGTTACTTTAGAGAAAAGAGACTAGAGAAAGCTTGTTACAAAATTGAACGAAAAGGTCGAAGAGTTAGGTGTGGACAGGAGGTCGTCAACGTTAGTCGGTAAATGCAGCAGAAAGGTGAAGAACGTCGTCTTTTTAATTCTTCCGACATATGACCTCCTCTCTCAAGTAAAATAATGATGGGATTTACGTCAAAAATAAATCGTCGTCAAAGATCTAGTAAGAGAAACAAAGAAATCGTGTTTGGTTATATGTGTAGCTTCTTTCACGCTACTCATCTGTCTCAAGCGAGTGCTTCTAATGAACAAATAAGTGATTAATGTTAGTTGTAAAAGACGTAAAAACTCTCGAAAACTTTCAACTAGTGCCTTCGGGACTTGAGGTACTGGAAGAAGTTGTACATAGACATTAGAAACAGCCCTTGGCCTGTGAAAGTATCCCTATATTGAGCGTTTGGTAAGCTAAATATATAGGAAATTGAGCGAAGGTCACGGTCGCACTTTTGTGTAAAATTCACGTAGCATAATAATATAGTCATAGTCACGCAAAATTGGGGTTGGTTCGAAAAGTAAAATCGACTGTTCATTTATTTGTTTCTAAAAAACTTCAAATGATACGGCACTTAACGTAATAAGCAGCTATGTTCATACTGCTCATGTGTTAGCAGTATTCTCACCGGTTCTTAAACCTTGTTCAGGGTTTGACGATCCTCAGAAGTAAAAGTTTAATCTGAGGCCACGTGCTCTATAAGTTGATAAAACAAAAGTTTTAAGTTTAATATAAGCTAATGTAGTCAACGTTATGGCAATACGAGGTGTAGGTGAAGTTTAACGATGTAAATAAATAAACACGTTAACGACACTCCGTAGCAACGGGAGGGAAAAGCGAATTTTATAATATACAATAAAGAAATACGCTAATGATAATCAACATTATAGCAGCACGAGGAGTGAGCGAAGTTTAATGATATAAAGTAAATATATACGCCAAAGACGCATAGGCGAGGTTAATGATGGTTTAAAATAATTAAAAACTATGCTAACCACAATCAATGTTACATCAACAGGAGGCGTAAAAGATATTTAATGATATAACATGAAGAAACAAAATACGCTAAGGATGGTAAAAAAAAGAACAAGGCAGAGAAGGCGCCATCTCACTGAAATTGTTGTCTAACTCGAGACATAAGATTAAAAGAAGTAAATAATATTATATGTACAAAAAATCTACTTGAGATTTAACAACGGCCCTCTTTAGTTCGGTGGCTATTACAACTCATCTTTTGTTCTCATCTTTAAGTTGTTCACCAACACTATAATTATTAAAACTCTCGTAGATTTAGCTTTAGCGGTTCTCTTTCGATACGACATAAAAGGTTTTTCGATTTAGTTTCACTTCTTCCCTACCAGAAAACTTCTTTCGCGATAACAATAAATAACTTATTTCACCTAATTTCAAATTGTTGACAAACTCACTTTGTTGATGCGTAGTTATCACGCTGTTTTTAAAATTTCAAAACTTACTCTGAACGTTAAACTTTCTTGCTCGCTGCCCCACAGGGGATGCTGACTTTAAACTCATCACAGTAAACAAGACGCTTTCCGTGATTACGTCATTAATGACATCACCAGCCTGTAACTCGAGAATAGAGGTGTCAGCTGCAGATATCGATCTTCGATGTTTGTTATTAATATCGTCGTTACTGTTGCAATCCACCTGGGACACAATAAAACAATTTTAATAAAAGTAAGGCATTAAGTTAAAAACAAAAAAGGAGTTAAGCCTACTTAGGTTCTGGTCGAGCATGATCAACGATTAGTATACCAAACTGAGTTTTGAAAGATTCTAGGTTCTAGTCCGCTCCATCTCGCTGGATATGCTCTACACTTTCAGATGTTATAAAATTAATACTGTTTTTCTATTAAGAGTTACTACAGATTAATGCCGGTATTTATCAAGGGTCACTTCAGATTAATGCTGATATTCTGTGACAAGTCACTAAAAAGTAATGTCAGTATTTTATTGAAAGTCGATAATGATAAATACCGGAATTTTATTGCGAGTCACTTAAGATTAATGCTGGTATTCTATTAAGAATCACTGAATATTAATACCGATATTTTATAAAGAGTCATGCTGGTATTCTATTAAGAATCACTGAATATTAATACCGATATTTTATAGAGTCAATAAAGATTAATGCAGGTATTCTATTAAGAATCATTGTAAAGAAAGCTTCTACTGTGAACGAGCTGTCCTCCCCCTTCAACAGTTCTAAATTAGATACGGTTATATCTAAAACGTTAGAATCTCAGACTTGGTTGTTAAGCTTATGTGGCAGCGTTTTTTCTTGTTTTTGTTGTTGTTCAACTTAAGGCACAATGGTTTGTAAAATATAATACACAGCCTAACTAACTAATTAATATTTACTGCAAAATGTTGTCAGTGCTGTAAGTGTAGCTACCAATTTGACAGCTAATCTACATTTCAATGCTTTAAGTCGTATACTATGACCGTTTTTGGCCGCAACTTTTATTTTTATTTAGATACAATGACTTCTATCAATACACACCAACAAACTACAGCAAGTAAGAAAGTGAAACTCGATAGTAACTATTATTGGCTTTAGGATTGCAATCTTATTATTCTAAACATAATTTATAGATTCAACCAGATTCTTTAACATATATGGTGATAGTTCTTTCTATCTAAAATAACTTCCTTTACAGTAACGCAGCAGAATATAGATTAATAGTTTCTTATCATCATCCACATGCCTTGTCAAGTATGACTATTTTCGCTAATAGCTAAACGCTCCTCAATTAGGAGCTCTTCGTAATATTCAGCAAACTGGTGTTAGCAGTTAATAATGAATAATATCTGTCCACCCGTTTGATTATTTTGAAACCTTGAACTAGAAACTGATAATGTAGTTTTCTTGGCCTGACAATACTTGTGTATTTGTACGTGTTTTTCACCCTACAGTTTTGCTGCTCTAAATCAATCGTCTTTAATTCGAATGGCTAAAAGCTGCCCACTTTTACTCTTCGATGAAGCTGCAATAAAAGTTCTAGAGCAAAAGCTCACGTGAAAGTTTTGTATAGATGCACGCAATTTTTTAAATTATTATCAAACTTGAGTGTTTTTTATTCAATAACTTGGTACATGTATCATATGTTTATATATCTAATTGTAGGTGGTAAAAATTTCTCTGTCTACCAAATTTGAGAAAACAATCCGTAAAAGTTAAGCATGTTTCCCATCAAATAAAGTTTTCGTATATTCTGATTCTGGAGAAAAAAAGAAAGAGAGAAAGTATTTCAATCAAAAGTCGACATTTCATACCTTGTGCATTTTTTTAATGGATTGTCTTGTATTCTGACATGTAAAGTAAGAGTCCAGTAGACCACATCCACTGGAAATATGTGTTAGATTGGATTACTACAGTCTAAGATACAGAAGGTGAGAAATCGTTAAACTATCACTTATGTTAATAACACACAATGTGCCTGCAGGTTGTTTTGGCCGTATGACACACTACTGTGTGTACTAATATCTAACATAATTATTGGTAAAATTAATAGTCGTACAATAACCTTGCTTTAACCACATGGTTACTACATAAAACATCAATATTCTTGTTCAAGTTGATTCATTACTCAAAGTATTCCTCTAAACACTTTTCTGTTCTTAGTTAATATGCGTCTGCGTTATATAAGATAGAGTTCATTATGTGAAGACAGTACTTATTTTTATACGTTTGTTCTATTGTTAGTTTCTGTTTCAGAAAAAAACAACAACATATTAGGCTATCTGCTGTGTCCACCGCTGGGTATCGAACCCCGGACTTTTTTGTTGTCCGTACGTTGCCTTATCGTTGTCACATCAAATGGTTTATTCTAATTAGCAGAAAGTAGTGGTTATTTCTAAGGGACAGTTTTCTCAAAGGCAATGGGTCATTTTTTTTTTAATTCTTGGTTCTAACTGTATTTGTTTTATTCTTACCGACGGACAGCTGTCCAGACAAAACGACACCGTCATCTGAAACTTAACGGTGCTATCAGTAGCAAACCTGAAGGCCTGAAATGGAGCCTCTAGAGATTTCGACCCAAGGACAGGAGTTAACAAAGGGAACACACTGGGTTCCACGGGACACCTAACAAAAGAAACAAATAAGAATGTGACGTCATAGTATCCCTCGAATTCGTGTCACGTAAGATCTACAAACGCTTTAAAAATACTGTTTTAATATTATTAATAATCATAGTTCAGAATAGGAAAAATAGAATTAATGTTTTATATAATATAATAATTATTTCTTTATTAGTTAATACTTATTTTGAATATGGACAAAACAATCACAGAAACGGTTACTAATATATTTACTGAAATGTTCTGACCTCACTCGTTCCACTTTATAGCGTTGTCACGATAAGGACGTAACAAGGACAACGTATAACAATATAAAAATTGAAATATTTAAGCAACACAAACATTGGTAACGTGAACGTTGAAACCCAGAATAGAACAAGTGTTAACCGACTTTATGAACCATCTACGTCACAGTTAGTTTTATTCTGTATGATTAAGTCTCTCCGTCCCCAAGTTTGATGATGTAGAACCCGTTCACAAGGTCAGTGTGGATTTATTGACCTTTGACTTTTAACCCATAATCTCCAAAATTTAATCACCTTCCAAATTTTTACGTAGTACTTGTTGCATGAGATTGGTCCGAGCCCATCCGTCTAAGTCTTGAGACGTTCTGCTCACAAGTGCTGGAAGGACATTTCCAAATGCAAACCACTATGCTCCATTACGCAATGTTTTGTAATGTTGTAATAAAAATTAAAGTTACCGTGTTGAAAAGTGTGACGTAATTTACTGGACGAACACTTACTTTGATTTTCCTTTTTTTGTTTTTAGTTTTAACATTCTTGTAAAATATGTTTATAAAATGCTTTATATCTGACTTTGTAGCTAATATAGGGATATAGTGTTGCTTAAAGCTAAACCATCAGTCCCAACCCCATCAATATACATTAAAAGTACTTCGGTTAATTAACAAGTGTAACCCTGTTCCTTTAAACACGGAACGTTGGAAGGACACATTTTTCAGTATACTTGGCTATACGTTATTGAAGATGAACACCTCACTTACCCTCGATCATCAATAAGAAGCATAGTTTCCGATTCTGATCCGCTTCGAGCCACAAGACTACTTCCACGTATTCCATAGACACCTGTAGGATGAACAGAGTTTACCAGCAAGCTATCAAATGACTATCTAACACTTACACACTATTTCTTGTTCTACTTACTGTCAGCCTACCTACTCACCTGTTACTGTCAGTCTACCAACTCATCTCGTACTGTCAGTCTACTTACCTACTCATGTTACCGTCAGTCGACTTACCTACTCATCTGTTACCGTCAGTCGACTTACCTACTCTATTTCTAATAATAATTATTGCTAATTATCCCATAGCTTATATGTTTATTAATGACTCAAAATTTATTAGACATGGTTCGTAATTATGGCAAAACTTACAGTTCAAGTGTAACTAAATCTTTTTGTGATCTTCTTAATTTGAGCAGTAGGAAATGACGTAGCGTCATCCTGTTAGGCACGGGATCGTAAGTAAATATATATAACAGCGACTGAACAACGTTAACGAGGAAAATGTTGCATGTTATTCAAGGTGTGCATGTATATATCAAAACCACAACTGGCTATCTACTATGTTTACTGAGAGGAATCGAGCGCCCCCCAGTGGCTCAGCGGTATGTCTGCGGACTTACACGCTAAAATCCGGGTTTCGATACCCGTGGTGGGCAGAGCACAGATAGCCCATTGTGTAGCTTTGTGCTTAATTCAAAACAACAACAGGAATCGAGCACTTGATTTTAGCACTGTAAATGCATAGATTTGCTGCTGTCCTACCGGGGAGAGTTATTCAGTATTATCGAGGGGAAGAAATATTGCATGTTAACTGTGTTTATCGTGTTCCATAGAGTTTATAAATTCCGAAACTTACAACATTCTCAGAGCAAACGCAAGGATCCGAGTGTAAAAACTAGGGTTTAAAAGTTTCCAACGACGACAACGAGAAAAAGTCAGGGTTGGTACAAAAACGTCAAAGAAAATACGGGAAGTTCACTGAAACAAACACACGTGTTCGACAGGTTTTGCCGATCGCAAGTAAGCTTGTATTTTTCCAACTGCCGCCCTAAATTCAATAACGAACAAGACCGCTCTTTTTCGGGTGATTTTCCCCTGGAGACAGTTAGAGTGTTCTTTCGGAAAGCAAAAGGAATTATTTCGAATCTCTGTTTCTCTCTCTCTGCTAATGACAATGACCGAAATGTTTATGAGTTATGTTATTTAGTGACCAAGAGTTCCAAGTCTATTAGATGTACCCGACGAAGAGAGGTCTCCAGACGAATTAATACTTCAATGCCATTAGCTGGACAAAAATTTTAATAGTGACCACATATTTCTCTCGAATCAACCTCTAGATTAAATAAGCACTTCTTACTTTCATCTTGCATCTCCACTTTAAGAAGTAGAGGGTCTCCCAGTTCCACTCCACTGATGTCTTCTCCAGTTCCATTAACGACTCGGAGCTGCACTGAAGGGGTGGGGGCTAAGCCTGTGACCACCTGGGACAGTTTCTGGAACTCTCTGTAAATCAAAATTACTATTTTTTCTGAAGGTAATTTTTATCTCTTTTTGTTCTGAAACTATATCTATCAGGGAAACAGAATGTTATTAAAAAGTATAGATGGGGCAACAAAAAAGTTACAAAAGGTGACTTTGTTAATTTACTCACATTATTCAAGGAAATAAAAATTGTTTATTTTGTAAAATAGACGAGCAAATGCGTTGTGTTAAAACGATTCGGCAGTTTAAATGACAATTACACCCGACATGAAGTCCCGTTGGAACGGGATGCATCAGAACTACATTTTTACATTGTTAGACACTTCGTAGTTAATGTACTGCCACAAAAAAATGAGCAATGGTATGTAACAGACCTTTCTGACATAAAATATTCATGCACGTATTCAGATCTCGTATTTATGATTTATAATACGTGGATATTTCTTATACTGAACGATACGGGAAAACAATGTAACATATTATAGCATGTGAGAAAACACAAACAAAAGAACAGTGGCAAAAACTACGTAACCCATGCAACAATACGTAATATAATCGAGAAATACCTCCTTCTCAGAAAATCAATACAACTCACGAGTACACAAGTTGCTCCTAAAGCATATCCGTTCACCCGTTGCATCGCATACCTCATATGTATCTGGAGAATAAAATTAGTATGTGTGCCATTCCTTACTAAGATACAGTGGTCAATTCATATGTGGATTTTCGTGTAATCAAACTGATGAAACAGACTTTGAGAAACCATCATCCTTGTACATTACAGGGATCATGGAAAGCAAACAGGGAGTACGGCTGTGCTTTGAACATGATAACCTTGCGATCTATTGTCAAGATGCACGGAAGAGAAGACGACAAAACATGGTTAGATTCCGTAATCATTTTAATATAAAGGACCTAATCTCTGTATTTGGGCAATACTGAACGTTGACTATCTACACTAGCCGTTCTCAAGTATGAAAAGACATACTAAAGGGAAGGTAGCTACTGAACACAAACTATCACCAAATCTTGAATTACTTTAATCGAAAATTGGAATTTGGCCATCACACTTATAACGCACATACAGCACAAAAGCGAAAATCGCGAGTTTATTACGAAGGGATAAAAGCTACAGACTGTTTGTTTCACAGTTTGGAATGCTAACTACTAAGGCTACGCTCGTCTTCCAAAGATATAAGATGAGTTGAGAAATATTCGAACAGTAATATGAACGTAAATATTAACCACGAACAAAAGACGTCTATTACGTATTCCCTACATCTATTTATTATTTAAGAAAACAGTAAAATAAAAAAAACAAAGTGACAAAAAGGAAACTCCATCTTGTGGTTTATAAGCACTAACATTTGAAACTGGTATATAGAAATTTTAAAATGGTAACAAACTTTAGCACAATAACATCTATTGATGCATTAAGTTCGTATTTCAAAATGAAACATTATTTACCCTTCTTGCACGTGCTTTCCAGACCTCAGTGTTGTTTTGATTTCATCGTAATCGCACGCTACTTCAATATGGCGGTCACTGTTCTTCAATACGATAGGATGATGTTGTACGACAATGTTGTTGATGAATGTTCCATTTCCCTAAGAAATAGTCCAAACCAATAAGATGTGAAACAAAAATACATTCGCGACCTAGATGTGTTTTCAGTTCGCAAAACTTACTTCAAAAACCACCCTCAAAATCCATGTTATTTGCTCCATTATATTTTCATCTTTAACTTACAAGTTGATTTTAATACTAAACGTTCAAGCTATGCGTTAATGAGCATTGTAAGAACATGTCGAGCACTGAAGCTAGCAGACTTGATGTTTGTAGCAGAAGTTCACCACACGATTTGTCTTCCTACTATATCTCGGGAGGGGGGAATGTACAGTCAAACACTGATTTTATCACCAACATTAAACATGACCCTTTGTATTGGACAACACTTGTGATCTTTTCATGTTAATCTATAATGATTTCGGTTATTATTTATCTTGCTGATCGAGCTACATTTAAATTTTAATATAGTGTATTTCAAGATTCTGATACTTTACAGTTTTTGTGCAATACTGTTCTACTAGTAATCCTTAGTTAATCATTCATAAAGAAACATAAAAACTGGCGTAAAAGCACAGCAGTTATATCAATTTCCCAATAACACAACATTCCATTTAGGCCTACTGGCTTCTCTGCACAGAACAGCGTACTGAAAAAGCATTTTCAACGTTTCTTACCAGGTTCTTCGTTCCACATCTTTGCCCGTGCAGTGGAAGCGTGATAGCGATTTCTCCTTTGTCTCCTGCAGTCAGAGCATAGCACTCGTAAGGATGTCCCAGGGCGTAAACTCGCCCTCTGAAAGGAGTAGAGACGCGAAGAATCGTAGTCATCGATGTGGAATCACACTGCATCTCAACTGTTAAAGATATTCATAGTTTTATAAAATAGAATTAGCACTTCGGTACTTAACAAGCAATATATCACAAAACGTTCGGTGTTAGGCTTACAAAATGACAAAACTTTCGAATCGGTCAAGAAACTGACTTTATGTGTATAAACAACATCTTTGTAATTATAACTGTTGAGTTTTTAATCGCATGCACATTTCATGTTCCATCTGCACTAAATTCGTAAATTCTGCCAGAATAGTTAGTTGTTTTTTTCTCGGAATATTAAAATAACAGGACTGTTCAATCTAGGAATGGACAATACTTTTCGCACGAGAACAACTCCAAGAATCCCCCAGAACAAGAATTTTGGTACTTGCCAAGGTCACACATTTCTACTTTGTTGATTAAGTTACCGGCAGGAATCTGTTCTCTCTCCTCTACTATACATCCTGTTTGCCAACAATATCCCCTTTCCTAGCCTACCCTAGGCTGGTGTGACAACTGAAGAGTTACCCTCAATTCCTGTGAACCAACAGTAGTTATTTTCCGGCATAGCTTAAACAAACAATTTAAGAATGTTAAAAACGTGAAAATTCAACTCAGGCGGAACCAAATACAAATGAGCCCAGCGGCCAAATTTCTAGCTATTACCTTTGACACATGTCTGACACGGTCAGAACATTTTAAACGCATAAACAAACCCATAAGCAAGCGAATTGTCCACTTAAAAATAACTGCAGGTATGAATAAACGATGCAGCCCCAAAACTCTAATCAAAATATACACAGCATATATCTGAACGGTTATGCAGTGTGAATGTCAAATCACCTTCAACTGCTCAAAAGGTATAGAAAACGTGATACTGTTACAACAAAACAGAGTTAAAATATTAGTTTTAATACTCCCCAAATACATTCCAATTGGCTATCTACAGAAATCATGCAACATTGAAGCTAGTCTCTCTTTCAACAAAGCAGAACAACGAAACCCCCTCACGGCCACCCTAAAAACAATGACAAGCGCTCCTTACAAAACAACATCCCCATACAACTTGTACCTGTCACTAAAACAACCAGAAGCACACTGAAGTGACTTCAGATATGTTTATAACTGTGTTCATTTCCTTTATAGATATGGGCACAGAACAGGTAGTTTATTTGGCGCCTATTCTGTTAAAGTGGGTTTTCTCGGGGATCTCCCGTTTCTCCCCACAACTAATTATCTGGCTCGTTCAGTTTATCCTAGCCTAGGCATTAGATTTTTAGATCCCTGCCACCAGGTGGTCCTGACAAAGGTCAGACAATTGGTTGAATTAATGGTTCGACAAGATCCTACCGTCTTGCTTCTTTTCTTTACAACTCTATTGATATCCTGGAAGTCACCACCTCAATCACTGAAAGTCTGAGCCTTCGCTTCTTTGAAGTCCTCCAGACATTTACTAAATCTTATCAAATATTGCAACAGGCATTAACAGAACTTTCTACGGTCTTCGAAAGAAGAAATTTCTTAGCTGTTTTAAAACATTTATTCGCGAGCGGGAAGAGGGAGGATAATCTATATCCCTGAACACCCAGTTCAGAAAGTGAAGTACATTTCCTCAAAACTAAATACCTGCCATAGTTTGTTTGTATAAAGACCTATTTGTGTTCTTTCCGTAAGTGCCAGGAGTCATGATGGCGGGCAGAGCAGAAATGTTACACGGGGCCGTAGTTTTGCCCACCCCTATTCTAGACATGGTGGGAAATATTTTGAGATGAGTCCCTCCCTTGTAGCTATATTTGTTATTTTGAACAATGGTAAATGAAGGGACTTTTAAAAATTTTCTTAAATGTTTACTCATGTCAATAGGCTTAGGCCTGTAGCTTTGTCAACGATTTCATTTTCTAGCCTTCCCACAGTGCCACAGCGGTATGTCTGAAGATTGACACCACTAAAAACCGTGGTGAGCAGAGCACAAGTATCCTATAGTGTAGCTTCGTGCTTAATTCGAAACAAACAAACAATAAGCTACTTATATAAGCTACTATTTGGTCATAAAATTAGCCCAAACGTTTTGCAAATAGGGAATTGTACATCACATAATATTTTCTTTTCCAGTATCGTGTAAGTAAGAGTTCCATTATAATATGATGTTGGGTTTATCTGTGTATCCATAAGACAGAGAAGATGCAACGGTGCAGTTGGTTTTCCAGTGGATTTGTTGCCTTATATTAGTAATAATAGCTTCAAACAGTTTTTCTTTTATGCAAACTCAGAAGTATCGCAATACTATTCAATTAAGAGGGAAAAAGTAGTAAGTGAACGAAAATTATGCCTATTTAATTTTAAGATAAAGAATGGTAAACAAAATAATAATAAATGAGGAATATTATAATTAAACAGAAAAATAATGAACATATATAATTAATGCAGCAGATCTTAATGTAATGATTAATAAAAATATAATAAATAATAACAGGTAGCTAAAATATTGACCCCTCCTGATAATTAAAGTGACTCCGAAACTCACTAGTCTTTGAAAAGTGAGTTCTCCTTCTTGCGAGAGAAAACGAATGTGGGTTTTTAAATAATTTTAGTTAAAGACAGGAGCAGAATATCCAACTAATTTCTGTTAACTAAGAAGAATGTAAATAGTCCTAATACACAATATATAGTGTAACACGACCCAAAAAATGAAAGTTGTATATGTTTGTCCCTGTGAAGCATTGTGGATGAAAACGAACAAGTATTACATTCACTTGACTACATGTTTTGTTCTAGGGTATTTTATTAAGCAAGAAAATTGTTAGCGAGCAGCACGAATGTATCTGATATTTAGTTCAGTTACGCGTATATGCATGTTTTCTTACAGCAAAGCCACATTGGATTATCAGTCCACCGAGGGGAATCGAACCCCTGATATTAGCTTTGTAAATCCTTAGACTTACCGATGAACAAGCAGGGGATGTTAGTTCAGTTACATAATCGGCTACACCAGAGGTCGGCAAACCACAGCCTGCAGCCTCATTTCATCCGGCCCGCCGACTTCACTGAATATGTAACGTTGCATGCAAAAATTATTTGTTTTCCTTATTTATCTTTGGTTAGCGAACAATAAAATTCAGTATCGAAAAATAGAGCAAAAGTTTCATTTCTGTAGTGGCCTCAGATGGATCAACGTTTCAAAGATGAAAATGTTTTAACACTTCACTGCATGCCATGTCATACATGGAACATATCGATTTTTACGTCATTAAATGCTAACTAAAATGTTTTCTGTCATTAGTTACATACTGGACCGCTAGTAGGACAAAACAAGACGCGTCTCGGACGTGTTTGTTATTGAATTTTGCTACTCAAGGGCTATCTGCGCTAGCCGTCCCTAATTTAGCAGAGAGTAGTCAGCTAGTCATCATCATCCACCACCAACTCTCAGCCTACTCTTTTACCAACGAATAGTGAGATTGACCGTTACATTATAACATCCCCACGGCTGAAAGGGCGATCATGTTTGGTGCGATCGGTATTCGAATCCGACTCTCAGATTATGAGTCAACACACCTGTCCATGCCGGTCCTCGGACACGTTAACAAGTTGTGAACTCGTTCAGTGTGCTACATTTTGTCCGTGTCTATGCTGCTCGAACAGCCTCTGTTATATTGTCTCTTTTTGTGTGTATGTGGACTATTTACAGGTAACAATATTATCAGCTGAATAAGAGTTCTGACATAGTTTTCATGAAAAAAACAAAGACATTTAGGAACAATCTTATATACTATACAATAATGTTCACTCAGTCATCATATTACGTCACTAAACATGTTTATGTATTTTTAGTAAATGAGTAGTTTTTTAAAAACTGCACTAATTTTGTTGCTAGTCAGTGGACAGACTTAGGCGGAAGTTTCATCGTACTTTTCATGTCTTATTGTTTTGCTCGTTAAAGAAAATTCAGTATATTTATTTGTTAAACATCCTTAACTTGTATAAAGTACTCTCCTTGTAAAATGTTGTTGGTTGCATCTATTGGTAAGTTCAAAATACTATTTGATTGCGCTTTTTTAATGTTGTGAACCATTTCATTATTATTTCCTATAGAAACTATCTTTCTATTGTTTCTGATAAGAAACATTTTTAATCATTAGTTTGTAAACTGGTCAATTATTTTGTTCAAAAACTTTTTGTTAAACTGCTTTAATAATTTTTATAATTTACATATATCTTGTGCTTGTAGTTACCCATCATTCCTAATGTCACAAGAGAAAAGGCGAAAAACTGACTTTGAATCTCGCGTCTTTAAAGAACATTGGAGGGTGGTATATTTTGTAACTGAAAAAACAAACAAAGTATTGTGTGTAATATGTAATGAGGCTATAGCAGTGCTTAAGGAATATAATATACGTAGACATTACCAAACGTAGCATTTACTCCACTATTCTCATCTGACAAGGAAGCTCCATCATGAGAAATATGAAACCTTGAAACAGTGTATTTTATCACAACAGTCGTTTTTCACTAGGATAAATGTTAAAAATAAAGCTGCAATTGAAGCTAGTTTGAGAGCAGCTTACTTTTAGCTAGGAAAGAATAAACATTTACTGATGGTGAATTAATTAAATATTGCATGACAACAACAGCTGAAGAGGTATGTCCAGAAAAAATAGATTTATTCAAGAATATCAGTCTTTCTGCAAAAACAGTAACAAGGAGAGTTGAAGACGTAGAGACATCCTATGCCAATTAAACAATAAAGGACAAGATTTCCAGTGGTTTTCTCTGGTTCTTGACCAATTAACAAATATGTCTGACAATTCAGTATTACAACATCATTCATCAGCAGGCACTTTGTGGAAAACATTTTGATCTGTCACGTGTGACAGAACCAGTCGTATCAACAGTGGATTTTATTTGATCGCATGCACTCAATCATCGCCAGTTTCTCACAATTTTGAAAGAAATAAAAGCTGAATATAGAGATTTGCTGAACCACATTGTTGAAAAATGGAATATAGCGATTTCCTGTACCACACTGCTGTAAGATGGAATAAAGAGATTTGCTGTACCACACTGCTGTAAGATGGAGTATAGAGATTTGCTGTACCACACTGCTGTAAGATGGAATATAGAGATTTGCTGTACCACACTCCTGTAAGATGGAATATAGAGATTTGCTGTACAACACTGCTGTAAGATGGAATATAGAGATTTGCTGTACAACACTGCTGTAAGATGGAATATAGAGATTTGCTGTACCACACTGCTGTAAGATGGAATATAGAGATTTGCTGTAAGATGGAATATAGAGATTTGCTGTACCACACTACTGTAAGATGGAATATAGAGATTTGCTGTAAGATGGAATATAGAGATTTGCTGTACCACACTACTGTAAGATGGAATATAGAGATTTGCTGTAAGATGGAATATAGAGATTTGCTGTACCACACTACTGTAAGATGGAATATAGAGATTTGCTGTACCACACTGGCCTGCAGTCCAATGACATGGTAAAAGACAAGTACAAAAGGAAAAACTTGATCGACTTTTATAAATGCCTCCCAGACGAAGGATAAACTTATTTAAAATCCTTTGCTTGGGGTTTCAGCATTTGGCACAACCTATTTATGTGAAAAAACTTTTTCAAATATGAAGTATATTAAAACTGTTTATAGATCAGTGTTAAGTGATCGCCATTTGTAGTCAGTTTTGGTTACAGGAACCACAAAATATGAACCATAACTTGATAATATTTATCTCCTCCCCCCAAAATAAATCAAAGTTCTCATTGATTGATAGTACTTGAAAGTTTATGTAGGTATATGCTCCTATAATAAAAGCATTAAAGTAATTAAAAACAACAAACTGTTTTCATAGCCTTGTATGATCATGGGCTCATTTTTTATTCGACTTGCCCCGCAAAACATAAAAACATTTCTAATCCGGCTCGTCTCTAAAGAAATTTGCCGACATCTGGGCTACACAGTTGGCTTAATAACCCGATTTTCTATAGTGAATTTCACATCTCACGTACAAAAATAAAATAAAAAACATACTATTTTCTGCTTGTGATAAGTGATAACGCCTTTTAATAAAACTACTTATTCACCAGATAGCTCGGCTTTTCATAAACATATAGTCTCATGAAAATGCAAAGCACGTGACGGCATTTCAACCATTTTGTGCAAGGACAAGGTTAATAAAGGACGTGGCTTTCTTTCTAAAATCCCAATGACGCTTAACACACGGTCGATGGTGCATAAGTGAATTCAAGGCCAGTGTTAGGAGAACTGATTGAAACTTTATCTCCCAACTACTTCATCAGTCCAGCTTGAAACAGGAAATTAGGAACCACTACCTCAATAATCTCAAGATTAAAAAATAAACAAACAATATCTGCATTTCCAAGATTTGGTTGAGGCAGTAACCTAAATTATATATAACCTTTAACCATGTACCTGTTATCATAGTACAAATACTTGAGCGTGGAATTACTTGCATGTACCAGCTAGGAATATCTTATTCTCATTACACAGAGTAGAAATATAGCGTGGTCGATAGAGAGAGCATGGTCAAAGCAATATTCAACCCGAACGGCGACTTGTGGCATATGGACTAAATGACCATGTCATAAGTCACAAACATTCAGGCATAGTCATTCTTAATTCAGAACTGATGAACAGTCGCACGTCATGTGGCTACTCTTAACAGATTAACAGGATTGACTTTCCCAGTTATAAAGTTCAAAAGGTGAATGAAGTGTATAAGGCGGCATACTTCAGCTCAAACCTTGATTGCTACTCACTTTCAAAATTAAATAATAGATTGAATAATAACAAAGTTTTTATTTTATTTTTATTCAAAGGATAAAGTTTCGCCCGCTATTGTTACCAGTCACATGTCGTACATAATTATTTCTTTGCCGCAACGTATTCTATGAACACCTTTACATCTAGATGTTTAGTTTATTGTAATATTTGTAAGAGCTGTTATCAAATCTAGGTAGGAGTAACTAGCTAAATGTTCTCCAAACAAACACGAGAACACTTACGTAGCATCTTGGCGAGGCATGGCCATGTGGTAAGGCATTCGACTCGTAATCCGAGGGTCACGGGTTCGAATCCTCGTCATAACAAACATGCTTGCCCTTTCAGCCGTGAGGGCGTTATAATGTGACTGTAAATTCCACTATTCGTTAGTAAAAAAGTAGCCCAAGAGTTGGCGATGGGTGGTGATGACTATCGGCTTTCCCTTACATTGCTAAATTCGGGACAGCTAGCACAGATAGCCTTCGTGTAGCTTTGCGCGAGGCCTGGCATGGCCGAGCGCGTTAAGGCATGCACTCAAGCTTAAAAATAGTTGTTCTTTAGAACACAGAGAAAAATGTTCTCAATCAGTTACACCCTAGTAAACAACTCTAGATAGTCGATATTTATGGATTACAAATCATATTGGCCTGGCATGGCCAAGCGCGTTAAGGCGTGCGATTCGTAATCCGTGGGTCGCGGGTTCACATCCCTGTCGCGCCAAACATGCTCGTTCTTTCAGCCGTGGGGGCGTTGTAATGTAACGGTCAAACCCACTATTCGTTGGTAAAAGAGTATCCCAAGAGTTGGCGGTGGGAGGTGATGACTAGCTGCCTTGTCCTCTAGTCTTACACTGCTAAATTAGGGACGGCTAGCACAGATAGCCCTCGAGTAGCTTTGTGCGAAATTCCAAAACAAACAAAGAAACAAAAGCTTTACGCGAAATTCAAGACAAACGAACATAGTATCTTTGGTTGAAGATCAATATAAATTTGTAGCATTTCAACAAAGCTGATAATTCTCTTTAGAGTGCTAACCTTATGGCATGTCTTCTTTAGCACCAATCAAAATATCACAATTGAAATAGAAGAAAAAATTAGATAAGGTTGTTTAAGTCATTCGGGTATTAGCGAATGGTTCAGGTTTTTATAACTTATTTAAATACCTTATTTTATTATATTAACATCTTTAAGTTATTTCTTTCTATGTAAAGTTGCTCTATATTTCTAATAATTGTGATACAGGTTTTTTAGTCACCACCTTTATTACATTGTTGTTTAAGACCCTTAACATAGACGGATAAATATGAAGAATTATACATTGATTATTACTGAGAGATTTCGGCCCTCTTACTGGATCTTTCATCGAACAACAAATGCACTGGGCGAAGAAATTCGCATTTTTTTACTTATTTAATTGAGTGACTACACAGTTTCATGCATGTTAACACTAACAGTACAGCTATGTCACGTGGTACGACTCCATTACTGAATGAATGTCGATTTTGACTAAAAGCTAATTTCAGGAAGACGTTTAATGAATAATTTACCATTAATGACAAACATCAGGTCATCTCTTAAGTAATGTACGAATTTAGGTTAAGAAAAAGTGAAAGGATTTGAAATGCTTTTAATGCTATTTAATAAACAATGCATGTTCAATTATCATTAATTCCTATCAATAATTCACAAGCTTCTGAATGTCATTTCTATACAATATTTGGGGTGGGGAGGAAAAGAATATAGGGAAGGTAGTTTTGACATTATCATGTGTTCCAAGCTCTTTTCCATCAAGATAGTTCTGCAAACTTCAGAATAGATGATAATCAGATGGGGCAAGGTCTCAAGAACAAGGAGGATGTGGAAGTTTTCCCATTCTCGCTCTTCAATCTTTGCAGATGTGATCCTTGTTGTATAAGCCGAACATTATCCTGGTGTAACACAACACCTTTACAATTGATTAAAGCGGGCCATTTTTCTTTCAGTGCAACATTCAAACGCATAACTGTTGATAGTAAAAGTCTGATGTAATCGTTACACTAAGTGGCAGCAACTCAGTTGATCGCACAAATAATATTCCACTAAACGCTTAATAAGGCTTTCCTAAGGTGGAGGTCCATTTTGAGCTGTATTTTAGCCAATTTACTTACATCAAGCCATCTTAACATCTCTATCTGTCAAAAAAAATGAGTTACGTTAACGAGAGTGTAGAGAGGAGCAAATTTCCACTCTTGCTCTAAGATTGGATTTTGCCAAATCATGGGGACCCATTTTTCCAAGTTTTGAAACTTTTCCAAGCTGATGCAGATGATGGCAATCTGTTGAATGAGTTAAACTAAGCTTCAGTGCTATTTCTTCAACTGTTAAAGCACAATATTCATCAAGTGCAGCTAGCAGCAAGTCATCATTGAACTCAACAGGACGACCTGAACGTGACGCATCACTTAAGCTGTAGTCACTTGATCTGAATTTCTGAAAACTATACATTCGACATTTTCTTTCATTAAGAGACTCCGACCCATAAACAACTTGAATGTTTCGTGTAGCTACTGCTGAACTATTGCCTTTTTTAAACTCATAAAGCATTACATGTTTAATGTGATCATCAGACACGGCCATCTTCATAAGGGTTTATTTTATTAATGATCTTAAAAGGTGCAGTTGGGTTTGTTTCTTTTATTTGTCTGAACATTTTTATACACGTCCTACAACAAATTTTAGTCATTAAAATCTTCTACAAAGACAGAAATGATGATGCACTTTCTGTATTAAATATTCGGACATTACTATGGGATGACCTGATATTAATCATATTTTATTAGCGCGTTTCATCGTGGTTATTATTTAATAATGTTTTAATAAGTTACGTAGAGCACTTCCTATCCAAGACTGATCGTATAATTAATATTCATTTGAGTGTAACTTGCCATGAGTAATTACAGTATCTGAAAAAAAACAAAAAAACACGCTTTCATGACCCATCATCCGATAAAGATCTTCTGGCAACTTGTCACAAATAATAATAAGATCCTCTAGACAACCACACTTTCACGATTCATCTTACTGATCCTTCAAGCGAAAAACAATTCCTGAAGATGCAATCCTGTTTCAGCTGTTTTTAATGTTCCTAGAAATATTTTAATGCCCCTCAAAATCGTTCGGTGTAAATAAACATTTAGTCAGACTGTTCTCTTCCTGACTGTAAGACGAATATAGTGACATACCACTATGCCATGGCACTAGTCTTAGAAACTGTCATCTAGATTTTTTTTATTTAATGCAAGTTCCAAAGCAAAAGAGCTTTGGATAGACAGTGTGATCGTCGTGTGAAAGGAAGACAAACTGGGCTTACAGTGGTTTTACTCATATCGAAGGTGCTCTCTAGGTGTGACCAGATTTTATTCCATCCAAGCTGAGGACAGGGACTTCATCACATTCAACATACAGTTTCACAACTTTTTACATATAAGAGATGCAACGGCATAAACCAATCATTCTACAGCATTTTATTGCACATGAACAAAACCAACAGTATTAACTGAGCATACTTTGATTCAGCAAAAGTTCTTATTTTTTGGCAGATGATCCAATAGTTTCCATTCTATCATCATCTTTTATAAATTTATTTACTGTTATTTTCCACATTGGAATCTTGTATGAATTACTGGACAGCATACTAGTAGTTTCACATAGTTTTTTTAAATCATTTTCTATTACTTCCTGTTATGTTTTTTATTGCGGACTGAAAGCAACAGAAAGACACAGATAGCAGCTTGTATAATTTATTACAATTATCTACTTATGTGATAGACACAAAATAAATTATCCAATGGCAATAACAGATATCCAATTTCAACCATCAAAACAACTTACAATACAAAAAAGTACTGGCCTGTGCTTAATAATATGATCCAGGATAAGTGTCCAAATCCGAAATCCAAAGTTCTAATCTAGGCATTGAATTCAGTCCCACGGAGAAATTTTCGAAGTTTGAATGGGTAATTTCAAACAAAAGTTCACAGTCCAATTCCTATTGACTTTCGATATAATCCGTAATCCGACTGAATTGTAAAGGTTGACGGAATAAAATTTTTCACCGCTTTAGTCGATCTAGCTCTATTCACAAATTCAGTTTAAACTTTCTCAAACAAGACAAACTTCCTGATCCGAATAAAATGGATGACTTACTTCTTGACCCAAGTAAAAATGGATAATTTCCTCTCTCGCATCGCCATCTGTTTATATACTATATCGCGTAACCTCCCAGAATTCCACAGCACAAACACCAGGCCAATACAAGTGATCAATCTATTTAGTTTTAAAAAATTTCTAAATGAATTTTAATTAATTCTAAAATGTTATTTTAAATTTCACCGATTTAAACCTCGAAACAATAATATAAATATAGAATTATAAATAATAAATCTGGGAATTCAAACACGACATTACATTATATTTACATAACATATGCATGATATTTACATGACATTTACATAACACTCGACATGGTTGTCGTTTACATAACACTTCCAATAAACCTTTCGAATGCCAATCACATACTTTCGCTCAATTCGCATCCCTCAGATACAATTGGTCAAGCTGCGTGCTTTCTCCTGCTTCAATATCGATAGCTATGGTCTGTATGTACGGAGTAAGTTAGGGACTACTTTTTATGAGTCCATTGTCTGCGGTATCTACGTTTTCAACACATATCTTATTTAAATAGTCATCATCACTGGTATGTCCGTAAAACTACACCAGTCGCTTAAAGATGTATCTCTGAGTGTTATCCTTAGTGGACATTTCTTCATTTTTTGTGAAAAAAATGTAATTAATTTAATTCCAAAATGCAAAAGATAGACTAAGTATGAAGTGTTCATGAGAGGTGAGGGAGAGAAGACGATAAATCTGATCCCCAGTATTCTGAGCGTAGGTGAAAGTGTCGCAAACCCCACAGTACAGTTTTTCTCTGCAAGTTGGTGCTCATAGTCCACACAGTTTCTTTTAAGGGAACCAAAACTGTTTTTGTTAAGATCAAAAGGTTGTTCTATACTTTATTTTAATTAATGTTTTAATACCCATATCAGCCGTCTTTAGAGTACATTTTTACTTCAAGTGGATTTACTGTCATCATGAAAAGATATTGACATGGATTTGAAATGCTTTTAATGCTATTTAATAAACAATGCATGTTCAATTATCAAACAACTATGTAACTATGACTCTCTTAAGGTAGCCAAATGCCTCGTCATCTAATTAGTGACGCGCATGAATGGATTAACGAGATTCCCACTGTCCCTATCTACTATCTAGCGAAACCACAGCCAAGGGAACGGGCTTGGAGAAATCAGCGGGGATGATGGAACAGCGGTAAGTCTTCGATTCTCCTTGGAGAGTAGAGCAGATAGCGTGATGTGGCTTTGCTATAAGAAAGCATAGACGAAACATACCTAAGGACGATGCCTAACATCGAAAAGGGTGGATTGGTCATGGCAGTCTTTTCGGCAGAAACAATAATAGACCTTTCCACATCACGTGATTTACAGCAAAACACTGATATCCCTCATTTTTTAAGTTAACTTGTTCGTTCTTTCAAGACTATGGTAGCAATAAATATTAGTGAATACGTTACGAATTTTAAAAATATACCAAAATTACTTAAAGAAACGAGTTAAGAGAACTTTGTATGAATAATTATGTTTTCAACCCCTATATTATTCTACAACTGTTCCTGTTAGTACTTTGTTTGATCATGTCAAAACACGATCAGATACTATGATGTTTGTTTGTATCTTATAGATTCTGCCACTTTGTTTAGAACTAAGCATAAAGCTACGAAATGGACTACCTGTGCTCTATCAACTACGGGTTTAGAAACCCCGTTTTTAGCGGTTTGAGTCCACAGACATCCTGCTGTGCCATTGAGTGGAAGGATTCTACCATTAGTTAAACTGTTGACATTATAAAATACTATAAAAACTTCAGATGGTTATAAATTCTTCTAAGCATAGTGAGTGTTATACGTGCAAGTAAACGAGATTATGACTTGTGTTTTTGTAACTTCTACTTAATTTTTAAATATCTCACAGCTGCTACTACAAGAGTGAAACTTCTTTTAACCAGTATTATTAGTTGTTATTAACATGTATGTCTCTTGGTTTTAGACAAAATGTTGTCCGACTGACCCGGGCCTAATCTAACGATATTACTCGTGTTATTGTAATACCTACATTACTCGTTAGCGTCCATAGAGCATATTTGAGAGACATCTACAGTTCAGTAATTAAGTTTCTTGAAAGGGAGCCTTAGGCTATCTGGTAAGGTCATCTGTTATAATCACTCATGTCACTGTACAGCAGTATGTTGTCTCTCACTCAGTCAATATACATTAAAATGGCGTCAAATAAGGAATGTTTAACGTGGCTATTTATGTGTCGCAACGTCATTGAAACGTGAGTATGCCATGAATCTCTAGAAGAAGTATCCACTATGTAAACTACAAGACAACATGACATATGAATTTAAAATGAAAGAAATTAAAAATATTTGTTACTCGTAATTTTGGTTATATTTACAACCACAACACTTACCAGGGTCTTGCGGAAGTACATCTAGCAAATAGAGTGATACTTATACATACATATAGTGACAAAGTCTATATTCACATAAGTATTATTTGACAGTTTTATTCTGACACTTTTAACAAAGCGAGCCCCCCGCTAGTACAGCGGTATGTCTCCGGATTTACAACGCTAAAATCAGGGGTTCGATTCCCCTCGGTGGACTGAGCAGATAGCCCTTTGTGGCTTTGCTATACGAAAAACACACACACACTTCACTAAATGTACACTGCATACATAGAAATACTGCAGCAATCGATATTGAATATCTTTCTGTTTCAGCTAGAAACCGGTAAAAAGATATACCCGGGTTTGAACCCAATCTACCGAGGGAACTAAAAGAGTCAGAGGAAAAGCATTTATTCAAGGTTCTTGTTTTTTGTCACTGCCACGCATACATGCACGTTTCATTCAATACGACAGGCACTAGTAGAAAATAAAAAGATAGCGAAAGGTTATTTTAACACGCAAACGTGTATAAGTAATTCGGTCTTGTAGGTAACTAAAGTGATTCTACAGAAGTTAACTGAGTTATATTAAAACAAATTTAGAGCTTCCTTACGTCGTTACCATCTATGCCACCATGTCTGGTTACTTCTCGCCGTGAGACGGTTATGTTCAAATCTCATCCTACGTGCCGGCCATAATTCATCTAGTGTACAAATACGTTTCATTCTTCAAACGTTTAAGATATGCGACAGTTGAACGATTACGCCATAGAAGTGACTTTTGTACGTGTGCATTATTTCGTCTTTTCAGACTGTTATCTTTCATTATTATGTTGTGTACTGTTGCCTGGAGCACGTGGAAAACTTTTCTGCCACCAAACTCTGTGTTCGTGAACTCTCACGTGTTACAAACCATTGTACGTTTCTTACATGGCTGGGATGCGACTTTTGCAAGTCTCTTCCTGTATGGTTCTGATCGCCCTAGTAACCTAGTTGGTTCATATTCCTTTGTTTCCAAGTCTAATCAGTACAAGCGATATTCCAACCTTCCAAAATTCTAAATTCCCAATCTTAATACGTCATTATGATACAAGTATACGAAAATTTTGTATCGGTAAGGGTTGTTATATACCCTTCCCCATAATGATCACTTCTCAGCATTATCACACTATCTTCTTAAAGCTAAACAGTCAAAATGTAGTTATAACACATTGTATTCCACTGCCACTTTATACCGGCTGTGGTTACGACGTAACGTGCTGATCTGCGCATTACAAACCATTTGGCTACAACGTTCTCACCCTTCTGTTATCGTATTTAAAATACAGTTCAGGTTTAGTGTCTGTTCTCTAAGTCTAATAAAGAATTGTTCATTTTTTTTATCGTGACTGGTAGCTCAGATGAAAAATGTTTTGAAATATATTACATTTATATTGCTATGCAATAATTCTAAAATTTAATTAACATCTTTTAAAAATTTGGTGGACTTCATGCCACGTCAAGTCCATTTATTCCTACTCAATAATAAAAACAGGTATAATTACTAATGATAAATTATATTCTTTGAAGTTTTCTCTAATAAGTGTATAGCTAAAGTCTTTAAACTTAGAATAAATGGTAATCGAAAGGGGGATGATATAAAAAACTCACCATCGATGCACGATCCTAATTCGTACGTTTCGCTACTTGATGTTTCCTTTAAGTTCGTAGAGCCATCTGGCGATGAGTAGGAATCTTCCGGTGTTAGAAGGCACAAAGAACGCAAATTATCGAACATAAACGACCTACAGCGAAAATCGACGTGTTCAACACACGATTCTTGACAGCGCTCCCTGGTAGTAGATGAGCGTGACAAATAAACATGTGCATGGGTTAGCATTCTTCCATTTTGTCGATTAAAAGTGCACTGACTTGGTTCTGTAAGCATAGAAACAACACTTGTCATGATGTGTACGCCTTTTACAAACTGGCGAAGAATGACCACAATTACGTTTGTCAGTTACATTCGGCAACATATTTGGCAAATATTGTGTGTTTGGAATAATATTGTCGTACGTTCTTTTAATTCTTAAAACTTTTGAAGGAACTACATACAGAAGGTAATGTTTAAAAATGTAAATAGGTCTAATGTTAATGTTTCATGACAAATGGAGAGGAAAATACAAAAGTGAATTATAATTTAGCTATTTTTATACAGACGAATAAGTAACGACGCTTTATCTCAAGCGATTCCTTTACCTGAAACGCATTGGTTTTCGAGATACTCAACTTCTGTAGATGTTATTTTAAACATTTCTGGTGACAGTCGACGATCGTACGCGCTGAGGGTGCAGGTTTTTGAAGAGAAATCGTAAACTGTGGAACGACATGTGAAACTCTTCTCCACCGAACACGCCTCGATACATCGGATTTCGGACCCAATGTCTGGCACAACCTTGTCTTCTTGTCCAACCAATCGAATTCCGGGGACAACATCGAATGTCCAGTGACGTTTACATCTGAAACCTGGAGCGAAAGGAAGAGTATTTTATCACGTGAAGACGCGTGATTTGGTTTGATTTATTTCGAATTTCGCACAAAGCTAAACGAGAACTATCTCTCCCTAATTTAGTTGTGATGGACCAGAGGGAAGGCAACAAGTCAACACCATCCACCGCCAACTCTTGAACTACTCTTTTACTAGGGAATACTGGGACCGACTCTACCATTATGACGCCCCAATGGTTGAAAGTGTGAGCATGTTTGGTGACTACATTTGAACCCATAACTCGCAAAGTGAAATTTTAAAGAAGTGTGCGTTAATTCTTTTAATATTCTTATGTTTAGTTTGATCTTCTGAATACTATTACGATTTCCGTAAATTTGTACCATGAAATGTTAACGTTATCAAACTTTTCTTTGCTTAAGGCTTTCACAACATTAGCCAACTTGATTGAGGGTCACCCACGAGACTAAATGTGCAAATCGATTAATGTCTTAAAAAATATATAAATCAAATCAGTTAAACATGCCAGAGTCATTTGAAAGGATCATATTTGCATGTGATACTACCACCCTATCACGGCCTTTCAAGATTTCCCGCCTCCTAGTGTGGATGAGTTCGAAGGGACCCTTTAAATGTTATTGTCCTTAATTCCAGTTTTACACAGTTTTACACTTCCAAACAAATGTGTATGATAACAATTATATAAACATTACACGTTACCAAAGATATCCTCTCTTGACCGTAGAAATACTGATGGAATCCACATTCCACCGAGTTTCTAAACTATTTATGTTTCAACCAGTTTATGCGTTCGCGGCATGAGCGCCCGCAGAAAGGAACGTTCATTTACCCTCCTGACATCTTACAAAAAGAACTGTTGGTATTATAATGTAATCTTAACAATGTAGTCGAACTAAATAGTTTTACAATTGTTTATTAAAATTGTATATTTGCGTTTGTGCTTAAGCACGCGCAACACACATTCTTTTAGTCTGTTGACTTACACTGTGAAAGCTGTTTTGCTCTCTCCTTACCCCCGAAAATATTTGTGTGGGCGCCCATGGTTCACAAGAGTGTCTGATACAAGGCCGCTAACAGTGTATTAATCACAAGTGGTTCAGTTACAGGGCCACTAATAATATATTAATTACAAGCGTGTTAGTTAAAGGGCCACTAGCAATATAGTAGTCAGAAGCATATTATTTACAGGGCCACTAACAATATATTAGCCACAAGTTTGTGACGTGCCGTAATTTTTACACATGAAATATAATCTAATAGTGGTTTTCCCCTTTTTAAATGTTAATATAAAAATAGATAATAAACAATATTACCACCAGCAGAGAAAGGAAAAACCCCCATTGTTACCATGACGTCACAGATAAGATAAAAACGCCACCTATCATAGAAAATTACCTTCTACTTCACTTATGTAAATCTTTAAACATAACTTTGTATGCACAATGAAGACGTACTTATTTAATTGAACTAATTAACTAATATAGCACATTACCTAGCAGTTTAAACCTAAACATCATAGGTAGAGCTTATATAAGACTTCTAAACAGCAGGAAATATTATTTTAACTCTAACTTTTCATCTACCAACAACACAGGATAAGGCAAATTTGTTTAATAACCTTTCGTGCCAAAAATTACTCATAAAATCAGTAAACATTTTAATAATTTAGCATTGATACGAAAACTGTATCCAAACCTTTACATAAAATTAATATCTTATTAACTGACACTAAAGAATCCATATTAAAGGTACAAAATCAAGGTATATAAACTATTCCATATAAAAATGGAAAGTTTAACAACTACAAAAACAGTGAAGGACCTCTTACTAAACCGTGATAATGGCTCTAACCACATCAGTCGTATTTGACGAGGTCTATTCACTGTTCCTACGCTTGATCAGGCTCGACCTTCACCTATATCCTGTCACATGCTGACATCAATTCCATCACATTTAAAGCGTGTTTTTGCCTTTGTTACTACATATAAATTCTGTATTCCTTACTACATATTATACCTGAAGAATATATGAGATATATCAATGTTTTGTCGAAACATGAAGTATGTTCCATCATCAATAAAACTTTTCCGTTATAAAATCATTGTTTGCGCATTTGTTATCATACTTCACGATTCTTTTTCTGAAGCTTTACCATAAATTCGCCAAACTAAAATTAGGCTTAACTGTCCATTTATTAATTATTTAAAGTTAGTCCTAACTTTTCATTAATATTATACGCGCGAACACTGACATAAACATGATTTCAGATTTTTTTTATATAAATCACAACTTGTTGCTTTTTATCATATATGCATAATTTGAAACTACATTTTCTACTATATTCATTACTTATATAAAATGTCATATTTTTTTACTAAAAGCGATAAACAAAAAGTAAAGAAAATAATTTCATAAAAAGTACAAACCTCAACGTTAACTGAAACTATAATACCTTTAATGACACCTTTAAAGTCGTTCTATAAAAACTTGTAGTCTGTTCACACCAATTTGAAGCTGTTAACGTTAAATATCTTTATCGTGTTGACATCTAAGCAGACGTGAGTCTACGCTGAATCGTATTAAAAAACAAAAGAAATATACCATATCTCGTTTCATACTATACTTCATTTATTCTTATTATCTGTTCGTACGCCTGCGGGATAGGGGATTAGAGAGCGTTATGAAGACAATATTCCCTATGTAGGGATATAAAAAGGTGATAATAAACAGTCTCCAAACAAGCTTCATGATGCAGAAGCACAATCATCGCAAAGACATTTGTTGTCACAAAAATAATTTCAGAACAACTGACACGGTAAATTAAAGATGTCGGCTTCCGTTCTCCAAATAAAAGGCTTAACGTGCAACTATATTAAATAATCTAAGGCTGTTTAATTTGGTGAGATGACTTTAATGTTGGTTTTTGTTTTATTTAACAGAAAACCATACTCTTAGTGCTCTCGGCTAAAAAAAACCCAACTCGCCCTAAAATAATTTAACAAAGAACTTGTATTAGGCATGAAATATGACATCTTCATGCAAAAATCATGAAACATATCAAACACACAGGAAATATTCCATTTCTTTAATTTAAAAATTATTAAAAACAAATGCTAAGTAACAAAACTTGAAAGAGGGTTCAAAACCACAAGTTTTCCCTATATATCCTGGTTTTCACTTTGTTTTGTTGTGACCTTAAATTTGACCGGTGCAGCAACAAACAACAAATTTACGCTAGTATTGTTTTTTAAAGCTTGGTGAAATACCATATATATATATATATATATATATTAATTTAACCATTTATTTTGCTGACCACATAGAAACGGGATAATGACGTGTGTTTGCGTCGTTTATTACGCATATCGAACAGAATACGGCTTACTAAAATAAAGGTAAAACCAAAAGAAACACTACTCTCTATAACCAAAACATCAACAGAAACACTACTCATTATGACCAATAAATCAATAGAAACACTACTCATTATGACCAATAAATCAATAGAAACACTACTAATTGTAATTAATAAATCAATATAAACACTTCTCATTGTAACCATTTATTTGTCATGACGAATAGACCAACAGAAACACTACTAATTATAACCAATACAAACATTAACCATTATAAGCAATACCTGATAGGCAAATTTTCCTGTGGTAACTTCCAGCTAAATGTGGTTTTAGGTGTGACCTGATAGCTGTGTGGTCTTTTCTGGTTAGTATGCAAGTGTGATTAGTGTAATCCAAGAAATAGGCCTTACAATCTTCACTGTCGTAACACAATCTGTAGCACTGGCTTGGATCGGTCTTAGCTAAAAGTATGTAGTCATCAGAACTCGTGTAGACACTAAGTGGTAGCATGACAGACGGGGTTCGAATGAAGGTGTTACCTTCTGGCACACATCCAGCTGAAAGAAAAAAAAGAAAACTTATTAAGATCAATATTAAACACATTTAAGTACTTGATCTCTTCAGACATTTCCTGAATATTAAACACATTTAAGTACTTGATCTCTTCAGACATTTCCTAAATATTAAACACATTTAAGTACTTGATCTCTTCAGACATTTCCTAAATATTAAACACATTTAAGTACTTGATCTCTTCAGACATTTCCTAAATATTAAACACATTTAAGTACTTGATCTCTTCAGACATTTCCTGAATATTAAACACATTTAAGTACTTGATCTCTTCAGACATTTCCTGAATATTAAACACATTTAAGTACTTGATCTCTTCAGACATTTCCTAAATATTAAACACATTTAAGTACTTGATCTCTTTAGACATTTCCTGAATATTAAACACATTTAAGTACTAGAGTGTGTAGCTTTTTCGAAAACTTAGTGAATTTCTTCAGAGTTGAAAGACAAATCAACATTCCATACCTAAACTTTATTAAGTTTGTTTGTTTTCTTACAGCAAAGCTACATCGAGCTATCTGCTAAGCCCACTGAGGGGAATCGAACCCCTGATTTTAGCGTTGTAAATCCGGAGACTTACCGCTGGACTAGCGAGGGCTTATGGCAAACTAAGGGTGGATTTGAGCTCCACAGTTGGCATGTGTAGCTAAGGTCGTACGAAGTCTTGAACTCTCCAATATGGGAAAGTTTCTTATCTTTAGAAACTAACTTCCTGTTACTTATTTTCTTAGTTTGTTCTAGTCTTAAGTAGCAGGAGTCTACCTTCATTTTGTAAACCTTCTGGCAGTGTTTTAGGTTTTATATTCTCCAAGCCGTGGAGTGGCTTGCGAGACAATCAGGAGCGCCCACAAACGTTTGTTTCCCTTCAGCTTAGCTTCGCCCGTGGAACTGAAGTTTTGTTCTAATCGGGAAGAATATTGGTCTTACTCGAGGGTATGACATATAATGGCTGAGAAAGATCTGAAAGAACGTTAAAATTAAAAGCGGAAGTTGCGAGATAGAATGAGAAGATTTGTTTGTTTTAAATTTCGCGAAAAGCTACAAGGACTATCTGCGCTATCCGTCCCTAATTTAGTAGTGTAAGACTAAAGGGAAGGTAACTAATCATCACCACCCACCGCCAACTCTTGGTGTGACGGGAATTCAAACCTGCGACCCTCAGATTAAGAGTCGAGTGCCTTAACCACCTGGTCACGCCGGGGCCAGGATGGAAAGAAAAGAATGGAAGGAAAGCTGACTTAAAGGACGGTCAGGTGGACCATGGAAGGTTGTGGAGAAGTATCGAGTTCCTGGGTTAACAAATCAAACACAATAAACTGATTGATCGAAATAGGATTTTAGACTTAGTGTTAGTTAAACTATTGTTGTTGTTTTTTACCTTGGTTGTGACTTTAACTTTGAGCGACTTTAATTGTAGCTTTAAATGACTTTAGATGAGATTAAAGTTTTTAATGGTCGGGATCAGAGAATTCAATGGTTCAGGACGATAATTTTGCTCGGTGGAGAGAGAGTACCCGAGAAAACCCACTTTCACAGCCTGGACGATCAGTGGTTACTTCTGGATAAGGTCCGCCTCCACTTCCAGCATAGAAAAGTCGAGAAGTAGACTATCGATTATTGCCTGTGACGTGTACATTGGATTAGCGGCAGTGGGCTTAATAAAGTACAGCTAGAGATGTCTAAATATCTAATATGACTGAGTAAACACGTAAAACAAAAATAAATCGTGGCGAATTTCCAACGCACGCACCATTGATTTCAATAATTTTATTCTTGTGAAGTATTATGAGAGATAAGTCCAATATATCCTTCAACGTGAAACTCATCACCGAGTTGTACCGGTTTCGAATAATTCTGGTTTGAAATTAGTGTATTGGTAAAATTCATTTCAAAATAGCATGCTTACTAGAACCCCGAAAGTGTTTCTAGTTCATATGTCGGGCGCGGCATGGCCTAGCGCGTTAAGGCGTGCGCTTCGTAATCTGAGGGTCGCGGGTTCGCGCCCGAGTCGCGCCAAACATACTCGCCCTTCCAACCGTAGGGGCGTTATAATGTTACGGTCAATCCCACTTTTCGTTGGTAAAGGAGCAGCCCAAGAGTTGGCGGTGGGTGGTGATGACTAACTGCCTTTCCTCTAGTTTTACTCTGCTAAATTAGGGACGGCTAGCACAGATAGCCCTCGAGTAGCTTTGTGCGAAATTCTAAAAAACAAACAAACAAGTTCATATGTCATGCTGTGTTGTATCCTTTTCGTGATTCGAGGCATGCGTAGACTTTACTGACGTCACGACAGTACAAACTGCAACGTTAGGGGTTCTTTATGTGATATCACTTTAGTGTCTACTGACTGAATGACAGACATCGCACTACGGTATGATGATGTGAGTAATTAAAACAGGCGACTTTTCTAGGCAGTTTTAGGCCAACTTTAGGGGAAATACCGTATTTTACGCCTTGTAAGACATTATATCGTGGAAGACGCACCCTAATTTTTGAAAGAAAATTGTAAGAAAAAATATTTTGATTCAGCAACCAACACCTTGATGCAGATTTGACTTTTTTTTAACTTACTGAGTAAATACTGTTAAATACATAATATTCTTCACAGTATATTGGTAATATTAATTAAACTGAAAACATTTTATGCTACTGAAAAATACTTGTATTTGGTAAGTAATGAGATTACGATCTGTATGTATGTATGTGTTTAACTTATGGCAAAGCCTTATCAGGCTATCTGCTGAGTCCACCGAGAGGAATCGAACCTCTGATTGTAGCTTGTAAAGTCGTAGATTTACCGCTGTACCAGCGGGTGATCGATCTGTATGAGAGGCCGTTTTGAGTACACTCTAAGCTAACCTCTTGCCTTAACCCATCACATTTGTCTTGGAAGACGCATGGGGATTTTTCAAGATATTTTTAAAGAAAAAAGTGCGTCTTACAAGAAGTAAAATACGGTAATATACACTCAATCGGAAGTTTTATTCTTTCGGTTTGTCCTTGTACAGGGTTACTTGTGACATAACTCGGTGATAAGTGTTAAATCAAATGATGAACTGTGTTTTATATTTACTTCTTTAGAAAATAGGCAATGGGTTTGTTTTGACAAACATTATCATATAGCGTTCTTTGGAGAGCAATTAATAGTCTCATTGTGATGCCATGTTCAAGTACAAACAAACGAATCATACTCCCCATCCGAGACGATATACATCGTAAGTAAGAGTGGTGTATCATAAAAAACACAAAACACATAAATAGTATGTGGAAACCCTGTTGACATGTTTGAGTTTGGTATTGTTCGAACGGTCTCGTCCGTAGTGACGAGTAACACGCAAAGTGTCCAGCTGATTTACCACTGTACATTGTTTTTCGTTCTGGAAACACGTAATGGGACAGTAAAGAAAGATTTTTATAAACAGGTCCCCCATCAATTTTTTTTTATTTGTACAGCAACGTTTGGCATCTAGCGCATGTGAAAAAATAAAATCAATTGTTTCTCATTTTAATACAAATCCTTTTCACACTAAAATAAATTTTACGCATGTCATAGTTTGAATACTTTAGAGAATATTGTAATGATATTCAGCATGAAAGTAAAAACCCGACAGAGTTATTACTATAGTTGGTGTTTGTTTATTTTTGTCTTTTTTAATCACGTATTTTTCAACTGAAATCCAAGCAAAATAAAGGACTAGTTTCACGGAAATACTTTCAATTTGTTTATCGTTGTGTAATCCAACATTTTAACAGAAGATGAACTGAGAAACTTTTGAAAAAATAGAAAAGGCATCTCAACTTTCTCTGGTTTGTGATCAACTCTGGGGAGCGAGATGACCCAAGTAATAAACCTGGTCCAGATGGTGGCAGTTCTTTATCAAAGTTTTTAGATATGTACAAAACCTACATGGCATTCGTAAGAAATACCTTGACAGTTGCAGACTATTTTCCCAAGTGAACATGATGAAACGGTTTTTAACTCAGTGGATCGGTAAATACTGCGTCTGGGGAAGGGAGGGTTAGTGAAGATTGCGAGGACTTGGAATGGGTTCAGAGGATTAGCGAATACTCCTGGGATTTGAGAATGAATTTAGAGGATCAGTGAAGACTGCGAAGACTTGGATGCATCACACTAGAGCAGACTAGGTAAACTATCTTCAAATACATGATTGATGTCTTATTGAGGAGAAGACACGAGAAAAATAAAAATTAAGTAATGGTAACTGTGGATATATTACATTGCAACTTGTTTTAATTCTCATTATAATTTAACATTTAAAAATATTGTTAGACGCTAGGTGATGATAAAAGACAAAAAAAATAAACTTTTTGAACTTAGTCCAGCCTAGAACAAAAATTATTGGGTAGTTGCCTTTCAACCCATCCAATAAGAACAGTCCGCCCCAGGGTTTCATCTCTTCTGCTACGATGTTGACTGAGGAAGTAATTTCGAGGACAAGATCACTTTATCTAAATTTGATTAATACTTGCTATTGTCTATGATGCCAAGACATGAGAATGTATGACAAACAAGTATATATAACCCTAAATTATTCGACCGACATAATTAAACAAACGTTTTAAAATGAAACTGAAAAAAATCCACCACCATTTAACTAGTATTTATTACCTCGGTAATTTATTAATATTTTATTTCTGTTTATCTCAATATTTATGTGGAGCTAATTACTGTCAGCACTTACAAGGGTAAACAAAGTCCCACGTTCTATTCCATATAAAGAACACTATTAAAACGTCTCTCCACAAAGATGAATCTGAAACAAAACAAAAAATCATTTCAACTTACACCCAGAACAGCGACTATTTCTAAGTTATTCTCCATAAAATGACAAAATACTGTAAATCAGATGCTTCTTATTATATTAGTATTAATCAGGGCTCTAAAGATTTTAAATTAGGCATGTCACAAAATTGTCAGATCGTCCTTTTGTACTACTTTATGTCACTATCCAGAAAGCCTTACGTTCACTACCAAATAGAGCAGATTAAACGTATTTCTACCAAAAACTTATCTAAAATACAACACCAGTGCAGTAGAAGTGAGATGGCGAAGCAAAAAAATAATAATAAAGAATTAAGGGAAACAGCATCGACAACAACAACATAAAAGAGGTATATGTTGCAAAAATTGTCTAATTAATCATCATATTTTTAGGAAAGACAAAGTCTCTTTTAATGTTCCTTTGGGAAACTTATCTTTATCAAACACATAATTCTATTAATTGGTGTATTAGTGGCTAACGCCAAGTAGAAGAATCAAAGAGCTTGCTCTTAATTACGGTAACAAAACAGCTAGAAACAAAGAACAAAATAGCTAAAAACATTGATCCAAAGAACACTGTTACCAGCAGCCTTACTGAAATTACAGATTTAAATGTACTCAAACTTGAATTTTCATAGATAATAAATATTATTAATAAAAACTGTACTGAAGCATCAAACTTGTAGATGTATTTATGATATCGTATATCTGATTTTGAAAAGGTTTCAAAAGCTAGAAATAAGTGTCTTTATAAGCACTAAATTCGTTATTTTACTTTAACTAACACTTAACGTTTACTTCTACAGCTCTTTCGAGGCACCGCATGGCCAGATGATTGAGGCACTCGAATCATAATCTGAGAGTCACGGGTTCGAATCTCCGTAGCACTAAACATGGTCGCCCTTTCAGCGATTAAAGCGTTATAGTGTAACGGTCAATCCTATTATTCGTTGGTAAAAGAGCAGCCCAACAGTTGACGATGGGTGTCTTACACTGATAAATTATGGACGGCTAGCACAGAAAGCCTTCGTGTAACTTTACGCGAAATTAAAAAAAACAACACAATTCTTTAAGGGCGTACCAGTAAAACACAAACCGTGTCGCTTCTGAATTAAAGAAAAATAACAAATCTGATATTATAAGGTCGTTTATTACTGATATTAAAAATGTTTGTTATAGACCAATATACACTACAGAAATTAGATAACGTGTTTAAGATTTTCTTAACAGAGCAAAATAAAGTTATCCAAGTACATTCAATCTCGAAAAACTTACTAAAAAAACTAAGTAAATTACCTGGGTTTACGTATTAGCACCGCTAATCAAACTTCTGAGTTCAGGGGTTTCAATAAAATAGACAGTTTCAACTTTGCATTTCCAAATACGTTATGTTGCCGTGCTTACTTATTAAGTACAAGTTAATTTGTTCTACAGTACAAAGTTTATAAACTTAGACTCACTTAACGAAGAGTTTCCATTGCATTTTAAATACTATATTCATTCAGTTTTGTGCGAAAATTCTAAAATCTTTTACAGGACTCCCGATGGTGGCTTAGTAATAAGATCGTGAGCTTATTAACTCTAAAAATCGGGTTTCGATACTCACGATGGGCAGAGCAAATATGGCCAATTGTGTAGCTTTGTCCTTAAAAGGCCCGGCTTAGCCAGGTGGGTTAAGGCGTTCGACTCGTAATTCGAAAGTCGCGGGTTCGAATCCCCGTCGCACCAAACATACTCGCTCTTTCAGCCGTGGGAGCGTTATAATACGACGGTCAATTCCTCTATTCGTTGGTAAAAGAATAGCCCAAGAGTTGGCGGTGGGTGATGATGACTAGCTGCCTTCCCTCGAATCTTTCACTATTAAGTTAGGGAAGGGTAGCAAATATAGCCCTCGTCTAGCTTTGCCCGAAATTAAAAAACAAACGAACTTAAAAAGAAACATAAACAGGAACAGCATTTATTGTTTACAAAGTTTTATCAAATGTCACGACCTGTTCCAAACCTTCACGTCTACTCTTCCTATAAATTGCTTAAGGTCATACTGAAACGATTTAGGTTATTGATTACCATTAGTGTTACCTCCCGTTAGTTTAGACTCTTTATTACTACATGTAGTTAATACTGACTCATAAAAGTTGTTCCATATGTAATAAAATGTTACGACTTGGGTTAGGTGTGGTTGGAATACTATTATAACACATTCTTTCAGTTTTTAAAAATCTCTAAGGAACTATTTTAATAAAGTAGTTATCTCTCTCTCTTATGATTATTTGGGTATCGATGTTTATATACCCGGGAGGTTACGTATACCTCTTCCTCCTTCCTTTGTATTGGTTTTAGCAACTTTTAAGTGCATTTATATATTTTACACGAGGGCCAGAGTAACCTGCACGTACTCAGGGCAATATCCATGAACTATCTACACATACATTTGGTGCAAATATATCAATTCTCTTAATAGCTCCATAACAATTTGCACTATCACTAGATAGGCATTAACCATAAAACATTCACATAAATCCCTTTCAACGTTGACTAGTTAATCCCTAGCTAATGTGGAGTCTAGTTTATAGGTGACCTTTTCTTATATTTTGATAATATATATTTACTGGGGAAAGGTGTTTTGGTCTATCCTAATCATGTACTCAGTATCTGTCAGGTTCGCTTACTAGTTCGTTTTTCTGCAATTTTTTTCAAAATAATTTATTGTACTATGTAGGAGTCTATCTACTATTGTTTCTATGTGTGCGTATTTATGCATGAATTCTGATGTGGTAGTTGTGGGTACTTTATAAGTTGTTGCAAGAAGTGTATTTTGTATTGTTTGTGAATTGGCTTGTAATAGTTTTTTTACTTACATTTATCCATGCAGGGGCTGCATAGTCAATTACGGGTCTGATGTATTTTTATATTTATAACATTATCTGCCGTTGCTCCACTATTTTTACCAGTTAAACTCCTAGCATGGTTTGTTCTTCGCCAAATTTTTGTTTTAATATTACTTATGTGGTTTATCCATGTTAATTTAGAGTCGAATGTTAGTCCTAAGAACTTTTCAGATGTAGCAGACTGAAGGAAGGAGTGCTCCATTCATACAGATCTCTGGTTGTGTTTGTGTGTGTTTTAAGTTAACTTTGTGAGTACTACTAGCTGTGTTTATTTTGATTCTGTATTTTTACAATATTCACTTATTCTGTTTAATTATGGTTGTATATTTGTGGCTACTATTGTTGGTGTTGGTGCACTCTTCCTGACTGTCACATCATCAGTGAACTAAGGAGTATCTATGATTTGGATCTGTCAGAGGCATATTATTCACGTACATGATGAATAGGATAAAGCTAACCGCCCTTCCTTGAAGGACGTCCCTAATTTAGCAGTGTAAGACTTGAGGGAAGGCAAATAGTCATCACAGATTACAAGTCAAGCGCCCTAACCATCAGGCTATGCTAGGCCTTACTGTTTCCCACTTCATGTGTATGGTAGTATGAATAATTATTGATGTAGGTAACTTAAGAATTGTGAGATACTGCCCTTAGACCACGACCTGGTTTAGTGCTTTCTTTTTTTCTCTTATTTTGTGATGACATTTTTGGAAATCTCTAAAACTCCATCAACCACTTTGAGTGGAGATAAATTTAGAAACCAGGCAGAAATAAAGATATAAGACATTAATTACTGTAAACGAGTGGAGCACACAGTGAAGCGCATACTGCAGCGTTGATCATATGCAGCTCCCAAAAAGAATACAAAAATATGTCCTTATGTCTGTCGTTATTAACGGAAACGAATAATTTCCTAAACTGAGAAATGATATTATACACGTGTCCACCAAGTGTTATCAAATCCAATTATTTTTGACTGAGTTGTAAAGTAAAAATGGCGTGAAAAATCAGTCCCAGGTTGATCCTCCAAAACGTAAGTACTACTAAATTGGTCCATAGTACGAATGTCTATCAAATTTCGTCCAAATCCATTCAGCCGTCTTCGAGAAATCTTTTTAACAAACACATGGATGAAAACACAATCTCCGAACAACTTCGGTGTCACACGTAACAAAGATACTGTTTCACTTTATAACTTATGCTCTTTTCCTTTTCTGTATCTGTTCGAATAACACACTAACAGCAGTTTATCTGGATTAATACTGAGCTCTAAATACGTTAAATACTAATACTTAATATCTAAATAAAAGCAAGTAGCAGTGTTCAAATACAACTTAATTACAAGACGTTGTAATGAAAATAAAAGTTTTATAGTTAAGATATTTCAAGTGGTCAAAAAATGCTATTTATTAAACGGATTTTTTTCAAACTTTGCCGTATTCAAATTAACAAGTTAAACATTGACTTCTCGCACTATTTGATCTAACCTCTTTTTAAGGGTATACAGACACGATTTAACTTTGAAATCATATTTCTGTCGGGACTTCGTGAGGATATTTTAATTTTTCCCTTTTTCCAATTGCCTGTGGCTTTCCTAAAGTTTATGGAACCATTTCTGTTTCTACATCTGATTCTGATATCTTTTGAAAAACGGTGTCAGACTGTTAACTGGAGCGCTTGCGAGTACGTGACTTCTTATTCACTCAATACTATCAAGTTTGGATTAATCAGTATTGATTTGCAAATTCGGAGCTTTTTAAAAAAACAATTAAAATAATTTTATATATGCAAAAACGGCTCGTTTTGGTTGAGAAAATATTTTACATAG
The DNA here is from genome assembly GCA_011833715.1 of Carcinoscorpius rotundicauda. Lineage (NCBI taxonomy): Eukaryota > Metazoa > Arthropoda > Merostomata > Xiphosura > Limulidae > Carcinoscorpius > Carcinoscorpius rotundicauda. The sequence goes on along the minus strand of CM022391.1, from coordinate 145,750,806 downwards.
AAGAGCGAACAACGTTTCGACCCTCTATGTAAAATGTTTTCTCAACCCAAACGAGCCGTTTTTCATATATATTTCTCTAAAAGTGGGTTTTCTCGACATCACTGATTAAAATGATTTTAGCTTTGTGTTATATCTACCATAACTACAGCTGCCTGATTAGGAATACGCCACAGACACGGTTATTGAAATACATAGAAATCTGTAACATGCGCGGTTACTATATCACACAGGAATACGAAACACGTTAATTAATTTTAGTTTCTACCTCTGCGTGTTCAAGAATACAATATCATACTACACTGAAAATATAAAATATATATACATTTGTAGCCCTAACCCTACGAGTATAGGAATACAATATTACGCTATGCATGTATATGTAACATATACAAACATGAAGCCCTAACTACACGAACAGGAATACAATATTGTGCTACACGTGTATGTATAACGAACAGATACTTGTAGCTTCTAATGTATTCAGTTATATTATAACAAAGAACTGAGAATAAAAAGAAAACCGTTTTTGTTATAACTGTTTGTTCTGGAAGCTCGACCTATTTGGAATTTAACTCAAATCAGTTCCTCTCTTATTTACGACAGTTTCACTGAGTAACATTCATATACATTAGTTGGTAATTATAATTACTTGTAACATACTGGATGTTTATGTAATATAAATGAAAAGTTGTGATTGAAGTACACTAGAAGTTTTTCATTGAACTTAATGGAACACGATTGTTTCACGCTGTCTGAAATCTCACTAAAATAACATAAAAAATATTAGAAAAATTTGCTTCTTAAATTATAAGATGGCGACAATAAAATGTACACTGTAGCCGGCTAAGTTAACTAAACCTAGTATTTGATAACGTTAATTCTTATTGCTAAAGGTTGTTTTTGAGTGTAAAATCAGATAATAGTATGTAACAAAATTTTTACTTTTTTTTTTTGTTCCTGGGCAGAAAGTGTTATTTCCCAATTGCTTATGCCCAAAGTAAATGGAAAAGACCTATTTTTCTCTTCAAACTTTGCTTTTGTGACTTGAAAGCGTATAACGAAAACATGACAGAAAACTGTATTTGAGGGCTGATACGTGAAAGTGATTTACATTAGTCGGAAATCTCGAAAAACTACTCACTTCTAAACATTTTTCTTCATTTTTGTTTTACTTTAGTATAAATACATGTAAATCTTGATGTTGTTTGTTTTTGAATTAAGCACAAAGCTACACAATGGGCTATCTGTGCTCTGCCCACCACGGGTATCGAAACCCGGATTTTAGCGTGTAAGTCCGCAGACATACCGCTGAACCACTGGGGGGGCATAAATTTTGATTCATATCTTGTTTTCTTCAGACCTCATGTAAATGAAAATGTGCAAATTTGCCCGTTTTACATATAAAATAGGTTAATTTCTAAATTTTATTATCCAGGCCGCAAAGTTTGAAGAGAATAATGGCAATTTTCTGTACTTTTACAACATGAACAATTAAAAAATAATACATACTATCTGGGAACAAATTTTGTGTTACTTAGGTAATCAGTTGCCGACGTATTTTGTAATTCTTTAGAAATACGTTTGTCAATTATTGGACCTCGTAATTTCTGCTCATTGCTCCTAATTTCACGAGATTATAGTTGATTTATATTTAGGCTTAACTCGGCTCACAGTGTTAGTACTGTTTCTATCACAGGTTTCGCTTATTGCTTTGTCTCGTGTTTTGCACAGATATTTTAAGGATGGATTCATTGCCTAAGTAACGTTCAGGAAGAGGACAAGTGGCTCAAACAAAGGTATGGCTAAGTTTGTCACGGAAGTGTCTGGGTTTCTGTATGTAACGACTATACCTGTTCAATCACGTTCGAAGACAGTTATATAAATCGTGAACAAATATTGTTGAGTTTAATAACCCGAAGGTTATAATTGTAAAGATTTACGGTTCATATTTCTGGACACAATTTCTACAGGAGAGGACTAGAATGTTTCGAGTACAAATCAGTCGTGATGAGACTTGAACGGTTTAAGAGACTGTAATTAGAAACTAATGTTCAAGTACAAGAATTAAGGCCTACAGTAGTTAACATTTATGTTCAAATTTAGTATCCAAGAGCAAATTACGTGCAATGCGTACAATGAGGAAATGTTACATAAAGAAACACCTTATGTGTATCACTTAGTTTAACATTGTACGACGTGCTCGAGTCAGGCCCTGTATTAAAAAACAGTTTATGAATAACAAATGGTGCGAGTGCGGAAGTTCGACTAGTGTATTAGAGATTTGACATTTCCCACAATTAAAGTAGTTTATTTTGAACTTTAAGAAGTCATTACTTCCCTATTCCATCTTCTTTAACTAGTATCGTAACGGCAATCTTGAGGATTAAATCTTAAAATACACTGTTATAACTTAACAGTATACTAGAAGTATAAAATGTTAAAGATTAGTGATAAATTCAAGGTTTTCATAAACCTTGATTATAATCTGTAATAAACCCAGAATATTTGATAAACGATATGCGCAAATCTGAATTTGGAAATGTTTTATCGATGAAGATACAATGCATTTGTGACAAAACAAACATGGATTAACTTCCTAACCTTGTTAAAGACAATGCATGTTGAAACTGTTTTCTTACAAATCAGTACATTTTAAATGTCTGGTAAATGTACAAAAGCGCCCTCTATACCCTTTAATTCACATAGTTACTAACTCTTGTTTTTATTAAACTGGATAAGAAAATTAAGTAACAGTAAAAATGGTGATTATTTATTTTATCCTGAAATAAACCAACGGAAAAGGGAATATGTTACACAAACAAACGTACACAAAGGTGGCTCAGCGATAACCTTCAGAGCTTATACGTCAAGATCCATGTTTCGGTCCCTGCGGTGGAAAGGAGCATACAGCTGAAACATAAACAAACACGAATTTAGGCAGTTCTATATACCTACAATATCCCATTCCCTACTCAATCAACTCATGGTGGGAAATAACTTGTGTGGCCGATCCATTTCCAAACCAAATGGTGAAGGTTTATCATTATTTGGCTGATCAAAATTTAATACTAACGTTTTAGATTCTGTATTGTCGTAAAAAGTAACTATGACTGCCAATCGACACCAGGCTGTTCAGGCGTTTCTAATATCAGAATTATTCACAGAATTGATTCCACTGTAAACTGTTTTTTAAATTTTATTTTGAGTGATATGTGTGTTGTGAGCATCATGACCAACCTCATAATTATATAGAAAATTCTGTAGGTATTTGTACTCTTCGGTATTCAGGTATTCATAAATCTCATGACTCATTACTTAATATGCTGGATTTGAATACACTCATACACATTCATGAAATATTACTTCTTACAAGAAAAAATAATAATAACAAAAGTGGATAATAACCATAATTATCTTAGAGATCAAGAAATAATAAAATAAAATGGTAACAATGTACTAAAGTTTGCAGCTCTCTGTTACTCAAGCAACAAACGCAATATATCTGCACAAGGTAATAATATCATTAACACAAATTTCCATGCCAACAAAAATTTAGATACGGAATTCTGAGAAAGCTTCTAGTTCTCAGGAACATCACATAGGCGTCACAACACGAGACCAGTAGGAACAATGAGAGGATCATAATTATGAAATAAATTGAATAAGTTTAGAGTGATTACTAAATATATTCAAGTGCAACCTAAAAAAACATACGAACAAAATTTAAGGGAAAAAATGTAGAAAATCGTGGTGTGCGTCTTCAGGTAATGACTCGTACAATAGCTTTTGTTTGATTGTTTGTTTTTTGTTGTTGTTGTTTTATAGCGCTCAGTCCGTCACGGGAATCGAACCATGAAACTTTTTAGTGTTGTTAGTCTATGAATTTTCCACTGATCCAGCTAATGGATTTCGTTTTTCTAAAATATTATGTATGAAAAAATCACAACAACCAATTTTTTTAATAATTATAAAAACCAAAGAAGCTTTTGTTCATATTTATTGTTGTTATAACAAGCATGGCCAGGATAAAATATTGACAAAAAGGAAGTAAAACATTGGTTAATTTACATTTATTTTAACCATTATAGAAAATCAAGTTAAAAATACCGTCAGTGAAAATATGTCTTTAATAAAATAATTACAATTTTTCGATTAGTATATCACATTTACCGGTATTTATAACCAGCTGAACTTATATAAATTCAATATAAGTGAATGGTTATCTTAAAATATGCGAAGTTGCTTCCCTTGCATGTAATTGTAAAAAACAAAAAAGGCCGATTAAAAACCGCAAAAATGAAACTTTACTTGTATGATCCCAACAAACCTCCACAATTTTTTTTTTAGCATTTAATATCGAAAATGTAAACAATATGAAATTAGTTTAATACTAACTGGTCAAAAGTTTAAGACCATACTGAAACGAAGCGTTAATCGGTAAGCACATAACGAAATTTAGTCATTTGTGTTCAAGCATTAGCGTTGTAAACATCTCCTTTGTTACTTTGGGTCAAAACATGGCAAATGCTAAAAAGTTGACAGAGTTTGAACGTGGCAGAATTGTCGAGCTGCAAAAGCAAGGTCTCTTTCAATGTGACAAATTTAATCCAGCGTTCCACTAGTATCTGTGGTTCTGAGTGATCTGTAAATTTTAGTTCTCCATTAGAGAATGAAGACCATTTTGTCTTCTGAATTTCTTTGAATAGGTGCATGAAAAGGTTCTTGGACTGTAAACACAGATATTTTTTAAGCTCGCAATCTAAATTAATAAAACTGAAGAAAGACACTCGGCTCGGTTGAACATATTCAGTACAAAGTAAACTTTGTCTACGTAACGACTTCAGCCGCCAAGCGGCTGTACTAATTAAACATCTATTTTATCAAATTATCAAGTCAAATATGAAAAAAAAGCGTTATTACTGCTACCGCAAACCAATTTAATGATTAATGTTCATATCAAACTGGTTTATGCCGGTTTGTTGTTTCTGCGAAATAATTGAATTGATAAACATTCTGTCTGTAAACAACGAAAAAAGTCACGGACCTGACAGTTTGTTACTCATCAATATTACTTATGTTTTATTCTTCTATACTTTTATTTTAACTATCAACTAACTGTATCAATGTGATTTTGAAGCTGTGAGTGTAACCTAACGACCAATAATAAAATTAAACAACTTCCAACTATTTTCGTGTGATTTTGAAGCTACGAACCATTTGCTATCGACCATTCAGGTGTGATTACGAAATTACAGGAATAAATTTTAAACCAATACTATCAACTATTTTGGTTTATCTGTGAAGATACTAATGCAATTTAAATTTCACGACCATTTCTAGTGTGGTTTTTGAGCTACAAGCGAAATCTAACGACCACAACTTAGGAACTAGTAGATTCTGAACTTTAGCTTAATCTTATGATTTAGATAACTTACTCATTTTCATTACGGTTTAAAGTAACGATTTAGCTAGTATCCGTTGCGGGTTGAATAAATACACTAGCCTAGTCTTTTTGTAACTGTGTTTGTTGAATTGGTAAAGGTCAGGTTTATGTTTTAACCTAGCTAGTGTTTCTCTTAAGGGTCGCGGTCTCTTTCCCCACACCTTGTCACCTGTTGAAACCACTCAGCTAATACCCACCACCAAGACTCCGGTCAATGCCCCTTGATAAATACATCAATTTGTACAACATCTGCTAGTGAGGAGCCAGTCTACTTTTGGTTTATCGTACGAGTCTTCGCAGGTATTTTTCAGGGAAAAAAGTTTATCAGTTGTGCCATAAGAAATAACTTTCAGTTCTAAGCTAGAAAAATATTGTTAAAATCTGCATCCCCCCCAAAGAAAAAGGTCGAACAAAAAGAGCGATACGAATTGTACTTATATTTTCCCAGCCTAATCTCCTATTATGCAGATATGCACTAAAACGTACACACCGAACAAAATCGTTGCGATTGTATTGTTAAGCCTAAAAAAATAATCTTTAAGTATTAAAATTAAAAACAAAATTAAATTTACATGGTTCAATTAAGAAACAAATTACGTTACAGATATTTGCTGTTCAGGATAGAAATGTAGGAGGACAAAATAATCGTGGAGAAAACTATATATTCACGACAAAAAATAAAAATTTTCAAATGAAGAAATCAAAATGTTCGAAAAGGTTTATAATAAAGTAATAAAGAATTTAATATATTTTTGACATTATCAGAACATTAGATCATTTCATAAGTAATGTCCGAAAATTTAATACAGAAAATGCATCATCATTTCCGTCTTTGTAGAAGGTTTTAATTACTAAAATATGTAGTAGGACATGTATAAAAATGTTCAGACAAATAAAAGCTAACCTAACTCCACTTTTTCAGATCATTAATCAACTAAACCCTTATGAAGATCGATGTGTCTGAGGAACAAATTAGGCATATAATGCTTTATGAGTTTCAAAAAGGCAATAGTATAGCAGAAACCACGAAACATTCAAGGTATTTATGGTGCGGAGTCTCTCAATGAAATAAAATGTCGAAGGTGGTTTCAGAAGTTCATATCAGGGGACTACAGCTTAAGTGATGCGTCACGTTCAGATTGTCTTGTTGAGTTTAATGATGACTTGCTGCTAGCTGCACTTGATGAATATTGTGCTGTAACAGTTGAAGAAATAGCACTGACGCTTAGTTCGACCCATTCAACAGATCACCATCTGCAATAGCTTGGAAAGGTGTCAAAACTTGAAAAATGGATCCCACATAATTCAACAGAAGCCAACTTTGAACAAGAGTGCACGTTTCCACTTCTCTGCGCTCTCGTAAAGGTAACTCACCTTTTTTGAACAGATTAGCGACTGGAGATGAAAAATGAATATCTTATAAAAATGTTAAGCACTGCAAACAATGGCTTAGTGCAGTTAAACTGGCTAAAGCACAGACCAAAATTGACCTCCATTCTAGGAAAGTCTTGTTAAGCGTTTGGTGGGATATTGTTGGTGTGATCCACTTTCACTTGCTGCCATTCATTGTAACAATTACATCAGACTTCTTTTGCAACAGTTAGAGCGCTTGAATGTTGCACTGAAAGAAAAGAGGCCTGATTTAATCTATTGTAAAGGTGTTGTGTTACACCAGGATAATGCACGGCCCCATACAGCAAGGATCACATTTGCAAAGATTGAAGAGCTAGACTGGAGAAAAACTTCCACATCCTCCTTATTCTCCAGATCTTGCCCCATCTGATTATCATCTATTCCGAAGTTTGCAGAACTATCTTGATGGAATAAAGCTTAGAACACATGAAGACATCAACACTTCCATCTCTACATTATTTTCCTCCAAACCCCAAGAATTTTATAGAAGTGTCATTTAGAAGCTTGTGAATCGTTGGCGGGAAGTAATTAATAAAATTGACTCTACATTATTGATTAAATAATATTATAAGCATTTGAAATCCTTTCTCTTTTCCTGAATCATTACTTAAGGGATAACCTGATTATATGTGTTACATTTTCCAAATTATCGAATGTCGTTGTAAGAATAACCTTGAGCAAACTAGCTATTGCAACGTACATGGCCAATAATTTTACGGTTGTTTCCTATATTATAAACCTATGTAGAATAGATGTCGTAACTCATGTGAACAGTAGTTGAGTTTTATTTCCTGTTATGATATTACCAAAGTCACACACCTCAACAAAAGTCGTTTACACTGATTTTAGTAATTATAAAACACTATTAAATTACTAAAAGACAAAAACCATCAACCACTGTAGAATAAAAGTAATAAAAATGCAAACAGCATCCAGTTACATTCACTATTGTTGTGATGAAACAACAGAAGCTGTAAAAACATAAAGAGAATCCAGGAACATCAACAAGTGTGTGTTGTCATGAAACAACATAAGGCACATAGAAAACAAACATAATCCAACAAGATTAACCACTACTGTCATGAAACAACGTAAGGCATAGAAAGACAAACATCATCCAGTTACATCAACCATTGTTGTTACGAAACAATAGAAGACATAGAAAATTAAACAGAATCTAGCAGCATCAACCGTTTTGTGTTGTCGTGAAATAACATTAGGCACAGAAAGACGAACAGAATCCAGTAACAGTGTTATCATGAAACAGCTATAGCCACAGAAAAATAAAAAAGCAACCAGAAACATCAACCATTGTATCTATGAACCATCGAAGATAATCAAACAGTCTTTGTTATACCAGCCTGGTTGTTGTAGAACGATAATAAGAGTTACGACTAAATTATCCAGAGCTTCATCAGTCATGGTTACCTTCAAGTAGCGGTGTCCACAAGCTGACGAATCCCATTGTACACACAACACAGGAATGTTTTGTAAAGGATCCTGTATATCTAATTACATGTATTTGTAATAACAAAAACGTTAAGGCAACGGATGGAAGAAATACGAAATCAACACAGGGACTCCTACAAATAACTTGAACATATAAGAATATCCAATCATTGGTCACTGCTGTTGCAGAAAGCACTTAAACTGCTAACTTAGAACTACACTCAATTCAGAAACTAAAATAAACTGATGAACTTCAGAACGTTCTTTGCACGAACCAGACAAAAATTAAAATGGTTGTCAATGAACCGACATTAAGTGTTCCATGCTTTTTCTTGTAGACTAAATGGCTTATTGATGACATTTATCTCATTCGTGTTTTATTATGTGCTACAAGTGTTACACAGAATTACATTGTAATGATGATGTACGACCTCTCTCTCTCTTGAAAGAGCTTTAAAGTAAACATACTAAATACGATTCATAGTAATACACTATATATGTAAACAGTGTTCACTCCTATTCATAGCGTGAGTGTACGTGCTTTTCGTTGAATGATACACAATCTGTCGCAGCGTTGGAGTAGACATAACTCTTCCTTAACTACAATAGAGACGCGATAATCATGATATTTGGCAGTAGCCTCGGGTTCTATGTTTCATCTCAGAAAAACAGCCCTTAAGCCAGGCTATGATTGATACAAGTCGGCTATTTTTAAAAGTGCGATGTTTTTATTGTATACAAAATAATCTTCAAAGAACCCGTTCGACATCGAGCTTGGGTGTTCCGGAGACACACCCGGTCATTCTTTGTATCAAATAAAAGAAATATATACTCAAGAATACTTTTTGTTTAATAATACCAGGATCCAATGCACGCAACATCATCAACAAGAGCACGACTGGTGTTTGATAAATTGATCTAGAGAAATAACTCTATCTCAGAAAAAAGTTTTATACAAGTTTAACGAACTGGAATATAACAGCGAACCTAAACTTTATCGTCCAACAGTCCAAGTTCCCTTTTCGTAGCAGGAATACGTTCTAGGCCTTCTGCAGTTAATCAAGTAATTATTTCAAAACAAACAAAGCTGTACAAATTCTCAATATAGAGACTGTGGAAACGATTATTTTATAACTGCAAATGGACAAGTCAGAAGAGACTGAATATTAGTTGTACAATAAGTGGAGTCGATACTGTTGCGTGTTTATGCAAACAGTGGTGTAATTATAAAAGCACCCATTGCAAGAGAAATAGTTGGATCTCCTAGATTTAGTTCCCTGAAATTGTAGTTATGATTCGGGCCTTTTGACTGGCTACACTCCACGCAAACTTATGACACTAGATGCAAGTGGACAAAAATGCTTATAAAAAATTGGAACACTGGGATTTAAGATGAAGCATGAAGTATTGTGACAAGTACGTGGGTACATGAGCACAAGAATACTGGTGACACCACACAAATACACTGGATACATAAGATGTATGCATGGGTAGGGACTTACGGGCCACCCTGTACATCATAGGGCACAGATGAATCTTCAACAAAATTGGTATGAAGGTTAATTAGATCCATGCAGAGGTACATACAAATTTTCAGTTTCGTATTTTGTGTTTTGCAGTTTTTTTATGGACATTTTTTACAGTTACTTCGCTTTCTTCTAACCTTGCTACTTTAAAACAATTCCAATCAGATGAAATCTAAGCCTACTATAGAAGGGATATAAAAAGTCTTAAGCCTACTACAGGAAGAGATTTAAACAACAGTCTTAGCCTAGAACGGGGAGGGGGTTCTAAATGACAGCTGTAAGCCTACTACTATAAAAAAGCAATCTTAAGCCAACTACAGGGAAGATTTTTAAACGACAGTCCTAAGCCTAGAACAGTAAGGGGGTTCTAAATAACAGTTCTAAATGACAGTTCTAAGCCTACTACGGGGAAAGGTTCTAAATGACAGTTCTAAGCCTACTACGGGGAAAGGTTCTAAATGACAGTTCTAAGCCTACTACAGGGAAAGGTTCTAAATGACAGTTCTAAGCCAACTACGGGGAAAGGTTATAAATAACAGTTCTAAGCCTTCTACGGGAAAACATTCTAAATGACAGTTCTAAGCCTAGAACGGGGAGGAGGGTTCTAAATAACAGTCCTCAGCCTACTGCGCAGAGTGGAAGAGTTTTCTAAGTATTTTATTCAGTTATGTTGATTAATGTTGTTACATATTTGTTGTTGTTTTGAATTAAGCACAAAGCTACACAATGGGCTATCTGTGCTCTGCCCACCACGGGTATCGAAACCCGGATTTTAGCGTGTAAGTCCGCAGACATACCGCTGAGCCACTGGGGGGCGTTGTTACATATAAGGGAAGCAATTTTTCATGTCCTAAGATAACCTTTTATTAATCATGCATTTACATAATTTCCATTCAGAGGAAGGATACTCCAAGCTAGTATTAAATAACTACTTTATATACTGGGTTAATTTTTACTTTTGTTTTTTGTAGGTGGTTGATTTTGATCAGAAGGTGTTTATAATTATGCGTATCGTTTTACGTATATAAATATGTCCTTGTAATATTATATAATACTGAACACTTTCATGCATTTTCTCTTCTATATGCAAAAACGGCTCATTTGGGTTCAGAAAATATTTTAAATAAAAGAGCGAACAACGTTTCGACCTTTGTGAACCTGACGATGACCGAAGAAGGTCGAAACGTTGTTCGCTCTTCTATTTAAAATATTTTCTGAACCCAAACGAGCCGTTTTTGCATATAAAATTCTCAACAAGTGGGTTTCTCGACATCACTGATTTTCTCTTCTATTTTATACGTAATTTATCGCTATTTGTACTAGTACCGAAATTTCAAATTAGTCTTCTAATCAATAGCACCCCACCGTTCACGTCACAGGAGGTATATGTTATAATACTGCTTATTTATTTGTGATTTAAGGGCTACACAATGGGCTATCTGTTACCTGCTCACAGTGGGTATCGAAACCCGATTTGTGGCGTTATAAACACTTAAGTTTCCCCCTGAGCTACTGGAGGGGGATCAGTATTGTTAGTATCTATACACTATGGTCCACACAAAGGGATTGACTGTCATTCTGATAACGCATCTACAGCTTTGGTAAGATAACAAGATAATTAAAACGTTCAATAACTACAAGTATATTCCTTTGTAATTCCTTTATTTAAAATAAATATTTTCGAAAGTAAAAAAGAAACTTTTTGTCGGTACATTTCATTAATTAGAGACATGTCAAATATCGCATCAAGTACCTCACAACTTTTCGTGAAAATAAAGCACACTACCTGCCGGTCTACTTTCCACTCTAGCTACCAGTGTACAAAGTCAAGGTCATCACGTGATTGCGAAGATCTGAGGTTGAAGGTAAACTTCATCGTCATAACAATTATTCTCTTGTGTAAATAAGACACCCAAGAACATTAACCTAACGAATTACTTTTCTTTCCACATACGCGTTTTGGTTGAAGGTCGGACCGTAATTGCAAAAATATTTGGCAGGGATGTTTTCAGGACACCAAGGGTAGTGTGAGGAAGGGTGCAGAATTAATATATCGCACAGGGTATCATCAACAATCGGTATGGCTCTGGGTCGCGGGAAGAATAAACTTAACAAATCTCAACGACAATATTCTTCCCAATACAACCAACAATTAGGTACCCTTATTTTGTCTTCTTTCCGATACCACCAACAACTTGGTACACTTATTTTGGTTTGTTTTGTTTTGAATTTCGCACAAAGATAGACGACGGCTATCTGCACTAACCGTCCCTAATTTAGCAGTGTAAGACTAGAGGGAAGGCAGCTAGTCATCACCACCCACTCGCATCCCGGTCGCACCAAACATGCTCGTCCTTTCAGCCGTGGGAGCGTTATAATGTGACGGTCAATCCCACTATTCGTTGGTAAAAGAGTAGCCCAAGAGTTGGCGGTGGATGGTGATGACTAGCTGCCTTCCCTCTAGTCTTACACTGCTAAATTAGGGACGGCTAGCACAGATAGCCCTCGAGTAGCTTTCTGCGAAATTCAAAAACAAACAAACAAGAGTCAATGACAGCTTTTGTTTGAGAGCAACAGGTAATAGATACTGAGGTGAGGAAGGTTTATTGCCACTAAAGACAAGTGTCTGAGACTAACGGATTGTTTGAAATAATTAATCTTGCGTAGAGAATTAAATACACTACAATAAATATAATAAATATACAATAAATATAATATAAATACACTGCAATAAATATAATAAATATACAATAAATATAATATAAATACACTACAATAAATATAATAAATATACAATAAATATAATATAAATACACTACAATAAATATAATAAATATACAGTAAATATACCGGAAAGCAATTACGGTCAACTCTTGCAACTGAATAACAAGCAAAAAATGTTTTAGGTAAAGCCATCAGAAAATCAAAGAAAAACATTCCAAAACATATCGGATATACCTAATTTTTGACTGTAGTCACTTCTCAGATACTAGGATTTTTTTATAACTCTACATTTTGCCAAAATATCAGTTACTTTTTCTCTATTTTCATCACTTTAAAACAGAATATTAAAATGAAATCGCTTTAGGTGGTTGTCCTTTCCTTGTATTCCTTTAAAATTTGTGTTTTAGGTATAATGTTGTTAGTCTTACCTTTCATGTTGAATTACTGGTGTTACCAAAGAAATAATTCTAGGGATAGCATGAACTTTCAAATACAGCTTCAAAATGGATTGTTGTACGGCTGAGCAATCATGCAAGCAACGCCGAAACGTCGACGTCTCACACGTTTAAAGAAGACGCCACAGTCTCCCTGCTTGTCGTAGGTGAAGTCCCGGTTTCACTGTTTTCCCGCCGTAACTATACAGACCTCCCTGAACACCCGGTTTGTAGTGCTTCGAGCAGGTAACTTTTAATTAATATGATTCTTGGCGCTAGATGACGCACGAGTTTTCTTGTCAAGTTGGAGAAGTGAAACTGTACACCTCAACGTTCAGCACGCGTGGAACTACAGTTACGTAAAGACCGAATTAAAGACCCTAATTTTTAATTAACTGTCATAACAGGGACGCAGTAATGCATATACCACATCTTTTGAACATCGATAAATATTCTACGATTTATTTTGTTCCATGTTAAATGGTTCTTCGCATTATAGGATGAGTAATGAGTAGCTTTTAAAGAATATACCGTTATTCTAAAATTAAAAAAAATTCTACTCTTTCTCACATACAAATTCACTCTACAGATGTCTTTTGTGTTTAATTTGTTTGTTCGTTTTTGAATTTCACGCAAAGCTAGACGAGGGCTATCTGCGGTAGCCGTCCCTAATTTAGTAGTGTAAGACTAGAGGGAAGGCAGCTAGTCACCACCACCCACCGCCAACTCTTTGGGCTACTCTTTTACCAGCGTCATATTATAACGCTCCCAGGGCTGAAAGGGCGAGCATGTTTGGTGCGACAAGGATTCAAACCAGCGACCCTCGCATTACGAGTTCAGAGCCTTAACCACCTGGCCATGCCGGGCCCGTATCTAATCTTACCGAGAATAAATGCTGCCTGGATGAAACATAAACACGAAATACCAATAGTTTTTTTTTTTAATGAAATGTGAAAAATTTCCATACGGAAGCCAAGTTTTTTTTACCATTCAAAGATCATATTCTTTTAACAGCATTAAAACAAATACTAGACAGTGGTCATTAACATGTCACAGAATAAGATTCGTTAAGCTGGTGTTTGTGTGCGAGTCTGATAGCAGAAGAAGGTTACTTTTAAGAAAATGTTACCTCTCCAGTGGCACAGCAGTGTGTCTGCGGACTCACGTGGCTAGAACCCAGGTGTCGATCCCCGTGGTAGGCAGTGCACATATATCCCAGTGTGTAGTTTGGTGCTTAATTTTAAACAAACAAAAAAGTGTTATATTTTGGATTATAGGAGTTTACTCAAGCGTCGACAAAAGAAGGTAAGTTATTTTTTTTCGGAGTAGACATGCTTTCATAAAGATATACAACTGTTTATATCTATTTATTACGCTTAGATACAAAATGCTAAATTTAAAATAAAAAATAACTAGCAAGTGCAACGTGAAACTCTTGATTTTCCTCAGTGTTTTTAGTTTCCTTAGTCTAACAATAGCAAGACTACACCAACAAGGTCAACATTTCGCATAATCTAACATACACAAACAATGTTAACATTTCAAACAGTCTAATGTTAGAAAACTACACTAAAAAGGTTAATACTTCACATCATCTACCTCCAGCAATATTACAATAACAATATTAACTGTACACATAAACCAATTTTTACATAATAAAACTTGAATGAAGGTTTGCGAAAACAGTTATTTGCGATAAATATCGTAGAAACTGGGCGGAATGTGAATGAAGTACTTAGCACCACAAGAGCTCTGTGTAAATGTCATTAGTGTTGTACTAGCCCCCCAGTGGCTCAGCGGTATGTCTGCGGACTTACATGCTAAAATCCGGGTTTCGATACCCGTGGTGGGCAGAGCACAGATAGCCCATTGTGTAGCTTTGTGCTTAATTTAAAACAACAACAACAACAACTGTTGTATTACTTGTGAATTTTCTTACTTCTTTATTACGTGATTTAGTTATAAACTATGTATAAATATAATAAAGGACGGCTGGTGCAGAGAGCCCTTGTGTGGTTTTGCGCAAATTTCAAAACAAATATATAAAATATTCTGTAATGAACGGTTTTTTACTGTCTTTTGATATAAAACGCATTGCCATCTGTTGTTGATATTACGCACTACTTTTACAGAAACAATTATCTAAAACCTACAAAATATCAAACTCGAAAAAAACAGCATTACATTTTTTGAATAAATTCAACAAATGAAGTAAGTTTATGCGCTTTTGTTTTGTTAATAACCATTGCAACAAACATGAGATGAAATATTTCGGTAGCACAGTAGCTTCACCTAAAATTCGTGATGCATAACACTGTTGTTTTTTTCTATTCCCTCTGTGAATATATGTGGGTATTTGCGTATCAGAAAAGTGATTTATTTTTACCACATTTAATAAAGAATATCAATTTCTATAACGAAACAAACATGTTTAACTTAATTTACTCGATAATATTTTACATCAAAAGAAATATTTAATTTTAGGATGCATATAAAGAAACACGTGAATTATTTTCATTATTGTTGCTACAAACATATCTTAAACATACAGCATACATTTTTCAAATTGCAACTGGAAAATAATCAAATTAAAACCCTTCTCAATTCAAAAATAGAAATAATCCTAACCTTTAAGTGATATATCTTAAATATTTGGCCCAGCATGGCCAGGTAGTTAAGGCGTTCGACAGGTAATTCAAAGGTTCGGGGTTCGAATCCCCATCACACCAAACATGCTTGCCCTTTCAGCCCTGGGGGCGTTATAATGTGTTGGCCAATACCATTATTTGTTGGTTTAAAGAGTAGCCCAAGAGTTGGCGGTGGGTGGTGATAACTAGCTGCCTTCCCTCTAGTCTTACACTTTTAAATTAAAGACGGCTAGCGCATATAGCCCTCGTGTAGCTTTGTTTATTTAAAATAAACCAAACCTTAAATAATTACTAGGATTTGTTTTATATATATATAAATACATTTGTCAGTGGGTATTCTAAATATCCAGTGTTATCTAACGAGATAGCGAGATAATCCACATAAAAGCTACAAACCAATTTTCTGAATATGACAGACGCCTTACTAGTATACAGTGGAAGACTTTCCAGCATAACGGAGGGCTTACTAACTTGTAACGAAAGAAGTAGTAGCCCACAGGGGCAGATTAACCTTGCAAGTACCTCAAATCCCGTCAGAAACGTCAAGTAACTTTCTGTATATATTGTATTTCTACAGTTGTGTCAGTTGTCAGGCTTTTGCCTGACCACTTTTTCATAGCATGTATACCTACAACTCATGTATTAAAATTTGCTTTAAATTCAATATTACGGTGTGTGTATGCAGTATTTGTAGTTAAAATGACTCAGCATTCAATCTCATAACATTAAATTATCAAAAAACATTACTGGGGAAACCAGACCGCCTTAGAAATGACCTGACTACTCCAAAATTAGTAAGACAGTGATTTCATAAATTCGTGGAAGTTTACAGCCAGCGTAGGCCACTGGCCACCTCAAATAACAAACTGTAGGTTTTTCATTAACTAAGTTTTAAAAGTTATTTCAAAATCAAACAACATATTTGCTAAAGCAGTTATTTGTTAAGCCTCATTTTACGATATGACATTATTTCGCGCGTTTTTTTAAATGATCAAAGTTCGAAGCAAGACACCTTAATAAGTTAGAAATTGAGGGCCTGGCATAGCCAAGTGCGTTAAGGCGTTCGACTCGTAATCTGAGGGCCGTGGGTTCGAATCCCAGTCACACCAAACATGCTCGCCCTGTCAGCCGTGGGGAACGTTATAATGTTCGGTTAATCCCACTATTCGTTGGTAAAAGAGTTGTCAAAGAGTTGGCGGTCGGTCGTGATGACTAACTGCCTTCCTCTAGTCTTACACTGCTAAATTAGGGACGGCTTGTGCAGATAGCCCTCGAGTAACTTTACGCGAAATTCAAAATAATTTTGAAATTTTCAGCCACGATCCCACTAACACATACACACCATAAGTTCAAACACGCATTTACTTTAGTTAGAAATGTGTACACTAAGATTATTGTTTGTTTGTTTGTTTTGGAATTTCGCACAAAGCTACTCGAGGGCTATCTGTGCTAGCCGTCCCTAATTTAGCAGTGTAAGACTAGAGGGAAGGCAGCTAGTCATCACCATCCACCGCCAACTCTTGGGCTACTCTTTTACCAACGAATAGTGGGATTGACCGCAACATTATACACCCCCACTGCTGGGAGGGCGAGCATGTTTAGCGCGACGCGGGCGCAAACCCGCGACCCTCGGATTACGAGTGCACGCCTCAACGCGGTCGGCCAGGCCAGGCCTAAGAATATTGTTTTTGTACTCGAAGTCACATAAATTAATACAATTATTTAAACATTTATTATGCCTGTAGAAAGTATTTTTGACACTTGTAACGGGAAAATTAACCTCACTAACTATTAAGTTAAGTTATAACGATATTTTCTAAAATAATGTATTAAAAATGCTTGACTACATCTTATTTTACTTTCGATTTTCATCGTTCAAAACAATTTTGAAGCAAAACAACGTTGTCTGAAGTTATATATTGTGCTGCTATCTGTCGAGGATATATGAAACTATAACACTTCAGTTATGCTTTGCACAGGGGTGACCAAACCGCGGCTCTTTGACAGATGATGTGCGGCTCGCGGAAATATGTTGGCTGATCTCCTTTTTGCATTGCAATTAATACAAATGGTAAATAAAAAAAATTCAAGCTCTATAATTGTTTACTGGGTATACACTGAGAATCCACTGGATTAAAACGTAAGTTTAATGTCCGTGATAAGTAAATATATTTCAGAATTTAAATCCTAATCTTAATGCTAGATTTGAGTCACAAATTGAAGAGCTTTCAGATCAGCAAGGATCACAAAGGAATGGTACTGGAGAATCAGTAATCATACAAGAAAGGATTACAGAGAAATTGTGTTGGATAATCAGTAATCATACAAGCAAGGATTACAGAGGAATTGTTTTGGAGAGTCGGCAATCATACAAACAAGGATTACAGAGGAATTTTGTTGGAGAATCAGCAATCATACAAGCAAGGATTACAGAGGAATTGTTTTGGAGAGTCGGCAATCATATAAACAAGGATTACAAAGGAATTGTGTTGGAGAGTCGGCAATCATACAAACAAGGATTACAGAGGAATTTTGTTGGAGAATTAGCAATCATACAAGCAAGGATTATCGAGGAATTGTGCGAGTGAAACAATGATCATACCAGCAAGGATTACAGAGGAATTGTTTTGGAGAGTCGGCAATCATACAAACAAGGATTACAGAGGAATTGTTTTGGAGAATTAGTAATCATACAAGCCGGTGCTGACAATGTCAGTTTTAGTGGGCGTAGCTTGCGATCGCGTTATTGTGGCGTGTGCGGCTATGTTACGGACAGTGAAAATAACGAAGTGTTTGTGTGATACTGGGCGCTGTAGAGTTTGGTTTCGTTGCGCATGTTGGAGCTTATTGTTTCTTTTCACTTTAATTTTTTAGAAGTGTCTATGAAACTTTTGTGAAGGAAGATGGCGGCATGAAATTATAAGAAGCGATAGTATGAAGATAAAAAGTGAAATTTTAAGTTAGAGTGGGAGGAGGGATTTTGCATTCACTGTTAAAGGAGGTAAACCTTTGTGTCTTATCTGCAGTTTGTTTCTCAGTCATTACAGACCTAGTAACTTGAAACGTCACTATGAAACAAATCACAAAGACATTTCACCTGTTTATCCACCTGAAATCAGAATTATGGAAAAACAAGTTAGCTGTGTTAGAACCATCACTACATAACCAGCAGACACTGTTGACAACGTTCAGTGAGGAAGTTTATACAACGACTGAAGCTCGTTTTGTTATATCATGAAATATTGCTCGTGCTAAACGCCTATATTCTGATGGTGAATTTGTTGAGAATAACAAAGCTAGGAGTTTGCAGTGTTAAATCCAAACAACACAAAACTTCAGCAACTAATAGCACCAACACATGCCTCACATCACATTACAGAGAGACGTATCTCTTAGATCAGTGCTAATGTTGCAAGCAAAGTGATTTAAAGAATTTTCTTGCATTCATCTTAGCCATTGACGAATCTATAAACATACAAGACAACCCACAACTGGTGGCATTTGTTTGTTATGTTTCCTCTGATGTAACTGTGGAAGAAGAAATGTTGGACTTAGTGGCACTAAAAGGAACAACTTGTGGTGTTGACACGAGCTTAACAGTCTTAACAAATTCTGATATTCCACTGGATAAACTCATCAGTGTTGCAACAGATGGAGCACCTGCAATGGTGGGAAAAATGCAGGATTAATTGCACTTATGTAAAGTGATCCCAGCTTTCCAGAGTTTCTCCCTGTTCACTGCATTATTCATTGTGAACACCTAACGTCCAGATATTTCAAGTATGAATATGTTATGAAATTTGTTTTTGAAATTGTCAATTTCATATGCTTAAATGGGAAGAGTCACGGACAGTTCAAAAATTGTTTTGAAGAACTGAAGCTTGAAGATAAATCCAGTGATGTCTTTTTATATTGCAGTGTCAGTTGGCTGTCTACTAGTAATGTCTTAAAAAATAGGTTTGTGAATCTGTTGGAGCCTATTATTACTTATCTTGAAGAAAATAAAATATTCTATCCTCAACTGGGAAATGATAAATAGATGGAAGATCTAATGTTCCTTACTGACATAATGAATCATCTACAAACTCTCAACTTGGCACTCCAGGGGAAGGATACGATTGTTTCTGATCTCACTCTGATGATTTTCAGCTTTCAAAACAAAATAAGACTTTTTCAAAGAGACATATTGTCAAGAAACTTCAGTTACTTTCCCAGTCTCAAAAGGAGAGTAAATAATTCTCTGATATTGAAATAAAAGATCACAAACTGGAAGAATATAAATATAAATTACAAGGACTGCTTGATAATTTCCCAGACAACTTTGAGGACTCACAGAAGCTGAAGCCCTGCTTCGCCTTTCTTGTAAATCCATTAATGGTTGATGTGATCAATGATGGTTGTCCAATTTTCGAACCTCTGGTTACAGAATTGTCTGCTGTGGAAATGGAACAAATAGAACTACAGAAAGACCTGAGTCTAAAGATGATCCATAAATCCTATTCTACAATTGAATTCTGGAAGCAAGTTTCAGAAATAAAATATACTGAACTGAAGAAAACCAGCGTGCGACTCATCTCAATTTTCAGCTCAACATACTGCTGTGCATCACTGTAGTCTGTAATGAAGTTTGTGAAGTCGAAGCATCGTGTAATCCTTACAAATGAACACCTGATGGAGTGAATTCCTTCAGCCTTGACAATATATCAGCCAGAATTTCAACAACTCGCACCATCTCTACTAGCAGTAAATAGGCTGATAATTTATGTTTGTATCAGAAAAATATTACAATAAGACTAAAATTTTGTAAGGTGGTATCTGATTAAAATATCTCTAATTTTATTGTTTACATATTTCTCTCCATGTTTTGACGAGATATTTAATTAAAAAAATAAATACCATTAAAATATCTCTTTTTACCTCTTATTTTTAATTTGGGCAGCCTCATTTAATGTTAATAAAATGAAAATTTGCATATTTTTCTCAGATGTTTCCATAGTTTTTTACAGTATTAAATACTCTTAATATAATTAAAACAATAATCCTCCAGGATTTTGAAAGCATCTTTATATATATATATGTATGTACTTTGTGATGATTGAAAGAAATACAAATTAACAGTTTAAAAACAACATACATTAATAAATATTATTACGTACATGTATTTATTAATATTTATATAACAAAACATTTGTGTAACAATAAAAACGTGTGTGTAATATTTGTTCATGTCTTGTGGCTCTTAAACATCTGATGTTTAATGTATGTGGCTCTTACGTTAAGTTTGACCACCCCTAGCATAGCGAATGTTCTTTGCATCGTATTTCAGTAGATAAATGTATCAACAAGTCACCAGAACTACATGGCCAGGTAGGTTAAGGCGTTCGACTCGTAATCTGAGGATCGTGGGTTCGAATTCCCGTCGCACCAAACATGCTCGTCCTTTTCAGTCGTGGGCGCGTTATAATGTGACGGTCAATCTCACTATTCGTTGGTAAAAGAGTAGCCCAAGAGTGAAGGTGGGTGGTGATGACTAGCTGCCTTCCTTCTGGTCTTACACTCCTAAATCAGGAACGGTTAGCGCAGATAGCCCTTGCGTAACTTTGCGCGAAATTCAAAAAACAAACCAGAACTACATATCACGCTCTTTAAATCGTTTCAAGGGTTTCCTCAAGTCTTTCAATGCTATGTTAGGAACGGCTAGCATAGATAACCCTCGTATAGCTTTGCGCAAAAATTCCAAAACAAAGTTCAAGATAAAGTGTAAGAGATTTACCGTTATATATATATTTTAATACCTATGTGTGATTCACTTTGATTTTTGTGACGTACTCTGTTGCGTAAGTTCTGCCTGTTCTGTAAGTTTGAAGAATATTCTTGAGAGTAAGAATCAGCAATATTAATTTTACGAAGACACTAACGTGTTCAAAAATTGCTGAACGTTCTAGAGTCTCGCGTGATTCGTATAAAAGCAGCTAGCTTTGTCTTTTTATTTGTGTTAAGAAAGAAAATTGTGTCTTGATATTGTTGGCAAATATCAGATTTACTGATACATATTAACATTTAATAACTTCATATTTAAAATTCCAGTAATTTCAAATAGTAATATGGAACGTAATAAATCTTAGACATGTCCGTAATAAATTATATGTGAAACAAATAAAAACATTTGCCATTTTTAATTTTTGTTAAGAGTAATAAACATGTATATTTTGCGCATAATAAGCAAACACTGCAGTAGTTTTATTTATCCTTTTCTGTTTTTATTGTATTTTGACTTCAAGAGGACCGTTTTGTTTGACCAGGTTAGTGTGTTTCTGTTTATGTGAATTTGAGGTTGGATCGCTGTTTTGTGTAGAAAACTTTTGGCCTGGTCTTCAAAGGTATTAAGTATGGTATATTTTTACACATTTCACGAATATGTCTGCGGACCCATAGGGCTATAAACGGGTTTCGATACTCGTGGTGGACAGAGCACAGATAGCTCATTGTGCTTAATT
This sequence comes from Carcinoscorpius rotundicauda, assembly GCA_011833715.1. Lineage (NCBI taxonomy): Eukaryota > Metazoa > Arthropoda > Merostomata > Xiphosura > Limulidae > Carcinoscorpius > Carcinoscorpius rotundicauda. The sequence continues at coordinate 145,728,672 of CM022391.1, read as the reverse complement.
CCAAAACAACCAACCAATACACGCACACATATATAAGTAGAATGGTATTAAATTAAACTGTAATACTCTTGAACTAGAGACGTTACAGAAAACCCTGTTCCTTTATCTGAATTATAATACACAGCTGTCGTATTTATTGGCTTCTCGCCAAGAACGGTTTCAGTCGGAGTAACTGGTGTGCTTAATATCACGTGACTGTATCCTTGGAATTTTATCAGAAACGGATATATAGGTTAGTATGTCAACTGCTTTGTTTATTTCGTTTGTTCTGTGGGGATGGTGGGCCGGCTTGCGCATGTACCATTCGCCATGCAAGTCTACAAAATAAGGAACTTAAGAGCGCCAAAAATAATGCGCTAAGTGCAACATTTTAATGTTGATCATATAACTTCATTCTCACACTCTATAAACTGAAATATCCAACAAACTCGAATTATTCGACGAAGTTTGTTTTTTTTTTATATGCAAAAACGGCACGTTTGGGTTGAGAAAATATTTCAAATAGAAGAGCGACAAGTGGTTTCTCGACATCACTGATTATTCGACGAAGTACTTATCTAGATAATTCGGTTTTTTTTTCTGGAAACTGGTTCGGCCAGCATCACAACTTTTAAGGGAAATACATCAAACATGAGAGCAACTCAGCCATTTATATATAAATAATGTTAGTTTTGTTTAACTTTAAAACGCAGAATTGTTATCAGGATATTTACGGAGATAATAGCAATAGATATCTGACTTTAGCTCTTATTCCAATTTAAACTCGAAAGCTACTCGGTTTCGAAGTCGCATGGACATACCACGTGATTCGATAGTAATGATGCCACTAGGGGTAAAAGATAACAAATAATCAATTTATACATCCAAATTAAAAAAAAAAATTGAAATGTAAAAGAATACAAATTTTACCTTCCAGTGGCAAAGCGGAATGTTAGCAGACATACGACGCTGGAAAATGGGTTTCGACACCTTTGTTCTTAATTACAAAATGATAAATATTCTACGTACATACATTTAACATGTTGACAAAAATTTTAATACAAATGTAGTGAACTAATTAAGTTAATTATTATCAAAATATGCTGCTGTAGCACTGGGGTCATCAAAATTAGAAAAATATAGAAGGAAGAGAACTAAAATAGATTTAGAAATATAAACACGGAAAAATAATAAACATAAATTCGAAAAATAATAATAGCCTAGTGAAATAAAATAATAATCCAGGGAAATAATCATGGGAAATTTTTTGTTTGTTTTGAAATTTCGCACAAAACTACTCGAGGGCTATCTGTGCTAGCCGTCCCTAATTTAGCAGTGTAAGACTAGAGGGAAGGCAGCTAGTCATCACCACCCACCGCCAACTCTTGGGCTACTCTTTTATAACACCCCCACGGCTGAAAGGGCGAGCATGTTTGGCGCGACGGGGATGCGAACCCGTGACCCTCAGATTACGAGTCGCACGCCTTAACATGCTTGGCCATACCGGGCCTTATGGGAAGGAAACGACTTTGAACGGGGTAAAGTTCAAAAATAAATTTTAGGAAGAATTAAAGGATAAGTTAAACATAACTACAAAAAATATTCAAAGAAATATATCTAAGAATAGGTTCAGGAAATTATTATTATTACACGAAAAAGATATTTTAGTTAAAACCATAAAGGAACTTGACGTTGAGTTCGAAGATAAAACAATAAAGCCTAGAACTCCGTCTTAACTTGTTAATTAAATGGTAAATTTTTCATGATTAAAACTACCAGGTAGGAGGTACCATTGTGGTTAGTTTCTATAAAACTTCCATTCTCCCGACCACAATGGTACCTCTTACCTGCTAGTCTCGGTCATGAGAAATTAACCATTCACTCAATAAGATAACACGAGAAAGTCTAGAAAACCTTCTCGAGACCACAAACTCATTCAAACACGTTTCAGGCCTGGCATAGCTCGATGGTTAAGGCGCTCGACTCGCAATACCAATCTTTAAAAGTAATTTTCTTGATATAATTAATTTCTCACTGTGAAACAAACAAACTTTCAAGATGTCTTCAAAAAAATAAAAATGTAGACTATACGAAAACTATTTCGGAGGTACATTGTCCGTATCCCGTCCTTTGGATCTGGTTTTCATTCTTCTGCGATATACATGTCGCGGCAGTCGTTGCATTGTATTTCATAAATGTTATGTTTGTCCGTGTAGTTTTTATATATTATATGATTTTCGTTTTGTGAACGAGTTTAGTGGTTACTGGTATGTTATGTTTTTTTTCACGTATCTGTTATTTTATCGGTAATACACGGTACGCAATAGTGCAAACTTTTAATTAACTTATTTCTTTGAATTTATTTGGTCGTACCAAAACATGCTCGCCCTTTCAGCCGTGGGAGCGTTATGTTATGGTCAATCCCACTATTCGTTGGTAAAAAAGTAGCTCAAGAGTTGGCGGTGGGTGGTGATAACTAGCTGCCTTCCCTCTAGTCTTACACAGCTAAATTATGGACGGCTAGTGCAGATAGCCCTCGAGTAGCTTTGTGTGAAATTCAAAAAACAAAAACTAAAAATATTGAATTTATTATCGTTTGTTCGTTGATGACTGTTGTTGGCCTATGTGTGTAATGTTTTTAACGGTTTTAAGCAAATTTATTGATGTTTATTAAATATTGTTTTAATTGATTGATTTCATTGCTAATTTTATCGGAAAACAATAGTTTTGAAGACTTTTTTACTCGTCTGCCGAGTACAAGAGATTGTATAATCTAGTGGGGGTGATGTTTTGTAGATTTCTGTTATTTAACGATACTTGTAATCTTTATGCTGAGAAATGTTAAGCTTTCTTATGTTTACAGATGTTAGGGTGTATGCGTTTTCGTATAGCAAAACCACATAGGGCTGTCTTCTGAGTCCACCGAGGGGAATCAAACCTCTGATTTTAGCGTTACAAATCCATAGACTTTCCGCTGTACTAACGGGGGGCTGTGAGGGTGTAGAGCTAATTAATTTACGATTACAAGATATAAAAACTAAGAATTGACTTCACATTTCCATAGTGTCTGGTAGTTTTTGTTCTTTGAAACGAGGAAAGCACAGAAAAATATTTTTAAGTCTACAGTTATCAGATACTAGTGTCTTTGGCAGACTAGAAAACTCACCTGGACCTGATTAAGTCATAAACGTAGTAATAATACGAAAACTCGGGCTCAGAGCGGAGATTCTGAAGTGCTCTGGAATGAACAAGTTGTACATAAACATGGAATTCTTTTCAAAAATGGTATAATTTTTGGAGAAGATATTAATTTTATATAAATCACATCGATTTTCATAGTTCTTCAACTACAAAATTCCATAGTTCTGATTTCTGTCCCATTTAAGTCTCCCCCACTAACTTGACTATGTGTTCTTTACCCACCAATATTTTAAAAGCTTGCTTTTATAATAGGAGTAAATATTTAATATCTCATTGGCATTGTGTGTTTCATGGATTAAAAGCAGTGAAAACACAAAAAGTTTGTTGGTGTTAAGTATTTTATGGGCGTTATTTGTTTGTTATAAAAACGATTTTCCACATTTTTTTGCTGCTGATTCTTAAAAACCAGAACTAGTTATATTTAGATGTTAGAAATTACTTTCTGGCTGTATAAAAATGGAAGTTACAACAATGGGCATATAGTTTCTTTAAAGCCCAGTTAGAGGAAAAATTTTAGTTTATGTACGTAAATTAATTTTCATTAGAAAACAAAAAACATTATAGAATGAACATTTTTCAGATAACAAATGTTAGTCTTTTGATGTGCACTATATAGAGAGTAATTAACCTTCTAAAGTACATTGTGCTATGTAGGTAATAATATCTGTTACTTAATACATGCACACATGTTTCAGTTAAAATGCATGTCTAAAATGTTTGGTACTATATAGATCCCCCTACTAGTACAGCAGTAAGTTGATGGACTTACAATGCTAAAATAGGAGTTTGATTCTCCTCAGTGTGCTCAACAGATAGTCCAATGTGACTTTGCTATAATAAAAACACATACACACTCTATATAGATCTATGTAAATAAAAAAAATTCATACACAATTTTTACCTCCACCATATTTAAATAATGCATGTCATACAGGGTTAAATGGAGTTTGATGAATGTAGGTAATAAAAGAAACCAAGATGGATGAAGAAGTTTACCATCCTTTATTTCTTTCCATATTCTGACATACATAAGTGCCTCTTACATAACTATTGAACAGGCAAGACTTTCCTTTCCCACTATGAGAATTTGCTTTCTTTCCTAATAATAAATGTTAAAAGAAACTTTCTTCCTAGTAGACAGTATTCAATGAGTTTAGTTTACTTAAAATATTGAAAACTTATCATCTTCCAGAAACCAATTACAAATTCTCATTTACTCAAAGATAGCATTGCCTTGGAATACCAGTGTATAGTTCAGTTACTTTAACATACAAACAACAAACCATTCAAAATACTCTTAGTTGAGCAGATGTTATTTTTATCAAACTTCACAAATGGCAAAAAAAAATCAAATCATAAACTAAGCTTCTCCTTTGACTGGACGGAATTATTTCCAGGCATTCATTTAAACTGAACTTATAACTTCACACTTTAACCACCATTTATTTTTTTTATTTTTTTTTTTATTTCAAACAAACTCTAAATGAAGAACCACTAAACCCACAATTTTTTTTTATATTTTTTTCTGTAATCTAAATTTAAGGAATGATGGAAAAAATAGTTGTTACACAAATATTTAGGTTGTGTAATGACCAAGTGTGTTTAATAAAATTAATCACCCCTTCTGAGGAAGCTACTAATAACTGGATATTAATACAACTGCAAAACATGAAAATATTTGTGACAAATAAAGTCTTACACATTTAAATTAGAAATACTGACAATCTACTAAATATTGTATTTCACAATAAAGATTGCAGTAGCAAAATCCCCAAAGTCCAATTAGTCACGATACAATTGAAATTATAGTCTAGTAAATTACAGTGCAGCTCACGAGGAGACGTCTTGGTTTATAAATTCCATTATATTGATACCACAGCTTTGAGAAGTTGTTACCAAGTTGGTGTGTTTATAGAGTCAAATCAAACTCATTTCAAGATTATTTACTTTTAGTAGACCCTTAATTATCTGGTCTAAAAACAACTGCCAGCACGAGCAAATAACTTTTGAAGCAGTTTTAAATAGATATATTACAACTGGAATATACAGTACCTGTACGCTCCAATATATCAAGTGGGAGTTGAATTCTCTACTACTACAAACAGCTCCCTGTCATACTGTATATCAAACTATATTGCCAAAGGATAATCAAGACTCTACCTCAAGAGTAATCTGAAGACAGTCAGAAACAAGTTTCATGTTTAACTAGAGTTTTATAGTAAAGACAGACAAAACATGAAACTTCTTTTCACCACTTTCACTTCACTTGTACTATAATCTCTCATGGCTGATAATATGCAAAATGGGTTGTATAACTTGTTTTAACAACTAAAAAATCCCAGGATACAAACAAACAATTTATCACTTTGTGATTGCCTATGGCTCTTAAAAGATTTAAAAGAAATTTTCTAAGGAAGATTTCACAACTGCAAGTTTTCTGGATACTGGAAAATAGAACTTTATCTGGTGTGAAAAGTTAAGATGAGAAAGTAAAGTGGCATCAAATAAAATAAAAGACAATGAAATATTTTACTGAATTTTCTTAGAAGCAAAAAAGTTCAAAACCAACTATTTAAGTCATAATGACGGACTCCACAGCTCTTCTCAAACTCAAATTTCGGAGTCGACGTTGGGCTAGTTTTGAATCACTTGGAGGAGACAATTCAAAGATGGATAGTGGAGAGGAGTCACTCACGGATGAAGATACATTTTCCATCACATTTTCATCACCCTCCCAACAGTGTGGTTTAATCATTTCCATACTGAAAGTTAGATGATGGACAACCATACGCTTTACAGCATTGGCACTTTCAGTAAAAGCTGCCAGATCTCGTGCACTGTTATTCCTGTAAAAATAATTAAAAATATATATTTAAACATATCCAATTTTATGAAGGCACAAAAGAAATGTTTTAAGATAATTTAACTTAAACATACTTCCTCAGAATGTTTGGAGTGTCTAACAAGTTTGTTGGTCCACCAAGTTTAATCCATGTGTGACTCAGTACCATCTCTGCAGTATAACGCTGGCTAACATTCTTCACTAACAAGTGGCGTATCAGATCTTTAGCTTCCTCAGAAATGGAATACCACTCTTTATCACGAAAGTCATACACTCCTTCTTGAATACATGTGAATAGCATGTCCTACAAGAAGTATGCATCAAATGAGTTAGAATAAAATAAAAACCACAGGAATAACCAGTCAAGTTTAAAATACAATTTTTAGTCAAATTATTTCTTGTTTATTACAACAAGTTCTTAAAGTTTTTACTTGCTGGTTTTCAATATATTGCCACACACATTTGTTTAGTAGCATAATTAAATAATCCCATTATGAAAATTAAATAAATGAGGTAGAAAATAGTAGCATATTCTTGTTGTTATACTTCTATTAGGTCCAAATAGATTATTATTTTCAAATATGTATAAAACAACATTACATTATTATCAATTACCATCAGGTTAAGTCTTACCTAACTTTAACCAGTTTGTTTTACTGTAAAAACCAGTATTTTTCACATGTTTAGATAGAGTTAACAGTGGTTTGTATTTCTATAAAACTAGATGCAAGCTCAACTTATTTGGATTCATGAACCACTGGTTTACCTGATTACAAAGCCTTAGTTATATGACCTAGTAAATTATCTGCACTCTGCAATATACTTTAACCCTTTCATGACAGGTCATGTCATAGTGTTTGTTACATTGCATTCAAAATTTTATTGAACTATTTTATCAATTTATGTTTACCAATATCGACAACCTAGATTATAAAATAAGAACCTCATCTTTTTGTTTTGCTGAGATATGGCTTATATACCAAATAAAACATGAAGGCTCAATTCAACTCTTTACACTTTTTGAATGTCCCTTGTATACTCTTAATACAGTACATGACCTGGATAACCAATCAACAGCTTAGTGGTTTTCTCAGCCATTTTAGTCCATGGAAAGGCTACCATGTTCCTTTGATCCACATTTTTATGAAGGGGTTATGTTGTGTCTTTCATCTGCTTGCAATGTCATTGTTTACTCTAGATACATTGTAGTTGCTACATGTAATACATTTATAGTGGCATACTGTGGTAGTAGCATAGTTATTTACAACATTTTGGTTACTCGAGTGTGCACGTGCCTAACCTAAACAACATGTCTAGCAACAGCCTAGTACAAATGTCACAGCAAGAAGATAATTATTTGCTTTACTTCTTGATTTATTATTTTATATTTTAAGAAAAATAATGCAACCACTTATTTCTAAGTAGTAATAATATATGTACACACACACATAAAATAATTGAAATGTGACTGTATATTACAAAATACTAGTCCAGTAAAACACAGCCAAGACAGGGTCTTCCCTTTACTAAAGGTCACTTTTATATTACTGGATATAGTGACATGAGTGCATGTGCCTCATATCAATGCAACTTATATAATATTAGTTAGGAACAATGGAAAGGTTAATATAATAAAAATAAACATGTGTGAATACATGATGAAACTTAAGATACTGAGATTCAACATCTGTATCTGTTATAAACATGCCATTCTAACACGAAAAAAATCACAATTTATATTTAAATTTCCAATTCTTTTATAGTGGCTGTGAGGTTGTTTAAGTTAAAAGTCCCACAAAGAGTATAGAAAATAAAACAATATTTACTGAAAACAAATGTTTGAAATGTGTTTAGAAAGTTTTAGAGATTATGCAAATAATCTGAAATTTTGAGGACAACATAACATGAAGTCACTTTGCACTGAGATTAGTAACAAGACTATTTTCACAAATGAATCTGTAGTAAAAATTTAAAAATCTAATCTTTTGTATACAAAACACTTGTAATCTATAGTAAAATCTACTAAATTTTGTAAAGATACACATGCTGTATTAAAAGTTACAGTGCAAATAGCAAATACTTAATGTGCACAAATGAGTAAATGAACCCATGTATATTATAGAGAACCCACAGTGAAAAGGTTAACTCAACACAAAATCAATAACATTTTTTTACACTTTCTTTAACTTGTTGACTGCCAACTACAAGTATACTCCGTAACATGTGTACTTGTAGCAAATATTATGCTATTGTAAAGTAAACAGAAAATGCTGGCTTTCCAGGTAATTAAAGCAATCTGTCAGCAGTATGGAGAACAAAAATCTGTAATAATTATGATCAAATATGTGTCATTATTTGAGCTATTAAAATTCACTAAGGTATCCAAACTTCTTTCCACAAAACTCACTTCAACAAACTAAAACTAAAAAAGAGGTGGTTAAAACACAAAAATGAATACTTATAGCTAAAAAAAGCTTATTCTATACGATCCAGGTCTAAATGAATAAAAAAATATTAATATCCAATAAATGTTTTCAAATTTTATTACTTTTATTCTTTCAAGGTTTCATAAACAAGTTCTTGCATCATAAACAAATGACCAAAAAATAATAATGTCCAGAAAATTAGTGTAAATGTGTCTTGCTTATTTGTCCAATACTGAGACACATAGTATTCATTGAAGCATTTATCTAAACAGAGGCTAGATTTTCAGGAAAATGTAGTAGGTTTCTTTGCACCTACCAACCTTTGTGCAGACATGATATAGTTTAGTTGGCTTCCTTCCTTTCAGTGGGTGATAAATATGCAAGGTAATGAAACAAGTCTACTGTTCGGGGTGTATGTTAACCCTGGCCTAGAAAGCCCTTGTGAAAGATGAATTGTTACATGTTCACAACAGTTCAATAGTTTCATTTGTTGCCCTATATTATCATCTTATACAACATGTGGGAATTCAGAATAAATACCTTAGCAATGTGAAGGATAATGTTTTCATAACATTGTTCTATCTGAAGTAGAGCTGAGTAATACGACAACACAGACATTCTACTGTTGCGATAATTGTGAACCATGTTGGATTCTTCATAATTTTATTATTCCGATTCGCAACATCAAATATCTCCTCTGTATATTTTGCTAACTGTGAGCACTTCCCATGTGTTCTTCCATTTATGAACTACTACCAGTCTGACCACTTCCATTCACATTGCCCCCTTCTTCAACATTTTCTAGACTACATCCTTTGGATTTCTTTCATGGTCAAACCAGAGTGTTCCACATAAGTAGGCTCATTGCTACTCAGTTCTTCACCTGACTCACAGAACTAATAATAATCTGTGTAAATGACATGACCTTTGCTTGGTTAATACACCAACAGACTACAAAGTATATGCAATTTTTCAGCACCAGAGCTCAAGAATCATATACTTCATAGTTTTATTTCATATCTGTGGCATTTATTTTTAATACACACTGTCAAACAATAGCCTGCCATACCAAAGTATCATGGAATTGTTGATATATAAATCTTTCATTGGATAGTAAACAGAGATAAATTTCATTACTGGATAGTCCCCACATTTATTTTCCCATTTTAGGGTTATTACTATAAAATTGTGTTTCTCACCAACACATACTTTTGCAAACACTAGATACTTCACTTAAAATAAAGATATATCACAGGGAGAATTCCATAATGAAACTTAACAAAAAAGTTTACATTTTGCAGATTATAAATTTGCTTGAGGGCTCATGGCTAGACAGAACAATATTTTAGTAAACAATGCTAACTATTCTTCACAATATGAAATACAAATATTACACTGCATGTGGAACCAAAAAGTCATTCTAAAGACTTGACTAAAAAGAAATTAAATATCTAACTGTAAAGTAAGAATGTGTTTAAACACTTACCTGGCAACCTTCACAAAATTCACCACGCTCCCATCCACAGTCACTTCCACAACGTCCATAAAATGGAGGATAACCACACAATAATATATACCTGAAAGATTTTGAATTTAATCAATTAACTTACATACCAGAGAGAATTCTTTACTCAAAATTCAATTACAAATAAGAAGCTGGTTTAGCCAAAAAAAGACAAATGTTTAGATTTTATAGCAGTTTCACATACACTTACATGATCACACCAAGACTCCACAAATCACAACGCTTGTCATACGTGGTGGCCTCACCAGTAAAAGCTTCAACTACTTCTGGTGCCATGAACTCAGCTGAACCAACAGGAGTCAGAAGCTCTGGTGTGCTGACTGGAGTGGTACCACCATAGATGATTCCACTGCTTAAATCAAAGTCACAGATCTTGACTGGACAAACCTGAAAAGGATTAAAATCTTACATAAAAATAACCATTACATATTAATTGCAGATATTAATTGGATCATTATTTAAAAAACATTACATTTTTTTATATAAAGCAATAGAACAATAATAATACAAAATAAATATGGGCACAGTAATAGTTTAGAAAAAAAGAAAGAAAGAACCGAAAAATATGGTTACGAAAACTACACAAGTAAGAAGAAAAATTTATACTGCATCTAACTGTACCTGGTCTTCACTGGCACATAAGATGTTCTCTGGCTTCAGATCCCTGTGTGCTATACCTACAAATAAAATCAGTAAAACATGTAACCTTATTTGAATTATGTTGAAAAATATCACTATAAAAAAACACCACTTTCAATAAAAGTCAGCTAAAGTAGCCACAATTCAATATTTGCCTGCTGAATATATTTTTTTAAAAAAAAAAGGTTATTAGTAAAGGAAAACCTAAATATTGTGTAACTTTTTATCATTAATTCTGTATTAAATGAATAGATTTCCTCCTGTCATGAGGTTTTTCACCACTGAAAGAATATTTAAAATATCACCAAGGCCACTTTCACTTATATTAAATTATGGTTATATTAAGTCATTTCACAAATTTGTTTTCAACTATAAATATCAAAATTTCTGGAATTTACATTCTACCTTTTTTATGCAAGAACTTCAAAGCTTCTGCTATATTCCCGATTATCATACTAGCTTCCTGCTCTGTGAAATGGACCCGTTTCTCAATGTGAGCTAAAAGTGGACCTTAGGAAGATAAGAAGTTTATTGATAATTTGAAGAGACTTTTTTTCTTATTTTATCTTGAATTCAAAGGTGAACCTAGAGAATAACCATGAATTTTAGTACTTCTGTCAGATGAATTACACATGCTGTAAAATTGGTATTGCACATTCAAGGCTTCATTTCACCATCTAAAAATCAAGTCTTTCTTAAAACACAGGAGCACAATGGTTTAAATCATTACACAAACAGTAAAAGTTCTTATATCATGTAACATCCTACAGTTCAACTATAGATAAATGGCTAACCCACGTCATCATGGAATTTAGATGCCAATGTTAGATCTTACCATCACAGTCATTTACATTTAATGAGCCCACACTAGTCACAAGATACTATTTAGAAAATTATACAAGTTTTAAACAAAGATGTTATTCTCTAAGAGACAAAGAATTTGCAATAGTACATGAAATACATTTTTTCCTCCAATCCTGTAATTTATATTCTATTATTTCTGTTATGTTAATTTTACTAACAGTATTGGTTGAAATATTTAAGATATATTCATAAAAGTACTGTTTGCTGAAATGCTCCTACCAAATCACATCAGGAATGTTAAATATAGGAACATGTTATAAACCGGTTATTTTATAGCACAAAAATCACTGTAAGTGGAGTTTCATTTGTTTATGTTGTCTATTAACTAATAATTCACTTGGATGATTTCTAAAAAGTTAACAAACGAGTAGGATTTGGACCTACAATAAATATATTAAAACTATTTAAAGGCCACCACCATATTCAACAGCTTTACCTCTGCTAACATTAGTTATTAATGTTCAATAGGAGGGAGAAGATGGGAATGAATAAGTTGAAATATTTTTATCATTAACACAAGTAATAAGAATTTCACACATTTTACTCTCAAACCTAAATAAATATATACAGCCCTATTATGTATTAAGGTCTAAAACTACTATGACATTTGAAACAGGAAAATGTGTGTCCCCACAATCAATTAGAAGGTGATGATATATTTCCATACAATACCAATGAAGCTTCCAATTTGTTGAGATGTTGCTACACTTAATGAATGAAACATAATGGTCCCTCCTTCCAATTTTAGAAATGCTCACACACACACCTACTACTTCCAGCTGCAATGTGTGAATAACCAATCAAAAGCTCAAAAAATCCCTCATGTGAGTGTCTGAACCTTTGAAAAGTATTCATACAAGAAACCCTTTCTTTTCATGGCAGATTTCACATGGTATATTATAATATTATTCAGCTTAAAAATCATTTTTACATTCAGCTACAGCTTAGCTACAAAGTCTGATAAATTAACGGAGTTCTGTAGCATTACATAGTAATTTGATTTCTTTGTCATTTCAAAATGCATGTAAAAAAACAAATTGTTTGACTTTCTTCACTTGAGAAATTTGGCAAGACTTTGCAAGTTATAGTAACCAGAAAAATTACAGATTTCATAAGTATACGTGAATTGTTTTCTATACCTCTTTGGTTACTGTTCTAGGTTTTAAGAAAAACAGCTGAAACTTTAGAACTTTTGTTAAGAAGAATAATGTGTGCATATAAAATACATATTTTGGTAGTGTTCTAGTGGACCAGTACTTTGGTCAATCTTATATTACTGGACAAGGTAATGTGAATACATGTGCTCAGTGTCATTCAACTTCTAATGTTAGTCAGATACTGTTGAAAGGTAAATAAAATAAAAATATTAAAATTTGACGTGTAAAATGTTACGAGGTTTAAATTATTTAGAAAAAAATATGGTTGTGTGCTATAATGCAAGGTAATTTTAGAATAAAAAATAACACAATTTGTAGCTAATTCCTAATTCCCTACCATTGTGGTTATGAGGTTAGTAGAATCAACCAAACCCATTCAAAGATAAAATAGTAAAAATAACAGATAACATATTTCTTTTATAAATTGTTTAATAACACTGGTTTACAAAGAAATTGAGGCAAGCACAAAAATTGCTGTTTTAACCTAATTTGGGGGTGCTGAATTCAGATTTGAAATCCGTTTTTACTCATCACCTCTAGTTTTTTAGATATGCATACTGTACATAAAGGCGTATATGCATTCAGGGTTAATTTCTAATATTGTGTGACTTGTCTTCTTTTTTAGTTATTATGCAATAAATGTAAGTGATAGCATTATATTATACACACACACACACACACACACATATATATATATATATATATATATATATCAAGACGGATCACCAGTTTCAGGAATCGGAACAAAGACCTTGCTTTATTTTTCGACATTGAAAACAAGTTGTGCTACTGCACAAATGTACCTGGCTTGTTCACTTTCCTTGGTTTGCTACATAATCCTTCAGACTGGCATCTTTTCATAGATTCTTCCAAGCGAAGTCTCAAGGCTGTGCTTCTGCACAACGGGAATAAATATCCCAGCATTCCCACTGCACACTCTGTCCATCTAAAGAAGTCCTACGACAATATGGAGCTTATTTTAGAATCTGTTTTGTACAACCAGTACCAGTGGAGTCTGTGTGGGGACTTCAAGGTACTGTTGCTTTCTCTGTCTCTGGGACAGTCGAGCTGTATCCCAGCATTACAAGCAGAAAGACTGGGGGTCTAGAAGCACTTTCGTTCCTGGCGAACACAGCGTCAAGGAGAATCCTCCGGTTGACATGAAGAAGGTGCTTCTTCCTCCTCTTCACATCAAGCTTGGTTTGATGAAGAATTTCGTGAGGGCCATGAACAAAAATGGTACTGCCTTCCAACACTTGTCTACTGTGTTCCCAGGTCTCAGTGCTGCTAAGCTCAAAGAGGGCATCTTTGTCGGACCTCAAATCCGAGAAGTGCTGAAGGATACTGATTTTGAGGAGCTTCTTACCTTAAAGGAACTGAGAGCATGGGAAGTATTTAAGTCAGTCTGTAGTGGCTTCCTTGGTAACACACGCGTACCAAATTACCAAGCCTGTATTGAGAAGTTGCTAAAGACTTATGAGGATATGGGATGTCGAATGTCACTCAAAATTCATTTTCTCCATTCCCACCTCAACTTCTTCCCTCCAAACCTTGGAGCAGTGAGTGATGAGCACGGAGAAAGATTCCACCAAGACATTACAAAGATGGAGAGCAACTACCAAGGCAAGTGGAACCCCTCAGAATGATGGGAGACTTCTGCTGGATGCTCTTGCATGACATCCCGGACGCAAAATACACCAGATCATCTAAGAAAACACTTCTAACTGTCTGCGGTACTATGAATTGTGTACATTGTGTCATCCAAGTATATTTATTCTGTCAATGTTCTTTATCTATCCTGTTTTATCTGTAATAAGCTGCTGCAACTGTTGAAATAAGCACATATATACTCTGTATATACTAAAATGAGACTATTTAAAAGCTAAAAAACTAGAGGTGATAGAGCAAAACTGTTTATAAATTTGAATTTAGCACACCCAAATTAATAAAAAACACCCATTCACATTCTTGCCTCAGACAAAAAATATTTTTTTGAAAACCAGTGTAATTACCTGGAGGATAGTGGGACATCATGGTGACTTTGCATGTGAATTATGATAATTTTCTGATGCATAAAAGTATTTTATTTTAAAAATCAAAGTTACTATGCATGTTGGAACAGTTATTATTTAAAGATAAAAAAAAGTCATAAGTAAATAGTCAAATACAAATCTGATACTTTTCATTTTAATTCCTTGTAATATTTACTGATAATCTAAAGGATTTTGTGAAGATATATACATATATCATGAAATATAACTGCTTTGTGGTTACTTTAGAGAATATGTACTGAGTAGAATACACCAATCCATATTAGAAAGGTTAAATATCCTTTTTAATAATGGCAACCCATTGAAACATATAGTTGTTACACAAGGCCCGGTGTCTTTCACAGTTTTTTAAAAGCACTGTGTAAACCTTATTGTCATTTTGAGTTTTAAATAAGTATTTCATACAATGGTTGTCAAAGTTAATTTTAACTTTAAAATAATGACAAATAATGACATAAGTGGTATATTTATATTCAGACTCGCCAAGATTACAATATAGAACTATCTAGGTTAAATCTAGCATATAAAGCTCTTATATGTTTAATGTCAAATTAACTATTCTTTTACATGGCTCACATAGCAAATGTTCATGGTAGATGAACCTAAATATCAGATTAAATATTCATGGAATCTATAAAAACTGTAGATATACAGTTTAGAGATTCTATAGCAGCAGTATCCAATAAGTTTTTTTCTTCAAAATTGTAAAAACTGTGTACAATGTTAACATTTCTTCCACATGACAAAAACAAAAAGGTTTTATAGATATAGGGGTACGAAAATACACAATAATGTTTTCAATTATTTATTGATTGAAATAAGTATACTTAAAAAAAAAAAAAAAATAGAGGTAAAGAACCAAGTTGATATAGGTCGACAGCCATTTCTCCACATGTGCCAAGTGGTGACCATGTTAGTTCCATAACATATGCAAATGAAATCTGTACAATGAACAAAAGTTCAAAAGTTTAACGTTCACAGGAGCATTACCTAGCATTCCAACTTGTTAAACTTGGCACCAATTCATAGATGTCTTATGTACAAATACTTCTGTAACACTTAATTTTTATATAGGTATGTTATATAGATACATGTAGTAATCATAATCAACATTCCTTCTCTGATGGAATTTTTGGCACATTTGGTTAACTTTTATCCGGAAACTTAAAGAACAAATCTGGATAAAAAAAATCTTTAAATGATAAAAAACTTAAGTTTTGTCATTTCAGCAAAGACTCCACAATTTCTACTGATGAAAACGAGTTTATTTTCAATAAAAATAGAAAATGCACAAGTATGATGTTGTGTAATTTATTAGGGCTTCACAATAAAACAGCTATATTAGTAAATTTGTCAACATTATAGCAAGTATGATGATGAAATGATTAAAAACTGACACATAACTTAAACTACACACACAAACTTACTACTGATGAGTTAAAATCAAATCAAAAAGAAGGATAATGTTAAATTTAAAAACAAGCCAAAACAAAAATCCTCTATCAATTAAAAGTATCTCCAACATACAGGCCATTATGTGGGATGTAAAAATGTACCCTAGATTTTGGAGGTGAATGAAAAGGACCCACATTGCAGTCGGGGATACACCACATGTCAGTCTTAAAACTAGCCCATCTTAGATGAAAAATAATTAAGTAAAATAATCAAAGGAAAAGAAATTAGGAGAGTAAATACTCAAGCCCACATCCATAACACCCTTCACTGCATGCAAATAGTTGTGGGAAAGTGACTGTTCTCCAAAGTAAAGAAAAAGATAAAAAATAAAAAAAACATAAGGCGCTATTATTAGGAGAGAAGTCACCTTCCCACAGTTGTGTGTAGACAGTGAAGGGTGATAGATATGTGGGCATTGTGGACTTGTGCACCCATATCTTGCTCTAATTTCTATTTCTTTGATTATTTTTCACACGTGACTGGTGAATGGAGATTAAGACTGACAAATGATGTACCCCCACCACAACGTGAGTCCTACTTCTTCATTCATCTCCAAAAACTAGGGTACATTTTATATCCCACATTATAGTCTGTACTCTGGAAATCCTTTTAATAAGTACAGCATTTTTTACTTTTCTTTGGACTTATTTTTGTTTATAAAATATACATACATACATAAATAATGTAACATGCATGCACACACCTACATACATAATAAAATGTTTGCTTACCTCCACAAACTTTTTCAAAAACCAAATAAAACCTGTAAAATAAGAACAGAAATTAACATTCTTTAAAAGAAATTGTAACACAAGAAATTATGAAACACTGTTCAATAGCATTTAATAAACAAATTTTTAAAAAGAGATGCAAATCTAACTACAGAATGTTCGGAAAATCACTGTGCACTTATATATTTATTTATTAACAGACAAAACTGCACAGTGACTTTCCGAACACCCTGTACATAAAATGTCTCATACAATTGAAATAAGTGCCAATTTTAGCTTCTAAGGAAACAAAACAAGAAATGCCTTATAATAATTTGAAATTTGTTACATATGAAATACTTCTTAAAAATACTATTAATATAAATGTTTTTTTCAGATACATACCTGATATTATTGCAAGCAAAAATTCTCTGTACTTTTTATTATTTCAGTACATTATTATTTCAGGTTCACCCTATATGTAGAGACGTATTTATAATAATCTAACACTCTATCCTAATTAACTCTAAACTTCACTGGATCTACATGTTCTTAAGTAACATCCGAGAACCTGGAAAAGGTTAGATTTACTTACTTATCCTCTTCTTCAAAAAATTCAATAAGTTGGATTATGTTCTTATGCCCTTGGCAGTGGTGGAATGTTTCAATCTCTCGGAACACACGTGCCCGACTATGGTTAGGTTCTTTTTCAATAATCTAAAATACAAATGCACAGAAGTTTTAGATTTCTAGGTGCAATGGGGGAAGAGAAAAACTGATAATCATTAATATTAACTGCGCAACGGACAACCTTTCACCTTATTTAAAGGACTGAAACTATGCATATTCAAATGATTTGCAAATACATTAGGAGTAGTGTTATATATATAACATACTGGTAACATCAATTCTTTCTGAATCCACTGCAGCAAAGAATAAATTTTACCTTCACAGCATATTCAATCCCTGTGTAAAGGTTAACACATGTTTTGACAGAGGCATATGCTCCTTCTCCAAGTATTTCTTCTGTCAGTCTGTACAAATCTAGAAAACAACACTGAATCAATATACTAAATATTTTACCTTAATATACAAGTATTAGTCAGACTAGTTTTTACCCTAAGAGAAATATATTTATGAAATTGTATCATATAAACAAAACACTGATGTTCCAGTTTATCAGCATAAACCACAACATTCAAGTTTACTATATGTTTAACACCCAATTGGATCTTTCTTTTTGACATTAAGGGAATATTTTTTCTTCTGAAATAATATGACAAAAAAAAATTAATGAACTGTTGAAGTGTCACCCAAATCACCATTACATAATAAAAGATGGCATATAGGATACCCTAAATTCATTCCAAAAACAGACTCTTTGGAATTATGACATCCAAAATAGAAGTATAATTCAATTAAATGAAGATGAAACAGTCTGCCACGGTTATGCTGAACTGGAAATATATGTCAATGAGAAATAATGGGTCTATATACCTTCAAACGTGCTGGCTGCCAAACTGGGCTCTTTTCTCTTCTTCTTCCTCCTCCTCTTTCGCTCTCCTTGCTGCATGGGAATGGGTTCAGGCTTGCTGGTGACATTACCATTCTTGGATGTAGCATCTTAAACCACAAGATAAACACACAACTGAAATTTGTATGCATTTATAATTTTCCTACAAAGTCCCTGTACAGTTAAAGTTATCAGAAAACAAACATATGTATGTAATCTAGTCTCGTTCTTTCTTAAACACTACTATAGATTTCACATGCAACGAATAATTTTGGGTGCAAATTAAACTGGGAAAACATGAGTATTATGAGAATTCTCAATATGCTTTGAGTTTTTATGCATCCCTTATTTTGAGAGGTGGAAAAGCTGGTAAAATACATGTCCATGACTATCAGTATTAAACCCCCCTAAAGTGTGAATTTTTATGAATGTAACAGGAAACCTTACTATCATTAGACTTATCATTTGTCACCAATTTTGTCATCAGTATTTTGTTTGAATGTTCTAAAAAGGTACACTTGACATGTGAAAGTAGATATATTCTTCAACATGTCAGTTAGTAGTATTAATACTACACATCCTTCAAGTTACTTGTATATAACCAATGCTTATGGTAACTAAACGACAATCCAAATATACCATACACAAATTACGCTAATGGTTCTGTTTTACAAGATTTTGTTTCAACTAATAGAATATTATATTTCCACAGTTACCACTGGGGCGACATTCAACGCTTGTAAGAACTGCGAAAGTTATTAAAAGGTATTAGGTTTAGCGTTCAGTGTATGGCAAATTAAGTATGCAATCCAACCTTTTATCATACAACCTTTTTACAAGCCTTATTATATATTTATATGCTTTGTGTGTTTGTTGGTTCAGAGCTTAAAAACAAAAGGTTCAGCTCTTCTTAAAACACAAAATAATTTATTGAGTATGGTGTAAAGGTAAAAGCAATGCCTATAAAAGGTGTATTTAGCCAACATCTACAAATAGTTTCATATTTAAATTAATAAAAAAAAACAACTAGATATTTTCGAGTACAAATTTTGAACAACTACATAAAATTACAAAATTTATTAATCGGGAAAATTATACATAATTTTAAAATTAAAATTTAATGTGAGGTATATTAGATCTCTAATTGTCCTCGAAAAAGTGCGAAGCGATGTATTCAGAATTATTCTTTGGTCTATATCACGTGACCACGCACCATCTGCCAACGTAGAACTTTCCGGAAAGATAGCTGTTTAGGTGTCGTGATCTGCTTACTACGGCTCCATGGCCCACAGCTACATACAAGGTCGAGCCAATGATGTGTATTATGGTTTGTTTTTCAGTTGTTGGTATAGAAGGGAGGGAGTTTGCTCAACAGTGCATTTTAAAAACAAACATTCAAACAGAGTTTTTAAGTACACAACAAATAAAATCGTTGCAAAGATTATTATTCATATTTAAAAAAGCAAAAAACTACCGCGACAATAGGGA
Organism: Carcinoscorpius rotundicauda; assembly: GCA_011833715.1. NCBI lineage: Eukaryota > Metazoa > Arthropoda > Merostomata > Xiphosura > Limulidae > Carcinoscorpius > Carcinoscorpius rotundicauda. The sequence continues at coordinate 145,708,822 of CM022391.1, read as the reverse complement.
AATGTACATAACACATGTATAGGAAATCATTTCAACCTACAGTTGATCGCAATCCAAAGGAAGTCATATAGCCTTCAAATTCTGTAAAGAATAGTATTTGCCATACAACTGTAGAGTCGTTCATACTGTTAGTTACAGTTTACATTCAATTCCACAACAGCGTTGTTAAAAGTAATCACTTTAGCCAAGAATCACTTTGATCATATTTATGTAAGTTACAAAATAAATCATTATGCAACAACACTGTGCTACTGATAAGAAGACCTGAAAATATAGTGTAATTATTTATAATTAAGAGTACAAAAGACACAGACGGAGTTGTTTTTATTTGAATTTTATTATAACGTTTCGTCGGTCACTATTTTGGCCAAAAAGACAGGTAACTAAAGTTTTATTTTTCCATAAGAAACTTTACCATGAAGAAAATGTTTGCATGTTCGAGTTTGTCAGGCACTTCTGTCATTATCCTGTTGGTGTAGTTTTTCTTTGACCCGTAGTAATAGATCCATTTAAAAAATCTCTGGACAAGGAGTTAAATTTACCAGAAAAATTCCTGTAATGATTCGTTAAGCCTAACGGTGAGATTGTGGTTGCAGATTCTCTAAAAAGCAAGCTGACAAGTTAACTGTTCGAGTACTGCTTAATGCTGAGTAATCTACAATTAGAGTTGAATTTAGTGTTGTATCTAATCATATTGGGCGTTCAGCATTATGTTCGTTTAATTAAAGATCTAAGGTACAAGTACACAGATTCTAGCTTAACTATCTTGGGACTTGTTCTGTAAACCTTAAAAATTCATGAATAATTACACAAGTCAGTTGTTAATTCCTATATTGTCCATGTGATTAAAAGCCTGCTGTATGATGACACAAAATGGTGGCAAACGTGTGGGAGAGTTGGAATAAGATTTAAATATCTAATGGTGAACCAGAAATAACCGTTCAAACTCATGTCGCACGGTAGTGAAGCCTGAAAGACACACTGTGTGTCATTAACAGCAGTAACAGTTTAGTGATTTTTCACCTTCTGTAGCTTAAAATGTCGTTATCCAAACTCACTTATTTTCCGTGGATAGGCTCTAGTGAACTTTAACTTTACAAATATATACATACTAAATTTAAGGCAATCCAATTAAAACATGCACGAGATATAAAATCCAATTCTGATTGAACTGCTATTTTTTCTCCTTCGCACTAAAGGTTTTGGTTTGTTCTGAATTTTGTGCAAAGCTACACGAGGCCTATGTGCGCTAGCCGTCCCTAATTTAGCAGTGTAAGACTAGAAGGATGGCAGCTAGTCATCACCACCCAACGAATAGTGAAATTGACCGTAACATTATTACGTCCCCATGGCTAAAAGGGCGAGCATGTTTCATGTGACGAGATTCGAACCCACGACCCTTAGGTTACGAGTCGAGGGAACCACCTGGCTATACGGGGCCTGCACCAACGGTACGGAAACTATTTCATAGAAACTCTTAACATTTTGGATTTTTTTTTGCAAATTGGATACACCTAGATATTTTAAACTTGCAATTAAAGTGTCAAATTTAGTTTAAATATAAGCCATATATACAAAATGTATTCAACAAAAACTACTCAAATTTGGCAAAAAATATTTTTGCTCGCACCTATGAAAAAAAAAAAAATTACGTGAGCAATCAGTTTGTATTGTTTTTACTACAGCTTCAAAGAGTAAAAGCGGGCAGTTTTTAATTTTGTGTCATTCTGATTAAAGACATCCAGATACATAAATACTGTTTAGGCCAAGGAAACTAGATTAGCAGTTTCTAATTTTTCAAGGGAATCATAAAGGTGAACGGTTATTATTGACTATTTTTTACCAACATCTTGATACAAGTTTATTAAGTTTTATGAAATTATCCTAATCATAGAGCGTTTAACGTCATGTGCTATCAGCTTAAGCAATTATCATTAACGATTCCTGATACAGCTGTACCAAGTACACGCAGGTGATCACAAGAAACTATTGATTTAGATTCCACAGCGTTTATTATAAATGACATTATTAACACTGTTTTAGAGAGGAAAATATACCACCATATATTTCAAAGAATGTTGTTAGATTTTTAAGTAAAGGTATATTCCAAATAAGAGGGTCGATGTGGTTTGTTGGCGCGTGTTAACAAAAAGTTACGATACCTAATAAAAACACTTTAGGTTGAAGAAAACGATTGAGCACGAGATTTAAAGAAATTAAATGAAAATTTTCGACTTAACTAGACTTAACTAATGAATACTTGGTGTAAAATTCTTAATGTTGTAGCTTCCAGTTTCATTTCATTTCTTTAAGGTATACTTTTTTGCCGCACCTTTTCATTTCCACATGTTTTTGATTCGATTTATTTTAGCATGAAATATATTTATTAACCCAAAGCTAAAATGCCAAAACATTCTGAGTAACTCGTTTTTCCTGGAAAGGCACATGGATAAACGATCGAATTATCCGATTTATTTCTGTTCGAATATTTAGTATTTTTTCTCCCATTCTCGACAATTTTTCATTGAAAATTACTAACATGTGCTTCTCTAGGTTCTAAACAGGTCCTTACAAAGCGCAACGAAATAATCGGGTAAGGCAACAAACCTGATTTTTACCTTGTTTTGCCCACACGTGTCTGGTTATTGAACCGACCTACTTTACAAGAGAAAATTGACGGGAAGAGAGAATGCGTAAATATCCTCATTCAAGTACAGTAGTGGAATAAAATCAACGTACTAGCTTCGCAGGAGTTTGGAACGAAGAGAACTGAAAACGCTTTACTTACAGGCTCAGAAATACCAGGAATTATTTGTTAAAATGTAGATGTAACACGACTCTTTATTACAACACGCGCGAGATAAACTGAAACATTCGAACACATTTACTTCTCAGCTAAAAACCTATAGCGAAAACATAAAAATCTGACAAGTACAATTAGAATTTAAAACTTCTTCGAGTATACAAGATTTTGTAAAAATGATAAATAAACAGTATAATTTCTTAATTATACGGACATCATTTTACTTAAAGACTGGTGACAAAACCTATTTCAAACACTTATTATGCGACAAGTTTGAAACATTAAAATCGGATAACTATAAATCATTAATACCAAATGAAACTGACTAAAAATGTGTATTTTTTACACGTACTTAAATCAACTTCAGACAATGTTAAAAGAACAACACAGATGTTAGTTAAAGCTTATGCAATGTATAGTATACATAACGTTAAAATACAATTTATAAAAGGTTTGAGGACTTAACACTAGCGAAGAGCACTTAACGATTTCTGAAATGCTAATTAACACATATGGCAAACAAAACTGCAGTAACAACTCCTTCGCGTTCGTCCTTAAGTTTCACGAATATTGTATGTTCAGTATACTCCAGATAAGAGGGGTATCTGCGCTAGGCGTCCCTAATTTAGCAGTGTAAGACTAAAGGGAAGGCAGCTAGTCATCATCACCCACCACAAACTTTTGAACTACTCTTTTACTAACTATACATTATAACGTCCCCACGGCTAAAAGGGGGAGTACGTTTGGTGTGACGAGGATTCGGACCCGCAACCTTCGGATTACGAGTTGAGCACCTTGAACACCCTGTCACTTCTCCAGTTAAAAGTAGTTATATATACACTTGTTGTGCACGTTTAAACTTGTAAATAGATTGTAAATGCCCAATTCTAGGAAATTTAACTAGCCGATTTACTGGGGGTTCACTTGTTGAAAAATATATTATTTTCTTTTACATGGTAATTATAAATCACATTGAGTTATTAAATACACAAGAAGGTGCGTGTGTAAATAGGTCTGTATTATATATATCAGTAAATAAATCTTCCATTTCGCTGAAACTACGCCAGACAAGGGGAAGTTAAATATAAATGTGATCACAGTTGCCATATTATTATTCATACGTATTACAAGGTCATTATGTACACGTGTTTCACAACAGTTAAAGATTAGATATGACGTTACTTAGTAGTTTCGGTCATATGGTTAAAACAGTCACTTGTATTGGTGATAGCCCAAGTGCAACTACCGAAAACCGAGAAAAACAAAAATTCCGACTCTTACGATTTAAATTATATTGAATTTTGTCCTGTAGCATTTCAGATTTGCTAACTACCGAGTGACACGCGAGTTAAGAGAATAATTTAGATTGTATTTTTATATTGACGTCCAGCTAACAGTTTAGGACTTAGCTTTACATACGTGTTCAGGTATCATACACGAGCGTTCCAGGGTGTGCGTGTTGTTTCAAGACAGGTATAGACGTCACTGAAGATAATGGAAGCTCTCGACTAGTATACTGAGGACTCCTGGAGGTGTGTGTGTGTGTGTGTGTGTGTGTGTGTGTGTGTGGGATGAGATATTTAACATCATAGCAGAGCGTGGGTATTTCATACATGTATTTATACATATAAAAAGTAATTGAAACAAGAGAAGAGACCGTTAAATTGTTTTTAAGTGAAACTCGAGTAACGAAATGCTACAGCTTGAGGGCACTGCATATTATATATTATTACGTTATCATTAGGACCAAAATTAACGGTACATTCTTCAAAAGTAAAACATAGTTGTATGAGTACTAGATAAGACTACTAGAAATTTTGCACGTGATTAAACACGCCTATTGGGAGCTGTTGTATTCACGTTTAATTCCCGAAATACCAATAACACATACACATGAAAATGATACTAAACTTGCCCAAGAGAAAAACAACAATGCAATCATGTATAACAAATGAACCTTTTCACACGTCACGTCTTTTAAATCAAATACCTTATTTTAAACAGATTTACATGTTATATGTGTTAAGTTAGAAATTATCCTGCAGTTGATGATAGAAGGAAAATAATCTTCGGTATATAGAAACTAAAGGTTAAAGGTTAAAAACTACCCTAACCAAAAAGTCTGTACAAAATATGTTATCAGAAGTCCACAGGTTTAGACACAAATCAATTTTAAAATTGTCTCCTATTGATCGATCCAACATATCATGGAGAACACCTGATGAATTTCCCTCTGGCTCCTGTCCTGTATGAAATAGCTAAAATTAATATAAATATCTCTTGAAATATCATTAAAAAGGTAAAGTTCATCTTTGATAAATGAAAGTTTTCACTTATCTATCACCCCGATAATTTCTTACACCTAAAGCATTTGTCATACAATTGTTACGTATTACTATTTAAAATAACCAGAACTTTTGAGTTAGAAGTTAATTAAATGTTAATATGTATCAAATTTATGATATCTACTGACATGACTGATATACAATTCTTTCTTAACGCAAACAGTTTAAATTTACAAACAATTTACAATAACGGTTATTACAAATAATGATTTATTTACAAAAAGTTTAACAAACTTACAAATAATACCGAGTAACTGATGTGGAACCGAATCTTTTATCGACGATTCACGGAGAACGAATGAATTCTATGTTGATATACAGGGACAAATCATTTTACGGGGAAGTTAGTCAGCAGCTTTATTGGGCATATATAATTTTTTTTCTTCCGACAAGATATCCAATGTCCTCATAGAAATACTAGCGTCTGAAGTTAATTCACTAAAGTTTATAATGTTCGATGTCTATAAACGTTCACGATCAAATATTTGTATTTTTCCGATAAACAGGCGTATATCACAATTATAGCTTCCGAGATTTAGTGTATTAACTGTAGCTAAGCAACAATACTGCACTATCTCCCTACCTACACACACACACACACATCATACACTGTTTATTCTTACGCTCAAGAATCTTCTACATATTTAAAGAAGAGACAGGACTTTCGCAATACAAATTTAACAATAAGATACATATATTTAATTAAAACGAACAGATATTAAAATAAATATGCATTAGTAAATCTATTACCCAATAAAGAAAATATTATGGAACAAGTGGAGTTTCTAATTCAGTGATTAAGTAAGATTCTTCCAATAGCTGTATAGGAAAATTTGAATGCTAGTTCACTTGTAACCTTGAGTGCCCCTAAACTCTCAAGACAGAACATGCACTTTGATGCATTTAAAAAGGTGTACAAAAAAGAATTTGTATACTGACAGATAGTTGCAAGTTATTTGCAAGAGACAACAGCTTATATGTCCAAACAACTTCTAATAAAAAAAGAAAATTAGAAATAATTAATTTCAAAACAGTATGTAGTATTTTTAAACTAGCAAACAATATTTAACATTTTTAACGAGTTCAAACAAAAACTCAAAATAGAATTGTAATGTACACACCTGTTTTGCTTTTATAGAAACAATAAATGTCAATTTAATTAAGTTAGTGATAAACATTTACTTTGTAACCTAATTCAATGTTTATAAATAACCCTGATTGTTATTCTAATTAGGTTATTTTCAGAAAAATAAAAGCGTTGGGAAATATATATCAAGCACAGAAAACAATGGAGAAAAAGTTACAGGTGATAACAGATGACTACTTATCTCTCGCACAACTTCTGAAAAGACAGTTCTTTAAAAAAGACTTTAAAATCGATAAATAACCATAGTGTCAAAGAAAAAATAGTAATTTGTTATTTTGCTTTGTCGACTTTTTTGAAAAGCATTATAGATGAGAAAGTGTGTGTGTTTGCCTGAAAGTCTGTGTGTGTGTGTGTGTGTGTGTGTTTTCGTATAGCAAAGCCACAAAGGGCTATCTGCTCAGCCCCCGAGGGGAATCGAACCCCTGATTTTAGCGTTGTAAATCCGGAGAAATACCGCTATACTAACGGGGGGAAGCAGCCTGAAAATCTTCAGAGTGCAGATGATCAATCGTGTACCTTCACGCTATTGAAACAAAACTTAAGTGTGCAACACACATTTTAAATCGATCATTTTTTATTATTAACTACAAAGTTGTTTTTTTTCTGACAAAAATTGGATGCTCCAGTGTATTTGTAATAGTTGCATTGGAAAACAACAAAATAAAAATCAAATATTACACTTAATTTCCAGCCTGTTTGCTTTAATAAATAAATTATATTAGCTTACCTGTTGTTTCTGTGATTTCTGTTTGAGGTCCACAACTTCCAGTAAACACATTTCGAACAGACGCACGATCTCGATTTTGATCAAGATTTGATTCTTGTTCCCTCATCGAGATATCAACAGATTCATCAACATAAACACCTTGTTTAACTGTAATCGATTCTGGCATAATAAATCATAGACTAAAAGTAAAACTTAATCAACTAGTCTAGATTTCTAACTGAACTGGAATCGAACACAGTCAAACCGTAGTTAGGCCTATCTGTAACCTTAGAAACTGTCACCATAAGCAATGATCAGCGGGTAAGCACTTGAACTCGACTTTGTTGCGTTTGAAATTTTCGTTTGCAATTACATCATAACATGAGGTGAAAAATACTCGCTGATAGTACAGAACTAGTAGAAGAAATTCAAGAAAATAAATTTACAACAAACCACCTCTTGCTTTGGCTTTACGCCCAGCTGCAAGCTTAGAGCTCAGCTGGATAGCTGATGCCCAAACAAACCTTTCTCTCTTTACCGTTTCACATCGGAATACACAAATACAAAATGGAGCATATTGGTATATATACCCAGAATGACGTGTCTCGCAGATGAGTGTAGCAAATCACAGTGCAGCGTGTTGTCATGTGACACATTTATAGATAAAGGTTCTTTAAGCACGCATAGGCGTTTTCTATTGATAAGGTAATGCTCATTGTGCCAGAAAAGGGGGAACACTTACAACTGATACGACTCTATACGAAATTAAATGAAAACGTATATACAAACAGACTAAAGGAATTCAGTACCACAACTGAAAATATTTAGTAAAATGAATAAAGTTTAATTAATTTTTTATGTTTTAATAATGATTTAAGGGCCCTATCTTAAAACAATGATTTGTCTACAACAAATTTCACTCTATACTTTGTAAGTGAGGACCATATAAAACTATGCTGTATCTGAAAGGTAAAATAAAAGCAATAATGTGATACAGATCATTGCTTAAGCCAACCTGAATGTGAGTATAAGTTTCACACATATATATACATATGGTAAAAACAGTTTCGAGAAAAGGGATTATTAAACCTAGAACTTGACTTATAAGAGTAAGTTTTGCATAAAGTTTTCCTTCACCTTTTTAGAGATGTTTAAAGGATGTTCCATATGTTTCACGAGATTGATAAATAAAAATGTTCCAAAAATAAATCATTTATTGGACAGTCTTTTATTAATCGAATTCTTAAAAAGTTATTTTCTCAACATGAAATTCAGTTACTGCATAAACACTGCGTGGCTAAAGTGTCCAATTTTTTTGTACGTGGTTACTCAATTACTCACCATCGTATGTAAGTGGTTGGTTAATCTTTTTCGATTTTGGTTTTACAATGTAATATTTTAAAATTTATTTTATTCAAACATGGAATTTTATGGTAATTTTAAAATATCATAACAAAACAAACGCAAGCATACTCACATCTACAAGATTAACCACTTCAATTATGTTTATGATTTACTCTTAAAATGATAAATCTCTTTAAGTAACACATTTTTTGTAAAAGAGATAAATTACAAAATGCCATTAGAAAATACACTGAGGCTTAGTTCACGTGAAATCTCATAGATGGCAGCCAGCTCGAAATTTTTGGTTCATCGTCAATTGCATTGATCGGGTCTGATCTTTTCACCTACAAAGAGTTCTACACTTCTACCTATTATCGTTAACTGGGATAAATAACATATATTCAGTTTGCCACTGCACAAAAAAGGTCTCTTTTCAAAATTATCAATCATAATTTTGTATGCGTTCAATATTGCACGTTTATATACATAAAAATAATTATAATTTTTATCATTATATAAACATGTATATACATATACATAAGATGGGTCATAGTTTTGTCAGTATATATGTATATACACACACACATATATGTGTATATACGTAAGATAAGTCATAGTTTTGTCAATATATACATGTATACACACACATATATATATGTACACATACATGAGACGAGTCATAATTTTGTCAGTATATAACCAGCAGTACACACACATAAGACGAGTCATAGTTTTGTCAGTATATATATCATACATGTATACACACACATATAAGACTGGTCATAGTATACCCACACATATATATAAGACTGATCATAGTATACACACACACATATATGTACATATACATAAGACAAGTCATAGAACAGGAGTGTGGTCTATTTGTGGGCCATAACTTCACTATATAAATTTATTACTTTTCAGTGTAAATGATACCCAAGAACTACCACATGTGACAGAAAGACAACCATGTGCTGGTATCAACCATCCTGGCCTAGAGAAATTCCAGAGAAGACAGATGTTTGCTGATGGTGGTTTATGTGTACATAGAAAACTTATGGAGCATGTGTCTTATGGAGGAATGTAGACAAAATGGAATGTGCTAATCGTGTTGTAAGACTAAACACAAACACTTTATTCCAAATAACAGGAAAAAGTGCAGAAAACTGCAAATACTTGAGCAAAGACGGAATACTGAGATTTGAAAATGTACTCGTGAAGTTATTTAGCAAAATGTACAAAACAACAATTCTGTAGAGCAGTGGTTCTCAACCTTGTTGGAGGTACTGAACCCCAAAAGTTTCGTACTTGCATTCATTGAACCCTTCGTAATTAGAAAAAATAAAATATGATTTTTTTCATATTCAAAACATAAGTAGATATTTCACTAGTGTACAAAATGAATCATGCATCAGTTGCACACAATATAAATGTGTTCAAACAAGAAAACACGAATTTCACACACACATAAAAACATAACTCAATGAATATTTACTACAAATTAATGTGACTTTGGCTGTTGCCTTTCAAAGACAAATTCAGAAATGTGCGGCTTTACCTTGGCAAGATCCACTCTCATATCATTTTCGCAACAAAGTCTGTTCCTTTTCTTCGTTTTTATGTTTACCATTCTCGAAAAGGATTGCTCACAAAGACACGTTATAACAAACGGTATGAGTATCTCAAGGGCTTTTTTAGCAATAAGAGGGCCTGGCATGGCCGAGCGCGTAAGGCGTGTGACTCGTAATCCGAGGGTCGCGCTAAGCATGCTCGCCCTCCCAGCCGTGGGGGTGTATAATGTGACGGTCAATCCCACTATTCGTTGGTAAAAGAGTAGTCCAAGAGTTGGCGGTGGGTGGTGATGACTAGCTACCTTCCCTCTAGTCTTACACTGCTAAATTAGGGACGGCTAGCACAGATAGCCCTCGAGTAGCTTTGTGCAAATTCCAAAAACAAACAAGCAATAAGAGGGTACACTCCGTTGAGAGCGTTGTTGTTCTGAAAAGTTGCTGTTGGACCTAGTTCTGCTGAAATTCAATGATTTCGTCGAGGTATTCATCATATACATCTACTGTCGCAACACTAAACGTGAACGTCTGTCTCACCCATGCTGGATATGACTCTCTGGTGGGGAATTATCCGTCGAGAGACTTTGCGAGCTCATCTGAGTGCATGGCAATTGCTTGCTTCAGTTCCCCGGGTACAGAAATGTCTACGATTTTAGGCACATCTTCGATGTTACTTACACAGTCGTCCAGCAGGGGAAAGTTTGCGAAATTATCATTCTCTGTTTGGCATTTCCATAACGGTAGCTTTTTTTTTAAAAAGCCTTCAGGTTTTCTTCTGCTTCGATGATGTTGACTCCACCACCCTGCATCTGTTGATTGATAGCATCGAAGATATCGACCATGTACGCCAAAATGTGAATGAACTCAGATTTTTTGAAGCAATCTGCATGACAAATGTGGTGCTTTCGCAAAAAAAAAGAAATTCCACACGCATGGCAAAAACACGATTCAGCACCTTTCCCCGGGACAACCACCGAACGTTAAAATGGTACAGAAGTACCTCGAATTCAGAGATTATTTCATTGCACAACTTTTTGAAAATGCGATGCTTCAGGGCACTATTTCGCACAAAGTTTACACATTCCACTACAATTTTTAATACTTCTGTCAGTTTTGAAGACAAGGTTTTTGTTGCCAACGCATACCTGTGTAGAACACAGTGCATTACAATGAAGTGTGGCGCATCGGCTTTCACCAGCGCACTAAAACCAGAGTTTCGTCCCAGCATGACTGGAGCTCCGTCCGAACAAACTGCAGAAACCATATCCCACGAAAAATCGTTGTCTCTGAAGAAGTCATCCACAAGTCTCTACACGTCGGCTGTCTTAGTTGTTTTTGTAAGAGGCTTACAAAATAAAATATCTTCTTTTATCTCGTCGTTCTTCACATAGTGCACAAATACAACAAGCTGGTTTAGATTGGAAACTTCCGTGGTCGCATCGAGTTGAAGGCTGAATTTTGCTTGGCTTGAAATCAGATCTGCAACTACTTGAGCCAAGATGTCATCACTCGTGCCATCTATTCTGCTGCTGATGGTGTCATTCGAAAGAGGAATTTGGGATAACTTTTTTCAGCAGCTTTTCCCAGCATGATTTTCGCCATCTTCAACGCAACTGGTTTTACGAGTGTTTCACCAATGATGTGTAGTTTACCCTGCTTTGCGATCAAGTACGCAACTTCGTACGATGCTGTGAGGATCAGCTTGTCGATGAGTACAAAGCCGAGTACAGACAAAGTAGCCTTTTTATCGAACCTGGCTCTTTTCACTTTGAATTCAGCAAGCGTTGTGTTCTTGTATTTCCCATCTCCATGCACCTTTAGGGAGTGTTATCTTAGTTTTGCCGATGCTACACTAGAATTTTTCAACTTGGCATTGCAAATCATGCAATCTGTTATACACATGAATCCATATTGTACGTATTTGTCCTACCACCTTCTATTCTTACTCGACATAGTATGAAGGGATTGAAAGATTAGGAAAAAAATTGCAAATGACGCACGATTACCACAGTCACAAGTCGACTGCTAAGCGCACGAAGTTCCCGGCAGCACAAATATTAAGGCCAAGTGATGTGACGTGATCAGCCGCAGCCAATGCTGGTCAAGTGGAGCATGACGTCATGAATCATACGATCACCGAACCCCTGGGGTTCGATTGAACACACATTAAGAACTACTGCTGTAGAGTAAATAAAGGAAAAATTTAAAGAATGCATCGTGTCATATATTTAGTGATCATTGTAAAAATCCTATTACTGTTCCAATGAAAACACAACTGACATCAAAACGAACTACTTGAATAACATACCTCGTAAAATCATAAGCAGAATAATGACTGCTGTTGATGTATTTGTCAGAAAGGCACACCGTCTGATAAGTAAATAATTCAACAAGCAGCATTGCAGAAATGTATATGTATCTTGTGGCAAGATTTATCGGTGGCAAATATGTCTGTAGAACAAAACGAGAATCTTACAAAAGAAGATCATATGTTGCAGGTTTAGCATTTCAACTTTGCCCATCATGGTATAGACCGGCGTGGAAATCCAGCACAACAGAAATTCCACATGCACTTTAAAGAAACCTACAGCTAAAACTCAGACTCAAATGATGATGGTTTGCAACAAACTTTTAGCTCCTGAGGCAAAAAAGAAATGCTGGACAGCCAAGAAACTTCTATTTGTGGATAACAATGGAAAGAAGGATTATGAACATCAGTAAAAAAAAGTCCGATCTCCCAGATTCAGAGTTTATAGAACTAAAAAATGATTTGTTAAAAAACTACAAGTTAGAAAATAACAACAAATTGATACGTAAAAACAAACACAGGGTCAGTACAACGACTATTCATGGAGGACAGAAAAGAAACAACTACTTACAGTTTATCATTTTGTAGAATTTTACAAGATGAGGAATATTAGGTCAATAGGCTCTAAAGTGAAAATAATTTTATACACTTCTGTTTCTACACCTGTAATACCATTGTAAAATCAACGAAAGAAATACCTGACTTGATTATTCCGCTAAAACTGGAAACCAACGACAGAAGTGTGATCTATTTGTTGACATAGCGAATGGATACTTAGCAGTCTGCCACTGTAAGGTCTAATGGTATTATTTCATTGCCCACTAAAAGCTAAGAGAATGACTCCTTTACAGGATATACTGTTAATTAAAGATGTTTGTTGTACTTTATTTGATAATACTGTAAAACTGAAAGACACACGTACATATCATTACCAATTACAGGGTCACTTCATATAACTGGTTTTAAAAAATTTTGATTTCATTATTTAGACACCTCTCAACACAAGTATCGAACGAATCCCCTCCCCCTTCCGATGACAATTTTTTGAATGAAAAAATGTTCCCTAATCTGAATCGGTTTTATTTTCACCCACTATTACCCGAAATAATAAATCCAAGAATGACAAGAAGCATAGTTTTACGAGAACCAAACTATGTTCTTGATGCCAAATGAAAAATGAAAGTAAGGAAACAAAATGAAATATATACAACCTTCTAGAAGGCTTCTTTGAACCTACTCTTTTATATACGTCGTGTTTTGTTTCAGACATCACCAGTCTTGTGATTTGTGTTTATCATTCTACGCGTCTTCAAATAAGTTGTATTTTTACGTTTTATATTAAGAACCAATCTTCATATTTAATATAATATATTTAATCTTAATATTACGAATGTTTGTTTTTGTTTTCAAATGCGGGTATTTTTAGTGTAAATAAAAGTATAAAAATATTTGCCTTTTCATTGAATCGGAGTTTACGATATCACATCACAAAATACATGGTAACGTTATTTATTCTGATAGTTTTTACAAAATTACACAATTGAACTTCACAAACAATCTGGATTTATATTAGTTTTCGTCACTTAATATAAAAATATTTAAAAAACATTAAGAAAATTTTTTCAACACTCTACACTTATTTCGTTGTATTATTCTAAATAACATTCTTATTTTAAAATAATCACAAAAAATTGCAGCTTTCAACCTTGACTAGTTTTGTGGCGTCGGCTGAGCTTCTTGCAGACACTTACTTATTTACCACATAAATATTTTAAATAATAGGTATTTGTAAGTTTTATGTCGTAGAGGAAAACCAGACGAAAGTCCTTCTTATCAATTTTATCTCGAGGGTTGCGAGAGTTACTCTGAGTAACTTTGAAGTAGAGTGGAATTGAAACAGAAGAAAATTAAGACACCTTGTTAACGACAAACGTTGGATTAAGCTAACCAACCAACGATAAGTTAATCAATAATCAGCTTCTAAATGTCATCGTAAGAATTTCGACATTTATTTCTTGACAACCTAATAGCATGTAAGAATACAGCAAAGAAGGAACTATGAATGTAGGTTTCGTTTTCCACATGGTAAAAAATTGTTGGTAAGTGCTTACCAGTCATTACTTTTTATGTGGGCCCGGCATGGCCAAGCGTATTAAGGCGTGCAACTTGTAATCTGAGGGTCGCGGGTTCGCATCCCCGTCGCGCCAAACATGCTCGCCCTCCCAGCCGTGGGGGCGTTATAATGTGACGGTCAATTCCACTATTCTTTGGTAAAAGAGTAGCCCAAGAGTTGGCGGTGGGTGGTGATGACTAGCTGCCTTCCCTCTAGTCTTACACTGCTAAATTAGGGACGGCTAGCACAGATAGCCCTCGAGTAACTTTGCGCGAAATTCAAAAAACAAACAAACTAAATACATGTTTACTATATTCAAAGTGCCTGGACAGCATTTTCTATAATCGTGAAGTTGTGTAGGCCCACATATCGTTGAACTAAACATCTTAAAATAATTAAGAGTATTTTGGTTTTTATTTCATTTATTTTTAGTGTTCTGAGCTAAGTGTATTTGCAATACGAATTCAGATCCAATACCATAAATCTAGCTTTACGATGTAATACTTAATTTGCTTGTGAAGAGTATCGATTGTAAAGAACAACACACGCTACAAAATACATAAGACCCAAGCTTATATTTTACATAATATAACTCATAATGTCATGAAACCAATAATACAAAATATTTCTGGACAATTATCTGTTGGTCACTAATAAACTAAAGGAAATCTATTTTTATTGTTACCAGTTTTATATTTCCGTGGGTTCTATGATTGGCTTTACAAATTGTTGCGAAACAGTCGTAATAGCATACGAGTTCTAATAGGCAGAATTAATTACATAAATGTCACTTGAGATCTTATCAATGCAACAGGCATAGTACTGTACGTAGTAGTAGCTTCACCTTTGATGTGGATTATCTGACTAATTGCAATTTAACGTTCATGCATTAGTGCCATCTGTTGCTGTAAATTCGTAATAGTTGTCTCTGAAGAAAAAACATAAGTGAGTTTGGAAAAATTACGTAACAAAAAACACGTTAAACCTGTTTTGGGTCATAGTTAGGGAGCGTTCTAATAATAACCTCTGTGTTGTAGCAGGAGTATACAAATTAATTCTTGTGATGTGTAGCTGATTTTATTTCGTAACGATAAAGTACTTCAGCCATAATCGTTGTCGTTAGCATTCTACCACTTCCTATAAAACTCCCTTTTGCAAACCTTTGATTATGGTGTGTATTAATTTTGTGTCATTAATAGTCTATGCGCCAGGGAATGTTGATAGTACCAAAAAGAGAAATGAATTGAAAGTGATATAATTTAGGAAAGTTCCCATGATATCATTTGCAAAAAAAAGAGGCAATCCAGTGGTTTATTTGATCAAAGGAAATCAAATATTTGACTCTAAATGGTCAAGAAGCTGGTACAAAATTTTATATAGTACAAATTAGGAGTAGAGAAATATATAAGCTTAATTGTCTTATTTTGGTATTTGAGTTACCTATGATAAAAACAACAACAAGAATTGTTGTGAGGTTGTTGTAGTTTTTCTCAGAGCAAAGACGTATTGGGTCTGCTAATATGTCCTTATACATTCTTCTATCTCATCTGGAAACAAAAGAAAAACGAATTGTGGGAGGAAACATATCATGATATATCTTATATTCGTCTCTACTCACTGCTTGCTTTTATCACACTTATTTATATGCATTCATTCTTAACTGTGTTTGAAATAAACTCAGTTGAAAACAAAATTACTTCCCCATAATAAAGCTTCAAATAACAGGCCAGTTAACAGTAATATGCAAAGTTATAACTGTCGAATCAATTTTTAATGCGAGAAGCTTATTTTATGATTATTCATTATATTTAAACTGTGCTATAAAATAAGAAGACTGATGAGTCAGGACCAAACTCTTCTGTTCTACAGAGAATATTTCCACATAGTTGTATCATTCATAGAGCATCTTTAAATTATACGAAAGATCCTTGTTCAAATATTATTTAATTTTAAAGCCCTGAATCCTGCCAAACTTTGCTTAAAGTTGCGGGAATAAAGAATCATAAATCACTTCTTTGTGCTTGTTTATTGTTATCGATATCTATCCTTAGCAAAGACAAAATTACCTCATTTTACAACCACCTACAATTTGTTTGTTTTGAATTTCGCACAAAGCTACTCGAGGGCTATCTGTGCTAGCCGTCCCTAATTTAGCAGTGTAAGACGAGAGGGAAAGCAGATAGTCATCACCGCCAACTCTTGGACTACTATTTTACCAACGAATAGTGGGATTGATCGAAACATTATAACGCCATCAAGGCTGAAAGGGCGAGCATGTTTGGTGCGACTCAGATTACTAGGCGAACGCCTTAACATACTCGGCCATGCCGTGCCCCGAAGTATATTCATGATAAAGATATGTATTGAAATGTACACAACAAATCTGGAGGAAATACTTCTCTGATAAACCGCAAAAACCCCCCACAAACATCCATTAGAAAAACACTTCCAACTAATAAACTATACGACACTTTTTGCATATTTTGTGATAAGGAAATCAAATATTCGAAATAGCGTTAATAAAATTATAGACTCAAATGAAACAGTAAGACGAATGGCATAAACATTTCATCATAAATTTTAAGTTTTATGATTATTGGAAAAATAGTTCTTTAAACACATAGTTCACAGGTCCTTATTATCATACACACGTAGATTGTATTTTAAGCTGTGTTTTCAATGGTCTAATTTAAACGATAGCTAAAGACGCATAACTTTAAGATCGGGAACATTTATAAACGTTACTGTTTAGATACAAGTTAATCGTCGAGAACTTGTCGATCAAGAAACAATTGATAAAATAATGTTAATTAGCAAGGATCAGTACTTCTGTAAGGCAATTAGTAAGTTAGTCACCATTTATTAACACTCAAGAAAATGTATGTTGAAAGTCATAGTGCATTAGGCTTACAGTAACACCAGAGTTTTACGTTGAAACGTTTGTTTGAGCCTTCAACATGCGTCAAAGTAAACGTAGCCTGTAGCAAACATTATTGAAGAAATGAAGTCATCCTTATGTGGAATTAATGTAGCTTTATTTTTATTAAAACTTCAAATAATCCGCTCAACAATAATAAAAAACAGCTCAAAAGTTAAGACAGATTATTATTATATGTACAAATTAGTAGGGAGGGTTTGAAAATAGTACATAATAAAAAGTATTTAATGAAAGTACAGTTAAACAGACAATCATGCCGTTCGTCTTTTTTCTTTTACTTTCACTGACTTGTGCTAACTTGATCGGTTATATGTATTGATCGCTTCTATATATGTATGTATATATATATTGCTCTACTGAGACTTAGAGCTTTCTACAAACTACGAGACGTTATGATATAACAATACTCTTTTAAAGAAAGGAGAAAAAAAACAGGAGTTAAGGGAAGTAACATCAATTCCCAGCAAGAATTATACAACAAATGATTCATAGAGTTACATAGGCAAACTTGTCATAACTATCGCTTTGAAATAACTTTAACACTTACACGATATAAACTAAATAATACCATTGTATTAGACTTAAATTATCATGTATACCTAACATTGGGTAAATAATAGTTTAGACCTTCTTGTGGATGTGAAATGCTTGTCATGTCTACCTTAATGGATTTGTGAACAATCCACGTGCGTATAACGAAACAGGTGAAACGTCATTTTTTAATAATATAACTAAGATATCTCCAGAAATCGTTAATAATTTTTGGGTTAGTAACGTTTACAACAAAGTTATTATATATAACAATAAAATAGATACTGAAGTTTTCGAAAGTGTGATATATTGTAGACTTTGCCACCCTTTTGGTTCTGATAGGCCTATTTTTAAAATCGTGACTCAAGTGTAGATTTTTGTTGTTGTTTGTTTATTCCCTTTACCAGCTGTTTTGTTTTCTTTTCATGGTCCCTAATTCATCGGTTCCACGATTCACTTTCCTTATTACACTTCTTTTTACCTGTTTATCATTTATATCGATTTCCTTTCTTTTTCCACGTGTATTAGTCGGCAAATTGAAAGAAGTGTAAAAACGCCTTGAACACTAAGCGTAGTCCTAAATGTTGTCACGATTATTGCATGGTGAAAACAACTATAAACAAAATCTCGTGATATATGCTCATTTTTTTTAGTAAGAAAAATAAAATTAAAAGAAACTTCAACGAGGTTAAACGCTTAATGAGAGACTAAAACTACCTTAGCTATTGGACAGTAATAACCAAAACGGTTCCTGGGCTCGA
Source organism: Carcinoscorpius rotundicauda (assembly GCA_011833715.1). NCBI lineage: Eukaryota > Metazoa > Arthropoda > Merostomata > Xiphosura > Limulidae > Carcinoscorpius > Carcinoscorpius rotundicauda. Next base: position 145,690,258 of record CM022391.1, on the reverse strand, counting down.
AACCGTGATGTTCTACTTTTTTCCGTGCTATTAAAATGTAGTAATCATGTATACTTGAACTCTGGCTATACACGAACTAATTTAATTATTGATAAAATCACGACACTATTTGGTATAGTAACTCGCATACAATAAAAATATATAAAAAACTATTTTGACTGTCAGACTCGATCTGTTACCAAAGCTTTCTCACATTCCACATTAACACTTCCTATAAATTCATTTTATTTCAATATACTGTATCAACTTTTTCCACGTGACTAATCCGTACTGAAGTAATGACTTGCAATTACCTGCACGATAAAAATCGAGTTACTACAAAAAAACATTTTATGATTACATTGAGTAATGCGACAGTAATATTTTTTCTAACACCATTAGAGTCAAGAATAAATAATAAACCAATAGACACTGTTATTTCAATAAAACAGTTAATATTCACTATAACTAACATTTTGTGTAACGTAGCAGTTCATCTTTATAGAATATTTTAATTGATATATCTTGTTTTAAAATTAATTAATTTTTTAAAGAATTTTCAGTGTGGTATGACTAAGAATTTATGAACATGTTATATTTGCTTTCCTGGCACGGTTAGTAGTGTTTGACATTTCTAAAGCGTTGAAAAACAAGTCCTTATGAAAATTTATTTTTAAAACTTTATCTTAACGAAGAGTTATTCAAGTTTAATTAAATATGTATTCTTCTTCCGGTTTATTTTAACTGTTTTTTACCAGTTTGACAAACTTTAAAATACATATTGTTTGAGAACAGAATTTGAATAAATGAAGCTTTAAACACAAAGTGACAGAAGTGTAAGATTTAGTAACGTTATTGGTGTAAACATTAAAGTAAAATAAGCACATGATGAAAGCAGACGAGCCACACACAGTCACTACATGAATTCTCACAATAAAAAAAAGTCCTGAATTACAGTTCACTGCACAGCACCACTGTCGTAAGACAGTGAAATCTGTTAGTTTTTCATACACACACGTACATATCCACCCGGTATGAGTATTCTGTTCACCACCCGGTATAGGTGTTCCGTTTACCACCCGGTATAGGTATTCCGTTCACCACCCGGTATAGGTATTCTGTTCACCACCTGGTATAGGTATTCTGTTCACCACCCGGTATAGGTATTTCGTTCACCACCCGGTATAAGTATTCTGTTCACCACCTGGTATAGGTATTCTGTTCACCACCCGGTATAGGTATTCCGTTCACCACCCGGTATAGGTATTCTGTTCACCACCCGGTATAGGTATTCTGTTTACCACCTGGTATAGGTATTCTGTTCACCACTTGGTATAGGTATTCTGTTCACCACCTGGTATAGGTATTCTGTTCACCACCTAGTATAGGTATTCTGTTCACCACCCAGTATAGGTATTCTGTTCACCATCCGGTATAGGTATTCTGTTCACCACCTGGTATAAGTATTCTGTTCACCACCCGGGATAGGTATTCTGTTCACCACCCGGTATAGGTATTCTGTTCACCACCTAGTATAGGTATTTTGTTCACTGTTAAGACAAACTTACAAAGACACAACATACCATCTACGCTAATAAAAGAAACTCCGCGAAGTGTTCTGTTTTAAGAGTAAATAACACCAAAATTAAAAGTAACATATTTTTCTCTCTTGCTTTTGATGTTCATGTCGTGTTGTATTGTAGCCTACATAGTGCATACTTCTTCACGTGATTAATGGCATCCGCACGTTTCACTGACACAACGACATTGTACGGTAATGCGTCCATTATCTGACATCATTTTAGTGTTTACTGACTGACTAACTGACAGACAAGACACTACAGCATTGTGGCGCGACTGGTTTGTTTTTTGGAATTTTGTGCAAAGCTACACGAGGGCTATCTGTACTAGCCGTCCGAATTCAGCAGAGGGAAGGCAGCTAGTCATCATCACCCACCGCCAACTATCTGCTGCGCTCAACGCTAATTCTGGAACCCGAGGTTCAGTGTTATAAACCTTTACAGCTGCCGCTGAATCAAGGGGTAGGGGAAGTAGGACAGAGGCAGGAATCAAGCATTTCTCACAAATTAAAAAAAATGACTAGCTTGGTGCTGTTTTTCATTTTATCGACTTGTTGAAATAGGCAGCTGAAGCCTGTATGCATATATTTTTATAAATGTACATGAATGTCATCGGTGTTTGGGTAATAAAAGTTCATACCCTGGAGGGTCAGGTTCTCTATGACCTCTTTCTTCTTCCCGTACTTATGTTCTTGACGAATTTTATAACTGTGAAACTGAATATTATTTTGATACTTTTCAGGGCAATATCTATACATTGTGGCTCGTATACTGTGATCATTTGATTCTATCAGCAGAATGTCAAGTTTATTGGTGGCATTTTTTTTATTGTTAAATACATATATATATATGTATATATCTTTATTATTATTATTACTTAATATATATATTTTTATTTATTTTTATATTTAAAATATAAGTTAACTGGGGAGAGATATTCAGGACTAGCTTCATCATGTATGAGGTACCTGTCTAGTTCACATAGTAATTCATTTTTCACCCAATTCTTATCGAAGTATATTATTGTACAATGTAGGAGTCTATCTGGTGCGGTTGGTGTGTTCAAATATTTGTGAATGAATTGAGATGATATAGTTCTTGGAACTCTGTATACAGTTGTGAGAAGTGTGTTTTGGATTGTTTGTAGTTTGGTTTTAATTATTTTATTGATTACAGTTATCCATGCTGGAGCTGCATATTCTTTAACAGGTCTAATATATGTTTTATAGATTTTTAGTATGTTGTCTTTAGATGTTCCACTGTTTTTACCAGTTAGATTCCTAGCATAGTTAGTTCTTTGCCAGAGTTTATTTTTAATTTCGTTAACATGATTAATCCAAGTTAATTTTGAATCATAGGTTATACCTAAAAATTTCGCCGTTGGGGCAGTCTGGATTAGTAATATATAATTCTGGCTGTTGTTTTTTTGTGTTTTGTCAATTTCGTAAAGACTACGAGTTGTGTTTTTGCTGTGTTTATTTGTATCTTGTATTTTTGACAGTGTTCACTTATTCTATTTAATTGCAATTGTATGTTAGTGGCTGCTATCGTGGGTGTTGCGGCATTTTTCCAGACTGCCACACCATCTGCGAACTGTAAAGAGAATCCATGATTTGGATCCTTCAGTGGCATATTGTTTACATACATGATGAAAAGTACAGGGCTAACCACTCCTCCCCCGAGGGACACCGGCTTCTGGAGTAAAGTACTCAGAAAAGATACCCTCAACATTCACTCTACACTTTCTATTTTCCTAAAAGTTAGATAACCGGCGAATAATTCCTCGCAGTATTTCCATTTCATTCATTCGGAACCTTAGACCATCGTGCCAAACAGTGTCTAATGCTTTCTCGATATCAATGAAGCAAGCGACAGTACATTCTTTTTTACAGAAGCTATCTATTATGGTTTCGGTTAATCTGATTAAGTGGTCTGTCGTTTGTCTAAATACCCTGAATCCATTTTGTTCTTTTGGTAATTTTGATGTTATCTTGTTTTTTTTGGAATTTCGCACAAAGCTACTCGAGGGCTATCTGTGCTAGTTCGTCTCTAATTTAGCAGTGTAAGACAAGAGGAAAGACAACTAGTCATCACCACCCACCGCCAACTCTTGGTCTACTCTTTCACCAACGAATAGTGGGATTGATCGTCACATTATAACGCCCCCACGGCTGAAAGGGCGAGTATGTTTGGCGCGACTGGGATGCGAACCCGCGACCCTCGGATTACGAGTCGCACGCCTTAACACGCTGGGCCATGCCAGGCCCGTTGATGTTATCTCCAAGAATGTGGAAAGTCTATTACTGATTATTCTTCCAAGAATTTTGCCTACACAGCTGGTCAGGCTGATTGGTCGGTAGCTGTTAGGTTTATTTGCTGGCTTTCCTTCTTTATGGAACATTAATATATTTGCAACTTTCCAAGAAACTGGGATGTATCCTGAGGATAGAGATAGGTTAAAAAGTGATTTTAGGTGGAGTGCCTTTTTTTAGAAGGATAGCTTGTATTTCATCTTCACCTAGTGCTTTGTTTTATTGTTTTTTATTGCTTCGAGTAGTTCTTGAAGGGATATTTCATTTGTTAGTAACGTGCTTGTATAATCTGTATTAGGTCTTGTGTTTGTCTCAGTTATGTTTATTGGAAAAAATTGGTTCAGATTGTTTTTTATTGTTTAATATATGGTTGGTGAGTTTATTGTAGAAATATGTACTCATATATGGATCAGTGTGAGTTTTAAAAGTATTTTCAAGTTGAACTTAGAAAGCTTCGGCTATTTCTTTATTTGTGTGTGCTATAGTATTATTATGTTTGAGTACAGGATATTTCTTTGTGTCTGTATTTTCATTGGTGAATCTTAAAGGTGTGACCAGAATTTTTTCGGGTCAGTTTTATGATTTAGTTTTGAGCAGTAGTTGTCCCGTTTATTTTGTTTTTGTTGTTTTATTTGTGTTCTGATGTGATTTCTAATATTGTTTATTTACGTTTTTGTTTCTCTGTCTCTTGTTATCATGTACTGTCTTCTTAATTGTCTTCGTTTTTTGATTAAGGTGATTATTTCTGTGGTGGGTTTCCATGTGTTGATTTTTGTTTTATGGTGTTGTTTTCTTGGCTGTTTTCTGAAGGCACTCCGTTATAAGTTGACAGAAATTATCCATTTCAATATAGGTTTTAACTTCTTTTATAACTTTATTAGGTAAAAGGTTGTCTAATTCCTCTTTGTAATTTGCTTTACTGTAATTACGTTTTTCTTTCCTGAAGGTCATATTTTTATGGGGGGCGAGATCGAAGACGCAATATATTGGCAGATGATCACTATCAAAATCTTTTCCCACCTGGTATTTTATTAGTTTTTGGCTCAGAATATATGTGCAAATACACAGGTCAAATATGTCACTGGAGTTAGTGACATACGCTATGTGTGTAGGTGTGGCATTGTTTAATAACACTATATTGTTATCATCTATGAATTGTAATATACTTCTTCCATTGTTGTTTGAGCTCCGGCATCAAAGTTAACATTTTTACTATTTAAGTCAACCATAACGATAGAGTTACGGTTGTGGGAAAAGATGTTGCTGAGTAATGCTATATCTAGTTGTTTACTTGGTGAGCAGTAAATTTCTGCTACAATTACTTTAGTTTTATTTTTTTGCAGGATATCCACTGTAACATGTTCGTTGTTACTGCTCAATTTAATTTCTATAACTGATAGTTTCATTTTGTAGAGCAGCATGATGCCTCTGTTTTCATCATTTTTGTTTATTCTGTCTTTCCTTATTTTGTGGAATTTGGTATTTTAAATCTATTGTTATTGTATATCAGAGATTCATTTACTATTATAATATGGGGCTTAGTTTCTTGTATTAGGTCTTCGATCTCATGTTTCTTGGAAGCTATTGCACCTTGGATGTTGATATATACTACTGTGAACATTGTGCTGTGAGCATGTATCCAGTAAGTGTTGATATTATGTAGGGTATGTGTGGTGTGATGTGTGTTTTGGAGATATTAATCAGTAATTCGAAGCAGTTGGTTGTTTGGTTCGGTTTTGTGTATTCTGTTACAAATTCTGTAAATATGTTTGTGATTATGGTTGTCAAAAGACTTGTTTTATCTGGTGTGTTGGTATTTCTTTCTTTGTTTTCTTGTGGCTTTTGTGTTTGTGTTAAGGTGTTCTTATCGTGAGTAATAATGTTCTGTTCTTGTGAGCGTGTACTGTTAATTAACAGTACACGCTCACACGATCGTTAAGAATGTTCTGTTCTTGCTGTTTGTGGGGTTCTTTTCCTTTTAACATTTCTGCATATGTGGTTTTAGTTGTTTTATTAAATTATGTTGATATGTCTGTTTTTGGTTGTCTGTTTGTATTTGGTTGATTTGTTCTGTTGGTGTTCTTATCTGATAAATACGTTGTTTTATTTGTTTGTATTTATCACATTCTTTATAGTTGGCTGTGTGGGTTTGACCTCAGTTACAACATTTGGGTGTTTATCTTTTCTGCGCTGGGTGATATGGTGACCTTCAAGTCATTTGTTAAAAATGGTATGGGGTATTATCCATATTAATACTTAGAACTCTGTTGTTTCTTGTGAGTGTGTTTAACTGTTGGTTGTTGTGGAGGAGTGTTGCTGAGCAGGCTGCAGAAACATGTCCGTGTCTTTGACAATTGTAACATTGTGTTGCTACAATTGCCGGAGTTTTTAGTTGTTCTACTTGGTATTTTTGATACCAAAGCGTTATTCCATTATTTATTAGTCTTAGAATGTTGTAACAGTCGTTTATGTCTATACGCATAAGATTAGTGGGTGCCTGTGTTTTCTTTGAGATTATTCGCTGTATATTAGTATGTGGAATGTCTTGTTCGTCTCAAGCTTGTATAATTGATTCAAGGTTAATGGTTTGGTGAACCCCTCTTACTACAATGGCTTCAGGCTGCGGCTTACTTCCTGGCAGGTGGATTTTAATTTTACCTGGTTTGTAAGGCATCTGCTGGCCACTCTTTTACTAATCTGTTTCGGTCAGCAGCGTCTTGTCCTTGAACAAGGACACCGCCTCTGGGCAGACGCTTGATATTAACAACAGTTACGTGCGGCTTGCAGCGGTTAACCTCTGTCACAAGTGAGGGTTGGTTGTACTGGCCTGGAATAACTTCTATAATAATTGAGAACTGTGGTGGTTTTGTTTTTTGTGCAATATTATTACTTACTTTTTGTTCTTTCTGTAATGTTTTTCTTTTTTTTGTGACTGTAGTAAAGCCTTCTTGATCTTCGGTGTCTGGCTCACTGTCTGTGGTATTTTTCACAATATTATTTTGAGTGTTTTCGGAGATCTATCAACATCCACGGTGTTTGTTTTTACTTCTATTTCTTTCACATTGTTAGTTATTTTATTGTTAACGTTACTTGCAGGGGAAGCTACCTCTACCTCGGCATTAGTAACAACAACTGCCTCTTCATTTTCCGTAGAGTTAGTTTAATAATTTTTCTTTTTACTTTTCTTCTTTTTCTTACATTATTTTCATTTGTTTTTTTTCTGCTGTACTGAGTTCCTTCTTAGCTGTAGTACGTCGCGCTAATAATGGTGAACTAGTTAAATTACTTTTCGATTTGCCACCAACAAGACTTGACTTATTTGTTTTCTGTATATCCTCGTCGGCATCGGTACTTTTTCCGTCTGCCATAGTTTGTCCTGGTCTGATTTTAGTCTCCAGGTGAGGTTTCCCGCTCTGCTGTCAGTGATTTCTCCAGGTGACCTTCGCTGTATTAGTAGTTTTTGTAGTCAGTCACACTGGTAATGTTATATATTTTTTCAGCTGTATTAGTTGGGGAAGCCTATCTATTCAATCTTTCCTTTTTAACGTTGAGAGAACACGTCTATATCTGTCTCACTCTCGCCTAAAGATCTATAAATGTATAGTTCTGACGGTTTGTTTTGTTTTGAATATAGCCCTCAAAGCTATATGAGGGCTATCTGCAGTGGTCGTCCCTAATTTTGCAGTGTAGGACTAGAAGGAAGGCAGCTACTCATCACCACCCACCACCAACTCTCCGGGCTACTCTTTTATTAACGAATAGTGAGATTTACCTAACATTATAACGCCCCCTCGGCTAGTTCTGATGAAAAGAATATAGTAAAAAAGCGAAACAAAAAAGCACAATAATAACAATGGTATATGTTGTGCAGACAATATTAGAATGCAATACAATATATATATATATATACTCTTGAGGATTACATATTTTAGAAAGATTATCCATATAAAGCTTCTTTTGTTTAGTCTTTCACCAGGCCTGAGCATGAACTGGGTCTAACATCGACTGGTGGTTAGGGCACTCGCCTCATAATTTGCGATTATTCAGTTTGAATATTGTCAGTGAATATGCATTTGTGGAGGCATTATAATGTGATAATCAATTTCACACTTTGTTGGTAAAAGATCATTTCAAGAGTTGGCAGTGGGTGGTGTTGATTAGTTGTTTTCCATCTTTTCTAAATTATGAGCAGTTAATCCAGATTGCTTTTGAGTAACTTTTATTGTTTTCTTTTCACTTCTCATTTGGAGAAGGTGGTTAATTATCTAACATTTCTGCGTAGAACCCAGCAAGACATAGACTCGATTCTCAACAAGTTGGCATAGATATTGAGACGCATTAATTATAATCTCATACAAAAAGCAGCGGCAAGGTTATAAATTTCAGTTGATAATAAAACCTACGTGATACTGAAATTTTAATATACTCAAGGGAAAGTTTGTAATCAAATGTCGTAAACTGAAATAAAACAGTTATCTGAGCGATACTGATAACAGCTGCTATTCACCAAGTTTAACAGTTTCTAACAACTGTCAATGACTTTCAGCATTTATTAAATTAGAAGAACAACTACTTCAATAAATCTTAGTTTTGTCCAATAAAGAAATAAATACAAATTTCTAGAGTTTATAGTTGTTAAAGTCTATTATATTTTAATTAATCCAACACATACTTCGTATTAGTTACATTAATACAGTGCAAAAAGCCAAATTCTTTTGGATTGCCCTGGCATGGCCGAGCGCGTTAAGGCATGCGCTTGTAATCTAAAAGTCGCAGGTTCGCATCCGAGTCTCGCTAAACACGCTCGCCCTCCCAGCCGTGAAAGCGTTATAATGTGACGGTCAATCCCACTATTCGTTGGTAAAAGAGTAGCCCAAGAGTTGTTGGTGGGTGGTGATGACTAGCTGCCTTCCCTCTAGTCTTACACTGCTAAATTAGGGACGGCTAGCACAGATAACCCTCGAATAGCTTTGTGCGAAATTCCAAAAACAAACAAACTTTTGGATTATTTCGGAAAAATATTTTAATGTTTTGTCCATTTGACAAAACTGAATTAGTTCATCTCTCTTTTAATGTTTGCTACAAAGTACTTTCACGAACAACATTTAAGAAAATATTCTGGACTTGCGGTATATCTAATTCACATGGAAACTTTCTTGTTAATTCGCTAACTCGGCATTTAGCTTACTAACTTAATCAAAGAAGTGATTCTTTTATTAATTCACCGAATTATACACTTACTGGCATTTGCATCATTTCTCGTTACATGAAATTCTAGATTCCTAACTTTTATGAAATATTTAGACGTTATAACATCCTCTCTCTAGCAGCAAACATTAGAAATAAAATGTTGAATATATAGCGTTATTTGACACTGTATAACTGTAACTTCTCTTGTTAAAAATAAAATAATGCATTAGTGTCGAACATAGGCACGAGGTCGATTACAATATAACAGTGTTGAGCTTGCATTATGGCAAGCAGGTTTAGCAGTATAAGTACAGACTGATGTACTTACATGTAACGTCATCATAGTCTATCGCCTTTATTCTTGGCCATACTGATTCGAAGTAATTTTGTTGGATATGTTTACCCATTGAATTCTCTAAGCGTGAAAAGTGAAACGCAACAGACTGTAATTAGTTAAATGCTGTGTAACAAAATAGAAAACAAAGCTCAAACCTGTACCTGAGGTTTTGTTGTTTATAAAATAAAACTGCAAATGTAACTTTGGTTTCATATAGAACAGTAATAATGCCATGATTATGTGTAATAATATTTTGAAAATTGCTGATATTTCAGCTATGCATACAACTTCTCCTAGTCTTTCAAACATGCTATATTTCAATAAATAAGAAACTTACGTCACTACGAGAGTTGTTAAAAGACTTTCGAACAATTTGATTTATCTACATCATTGTGAGAGACGCTTTTATATATTTTGATTTCAGACTTTATTCCTGTTTAATTTGCCACTTTTATGGAACCGGTTATAAGTTCATGTCTCTCTATCAAAAATCATTTTCAGGACACGAGAAGCAGCCAAACACGCAAGGCTTCAAAGTTCAGTCGAGGAAGATTATACGCCCCAATATGACGTTGTTTCGTAATACGATCACTGCGTCATTCCTTATCCAGATAGCATGTGAGAAAACTAGATGAAAACTTCTAAGTTTCTGTACTTATGAAATTTACTGAGCTTCTGTTATCTTTCAATACACCTATATAACTTACGAAAATCAGGATAAAATTGCATCCCGCTCAAGAAACAACAATTAACGCTGCTATTGACGTAACATCAACAATACGAGCGTGTATATCTACAGACTTCTCATCACTTTTCTTTCAATGAAATATGGAACAAAAATATATTCAATAATAACTTTTAAGTTACTAATGATAGTTCAGACTTTTGTAGAAACAACTAGAGGATATTTCGAACTGTTGTATTACTCGTTTTTGTTGTTGTTGTTTTATCTTAAAAGCTAAATCAGCTAATATTTAAACAATATGACGTACCAATCTCTGATTATAAAGCAATAGTGATCGTTCTCTCTCCAAACATTAGTTGAGATTCAAAATGAATCCCAAGGACAGTGACGAAACTATGTTTTGACACATTGGCATTACTATTCAATTGAAAAAGGAAAGTAGGTCAAAGATGCGGTCTGTTCCATCGAAAATGAAATAAAGTCATAGAATATTGGAATGTACAGTATTTGATGAGATGTTGAAAGTATTCGACATTTTAAAATTTATTTTCAGTTATTAGATGAATACTAATTTATCCATGAAAGTTGTTCATAGTACTTACTTGCAGGCCAGACGAGAGGAGGGTCAGGAGTGCTACAGTCCCGCGGGCCGGGGTCAATTAGGGAGCTCAGGGAAATATGGGATGAAGAATAATGTGTTCTCATTTTCATAACATACTTTAGAAATTATTGCAGTACTGCGGGAAATAGCTTTGCCTCTAAAAATGTACATTCTCAACACATTTGGCTTCCGTCCACCAGAAAAATTCTTCATATGCCCATGAATTTATAAATACTTCAAAAAGTGGCCTGCTTACTTGTCTGGTTTGAGAGGTTCCAATTCAACAACCCCCAAAATTAACTACTTCAAACGTTTCATGAAGCATTGTCATAGCTAAACAATGTGACATACAATGGCTGAAAAGTATACTACTGGCATGCCATTTTTAGGAGTGTCTGAGGACATGTCTCCAAGATAATGTATGAAAATTTAATGCTATAAGATTGAATCTTGAGCTATCTTAACTACAAATACTGTATATTTACAACGCAATGTATTAACTAAAAGAAGTAACTATTAATACATAATTTGTAACTATACATGCCATGAAAAACGCGGTTAATTTGTGACCTAACTCGCATTACGTTTCTCACGGCCTTGTGAAGAATAAACCTAAACCTTTCCAACGGTGGAACGAGTTTGTTTGTTTTTGGAATTTCGCACAAAGCTACTCGAGGGCTATCTGTCCCTAATTTAGCAGTGTAAGACAAGAGGGAAGGCAGCAAGTCATCACCACCCACCGCCAACTCTTGGGCTACTCTGTTACCAAAGAATAGTAGGATTGACCGTCATATTATAACGCTCCCACGGCTGGGAGGGCGAGCATGTTTGACAAGACGCGGGCGCGAACCCGCGACCCTCAGATTACGAAGCGCACGCCTTAACGCGCTAGGCCATGCCAGGCCCTGGGTGGAACGATAAACACGTTTTAAAATGTTGTTACAGGACTCATCTTCATGTGGGAGGGCGGTTGGTCTACATATTTACAACGCTAAAAGCAGGGACTCGATTCCCTTCGGTGGACACAGCAGATAGCACAATGTGGCTATGTTATAGGAAAAACGCACACTAAACTTTTTTTGAGTTTAATTGCCAGCGACATCATGGTATGGACAATGTTCTCAAACCTTTGTTTGTTGCTAAGTGAATCTTACACAAATGGTTTGTGTTGTGCTCCCATGAGTATTGAAACTCGAGTTTCAGCGTAATGATCCTGTAAATTGTTGCTGAGGTGCCTCCCCCACTAAGCTTTCAAAATAATGTTGTTTTATTGTATTTTAATTACCTATTTTCAACATTTTATTCTCCTATCAAATTTAATTTTGAGTTACAATACTTCCAAAGTAAATTACTTTTAAAATTTCACGGACCACCAACTGAGTATGCATCAGAACAACTAATTTAATCCTTTAGTGATGGCCTGGCATGGCCAAGCGCGTAAGGCGTGCGACTCGTAATCCGAGGGTTGCGGGTTTGCGCCCGCGTCGCGCTAAACATGCTCGCCCTCCCAGCCGTGGGGCTGTATAATGTGACGGTCAATCCCACTATTCGTTGGTAAAAGTGTAGCCCAAGAGTTGGCGGTGGGTGGTGATGACTAGCTACCTTCCCTCTAGTCTTACACTGCTAAATTAGGGACGGCTAGCACAGATAGCCCCAGAGTAGCTTTGTGCGAAATTCCAAAAAAACAAAACCTTTAGTGATATAATATTATTGGTCAGCTACAGTCACAAAAGGCTTCAGAAGCTATAATTGTTTTTAACGCTTATTAATCGGGACAAAAGCTGCAGACCCGAAAAGTTTATAAATTTCGAACGTCACAAACCGTTCAACTTTAGTGAATTAACTTCGGGGGTTAATATTTCTACGAGGAAATTAAATACCTTCGTCGGTGAAGAGTCAGCTTATAAGTGGTGTAAGGCCAGCCAAGCTAGCTAACTCAAGCGGGGCTAAGAATATGAACTAAGAATTAATTTGCTCGTCGTAGATCTGGACCATCGATAAAATATTCAGTTATAGACCAGATAGATTTGTTTGTTTGTTTTGGAATTTCGCACAAAGCTACTCGAGGGTTATCTGTGCTAGCCGTCCCTAATTTAGCTGTGTAAGACCAGAGGGAAGGCAGCTAGTCATCACCACCCACCGCCAACTCTTGGGCTACTCTTTTACCAACGAAAAGTGGGATTTACCGTCACATTATAACGCCCCCACGGCTGGGAGGGCGAGCATGTTTGGCGCGACGCGAACCCGCGACCTTCGGATTACGAGTCGCGCGCCTTAAGCGCTTGGCCATAGACCAGACAGAAGACTCAATATAGTTTGTACAGCTTTTGTATATAAATCATTATGTTTAATTGGCATTTGTAATAACGGTTATTATAAGTTGTATAGTTATTTGTATATTAAGTAATACTTTTGTTGAAAAAATAATCTGTATAAATCTTGTTGGCAAATATTATAAATTTGATAGATGTTGATATTCAATTAACTTCTAAATTCAAATGAAAATTTCCGGCTATTTGATGATCTTAATACATGGTGTACGAAACATAATAAATCAGGGACTTGTTGGAGATAAATTTATAAAGGAAACCTAACAAATTTTTGGTTCGTAACCGAGATTTGAATCAGAGACAAAATTCGAAATAAATTTAAATTCAAACCATAACTCAATTTATATTTATCAGTGTGAAAAAATATTTGGTCAAGTTTAATTTTCAAGGTTTTCTTGAATCACCTTCCTTCGAAGAACTAGAAAATTATAACAAAGGTAAATTGTTTGAAATTGCTAAAATCTTAGAATTAGAGGTTAAAAAATCAATGAGAAAAAATGAACTAGGCTCGGTGGTTAAGACGCTTGACTCATAATTTGAGGGTCGTGGATTCAAATCCCTGTCACATCAAACATGCTCGCCCTTTCAGCCGTGAGGGCGTTATAATGTTACAATCAATCCCACAATTCGTTCGTAAAAGAGTTGGCAATGGACAGTGATAACTAGCTGTCTTCCCTCTACTCTTACCTTGATAAATTATGGGCAGCCAACACTGATAGCCTTCGTGTAGCTTTGCGCGAAATTAAAAAAAGACCACACATATAATAACTTAGTTAAAAAATACTTAATGCCAATTTTTAAATCTCTAAGGAGGGAGTTGTAGCGGATTTACTGCCATACAATAAATTTTAATATATACGTTTGTTTCAGTTTAGTTAATATAATGGATATTGTCAACTGTGTATTGGGAAAGTCCCACCTGTCCTATAAATTTGTAAAGATTCTCGAATGTAAAATCAACAATATATATTTTACAAAAACACTGACGTATCTTCTAATATTGTTTATCTTTCGAAAATTTCGTCTTAGAATATCTAAACCAACGCACCGACAGACAGTAATATAATATTATTGGTGAGCTACAGACATACTCGAAAACTAGAATTGCGGTTAAAGCTTATTAATCGTAAAACTACCGAACGTGACCAGGAATGTTTACTGATTTCGAGCATTACGAACCGTTCAACTTTTGTGAATTAACTTCAGATGTTACAATTTCTACGAGGGCATAAAATATCTTAGTCGGCAAAATAAAATCTCATAAGTGGCATTAGGCCAGTCAAGCTAGCTTGGTTAAAAATATCAACTCAGAATTCATTTGATCGTCGTGTACCTGGGCTGTTGATAAAATATTCAGTCCTAGGCTAGATAGAAGACTTAATAGAGTTTGTATATAAACCATTATTTTTAATTACCATTTGTAATAACGGTTTTTATAAATTGTATTATTTATTGTATATTAAAATATGTGTTAAGAAAGACACCTGATACCGATCTTGTCAGCAAATATAAATTTGATGCATATTGACATGAAATTAACTTCTAAATTAAATAAAAATGTCTTGTTATTTTAAATCTCAATGCGCAGTTTACTTACCATAATAAATCAGAGACTCGTCCGAGATTAATCACAATACATAATGTGGCAGTAAAAACCTCTTTTAAATAATTTTTGGTTCAATTTAAATATCAGAAATCATGAAATCACTCTCTGGCCCCACACAAATTTCTAAATTCGGTCTCATCAGCTCACAAATAATTATCTGAATTTTGTAATAACAAAGCCACGTCTGGCTATCTGCTGTATCCACCAAGGGGAAATGAACCCCTGATTTTAGCATTATAAATCCAAAGAATTATCTCTGTATCTATCAGTGAATTTATGAAAAAAAATGTGCTCTAAAACACATTAAAATTTATTGTATAAATTTGAAACTCTTTCACAATTTTCATTCCACTAATCAAAGGGAAAGGCCTATTAAACTTAATCCAAATGGCACTTTTGTAAGTAACAATGAAACAGAATTCAGGTAATTTTGAGTACTAACCACATGTAAACAGCCAGACAATAGTACCCACGTACTTACTCTCAAAAGTTTAAAATCTTCTTTAAAACTAGTCTAGGTACTTCTAAATGTTTACAGCTTGAATTCCAGACAACCAAATTTCAACATCCTTAAATCTCTTCTTATTTAATCCATATAGCACATGATTGATTGATTTAGTGTTTTATGGCACAAATCAGCGAGGCAATCTGCACCAGACATCTGGTAAAAATAAACGTAGTAAAAGACATAAATGGAAATGAAGGTAAAAGAAAAAAGTATAAAACCAACGTTGACACCTTGTCTACAACGTTAAAACAGAAGGCAGAGTATAAGAAGTTGTAAGGTATTTACTCAAGCAAAAAGGTAATGATCATAACCCACCAGGAAGACAAACAGGTAAGTTCAAGACCCACTGTCAATCCTGGTTCTGGGTTATGTGTCTCAGCAACCAGTATCAAAATATAAAAGAATAGAAGTTTTAAAAGACACATAGCAAAATCGCAACAATGAGTAGCCAAATGTCCAGTAAAAAAAAAAAGTTAAGTAAATGGTAAAAGGTGTAAAGGGTGTAATGTAAAAAGGTGTAATGAATAAATATGCAACACTTAAATGAGATTAAAAGATTAATGGCCATTAAAAAATTAAAAACGTTATCAAGGTGGACAAAGTCACCATCACCAATAACTCTGTCCAATGTTACAGACTGACCCTGGAAAAATATGTTTAAAATATTGCCTTCGTTGAGAATTGTAATGATGGCAAGAAAGTAAAACGTGGCTATTAGCAATTTGAGTGTTACACAAACTACACATTGGTGCATCAGTTCCAGATAAAAAAATGATGCGTAGCCTAGTGAGAACAACTTCCTCCTTCCGAACTTTACGGAAGCTAGATGGCCAAAGTCCAATTTTGGGTTTGATTTGAAAAAGTTTGTTGTCGCGTTGCTCACTCCAAGTGAACTGCCAGCTGGCATGGAGTCGAGACTTGAAGACAACACCATAGTCCATGTGCGGAATAGGCATAGGGGTGATGGTGCTGGAGCAGACAGATTTAGCTGCCATGTCTGCAAGCTCATTCCCACGAATACCAACATGGCCTGGTATCTGGAAAAACTGGATTGAAGTAGGTGTTAATGAGAAATGGGCAAGTCATTTTCGAATATCAGCGAGAATAAGATGTGAGCTAACGTGAAGCGATTCCAAGGCAAGTATAGAACTAAACGAGTCAGTATAAATAGTGCAGTTGGAGTACTGCTCAGCTGCAATATGATCCAGGGCAAGAGATATGGCATACAGTTCAGCAGTGAACACAGAAGCTGTAGAGGGGATTCTGCGTGCAACTACTGAACCACAGCAAACCATAGCAGAGCCCACTGAATTACCTGATTTGGAACCATCCGTATATATGGGAACGGAATGATCGTTTGAAATATATTCACTGAATAAAAGACGGTATTTCCAATCTGGAGTATCTGCCTTTTTTAGGTGACTGAAAAAAAGGTCACATTTGGGGGCTGTAATAAGCCATGGTGGGATGGGCTGGCCTGTGGAATCTGCAATGTTATCCAAGGACAGCCCCAATTCATCCAATTGTGCCCGGATGCGAAAGCCAAATGGAGCAATGACAGATCGTCTGTTCTGAAAAAGTACTGCCCACCGAGGAAGGAAAACACATTCCCAGGTGGGATGCTTTGGTAAGGAACGAAGTTTTGAAGTATATTGCAAAGACAGTTGAAAACGGCAAAGGTGTAGAGAAGGTTCATGAGATTCAATGTATATGCTTTGGACTGGAGAGGTACGGAAAGCCCCAGTGCAGAGTCGAAGTCCTTGGTGATGAATGGGGTCCAGCATTTTTAAGGCCAAGGGTCTGGCAGAGCCATAGACCATTGATCCATAGTCGAGTTTTGATCGAATAAAAGCACGATATACCTTAAACATTGAACATCGATCTGCCGTCCAACCTGGTAGAAGAGAGGACACGGAGGATGTTCAGTGCTCTTGTGCATTTGACCCGAAGCTGCTTTAAGTGTGGTATAAAGGTCAGTTTACGATCAAAGATAAGCCCCAAGAACTTGGTCTCCGGGACCACTGGTGGCAAAACTTCACCAATATGAAGTTCAGGATCAGGGTGAATACTCCGTCGACGGCAAAAGTGCATGCATACAGTTTTAGAGAGAGAGAAATTAAAGCCGTTTGCCAGAGTCCACTTCTGTACACGATTGAGGGCAGTTTGTAGTTGCCGCTCAATATATCTCATGTTTGACGACTGACATGAGATGTGAAAGTCGTCGACATACAGCCCATTCGCAACAGTGAGAGGGAGTTGTTCAGTGATGGCATTTATCTTTAAACTGAAGAGTGTGACACTCAATACACAGCCTTGAGAGACTCCAAGTTCCTGTACAAAAGAACGGGAAAGTGTCGAACCCACACGAACTTGGAATCTCCTGTCCATTAAAAATTTTTTAATAAACATGGGTAGATGGCCACGTGACCCATATGTATGGAGGTCTCGCAAAACACCATACCTCCATGTTGTGTCGTAAGCCTTCTCTATGTCAAAGAATATCGATACAAGATGTTGGCGGTTGAGAAAGGCTTCTCTGACAGATGTTTCAAGACGAATTAGGTGGTCTGTGGTGGAGTGCTGTCGACGGAACCCACACTGGGTGGGCGAGAGGAGGTTGTTTGATTCAAGGAACCAAACAAGATGAGCATAAACCATCCTTTCTAAGGTCTTACAGAGACAGCTCGTCAAAGCAATTGGATGATAGTTTGAAGGAATCTTCGGATCTTTCCCTGGCTTAGAAAAATGTAAAATAATAGCCTGGTGCCAGGCATCAGAAAAAACATTCTCCTGCCAGATCCGGTTGAAGACAATCAGAAGGACATCAAGAGAAGCAGGAGATAGATGTTGCAGCATGTCATAATGAATATCATCAGGTCCAACAGACATACTGGGAGATCGATGAAGGGCCATTTTTCGTTCCACCAGGGTAAAGGGACAATTATAGTCAAAGAAACAGTCAGTTCAAAAGGAAAGAGATGATCGCTCTGCCCGAGTCTTGATGGCAAGGAAGGTGGAGGAACAAGCAGAAGTGCTATATATCCGGCAAAAGCTTTCACCTAGTGTTAGCAATGCTCCGGACATCAGTTGCCTCCTGACCATCAGAGAGTAAGATCGAGAGGGGGACAGAATTGTAGTGCCCATTAACCTTTCGAATTCTGTCCAATACGATCTTGGAACTGGTGGTAGAAGATATGCTAGTTGTGAACTTAATCCAAGATTCCTTCTGGCTCTGACGTCTTACCCACCTAGCATGTGCACAGGCCTGTTGGAAAGCAACACGGTTTGAAAGTGTGGGATATCAACGAAAAGTATCCCAGGTCTGTTTTTGAGCCTTCCGTGCTAAGTGGCAAGCAGGATTCCACCACAGACGAGGATATCGTGGAAAATGTGTCGAGGTTTTAGGAATACACTGAGCAGCTGCATGTATAATAAAGTCAGTTACTGCTGCTACACAGTCATCTACTGATGGCAGGATCAAGTTCTGCAAGAGCAGTGAAATTTGACCTGTCTGCTTGATTAAGCTTCCACCGGGGCATGCGGGTAGGGTGGCATCAACCACGGCCAGTCTCTCTCAAAAGGATTGGGAAATGATCACTGCCTAGTAGATTACTGTCAACCCTCCATGAAAAATGGGAGAATAATGAAAAGGAGCAAACTGAGAGATCAATAGCGGTAAAGGACTGACTAGGTGCATGAAAGTAAGTGTAAAAACCAGTATTGAAAAGAGAAAGATTGTGATCAGAGAGTATCCGCTCTACAGATCGACCCCTCCCATCAATAATAGCACTTCCCCTGAGAGGATGATGTCTATTAAAATCCCCCAGAATTAGACATGGAGATGGCAATTGTTCAACAAGCATCTGAATAAAAAAAGAGGACATTTGCCCTAAAGGTTTTTCTGAAAGAGAATGTAATATAAGAAAATGAGGTACGTGTGTTACTGATGTTGAAGATTGCTGTTCAAAGTATTCAAGATGTGGTCGCTTACCCATTGACTGTTTTTTTACAATTTTATTTAAATTTTTTGGAGGATCCATAGAAAAAAAGAAAAATTTTGGTACCCACTGACCCCACCCACCATGAAGCCCTACAAGGGGACGCACTACAAAGTCATGCAAGGACAATGCAGCATTGCCAGGGTTTCATAAGCATTATACCCAAACACCAGCATCAGGTACAATGTCCACAACACCTGTTGAGAACTTCCAACACTGGTACTTGGTTGACTCTAGCCCAAGTGGACTAGCAGATTGACCCAAGGGGGCCACCCGTCTACAAGAATTTGAGGCCAAAGTGATGTGTTAGGGTTGGACCCCTCAACCACTAGGATCCTTTCCTGCCCTTCACGGGTCGCCACGCACAGCAAACACGTGGGTGGATGTTTAGATCCCAGAGAAGGTAACCAGACAGAACAGAACCTTCCCTGGGAGGTCCCCTCACCACGTACAGGAATCCACACCGAGGGGTTCATATAGAAGAAGTTCAAAGTTATTTTATCAGTTGTATATTTAGCTCTTATACCTTATCCTATTCCTGAAGATTACCTTAGTATATTTAAATGTCATATATTATCCTTTACAGAAAGTGAAAAAATATTAGCAATGAATGACTGAAATATTCTAATTCAATAAAGATGTCCAAAGAGCACAATATAACATTTAACAACAAATTTGCAACATTCTGAATACATGGAAGTAATACATTTGCAACTAAAAGGAAAAAAATAAATAAAGTCATACCAGGTCTCTCAGGCTTATTAAGAGTAAACACAGCATTTTACAATATACCTGGATCCTTCCATTGATATATTTAAATGTAAGTGACAAAAGTATGCGTTAAGGTAATTTCAAACACAATGTAAATGAAGAGTGATGCTTAGAATTATAGAAGTCTCAATCTTACAGAAAAATTCAAGTGTAACTAAATTTCACTTAGTGCAAATGTATTTGGTCTTCTACTATTATATGACAAGCACTTGGGATTGTAATTAAATAAGTAACTGTTAGTGTACTAGTGATAATTATGACAATAAATTAAAAACAAAATTTATTGAAAAAAAAAGTGTAAGGGGGAAAATTATCCAAAAAAAAAAATGAAATATGAATTTAAGAAGCAGTCTCTAATTTAATAGAAATAGAAAATGCAAACAGAGGTAAAAAGGAGATTCAATTTATACATTTTTACTTGACTGAAACAATTATTACATAACTGGAGATCTCAATGACACTAAAGGCTTAGGTTTTAAGTAGTCAGTACACATTTGTCTCTGACATCAATTTAATTAAAGTAACTTACTACTGTAGATCACAACTTAAAAAAACTAACACCTAATGTGTTCTTGTTAGTAATTTGTTTTACCAATTTGAGTTCAGTTTTAAACAGTTTGCCATTTAACAGAGAATGTTACAATCAAAATTCAAGAAATGTTAAAAATCATTTATTTTACAAACTGTACAATTAACACAAAATTTCAAGACTCCAGATAAAATGAAATTGTTGATTTAAAAAATTAAAAGAACATTTTTAAGCTACTATAAAAGATATTTTTTTTGTATTTCAACACAGATGTTTAGCTTAAGCACGTCAGGCAGATGGCATGTTCTTCATATTCGTCATACCTGTAATGTAAATGAAACAATCTGAATTTTATTATTAATGCATTACCTAAAATTTCTTGAGGTGAGTCTTCAAATTATGAAAAACAAATAAAAGTATTAAAAATTAGCCAAAGAGCATAAACTTGACTTTATTAACATAATATGATGTTCTGGGACAACAAGAGACCCACTGGTCTATCCAGGACAAAGGTTGGCAGCTTGTGGTTTGTGAGCTAAATACAGTTCTTTTAGGAGAATTGTGCAGCTCTTGGGCTATCATCTGTATTCACGATGGGGAATCATTCCCTGATTTTCTTTTTTTTTTAAGTCAAACTTTTTGGACATATTGTAGCTCTTGAAATGTTTTAGTCTTAGAAAAAACAAAAAAATGGTCCACTTTGAAGAGTGGCCAAACCTTGATCTAGACTGTCCCTTCCTCTAAACTAAACTATCACATAAAACCTCAAAAGCAGCCTTTAACATTCATACAGTTATCAAGCTTTTTCTTATACTCACTTAAATTTACTTCCACTAGAACATCTGAAGACAGCTTGTTCCACAGGCCAATCATCCTTTTAGGAATATAAAAATGTTTTAGCTGAAGATGACTCCTACACTGTCAAAAGTATATTTATGTTCCCCAGTTAATCCTACTGTTTTTGCCATTAAATATGGAAAATATTTTATGTATCAACACTATTAATTTCTTTTATAATTTTAAATAGTCAATCAAATCTCCTTTCACTCTTCTTTTTTTCAAGAGAAAGTGTTAGAGATCTTAATCTCTCCTCATATAAAAACCTCTTTATTCCAGGCACCATTCTCATAACCCTTCTCTGAACTCTTTCTGACAATTCAATGTTCTTCCTAAAGTAATGAGCCCAAGACTGAATACAATAAATAATCCAAATATGACCTAACCAGTGACTTGTACAATGAAATTATAATCTATTTAGCTTTGTATTAAATGTTTGTAATTTGAAACTAAAATCCTATTTCTTGCACCATTAGCAACAGCATACTGCGTGGATGGCTTTAAAGATTGATAAACCATTAAATCCAAAATCTCTTTCTTTGATAGCACTGTTAAGATTATTTCTATGCAAATTATATGATAACTTGCATGCCATATCTTGGATTTATTATTAAAACCTATCTGCCATTTATTCACCCAACTCATAAAATCAACAGCATCCTTCTCACAGTTTAGACCTTGATACCATCTCCAAATTTAAGTAACTTATTGACCATTTTTCTTATCTATACCATTGATGTAAATCTAAAATGACATAGGTCCTAAGACTGAGTCTTGAGGTATCCCACTTCTGACCTTAATCCAGTTCGAATAAAATCTATTTATAACAAAACCCTCTGCTTTCCTCCATCTCACCACTCTTCTATCTAGTTAGCTAACTTATCCCTTACACCAACAGAGATGATTGGATTTACAAGCATTTTATGTGACATATTGTCAAATTCGTCCTGAAAATCAAGATACATCAAATCTATGCCTTTACTGTCATCTACACATTCAGTTATCTTTTCAAAGAATGTCAACATTTTTCTGAGGAAAGAATTTCCTTTAGTAAAACCATGTTAGTTATACAATAAAATTCTAAATATTGGCAAATTACTTTGCAAAGCATCTTTTATCAGACTTTCCAAAATTTTTCCCACAATTGATGATAGACTAATGAGTCTATAATTTCCAGGACAACTGAAACAAGGAGTTGCATTAACCAACTTCATATCCTCTGGTATCTGCCCATTATTCAAGGACTGACAAGTAGCTCAAATACCTAATATTTAACCTCCTTCAAAATCCTTTAGGAAATATTATTTAGCCCAGAAGCCTCATAATGTTTTAATCTTCCCAATTTGTTCTTAGTCGGCTCAGAACTAATGCAGTCATCTTTTTTTTTTTATCATATTTCCATCTATTAACTGTTAAATACTGCTTAAATCTTCATAAGTAAAAACTGAATAAAAAAAACAAATTTAATAACCCAGTCATTTCATAATTATCAGAAACAAGCCTTTTTTTTTATCAGGTATCAAAGGTCCAACTACATGTTAATATTCACAAACTTTTTCTGGCATTTTAATTTCCAGTTTCATGAACTTTCTTGATCTTCTAAATCTCCTATCATATCAATAAATTTAAATTTGATTGGTACATCTGAGGGTTTACTTTTAAATTTATCCCTTATACCCTTTGTAAGCCAACCTGATTTGTTTACTTGTATTCACACATTTTCATTCTATAAAGAATATGTTTATTTTTTAAAATGTTCCACACTTGATTAATGTCTCCAAATAACCCAGCTGTGCATCCCTTCAAAATTTCTTTTTTTGAAATTTGCAGCCAAAATATCATTATTATT
Organism: Carcinoscorpius rotundicauda; assembly: GCA_011833715.1. NCBI lineage: Eukaryota > Metazoa > Arthropoda > Merostomata > Xiphosura > Limulidae > Carcinoscorpius > Carcinoscorpius rotundicauda. The sequence continues at coordinate 145,667,146 of CM022391.1, read as the reverse complement.
GATCCTCATATGTAGCAAAACATCAAATCTAATACAGCAATAATCACTTGTACCTGGGCATTTCCCCATGTCCACCCTTTCAACTATTTCTATATATGAAGTTAACAAAAAATCTAAAATAGCATTATTTCCAGTTGGTACCTTAACCAATTGGTTAACAGTTTGCAAAACCTTTCATCCTCATGGTTTGACTCTAGTATTTCCCAATCAATATGTCTGAAATTGAAATCACCCATAATTTTGGCTTTATTAACAACTGAAATCTTTTTCTTGTTGTACAGTTTTTCCCTAATTTCATTTGATGGTCTGTAACAAATTTCCAACTGAAAATCTTTTTCCTTTATACCCACTAATACAAACTAAAATGAATTTAAACCCATGTTACTGTCTTTAATATCCTCAATTTCAACAAGATTTAACTCAAATTTTACATGTAAAGATAGCCCCTACTCTTTCACATTCTATCCCTATTAAATAGCCTGTAACCCTGTATTTCAAAGAAACTTCTTGCATAAAAATCATCTACATTTATCCACGTTTCAGTTATCCCCATTGTATCAAAATTTTCCATTCCTACAATAGCTCTAAAGACATCTATCTTATTACTTATACTTCAAGCATAACAATAGTAACAATAAAGCCTATTCTTAGAACTAATAGTATTCTCATTGTTTATATTAAATCTTTTCTGCTTCTTATTCTTTTTGCATGTAGTTTTTCTTGACCCATACCAGTGTCTAGTCCAACTTTTAAAACTTTCCTTACAGCTGAGTTAATAGTCTTGCTTATCTACTCATCTTTAGATGCTAACCTAAGCCTAACAATTGTGGGGATGAAAGTATTAGTAGGTTACCAGGGTGAACGATAGCAACCTACTTATAATTTCATCCCCACATTTAATTCTCATAAGTATTCGAGACACAATTGAGTTATTTTCAATATGGGTCTTTTTTCTTTAAATGCCTTTATCAGCCCCTTATACTTACCAATTAGCTCCTCTAACCAACCTTTCTCTACTTCTTTAGCCCCTACATGTACACAAAACTATTATTGCTAACTCCCTTTATTACATCTCTTGTTTTGTGAGTTACATCTTCCACCCATGACCCTGGGTAGCATAATTTAATTAATTTTTCCTTGTTTATCTCATAAACTATACTATCCATTTGCCTTGTCAAAAAATCCCCTTTAATTACAACCTCAAGTTTATCATATCATATACTTCTCTATCACTTTTATTTCCCTTCTTTCAATAGTTTCTCACCTGTAGAAGTAAAAGACTGAAATCTATTTCTCAACAGACTAGGCTTATTACGATTATATCTATTACTTTTACCCCTAATGGTACTGTTTCTAACTTCCTGAAAGTCAGTCATTGATATCAGAATTTTTTGGGATTGAAAGAAGGAAAATTACACCTTTAATTTCTTTGTAACGTCAAAAATTAAAACCAAAAACAGCAGGTGCCCTCTTTACAATTTCCAAGATATTTTATTTAGAATTTAAAGTGTTCATTTGATTTGACATGCTGATTTCTTTTTATCTCCAACTATATTTGCTTGATGTCGCAATCAACATAGAACTGCATTTTCTACAAATTTCAGTGATCAGGAAAAATAACAACAACACATTTTTGAAATGTGTTGGAAAGAAAAGCCTTTTACAATGCTTTACATTCTTGATCAATCATAGAATTATTAAATTAATTCTAAAAACATCCAACAAGTTTTAAAAATATTTACTTATAAAAATCTGCATAAATTGAAAAAAAAATATTAGAAAATGCTTTATATTAATGAAAATCAGAAGTAAACCAAGGAAATTTTCACACTGACCTAAGAGTAGAACAAAGTGGACAAAAATCTCCTTCACAGGCACGACAAATCCGCCGGCAGCCAGAACAAATGGACCGATGACAAAATGAGCAACTGAATCCACTTGTTAAGTCTGATGGTTTCTGACAGTAGCCACAACTTTGAAAGTGAATATTTCTTTGGTGTAGAGACTTTTCTATTATAAATTTGGGAAAATCACTGCAAGTTTTAAGGTAGTAATTCAGTGTTATCATTAAATGTCATAATACTAAGAACTATCAAAGGTATGTTTTAGTTAAAAAAATCTTCAACAAAATGAACAATAATGCTGAAATTCATTGGATTATATTTGAGAAGAATCATTCAATAACTAAATATTTTTAATGGAAAACTTTTATTCGTAATGTATTGATAGTTTCAACTCAAAAAACATCAACTCACTCAAATTCAATATGAGTTGGGCCTAAATTTATACATGTTTGAGTCAAGAAAAATGATAAAAGGTAAAGAAAAAAAGGCTGGTGGTCTCTGCATCTGCAGGACATATGTTCGACCAATTGACACACACACACACACATGTAATCCTGTTATATTCTTCAGTTAGTGCCATGTACCCATAGAGTTACTGAAAATGTTCTATTAGACTTAGCTCAGGATTCATTTTTGGCAAAGCCATGACATCTTTAGTTTTGTTTAAGGTAGTTCATTACAATTCTTATAGTGCAGCATCAAGTCTGGTCCAACTCCTCCCACAGAAGAATGTATGTCATACATCTGGGTCTAACATCATGCAAATATATTAGTTAACAGCAAGTCCTGTGAAGAGTAAAGTAAAACCCATGAATAATGTTGTCTTTCCACATTCTAGGTGAACAACAAAAATGGTTATACCCAATGATATCCCACCAGGCATATCATTCACCCATGGCTCTTAAAATATAAATCAGTTGATAACTTCAAAAACCAAAGTCTTGGTTGATCAATGAAGAGAAAAGAACCAAGTAGTATGGTTGACATTTCTGACAATCATGATATACTATTAAAGAAAAGACTTGTGTAGTCAATAATAAGACAATAAAGTGGACTTACAACCCTGTTTCATACTGCTTGGTCAATGATGTCCATTCCAGGTTTTGTTCTAAGTCCTACTGATTTTTAAAATCATGTTGAGCTAATAGAAGTCAATTAAAGGAATCTTTTTACCTTTCACAGTTTTCCTTGATTATGAGAAACCCACTTGAAATAAAAATGTATCTCAGAACAGGTGATATGGGTGTTAACACTTTTATTGTTCTCTCCTCAGCAATAAAAGTGTTTATACCTATGTCAGTTGTTCTGAGATACACTTTCATAGTTTTGTCAAGGCTTCCATAGTGCTTACTTAGATCAACTGTTTATAATGTGAACATCAACACACCACAATGAACTACCTTCATCATTTTGTTTGATTGATTGAACAGCTCTGACAGTTTATACTTCCATCCAAAAACCTTCACCCATAACCAGAAGAAACCAACACAGAGAGAGAACTCATAATAACCATTCTTAATGTCTCTTTTATAGAAGAGTTTAAATACATCACAAACAAATTAGCAGCTACACAATCACACCATTGCTGAGAAACTGAAAATTGCCTTTTCTATTATCTACTGTTCTTATCAAGATCTGAATGTACACAAGCCACAACTCTTTGACAGAATATAAATAGAAAATATAAGTACATTATACTTACATTATAGATACAAGATCAAATGTTGACTTTTTTTTTTTATGTAAAACTGATCACTAACCTCACTATGAATATAACACATTGTCTCATGTTTACAATGTCATAAATCTGTAGACATTTTAAACATGTTCACTCTATACACATGAAACTGTTACAATGATCACATATAATTAAGAGAGTTTCTTTGTATTTGGCTAAATACATAATTTTGAGTCATTCTCAAAGAGTTTTCATCTAACAAAATGACAGAATTTGTATTTACAACTAACCAAATTATACACCTTGTAAAATAAATTGTTGAAGTATCGCTTGATACAACACCAGAACTCCATGCCCACACTGATGTTGAGGGTTATTTCTTTTTAACAACTACAAGAACTTTATGATCATTACAATGTGTAACAAACAGAAAACTAACCGTGAAACTTTTCCTGTCTGTACTTGGGTGGAACAAGTTGATCATTCTGATTGACAACAGATTCATCTATATTTTGTCTTTGTTTGTTATCACCAGGGGGAGTTGCTGGAGGACTGAGAACTACATAATTGAGAGGATCAAAGGTCGATTCTGCAAACTGTTTCCTGGCACCATCTCGTAGAAGCTGCCAAGTTCGTTCTATAAAGGTAATGTAATAAGGTCACAATAACAGTTAAAAATAAAGGGTATAAACTTCTTATTTTTGAATAAATCACACATTCTGGAAAATTAACAAAGAAATCCAACATAAAAGATACTAGAAATATGAAGTTAATACTGATAGATATACACCACTGTTTCAGTTTAAGTTCAACGCAAGCATTAAATTTAGTTACTTTTAAAACTAGTAATTTATTAAAAGCTTCTTAACATAACTGTTTATGAATTATACATTGTGTAGTTCAATACTTATAAACTGGTGATCATTATATTATTGAACCATGTGACAAGAACCTTGTAAGTTTTTCTCATTTTTTAAAATTGAGTTTTATTGCATCATAATATCTTATATTGTGTGAAATGTTCTAGGTCTCTGTTAGGGTTATAACTAAGCACAAAAATATAGTTCAATAGATACATCTAGAGCTAGCCATAAAGTGCAGATGGTGGTAGTTTTTAAAAGTGAAATTATCACAGCCTATATTGTAATAACAGATCAAAAAACATAATTTGTCTTGTCAAATTGTTCTAAAGTAACTAAATCAGCCCATGTGAACAATTATTTAAAGGTCTGAATACAACTGTGGTAACCAACAGCCAAATGAATATTTGTATATATATTGTTATGTTTGACTTATAATACCTATCATTTTAAAATAATTGGACTGCATACTGTTTGTTTATTGTTGAAATTTATTGCCAAAAAGTAACAAACATCTACTGTAAAGACTCTAACCCATACATAAAACCTGACAAATATCAAGAAAACAATGTGAGAAAACAAAGTTCCATAGCTAAAAATCAATTTTATTTATATTTGCATACAACTTCAACAATTATAACCAATTCCTATCATTCTTTTATTCCTCACAGTCAATTTAAACTTTTAATTTATACAATTACCTGTAATAAACTGTAACTATAGATAACATAGAAGTTGTTTCGAATTAAGCACATAGCTACACAATGGGCTATCTGTGCTCTGCCCACCACGGGTATCGAAATCCGGATTTTAGCATGTAAGTCCGCAGACATACCGCTGAGCCACTGGGGGGCAGATAACATAGAAATCAAAGTAGATGGAATACAATGCAACATACACCAATACCAAAAACAGAGAAACAACTGTGAGAAAATACTCATAAAATTAGATTAACCTAGAGCTCAAAATTCAGTCTGTGTTTTCTGGGGATAAAAAACAAAAAAAAATTTAAAACATCATTAACTTTGAAATTAAAGTTTTTTTAAGTATTTAATTTCTACAGTAAAATATAAGTAATATTAGAACAAAATACCATGAGGGTTTTAGAGAAGGACTTAAACAATTTTCAAGGTTTATTACCTAAAATAAAGCTATTTTTTTCTCTCATGTTTAACAGTGTTCACACAACTTTTCTTACTATTGACATAACACACTGACATGACCATTTGGTTCTTCACAGTTATCCCATGACACCCACCCTTGAAAGAAAGTATACATCAATCAACCATTTATTTTTCAGGAAGTTCTTGATTCCCAACTTCAAACTGTTCTGAAGTTCTCACCTCCATAACTACTGACGATCACCACTCATTCCACAAGTCAAATACTCTGTTAGAAAAATAAAGCTGTCTTAACTGGAGCATAGCCTAACTTATCTGGATCTTAAGCTTGTGTTCTCTTATCCTTTTGCCTCTAGAATACAGCACAAAAGAATCAGAGGCCTCTATCTATACTACTGAAGAATCTTGCAAATTTCAATAACATCACTTATCTTTCTTAAAAGAAAAATAACTTGAAATTAAAAGATTTATCTTAACCTATTCCCATAAGATAATCCTCCTATTCCCCAAATCATCCTACTAATCCTCTTCTGAAATCTTATCTTCAAGTCAGTATTCTTTCTCAGTGAAAGAGCTAGTGAAGTTATAAAAAGATAAATCACTATCTTGACCTGTAAACACAGTGTCTAAATTAAAGATGGTACAAATATCTGAGCAGATATTGGATTATCCAATGAAATACAATATGGTATTAATTTTGCATACTACATCAGCTAGCATTTTAATCAAACGATTACTTCATAAGATTATGCAGGAATAATACTGTATACATCTCATATAATAATTAGCACATCATTTACATCACCGATTCTTTCTAATAACTTCTAATCATAGTAGAATTTTCTTTGGTGGTTGGTTATGTTGATTAAATATCAATCATATCTACTCCTTTTATTATTAAAAGATTCTACAAGTAGTCAAGGTAATGACAACAGATACAAGTCAAACATAATTCTCATCATGTGATCAGGGGTAAAAGAATTACCTCAAACCACCACATGATACATCCCTTAAAAAGGTTTGCAATGGTTGCTCACCAATGTGGAACTGTACATCCTTATCAGATTTTCAAAACCAATGATGAAGTAACTATTTTTACTATACTATAACAAAGTGGCAGCTCACACCTTTGGCATATATACAACATGTATGGTCACATACACTGTCCACTCCACAACCATCTGAATCTGATTGGATATAGGGAGCTATATATTCCAAATTCAATATCTGACCAACAAGATATTTGTTTCATCCCTGGTCTAAATATACTCTAAAATTATTTTTTCTTTGTTGCTATCAGTGGATCAAAGCTTTGATGGCTTGAGCAATTTATCATTATGCCAAGGTTCTTTTTTTAGTCACTTTAACGAATGGGTTAACCATCTTTGTTAAACACACAATTCAAATTATTGTAATCAAACTATATTTTCTTGCATTTATTATAATGTCATTTGCCAAATATTTCCCTAACTTGTCAATTGTTAAAAAATCATTTTTTAACTCTTCAACATACTCAATACAACTAAAAATATCCAAGGATTTTAATCATCCACAAACCTTACTAATTTACAAATTATGCCCCTGTAAATACCATTCACATAAATACAAATGCTCAAGTACTGATCTCTGAGGTATACAAGTAACAAGGGTCCATTTTTTACTGGACTCCATTAGTAAAAACTTTCTACATTTTCTTGTCCAACCACCTGATAATGTGATTAACTAGTCTTTTGCTAACATAATAATTCTCTTAACTAATCCTTTGTATGGCATCTTACCACAAGTTTCTTGAAAATCTAAGTACAAGTCCACACCTTTTCAAATCCATAGAACTATTTAAGTGTTAAATTTGTGTCATGGAACTTTTTACAGTACTTCATACAAAATACATTACTGCAATACTATATCAATAGTTTCAGACAGAGTATGTAAGTTTATTCCAGCTATACTTTCACACATACATATGCAAATCATGAAAAATTTCTCAAGCCAATTACCCAGGCACACATTATTTGAAAAGTTCTGTCAAATACTAAAAATTACATGACCCAAGCATCTTCTTGTACTTAGTTTCATTCAATAACTTAAATTACGTTATTATGAAATACACTATACTGATAAAGAAATATGATGTAGCAAGATTGCAATTATGTGACTAGTATATATTTATGCATTGGAATGTTGAAATTCGACAGAACCCCTGGATGTTTGTTGAGAAACTCCACAGATGGTCAGAACCTCAGTTGAGAAGCACTGATCAAAGCAGCAAATCATTGAAGAAAGTTAACAAATCAATTGGAAAGGATTTTCCTTTAGTGAATCCACACTGATTTTATGATATTCTTTAATAGATTGTTTAGACAGAATATTTATGATGAAACTTTGTAGAATGGACGGCAACTGCCTGTTGTGGAAACAAGCATAGAAAACGATGTTTTGAAAGTCTTCTGGCTTCCATTAAAAATAGTTTTGCAAAGCTTCTTTTATCAAACTAAAATTCTTCTTACTACAGAAGGATGAATAACTAGTTTTTAACTTCAATGGCAGCTTTATGACCTCTTTTAAAAACCAAAGTGATAGTAGCAGTCATCCAATTCTCAGCCACCTATTCAGTTTATTAACCTTCTAAAAATAAAATAAAAGTTTTTCCTATCTGATCTTTAGTCTCCTTATCTGAATCAGAAATTTAAAATGACTTTTTTTTTTCTACAGGTATAAGTTATCAAAGATATTCAATAACCACAATATCATAACTAATAGTTAAACAAATTGCTTGAAATGTTCTTTTATAAATTTGCCCATAACTGTGGAAGAATGTATGATATCTTTTGTGGTGTCAGTAAACAGTATGTGACACATACAGTATTAAATATTTGTAGCATCCTGGAGTAGAAAATGTTCTATTTCATGTTTCATTAAAATACAAGAACATCCCAATTAAATAAACATTAACTCTCCTGCTATAACTGCTACAAGTTTCAAACATCTGCTGGTGCAATTGTTACATGTTTCACGAGGTGTTCCATTTAACCATGACATGTGTAATAAGTTTATCAGTTTGGTGGTACTATAATAAGAAATACTGTACATTATTGTAATTAGTAAATTCTGAACAGTTTATTAAATTTTAAGGTAGATATGCCATGGTATAATTGTTAGGACTACCTTAAAACAGCTTCTGTGAGAAGTTCGTCAGACAAGATGTTAATTTATATCTCAAAATAGAAAAGTTCTTGTCAAGCTTAAGTTCTAACATGATATAAAAATAATTCTGAAGCAAAGCAATCATATTTCAGAATGTTGCAGTAAGACATTCTTTAAAGTCACAACTACATAATCAGAACAAATGTAAAATTATATATAAAAACTATACCTACTTATTTAATATTTAAATATAAGCAGGCTTGGATAGAGAGCCTATTTAACTGATAGACAAAATCAACCAACAACAGAAAGCAAATTTGTAAATTCAGAAATGAAATATGTAATACTAGTGGTAGTAAATCATGCATTCAATTACCTGAATAAATGGTATTGATGTATTAACAATTACTTTCATTTAAATATTTTTGGACCTTTCTATTGTTTAAAAAGAATACCTTTCCCATACACTTTTAGCATTGGGGCTGTGAAAAGTAAGTCAAAGTAGTAAGATGACTGAAATTCATCAATGTATCATGAGCTTCACAGCAAAGCAAATCTTCAAATAACACTTGGCTGTATTAACAAACCATTTAAAACCACCTTGATAGATACTGTGCAGCAAGCCTAATAACTTCTTTCAAAGTATCTTGTCTGCTAATCCTACTGCTGACTATCATGATACTTTGACCTTCCATACTAAATTGCAGGTAAAAACATTCATACCTCAACTGCAAACTAAACATAGAGAGGTAATAGCACAAGATTAAAAGGTTGACAATTGTTGAGCTATTGATGCTGAGAATGTGGCTTTATAGATACATACTGAATTTACTCACAAAAGATTTTAGAAGTTGCTACAATGTATTGTTGAGGATGCTGTATTTCACTTAAAAATTATCAAATAACAAACAAAAACTTGTATCGAAAAGATACGTCCAAAACCACCCTCTTTGGGAGTTTCTGGATTGAACTTTAATATTGAACAAACTGTAGTGTAAAGATATCACTTGGATTCTTAATAACGCGTTAAAAATATAGTCAATCTTCTAGGTTTCCAATCAAACCGCTAAGACTAAATATTAATTTTGTATTTATGGATTAGAAAACAACAAGTTGTTAGGTAAACAACTATCATATCAGAGCTCATAGTACTTCATAAATATAAAAAAAAAAAAATTTGGAAAATTATTCCTAAGTTGTTTAACTTGTAACTCGCTCACCATATACTCCAGGCATACGAGTTGACATATTCACACCTAAATTAATTTCTTTGGGGCTAATATGAAACTTAATTTGACTTGGAAATTCATCAAAAAACGGATTTTTCCTTTTAGCCATAACAATTTTTTTAAAATAAAATAACGATACTTAAATTTTCAAGACAAATTACTTTGATTTATATTCTATTCGATTCATTTCTCTTTCCTCACATAACCGCGTTAAATTTCCATCGCACCCCCTGTTGTCACTTTTGATTAATACACAAATATGCAGTAAAATTATGTATTGGATATTTAAAGAAAAAAAAACAGAGGAAAAAAACGAGTAAGTTATGCATAACAAAATTATAAACCTTATAAACTGTAAAGTTTTTATTGTTTTGAATTAAGGACAAAGTTACACAAGAGGTTATTTATACTCTTACCTACCATAGGTATCGAAACCCGATTTGCACCGTTATAAGTCCGCAGACATACCGCTGAGCCACTGGGAGACAGAAAATATAAAGACGTTTTAGATATGTTTTGATATACTCATCGTGGTTATTTATAATGAAGCATTTATTAATGAAATTTTCAATGGTATGAAACCATCTGAAGTTTTCCATTCTCAAAATCGTTTAAATGTTTTAAGATTTAATTTAAATTTTAAGTTTGTTTGTTTGTTTGTTTGTTTTGAATTAAGCACAAAGCTACACAATGGGCTATCTGTGCTCTGCCCACCACGGGTATCGAAACCCGGATTTTAGCGTGCAAGTCCGCAGACATACCGCTGAGCCACTGGGGGGCTAAATTTTAAGTAAAGTGCAAAATAATTACATTTATGACAAGTGATGAAGACTGATAGATCTTTCCATCTATTAAATGATGTTTAGCATAGGATTATATCCCGGGTTTTACGTACATTAAAATCAGTTTGGTTTGGTTTGTTTTGAATTTCGCGCAAAGCTACTTGAGGGCTACGTGCGCTAGCTGTCCCTAAGACGAGAAGGAAGGCAGCTAGTCATCACCACCCACTTTTGGGCTACTCTTTTACAAACGAATAGTGGGATTGACCGTAATATTATAACCCACCCACTGCTAAAAGGGCGAGTATGTTTGGTGCGATGGGGATTCAAACCCGCGACCCTTGGATTACGAGTCGAATGCCTTAACCATTTGGCCATGCCAGACCCTTTAAGATCAGATCTAAAAAAAACATGTAGTAAAAATACCCATTACAACATTTTAGCATGTGTTTAGCACTGGTTAGTTGAAATCTTGCTAAAATTAGAATTATCTAAAAATATCAAAGCTAATTGTCCACAATGTCTTTATATATCAGTTCATCCCATAAGTAATGCCCGGAAATTTAATACAGAAAGAGTATCATAATTTCTGTCTTTGTAGAAGGCTTTAATGACTAAAGTATGTAGTAGGACGTATTAATGACTGGAGATAAAAAAAGGATATATTATAAAAACGTTAAGCACCGCAAACAATGGCTTATTGCAGCTAAACTGGCTAAAGCACAATCAAAAGTGGATCTTCATCCTTGGAAAGTCTTGCTAAGCGTTTGGTGGTATATTGTTGGTGTGATCCATTTTGAAAATACTGCCACTCAATGAAACGATTAATCAGACTCCTATTGTCAACAGTTAGAGCATTTGAATATTGCACTGAAAGAAAAGAGGCCTACTTTGATCAATCGTAAAGATGTTGTGTTACACCAGGATAATGTATGGCCCCATACTGCAAGTTTCACACCCCACAAAGATTGAAGAGATAGACTGGGAAAAACTTTCACATTTTCCATCTTCTCCATGCCTTGCCCCATCTGATTACTATCTATTCCGAAGGTTTCAAAACAATCTTGATAAAAAAAAAAAGCTTGAAACACATGAAGATATCAAACTACTCTCTCTACATTCTTTTCCTCCAAACCTTAAGAATTTTATAGAAATGGCATTCAGAAGCTTGTGAATCGTTGGCAAGAAGTAATTAATGATAATGGAACATCCATTATTCATTAAATAACATTAAAAGCGTTTGAAATCCTTTCACTTTTTTTTAATCTAAAATCGGACATTTCTTATGGAATGACCTGATATATCTTATCTATTGAAAGATTTAATTTTTCCTTCACTTATTACATGGTTAGGGCGCTTGACTTGCAATCAGAGGGACGCGTGTTCGAATTCCCCTTGCATTAAACATGCTTGCCTTCTCATCCGTGAGGGTGTTATAAAGTGACGGTTAACCCCGCTATTCGTTGGTAAAAGAGTAACCCAAGAATTGGCGGTGGGTGATGATGACTAGTTGCCTTCCCTCTAGCCTTACACTGCTAAATAAGGGATGGCTAAAGCAGATAGCCTGTAGACTTATAGCTGACCCAAAGCGAGAAGGAGAAGCTCTTTATTAGTGTCAACTTGTTCCGACATGTATTGTACAATTTTCGTAGAGAAATATTTTTTTATTAATTGATTGATTATGTAATGCTGAAGAGTACCATTAACCCACCACTGAAAGTGAACGGAGATTATTTTTCACATGTGTACGTGTCTGTTGTCAAAAAGATTTCTTGAATATGACTGATTGGATTTCGACGAAAGTTAATGTGCACTTAGATTATGTTTCAACTTAGAAGTAACTAACTCTTGGGGAGTTTAGGACACAGCAAGTTTAAGAAAAAATCTGTTAACATGGAGACCGACTTTTCACACTATTTTTGCTCTATAACTCAATAGCAAATGACCAAATTTTAATAAAACTTGGTGGACATACCTAGAATATTGTTCATCATTTTCCTACTGAAAATAGTCCACGTACAGTGTTTACGACGGACATACGGACACATTTTCGTATTTTTTGAGAGAAAAATATAACTAAGGTATGCGCTCTCATTGAATTATAAACAGAGAGAGAGCACTCTTGTGCATTGACTAATCACAGGCTGTGACGTAATGGCGGTTTTAAAATGACCACCAAAACGGTAATACTTTCAACAACATTTAACCAACGCACTAACGCATGTGAGTTTCGAAGGGGTGAGAATTTCATGAGAAAAATATATAACTGATAAAACATGACTGTGATTATAGCAATTATGAAGCAAACTGCGGGCAAGAAGTAAATCTGCGCAGTTAACTGTTGGCCTTATAGTCGAAAAACTCCCGGTGAGCATCATAGCGTACCTGATTCCATAGAAATTTAGTTCTATATTTACGTATGAGTACGAGCTATATTGCCTAAATTCGCCGGGTTCCTAAACTCACCAATGAGGTAATATATATATTTCAAAAATTAATTGATTATACAATTTGCTTATATCGAGGAAGATCTGGAAAGATGGTAGGCATTGCCAGAGGTTTCAGTTCATACTTCAAGACGTTTCTTGGGTGCACTCCTGGAAATAAATGAAAACTGTTGTGTTTCTTTTAAATTTTGATTGCAACAGGTTTTCACATAGAAGGCCACCGGCAGTTTGTTGTTATCTCATTTTTTAAACAGACCCGAAATTAAAGATACATGTCCTGTATCCCTCCACTAGTAAAGCGGTATGTCTACGAATTTACAACGCTAAAATCAGGGGTTCGATTTCCCTCGGTAGGCTTAGCAGATAGCTCAATGTGGCTTTGCTATAAGAAAACATACACACATACGTCCTATAAACAGTAACAAACATAGGAAGCCATTATTATGTATTTTACATAAGTTATGAAGACACTGATTGCATTTTTAAAAAACAAAAATATGAGTTTTTCTTTGCAAAACTATCAATAAATACTGACACTGTTGTCCAAGTGATTTTATACTTCTTATATAATCTTGTGCCAGCAAGTGTTTACTGGCAAGTGATGCTTGGATGTCTGAAAACCTTCACGACTTGTATTTTTCAACCATTGTTGACGAACTGCTTCATTAGAAAAGAACCTAAAAATGAAATTGTACTTTAACTGATATTGAGGATACACCTTCCAACATCTCTCCCTACATCTATCGAAAATCTTCTTTTCAAATTTCAAAATCGGATAAGAAACAAAAACAGCTTTGGAACCAAAAACGTCTTTGGTCTGCGCCTAATTTCACCAGCGGCTATTGCCATTCATAATTTGGCTGCTTGATCGCTTATTAATAACTAAATACTGATGTATTTAATACCTCAGTCTAAGTCAATACCATATCAAACTCAATCCTGAGGTCCAATAATTTAATTAGGTCTACGGTGTATTAGATCAGTTTTGTAGATTTAGTATAAATTAGTACATTACAATACAGTTTCTCCCTTTGGGCTATGATAAACGCAAAGCAGACGAAACTTTACGATTGCTTGAGTTTCAAAGCCTTCATTTTGAAAGAAAAGCTCATGTATGTGAATACTCATGGAAGGAGATTTCTGAGGCCTTTTTACGCTTATTTGTGCAGTTAAAACAAGCACAGTTCTTGGGCATTGTTTGGGAAGTTAGCAGTTATCCGTCAGAGATATTCCGACGTCTATTTCTGTTTTGATAATAGCAGCGACTTCTTCACGTCACGTGAACTGATCTCTCTCTATTTGTAACTCTGTACGCTCTATTGAGTGTCCTTTTGTTCTTACATGCTACAATGTCAAATTAAATCATGACTTTAGTTGTTATGGATGTTTTTGAAGGCCTGGCATGGCCAGGTGGGTTAAAACGCTCGACTCATTATCTGAGGGTCGCAAGTTCGAATTCCCATCGAACCACATCTGTTTGTCCTTTCAAGCGTGGAGACGTTATAATGTGACGGTAAATCCCACAATTTGTTTGTAAAAGAGTAGCTCAAGAGTTGACAGTGGGTGGTGATGACAAGCTGTCTTCCTTCTAGTTTTACTGTGCTAAATTAGAAACGGCTAACGCAGATAGCCCTCGGGTAGATTTGCGCGAAATTAAAAACAAACATTCAAATCAGATAATGGTCTAACAAATCAACTTTCTTGCGAGTATAAAGCAGTCTTTTTTTCTTTTTTTGACAAAACTCGAAGAATACCTGTCGCTGTTCCTAATTTTGGTCTACCCATCAAATGGTGTGTATGTGTGTGTGTTTTCTTGCAGCAAAGCCACATGGGGATATCTGCTGAGTCCACCGAGGGAAACTGAACTCCTGATTTTAGCGTTGTAAATCCGTAGACATACCACCGTAGTCGCAGGGAGCCCCCATCATATGGAGCGCAATTATTTGGCAGTATCCACCGCTCATTCTTGGGTCATACTTAAGGGGATTTACCAGAACATTAAAACGTGTAATCGGCTGAAACCCTGGTTATTTGTGACAGTACGAGTTTCTAATCTTTCTATTTACTGAGAATAACATTTTATTCGCCATCACGCTTGCAGGCCTAATAACTCAATCAAAGAAAACTTAAACCTAACAAAAATACAAGTATGTTCATTTAGTAAACAGGCCTATTGAAATTGAATTAGGCATTATATATTATAATATAAGAAAAACAAACAAACAAACAAAAAAACAACTGATTTTTTATGGCCATAAAAATATATTTTTTGCAATAAAATAGGTATTTTTACAATTATTTCCATATAAGTTTGGCACAAAAGCTAATATACAAAATAACAGCTTTCATATCCAAAATATAAACACTAAAACGTTTTCATTGAAGTTAATTTTCACATTTAGGCAAGAAATGTCGGCAAAAATTTTGTTATAGAAAAGAAAATAATCCATCACTTCACCAACAATAGTGTCAATGTCTGTAAACTATACAGGAAAAAGAGTTCCGTCGAACCTTTTCTTTTAAATTAAGATTACACAGTCCGCTATCGCCCAACACCATTTCCTGAAAGTTAGGTTAGCCTAACCCCTTCTTTATTTGACATACTCTGTGTTCACTCTGTAATACCTAATAATAAATTAGGTACAA
This sequence comes from Carcinoscorpius rotundicauda, assembly GCA_011833715.1. Lineage (NCBI taxonomy): Eukaryota > Metazoa > Arthropoda > Merostomata > Xiphosura > Limulidae > Carcinoscorpius > Carcinoscorpius rotundicauda. The sequence continues at coordinate 145,651,398 of CM022391.1, read as the reverse complement.
TGCCATAATATTATTAAAACACCGAAATTAATTCAGGTATGGTGAACTGAACATTGCTAAAAGACCCTGCAAATCATATATGGCAAAACACATCTAAAATATGGGGTTAATTTTTCTCCCCAACTTTCAGTTTTATTTTTTACGTTTTTCGAGGACAGACTTTCTAGAAAATAACTTCAATGGGATGACTTCCTTTCGAAGTATGCTTCACAAATTGTTGGCATCTTAGGGTAGTTTTGATTTTTTTACAAAGCCATTTGAATCACTAGTTTTCATTTGGTTTGTTTTGAATTTCGCGCATAGCTACACGAGAACTATCTGCGCTAGCAGTGTAATATTATAAGGAATACAGCTTGTCATCAATTTCCATTCCCACTCTCGAGCAAATAGTCGGATTGACTCTAACGTGATAACTCCCCATTGGCTGAAAGGGCAAAGATGTTTGGTTTAATGGAGATTCGAACACGCGCCTCTTGGACAAGAAGACGAGTGCTTAAACCACCTAACCATGCCGGACCTTGAATTACTGAGCAAAGATGCACTTTGCCTTTGGTGATTATAAAAAAAGTCCACTTTATAATTTACCTTGAACGTATCTCCAATTTATGGTGCAATGTACATTACATATTACGATTTGAAACAGCCATAAATTTTAAGTCAGAAGTTAAGTAAATTTTTTATTATTAAATTTATGATATTTTCCAACACGATTGATACTTATAATTTTTTTTCTTAACACAAATATACACTGCAGGCCAGTAAAAATAAAAAACTTTTTAGCATTTAATAAAGAAAATGTAAAAACTATGAAATTAGCCTAAATACTAGCTGGTCGAAAGTTTAAGACCATACCAAAAATAAGTCCTAAATAGGACCATATACTGTATCTTGAATGCCCAACAAGAGGTCTCAGTAGTGAGTTGCACGGCCGTCATTGCGAGTAGCTGCAAACATTCGCTTTGGCATGGTCGATATAAGCGTTTGCAGAGGGCTGGCTGGAACGGTATTCCAAGTGGTGAAGATGGCTTCACGAAGAGCATGCACTGTTTGGAATTGACGTCCATTTCTATGGACTTCCCTTGCCATCCACCCCGAAACATTTTCAATGGGGTTCAGTTTGAATGAACACGCTGGATGGCCCAAAAGAATCGCGTTATTCGCCATGAAAAAGGCCTTTGTCCTGTGGACATTGTGGATTGCAGCGTTGTCCTGCTAAAAGATCCAATCATTTCCACACAAGCGAGGGCCTACAGTCAATTCACTCAATAAGGATGTTCTCTCCAACATGCTAATGTAGCTAGCTGCTGTTTGATACCTCTGTACAACGAGAAGCTCCATTGATCCATGGAAGGAGAAAGCACCCTATATCATGACTGAACCTTCTCCACTGTGTCATGTAGAAAATATCTCCAGTGGGACATTCTTATCGTGCCAGTAACGTTGGAAGCCATCTGGACCATCCAGGTTAAATTTTTTTCTCATCAGAAAACAAAACCTTCGTCTACTTTTCTTCATCACATGTTTGGTGCTTCTCAACAAAGTTTAACTGTGCTGTTTCGTGGTGTGGAAGGAGGCGTGGCCTTTCAAGCCGTTTAGGGTTTTTAAAACCTTTCTCTCTCAGATGCCGTCTTATTGTTCTTGAGCTGTATTCCGATTTGGGTATCTCTGCATAGCTCAGGAATTTTGGTGCCGTCGCTTGCCCTGCCCATTTCGGGTGTTTGTGTTTTGTTACTGTGTACTGTATCATGTGAATTCAACCGTGTATCTTGGTCATGTGTAGTGCAGGTCCCGTGCTGTTTAGCAACCTTTTCGTGTGTGTGTGCAGTGTGGTGTAGTTCGGTATGGCAACGGCTATGTTCATGCCCTTCGCCTATTGGACCGAGGAGACTTTCCCTTGGGGGACCAGCGTGTGCCTATGGAGATGGCCCATGACGTCATCAAGAACGTGTTGATGCCGTATGAATCTGTTCGTAAAATCGAGCACGAGCTGCAACAGTCGTGCCCAAACGTGTACAGTAGAAACCGACGTGTTTGCATGGATATGCGGACGCTGGTCCCGAACTTTATTGTCGTCAACGGGTTCCAAGGGATGTGTAATTACCCGGGCATGCGTCGACTGTGTCGCCGCTGTGGCCAGGAGGGCCACCTTTTGGCTGAATGCCAGACCCCGCGGTGCGGGATATGTCTGGCACATGGACATGAGGACACTTCTTGTTCTATCACTTGCAGCATTTGTAGTGATGGCCACACGACCTCGCATTGCCCGAGGAGTGGGGCGACGTATGCCTCGGTAGCTACCTGTTCCTTGAGAACTTCAGATCGTTAGATTCACCACTAACCATCATCCATCGGGGTTTTAGCAAATGGGCCTCGTCTGCCGACTCCCTGTTTGGTCTGGATTGGACCCCCTCCCCGATCACTTGCTTCGGGGTTTGTTTTCTCGAGAGTTTTGGAGCAGCTTGGGAGGTGGTGGTTCGACTATGCACGATTATCGCTGCTGCCCTGTTAATCTATTTCACAGAGCAAAGGTGGTAAGGAGGAGGATACTCCCCTTGGTATGGTACCTGGGGGCTGTTCTTCTTCTGGATGACTGCACTGCGTGAGCCATCGAAAGTCATGTCTTTGCCTTCCTGTGGGTTGGCTAGTCTGAGGTAGAGTCTAGGTTTTCCTTGACATTCTATGTCTAGACCAGTGTTTTTTCCTCTTCCTTTCTAGTACATTTTGCTGTCTGTCTTTGGGCGGTCACCCCTGTTGCCCCCTCAGTTGATTCTTGGTTGCCATCGGGTCCAGGCTCTTTGGTGTACCTTCGAGCCTGCAAAATGTTGACAACGCTAATGCTTGAACACAAATGACTAAATTTCGTTTCATGTTTAAAGATTAACGCTTCGTTTCAGCATGGTCTTAAACTTTTGCCCAGCTGGTATTTAGATTAATTTCATAATGTTCACATTTTCCCTATTAAGTGTTGAAAAGTTTTATTTTTATTTTCCCTTTTCTTATTTTTATATTTCGAAGCTCTCATCAAATAAGTGATTGAGTCTCACAACGCAAAATGCATTATTGGTCATTATGTTCATTGATCTTAAGATTTTGGCCAGCAGTGTATTTATCTATATACACACACGAAAAATAACAACAACAATACAATTTATAACAATAGTTGTTATAAATAATTATGTATATACAAACATTTTATATAACCACAAACAATATTGAATCTGGTTTAGAACTAAATATTTTATTACCGATCCACTTTCATGAGGCTCAAATTATTTTTACATCGACGTAAATTCTACTAGTTTCATACTTCATACAGGCGTGTTTTTTTTCCGCTGAAGTTATGCGATGGTTTTGTAGATATACTAACATCCGAAGTTAATTCTCTGAAGTTGAACGCTTGTTATGTATGTTTTCTTATAGCAAAGCCAAATCAGGCTATTTGCTGAGTGAAGAAAACTACATCTGTAGTTTCCCGATTAAGAAGCATTTATCACAATTATAGCTTCCAAGGCTTAAAGTATATTGATTGTAGCTGACCACCAATATTCTATTACTGTCTCTCGTCGTGTCGGTTTAGATATTTCAAGGCAAAATTCTTAAAAGTTCAACAATATTCGAAGATACACTTATGTTTTCGTGAAACATACATTGTTGATTCTTGCACTCGAGAATCTTCTACAAATTTATAGAATAGGCGGGACTTGCACGAGACACACTTAACAATACACTTCACATACATCAAATGAAACAAACAGAGGTATTAATGTATTCTCAAGACGACTGGTGTACGTTTTGGCACTTAGGTTAAAATAAGATTAATTTTAATGAAAGTTATACCAGCCGTCTTGAGAATACATTTTTATTTCAAGTGAGTTTCTCGTCATCAAGATTAAGGACATATTAAAATAATGTATACGAGTAACTCTGTTACAACTTCTATATTTTCCACTTCAAAAGAAACAAACCAGTATTTTCAAACAAAACACCTGTTTACTTTACAATGTTTTTATTTCATAAATGTTAAAGTTTCATCAATAAGAACACTGGTTGTCTTATTTCTGAGTGACGATTCAACGATCATACCAACAGTTAACACTGAACCCAAAATAATGTGGTGGGTTTAGAACTATTCCGTTAGATGATGCTGTCGCGCATCTTGGTTATCATGGGCAAAATAAGAAAATAGCAAAATATGAAAATTATAGACTATATCAAGTGCAAGATGAATTAAATAAACAAGGAACGAACTGCGAGTTAAAAAATGAGCTGGTAAATCGGCGAAATTATCTTTTATGATTTTACAAACAAGACAGATTATAAGAGATCAGAAAGCATGGACAAAATGAACTGTGTAAATTACGCTAGTTTAAAACTTCTAAATTATACACTATAGGTAAGAACTGGCAAGGGATAAAACAACTTCTCAACTTTGGATAAGGACAAGAACCTATAGACTGATTACTTGCAATTTTTGTGAAACAGCAAAGCTAGCCTCACCCCAGTAAAATGTGTAATGTACACATGTACCAGGCTTTGCAGCATGGTCGATTCCATGAAAATATGAAATTAGGAGAAAAAAAGAAAAGAGAGTCACCGCAGTAAGGCCCGGCATGGCCAAGCGCGTAAGGCGCGCGACTCGTAATCCAAGGGTCGCGGGTTCGCGCCCGCGTCGCGCTAAACATGCTCGCCCTCCCAACCGTTATAATTTACGGTCAATCCCACTTTTCGTTGGTAAAAGAGTAGCCCACGAGTTGGCGGTGGGTGATGATGACTAGCTGCCTTCCCTCTAGTCTTATACTGTTAAATTAGGGACGGCTGGCACAGATAGCCCTCGAGTAGCATTGTGCAAAATTCCAAAACAAACAAACATTGAAGTAAAAACAGAAATTTTGAATTTTTATTTGTACAATATAATTTTGTTAATTTTCTGCACTTGACTGAATCATTGATGGCATTGCTCTGTTGGAAGTGAAATGAAGTGCAAAAAACTGGCTGACGAAAACTTTGATGATATTAAAAATTTGGCATTATATTTACTATATGCACTAAAATGTTGCCAAACCCAAATATATCATTCAAAAAAAAAATATTATCTTTTACACTTATGATAAAGGCCTGGCATGGCCGAGCGCGTTAAGGCGTGCACTCGTAATCCGAGGGTCGCGGGTTCGCGCCCGCGTCGCGCTAAACATGCTCGCCCTCCCAGCCGTGGGGGTGTATAATGTGACGGTCAATCCCACTATTCGTTGGTAAAAGAGTAGCCCAAGAGTTGGCGGTGGGTGGTGATGACTAGCTGCCTTCCCTCTAGTCTTACACTGCTAAATTAGGGACGGCTAGCACAGATAGCCCTCGAGTAGCTTTGTGCGAATTCCCAAAACAAACAAACAAACTTATGATAAAACGAACAAACAACATATATCTAAAATTTCAGTTAAAAAATGTCGAGTGAGCAAAATATGAAATTACACTGTATAATTAACTTTCACATCCATTAATTTAATGTTGTTAGGCCAACATTTTGTTATTTTCTAAATCTGCAAGTGAAGATACTAAAAAGTTACACAGAAGGAAGAATAAAGTTAGAAGCTAAAAATGTGAATCAATATATATAAATAATTTTAAAAGATTTATTTCCGAATAATGACTTAATGTTGTTATGTATTAAATATAAAATGTCTGCAACAATTTGGTGGAAAAGTGCTGCTAACTCTGTTTAAAATTTTCTGGTTCATATTTGTACTATCAATATGTTGATTGAGCATCAGAATCAATCTACCTCCATGTCGAAGTCTAGATCGAACGTTTAACATTTATTTTTGACCAAAAAATATATTTCTCAAAATATTCGAAAAATTAAAATTAAAATACATGAAAACAGAGTCACATAAGTTAAGTAGTAGGAGATAATTAGCGAGTTTGTAGAAAACATTGTTTCAAAACAATGCTGTTAAGGCCAACGTAATTTTAAATTTGGGCTTACAATTTCTCTGACTAATTTCTCTGAAATTGCAGTAACTCTAAACGAACACAATTTATGCTGTACATTTCAGGTGTTATGAATAATAACGGTGATTAGCAGATTGTGAAATTTGTTGAGCCACATACAAGAAATACAAACCAAGTTCCAGGAAATAATAAACAAAGCCATCTGTTTTCTGGGCGAGAGTGTGTCACTCTTGTGTATCATAAAAATAGTGCTATGTACCAGGGTTGTCGCTGCTGAGGTAATGCGATAGAAATTTACCCTACCATGCTTTTTCCTGACAACTGGGGATGAACTGATTCAACAAACAAGAGACCTAAGTTACTACTTCGGCTGAGCCAGCACTGCATCAAGAGAACTCATTTGCTGCAGTTGCAAGAACCGTTGCAGAGGTCTCTATAACTAATAAATATCAGCTTTGAAGTACGCTGCATTGTGTCAACCTTTAGGCGGGTAAGTTTATGACGTTTAAGTTGTGCGGCATCACGCTAATTACTGTTTAAGTTTACTTTAATTTACAACTTTACATTTTTCTCAGTGAAATATTAGATGCACATTGTTTGTTGTTTTTGTTGTAAATAAAAGAAGATAATGTTTTTGAGTAATATATTTGTGTATTGTGACATTTAAGAGCATTTAGCTAGAAAATAATGCACATTTTTCAATGTGATAAAAATGTTGGCAATCATTTTTTATAATGGCTGCCAAAAGTAACATAAGTCTTTTTCACGATAACTCGTTTCTAATCATATTCTTTGGGCCATGATCTACAACTTGTTTGTTTGTTTTGGAATTTCGCACAAAGCTACTCGAGAGCTATCTGTGCTAGCCGTCCCTAATTTAGCAGTGTAAGACTAGAGGGAAGGCAGCTAGTCATCACCTCCCACCGCCAACTCTTGGGATACTCTTTTACCAACGAATAGTGGGTTTGATTGTTACATTATAACGCCCCCACGGCTGAAAGAGCGAGCATGTTTGGCGCGACGGGGATGCGAACCCGCGACCCACGGATTACGAATCGCACGCCTTAACGCGCTTGGCCATGCCAGGCCAATATGATTTGTAATCCATAAATATCGACTATCTAGAGTTGTTTACTAGGGTGTAACTGATTGAGAACATTTTTCTCTGTGTTCTAAAGAACAACTATTTTAAGCTTGATGATACTTCTCACAAATAAACACAGCATAACATTGTGGGCAAAAACGGTGCACAGAAGTGTTCCAAAAAAAAATTCACGTATTGAATCATAGGTTTGAAAAGTGTATTTATCAGCATATTGTGTACATGTAATTTCATATTTTTCATTTTAACTGTACAAGAATCATCTGGTACATTCTGTTTAACAAGGCAATTTTTGGCTTGCAGTTATTCTTCTTATTGAAAGTAGATCCAACGTGCCCCCCAGTGGCTCAGCGGTATGTCTGCGGACTTACACGCTAAAATCCGGGTTTCGATAGCCCATTGTGTAGCTTTGTGCTTAATTCCAAAACAACAAGATCCAACAAGTAATTTTTAATGTAAACCATGGATTTTGAATGATACTGATACTTAATAAGATTTTATGATAGTTTTGTGCAAACACTTAATGAAAGAATCATCAACAAAGCGTACAGTCCGGATGATATTTTCGGTCTGTGAAACAAAGGCACAGCTAGGCACTAAGTGGTACACGGAACTCGTGTCCCGATTCTGTCCTGAGTCCGCAGTAGGTGTGGCCAAAAATCATAATAGAAATCCATGATGGATATAACACTGAAACGCCGAAAATTTTTGCCCCTATCTTTTAAGCACCTAGTGACACATTGCTGTAAAAGCTAAATGAACTGCTTTTGATCAAATTTGTTTACAAAAAAAAAACTTTAAAAAATGTCAGTATTGCAGTTATCAGGGTAACAGTTACATTGAAGACGTTTTCTTACGTCTGATATAGCAGTTTACCTTATTGATTCTTTCAGTTCTTTTGAGTTGTCCATTAAGCCGAACATAAACAACTGGTTAAGGTTCTTGAATCGCAACTTGAGAGTTGTAGTCGACTCTTTATTCAACATCACATGCGCCTCTTTTCAGCTGTGGAGGCATTGTAATGTCACGTTCAATCCCACTATTCGTTGATAAAACAGTAATCCAAGAGTTGGCGGTGGGTGGTGATGACTAGCTGCCTTTCCTGTATCCTTACACTGCTGAACTAGAGACAGATAGCGCCGATAGCCATCTTGTAGCTTTGCACAAAATTCAAAGAAATATTTTCTCAAAACTTATATCATGTTCGATATTAAGAAGGCGGTGTAAAATAAATTGTAAAATTAACAATTTAACATATGGGTTTGGTATATTTTAGTAAAGAGTTTATTATTTTCAAGAAGAGCCATAGTCTCAAGAAAATTTAAGGAGTAACCAGTTTACGAAACAATAAATTTTGCAGTAGGATGTATACTGTTAAGGAAATGAACAAATTTTTACAGGAAGTTACTATTATGATTTCAATAATTGAAAATGTCAGCAACGTAATGATACCATCCATTAGGATTTTGTTTTGTTTCCAATTCCCACTGAATAATTTAAAAAAACGTTTGAAGCCACGTAGAAATTATAGAAAAAGCAAGTACAGCGTTTTTGCCCACAATGTTATGCTGTGTTTATTTGTGAGAAGTATCATCAAGCTTAAAATAGTTGTTCTTTAGAACATAGAGAAAAATGTTCTCAATCAGTTACACCCTAGTAAACAACTCTAGATAGTCGATATTTATGGATTACAAATCATATTGGCTTGGCATGGCCTCGCGCGTTAAGATGTGCGCTTCGTAATCTGAGGGTCGCGGGTTCGCGCACGAGACGCGCCAAATATGCTTGCCCTCCCAGCCGTGGGGGCGTTATAATGTGACGGTCAATCCCACTTTTTGTTGGTAAAAGAGTAGCCCAAGTGTTGGCGGTGGTTGGTGATGACTAGTTGCCTTCCCTTTAGTCTTACACTGCTAAATCGGGGACGGCTAGCACAGATAGCCCTCGAGTAGCTTTGTGCGAAATTCCAAAACAAACAAAAATACAAATCATACAGTACTTAAACTAATTAATGCTTTTTAAAATTTTCACATTTCGCTCTATACATCAACTACAAGTGTTATCACGACAAACACGATAAGGATATGACCCACTTCACTGCTAGCGTCCCCAGTTGAACAATTGTGTGAAAAACAACCACAATTAGAATGCGATAGATAGGAAAATAAACGTTCTTCAATTGCTTCGTCCAATGAATTATTCTAAACTTTATATTTGCACTTTCTATAGCTTCCCTTGTTAGTAAGTTCAATTTTTTTTAACTTTCAATACTACGATAAACCCATATTTCAACAGTGTAAAATATTGATAATATTACACTTTATATAACTATAAGTTTGAACAACTGGAATGCTAAGGTAGAATTTAACGATTTAGTTTAGAAATTTTACACATTCTGCAGCTCGGACTGTGGTTAAACAAATATCACATATTTCTAGTGAAGGTGCTCTACTGGACTTTTACTTCACATACCAGGTTTAATGACAATCCATAAAAAGATATAAAATGTGCAATTTTGATTGAATTTTTTATATATTTTTTCTTCGCATCAAAAGTACGGAAATTTTATTTAATGGAAAAACATATTTAACTTTACCGATTTTTTTTATTCCAAATGTGGTGTACTGATAGATTTTAGAACCGATAATTAGATGCCAAATTTGGTCACACGTTCAAAGTTATTTAATAAAAACTGCTCTAATTTGACCAAAATTTTATACACGCTTACCATATAGTCATCCAAGCTACTGCGGCTTAAAGTAAGAGTAAATATGGACCGTTTATAGTTTTTATCATTCGGGTTAAAGATTGTTGATTTAGAGCAGCAAAACTATAGAATGAAAGGATGTGCAGATACATAAAGTTTTGGTTAGGCCAGACAAACCAGATTAGCAGTTCCTAGCCCAAGTTGCCATAATAATTATGTAGGTAGACGGTAATTATTGACTATTCAATACCACTTTTTAGTGCAAATTTACTCAATTTTATGAAATTCTTCTAATTAAAAAGTTGTTTAGCGTCATGCGAAATTAGCTTAAACAGGAATTAGCGAAAGTGATGATGCTTGATAAAGGTGTACCAAGTGCATGCTAGTGATAACAAGAAACTGTTAATCTAGATTCCATGGTGTTACTGTAAAGGAAGTTATTATTACTGTTTTAGAGAGGAAAAATGACCATCATAGATTTCAAATAAACTGATCGGTTCAGTTAAGTGTAGATCTGTACAGAATGATAGGGCTGCAATCTTAAAGCTATTGTTGGTCATAATTAAGTGTTTTTTATTTACTCACTATCATGCCCAAGTTGAACAATAAAGGCGGCCTAATTAATTAATGAATGAATATTTACTGCAGAATTTCATCAATGCTATATGTGTAGCTACCAGTTTGGTTACCAATTTTGACATCATTTCTCAAAGTCACACGCTCAATTCTTTTTTCTTTTTTTTGACAGCACCTTTTTTCACATCTCGGGTGTTTTGATTAAATCTAGAAATAACCGTGGCTCAGTGTCGCTTGGTAAAAACAAAATATAACGTGAACACTGCATGAAAGATAAAGTGGGAATAAAAAATTCAGAACTGGGTTGTTGAGATATCATATGAATATTCTTTTTTGTGAGAACAAAACGGAAGAGTGTCGAATGAAAATGAAATATTTAATTTTTAAAATACTAATTATTTTCAAGGAATTAGCTCAAAAATTCATTGAGTTTCTATAATTCCAACCACTGTCCCTGGATATTTAGATGCTTATGTAGTAAATAACACAGTTTCATGTTCACTCGACTCGTAATCTAAGGGTCGCAGATTCGAATCCCCGTCGTACCAAACATGCTCGATCTTTCAGCCGCGGGAGCGTTAAAATGTGACGATCAATCTCACTATTCGTTGGTAAAAGAGTAGCCCAAGAGTTGGCGGTGGGTGGTGATGACTAGCTGCCTTCCCTCTAGTCTTACACTGCTAAATTTGGGACGGCTGGAGTAGGTAGCCTTCGAGTAGCTTCGCACAAAATTCAAACCAAACCAAACCAGTTTCATGTTATCACGTGTTTATACATTTATAAATATTTATACTAACAGTCTCAACCCCTTTTAGTTTGCTCAAAATATCAACGAATTATTTGTGCCAAAAATAAGAGTGCTCATAAATTAACACAACTATTGTGGTATTTGCTACAATATACTGTTTAAATATGAAATTAAGTAGTAACAAGTATGGGTGAGTGCATAATAAAATGGCTTATTTTAAAAGTAAAGTAACATAGATAGTAACGCAATCTTTCTGTCAACAAAAATACTACTTTCAAAACTTTAAGGTGCCAGTGTGCTAACACTTAGAGGCCTCAATTATGGTACTACCGTTGTGTTAATAGAAACAGTCGGCTGCATAGTGATACTGTTTCTGAGTCAATAAAAACGCATATCAAGTCAGTTATGTTGTAGCACTGAACAGATAAATTCAGCCCAGGAGCATTATAATTTTCAGTCAATTCCAGTTTTTGTTGGTAATTAGAGACTCAAAAGGATGATGGTGTTGACTAGCTGCTTTAAACTAGTCTATTACTTTTAAAGAAAGGATGGCTAGCACAGATGGCTTTTGAGTACCTTGGACCATAAATATGAGAAAAAATAGCGTTAAAACGAATCTCTGTTTTTTTAAAAAAACAACATGATTGTATTTATATAATTATGTTATCATATAAGCTAACTTTTGCTGAACATAATTTAGGTTATTTTAAATACATTATCTTATGTTATTGGTAATTAAACATTTCATCTGTCAACTGACAAGAGTCACGATTATTTCCCTGAAAAGAAAGTATCTTGGGTATCTTTATTCAACATATATTTTTATCAATGAAGTGCACAGGGAGAGACGTGGCTGGAGGGGTTCCAACCCTTGCATTCCTGTCCTTATGCCTTCAAAGCATCTTTCCCTCTCTGTTATACAATTGTCAACAATTACGGAAAGATGCACCTGAATCCTCACCTTGCTTGCTTTGCTGAGCAGGGGTAACTTCAGCGTTAAAATGAATGACATACTAAGACTTACAGGATGTTGTAGTAAAAACTAAGGTTTGATATGCTGTTTATGTTAATATGCAATTATTTGCACTTTACGTTTGAATTCTACAAATGTTTACACGACCAACTGAACAGGCACAGAAAAGGTTCTGCTTACTTCTTGTGAACTTTTACCATAGGCAACACACAGAACCCCCATCCTTACTCACACTGCTTGAAAAATGACATTTTTTATCATGAGCATCTTCCCTATTAATGTCCTCTGCAGGGGCATAAATCCTGGGAGGATGGGGGTATACATCTCCCCCTTCATTTTAGGTGGGGGTATGGTGCATACAATCATTCCCCCCTACAGTTTGGTCTGGTGAATTGTTTTATTGCATCACAAACCTACAAATTGTGTGTTTGTTTTTGTGATTTTCCTGTTCTTACCAATCGATTTACATAATTAGGCCCGGATGTAGGCATTTTCAGTAGCCGAAATGTACATCTTTAATACAGGCGTGCTTCTAAGCTTTTCGATCTAAGTTTATAGTTCGCAACTTCGTAAGTATCAGTCAGTAGGCCTAAGTATACATGCAAATATCGTGGCAACAAGATTACTCTGTGACTGCATGTTTACAGTTTTCAGATTCACGTAATCAGAGATTACTAATTTGCAAATTGAACAGTTCACATAAGTAGTTGCAAAAGTCATCTCCCCCATCGGGTGTAAAAAATCTACTTCCCTGGACTCCTCTGTGAATTAATAATTTTATAGTGTTGCTGTAAGCTACATTTGTAATGTTGGAATTCGTTTATTAACTAAATAGAGTTGCGTGTCATAAGGATGATGCTAATATGAAATATATTGTGCGAGTGGGCCTAGAAAGCTTTATATTTGACGTCAGTGTTTTTCTAGTATGTTCGAACATCGTGTCACTATACACAGGTTGTATCACTATCTGTTGACACAGAGATTGTGCCACAATATATGTCATGCCACTATGCAGATATTCATACCTGCTTACATTAGCAGGTGCTTTTTGACGCAGTTTCCTTGTATCATTGATACAGTGGTTACGCCACAATGTAGACTCCTATATATGTCACGTAACGGGTACGAACAGCACAGACACCTTAAGTGTTCTCACAACTGCATATTACAGTTTAAAAGTAAGTATTTTTGTTGACAGAGGGGCTGTGTTACTATTTTAACTCTTGTACTTTTAAAATAAGCGATTTTTTTTTATCCATTCACCCATATTTGTTGGTTGTTTGTTTGTTTGTTTTGAATTTCGCGCAAAGCTACTCGAGGGCTATCTGCGCTAGCCGTCCCTAATTTAGCAATGAAAGAATAAAGAGAACGTGGCTAATCATCACCACCTACCTCTAACTCTTGGGCTACTCTTTGACCAACGAATAGTGAGATTCACCGTAGCATTCTAACGCTCCACGGCTGAAAGGGCGATCATGTTTGTAGTAACAGGGATTCGAACCCACGACCCTCAGATTATGAGTCGAATGCCTTAATCATCTGGTCATGGTGGTCTACCAACTGGAGATCCGGGGTACTGTCAATTGAAACTGGAGGCACTTGATCTATAAATCCATTTTATTTATCAGCGGATTGAAGGCATACAATGTACTCTCTCCAGAAACATTTATAAGAAAAATAATTGCAATATAAAATTTTACAAAAACAACAATATAATCAAGAAATATTCATAAACAAAACATTACTTTCTGAGATTATATAGTGAAAGTCACCATTCTTTCACAAATACAGACGTCTTTTTGTGAATTATAAAATCATTTGTACGCAGATCGGACGGCGAAACAAATTACTATTCAGTTACTGTTCAAATGTGGTTGTAGTAAGCTAGAAGCTAGTCGTTTGTTTCGTGTGGTTTTTTTTTATTTAGCGCAAAGCTACTCAAGGGCTATCTGTGCTAGCCGTCCCTAATTTAGCAGTGTAAGACTAGAGAGAAGGCAGCTAATCATCACCACCCACCGCCAACTCTTGGGCTACTCTTTTACCGACGAATAGTGGAATTGACCGTAACATTTTACACCCCCACGGCTGGGAGGGCGAGCATGTTTAGCGCGAACCCGCGACCCTCGCATTACGAGTCGCACGCCTTACGCGCTTGGCCATGCCAGGCCCGAAAGTTTACGTACAATAAGACTTAAAGATACTTGCATTTGTCATCTTAGTAGTTAAGCCATTTAACAAGCTCTTTAAGTTAGAGTAAAATAATTTTACTAAAATTAAGTCTTGATTTTGGTTTGAATACATAATACATTTAATATTAAAGGTCTTAAAACCAACTTGAATATTTTGTCACTTGAATGTAAGCAGTAATTTCAAACCTCTAACAATAACAATTTGAAGCACGTAATAATGAACTATATTGCCTCTTCTAAGTTTAAATGGATTATAAATACCAAGTTTTAAAACCTCTCATACTGGACATACAAAAAAAGCATATGTTAACACTTTATATTTTACCTAAATGTTGTATGCGACCAGAAGAATTTCAAGACATAAAATGAATTAGCCTACTGAGTTTATTAACTGTTGTTCTGCAGATTGAATCCTTTTATAAACCTGTGTTCTAAAATGGAGCATGTTCTTTCTAACTCGCAGAGTGTTGTTTTTGTTTTATTTTCAGCTATAGTAGTTCAGGCGTTAATTTGATCTTATCTAACCCTAACACTGGTTATTTATAACAGTTGAAAAGCTTTCACCATATTTTGTTTTGATGTAGTCTAAAACAATTGTTCGTGGAAGTAATTTGCGTGTAAGCTATATGTGAATTGATATGTTTAATGTTTCTTGTATTTCAACATGTAAACAAATTATTTTTTCGCACACAGACTTTTGTGTGTGTTACACAAGGTTAAACTTGCCTTTAAAATGTTTCTCAGAGGTTGAAGGGGGAAATTTTATTTGGGTAAAATAGAGTAACTTTAGGGCAGCTCCCCAGTGGCTCAGCGGTATGTCTGCGGACTTACACGCTAAAATCCGGGTTTCGATACCCCAGGTGGGCAGAGCACAGATAGCCCATTGTGTAGCTTTGTGCTTAATTCAAAACAACAACAACTTTAGGGCAACCATACTTGCTACTGTATTACATTTTAAGGTGTTTTTTTTTTCTTCTGAAACTGTGACTAGAGCTTTCTCAGAACGTTGTCATTCTTAAATATTATTGCAAATTCTTTATATGAAAACATTCCAGTTTGCTTTCCCACTAACTGTGGCCCGGCATGGCCAAGCGTGTTAAGGCGTGCGACTCGTAATCCGAGTGTCGTGGGTTCGCATCGCCGTCGCACCAAATATGCTCGCTCTTTCAGCTGTGGGGGTTTTATAATGTGACGGTCAATCCCACTATTTGTTGGTAAAAGAGTAGCCCCAGAGTTGGCGGTATGTCAAAATGAGTAATGGCCCTAGCATAGAGTCCTAACACACTGTAACACCATTCCAGTTTGACTGAACTTTTGATTGTTATATCTGTTTGCTATGTCTCCTATAATCAGTCCATAATCCATTGAGGTAACTTATCTCATATACCCATAGAAATAATTTTTTGCTTGTCATTTATGTGGCACTTTATCAAAAGCATTTTAAATACTCAAGCATATAAAATCCACACCTTTACCCTCATGAACGTAAGCAGTGATATGTATAAAGAAGGTCAAAAGATTTTGAGAAACAAGACTTTCTATGTGTAAAATTTATCTTGTTATCTTTGTAAATTCTGTTAGATATTTTTTCAAATCATCTTTAATTAGACCTGAAAGACATACCTCCATAGAAATAAGATTAATTAACCTCTAATTACCTGGACATTGCTGATCACTATGCTTGAAAGTAGATATCCTATTTGCCTGCCCCCAATCTTTTAGAAAATGTCTAATGCTCAAAGACTCACGAATAATATAAATGAGTGTCTTATGTATGAATTCCTTTATCTTTTTTAACTGCCTGGCTTTAGAAAAAATATTGGCTGAGGAACCCTATCATCTTTCAAACTTCCAAATATTTCTTTAACAGCATGATGTGATTGGAAGTAATGATTCATTTGACTTCTAAAAATTATCTGTAAATAAATGTTTCATAAACAAGTTTCTTTAAAAAGTAATGTTTTTTGTTGTTTTGAATTAAGCACAAAGCTACACAAAGGGCTATCTCTGCTCTGCCCACCACGGGTATCGAAACCCGGATTTTAGCGTGTAAGTCTGCAGACATACTGCTGAGCCACTGGGGGGCAAAAAGTAATGATAATGATTAACAGTATATGTATGGAGAATGATGGTCCTTTTGTTATTTCATAAAAACAACATATTTGTATGTATATTTGTCCATTTCCTTCAATTATTGGTTGGTTACAAATTTGACTTTTAAATATTTCTAAGTTATGTTCAAATATTCTTCCTGATAAATTATCACAGACTGAAATGTGAAGAAAACTGATTTTGAAAGACATATTCCTACTTGGTAAACTATATCACAAGTAACCTTTAGTTTGGACAGTTTCAAAATAAAACATGCTGCAGGTAAAGCATGAGGATTGTTATAGAGCTGTAGACAAGGGTTCTGATTGGACAAACTTTGGTGACATTGTATCAATGTGTCCCTTGACAGTGAAAGGTAATTGGGAATTTCAGCAGGAAATTATGGTTTTTTGAATACCAGCAATACCAAGCTTGAGATAAGTATATCCAGTTTGATTTTATTACTCATCACAGTTTCTACTAACACTCCCTTAAATCTAATTATATGCCAAAAATAGTGCATCATTCATTTTATTTATAAATGGCTGGAAAAATTAAAAGAAAACAAACTTGCTTATTGTTGCAGAACATTTTGTATTTTCGTGCAAGATACTTGTTGATCAGTATTGCAACAGCTGAGATATCAGCATGATTTCCTACAATTTATTTTGCAGTATGGATTACTGTTAAAATGGAAGAAAAATAACAGTTTAGCAACTAAACCATTCCATAATAATATGTTATAGCCATTTCTTCTACATTCTTAAAAGACCCAATTCTATTTAATTAACATGCTAAAATTTAATGTGTTTAAATGAATCCTTATTATTTAATTGTAATATTAACATATAACCTTTTTTTCCATATGTCTGTTTTTGATTTTCAAGTATCCTTTTTTAAACCAAAGATTTTGATAGACTGTAATCTTCCATGTTAGTAATTAACTTTTTAAATATCTAACACTTAATATTATTTTCCTTCATAATATTTCCAGTGAACCTTCCTAAGAAACACCGTATGTTGAAAGATACAATAACTTGTAATTTGAACACCGTGTAGTGTTATACACCCAAAAAGTCCAATCAGCATATAATTTTTTGTACACAGTATTTTGTGTTACAAAAAAAAAATTGAAAAAATGCTAGTAATCTGGAAGGATGTCTCTCATGAGAGACATTAACCAGAATAACATTATTAGAAAAAATAATCACCAATTTAATAAAAAAAATTAAACTTCTATTTCCCAAAAGTGTCTTTTAGTTTTGGCAAAAACAATGATAATATTGACTGGATTAAAATGTTGTGTGGATAATTTTAACATTACCTCTTGTGTAAGTTTTTTTTTTTAATTCAGTGAATATGTCTTCCAAGAGTAGCCACAACTCCAAGAGTGATATTACAAACAGTTATATACATCCAGAAGAAATAACGTCAAAGACCCCTGTTCCACGGTTATATAAAATCTTATCGGCACTTCTGTATGCTGGTTCATCATTCCTCATAACTGTAGTAAATAAAGTGGTTTTAACTTATTACAGGTAATTTTCTAACACTGTTTTATGTTGGATTTTCATTACTTACAATTCTGGTTAACTACACTAGAGATTCGTAGTTTATAAGTGATTTTGTACCCTGTACTTTGTTCAATTTAACCATAATAAACAAAGTAGTATTATGTGTACTATACGATATATTCTCACAATGGATGTAACAGGTAACTTGCACATTAAAAACCCTTCTGTCACTAAGTTACCATTTTACAAGTAGCTGGTGAATTAATAAAATTATATAGAGGTGATACGACCAGAGATAAACAGTTTATCAGCATTTTGTACACCATTGTTCTGTGTGTACTAGTGAATGTTGTTACTAATTAACCACTATGTGGTTTATATAAGATACTCGTGTAAACAAATGTGATATTTTATTAGACATCCGACATTCATGTTGATTCGTCTTAATTGAAGAGTTTGGTAATTGTTTTAAAGCTAAAACTATCATGGTAATCCAGTTTTAAGCTATTTTTTAAACTTATAAGTGATGCCTGTTTGGGTATACCAGTAATAGTTAATAAAACACTCACACAGAATGTGACATCTCTTAGGTTTAAACCTGAGGTGAGAATATACATGCTGTAAAAATAAATTGGCGCTCCTAAATCTCTCTTTATCCTAGTAGTCTTTTTTAACACTTGCATGCACACACACATACACATGTAATTTATTCAAAGTATATCTGAGGTGTGCAGTACCAGCCAGGTTAGGGTGATGTATAATATTTATTTGATTCTGTCAAGTACAATTTGACATTACTGCATACATGTGTATGTGTACATATATTTACGATAGACGTGTACTACAATATAATATTTTGTATTGTAATGAATGTAAAATTGGCCTTAGGGTCAGTTTAATGTTTATGCCAAGTTTACAAGATGTTGAGACATGCATGAATAGTCAAATAGTTTTCAGTTACTTATGTAGTAGTTAAACATTTAGTAATAGTATAAACAACAAGATAATGGTTGTTATGCACTTTAAATTAGTGATATCAATCAAACTTGAATGAGCCTGATCAGTTGACATTATTTTAGGTTTCCATGGTCACATACCTTAGGACTTGGTCAGGTAATTTATTTTTGGTTCTTTTACTGTTTCTCTAGGTAAACAGATGTATGTTTTCTCAGTGATATTTACCATGTTACAATTGGAACGAGAAGCACGTAAAACAGTAAAATCACAATACTGCTACAGTTAGTTTGTTTAAATAATTTATTTTCCTTTATTTTATCTGTTACCTACACACTCCAAAAATACTGCACTGTTTAAACTGAAGTGATTGGTATACTTTGAGAATTTTATTTCGTATGATGAAAGTAACACTGCACAACAGTTTTTTTTTAAAAGTTTGCTTCCTTAAAAATTTTTGCTGATTGTGACAGATACCTGGTGGGTATGTGCAAATATAGTTTTGGTTTTGCTTCATCATGTAGGAACTCTGAGAAATAGACAGTTAACTGTTTACCGTCAATAATGTATTTAATTGCGTTGATGTTTCTAATATGTTATTAAGTTCAACATAATTAAATGTTTTGCTCTTGATTTTAATTTGTATTCAATGTCCTGTACATCACGTTGCAGTGTCCAATAGTAGTCAACAAGCATTGGCAGATTCTAGTTGCCCTCATATCGTTTTTCCATTGTTGTAATGTCCTCGTGAAACTGAAGATTTTGATGAAATAGCACGTGAAGGGCAAATTTGGATGTGATTGTTGTGATCAGCAGCCAAAAGTCTATAAGGAACACCCAACTGTGTTCAAGAAGCAAAAACTTTGTTGTGCAGTGTAATGTAATGCATAAACATTAATATCTGTGAATGATAAGGTAGAAAATTTCCTCTATCTTTCATTATACTTCTTCCAAAACATGTGTTATTTGTTGAAACTTAATATCTACGTCTAGTATGTTGATCACAATATGAAAAGTTGGAGGTGTAGGAAGTGGCTCTAAGACATGTTCAGCATTTATCTTGTATTGGATTATTTTCTCACCAGTAAGACACAATTAGGCCAAAAAAATCTTTAATTTATAGTTATGCAGCACCTCCGTTAAAAGTTGGTTGAAAATAATATGGAAATTTTGCTTGTATTCAGTGATTAAATGTGTAATAAGGTAAAGTAAAATTGCAATTTTTTTCTTAAAAATGGCATATTTTTGTCAGCAAACAAAACTATTCACTCGAGTCCAACACTTCATTTCTTTGTTCATGGTTTTTTAATTGTTGTAACTAAACAGTTCATAGTAGAAAAATGTTATGTGATACAGTTTTCTTGTTAACTTTGTGACACTACGTGCTTTTAAGTTTAACATTGTATATCTGTGTTGATTTTGAGGTAGCGTATTTTTGTTCACCTTTCATGTAAGACATGTTTCTTAACATTTTGTCAAAAACCATTGTTCATGTAGCATTTATTTTTTCACATGTGGTTGTTGTATTAAGCATTGCATCGTATCACTTTGTCATACATCATACATACGTCAATAACAGCTTACTACTTATAAGTAATCTTTCCTTCCAAATGATAACCCACAATTACAAGTAAAAGTATATACCATAAATAAATGGTCAGTCTTGTGATACTGACCTCAACCTTGCAAAATGTGTTTTTTGTTGGTTTGTTTCCTTCATAGAAATATATAAACCATTGTAAACATATGACATTCATGCTTGATGAATTGTAATGCATGAGTAGTTAACTAGTGTGTTCGATAAAGTCGTGGGAGTAGCAGCCATAATTTCGTATAACATGCTGCAGTGTAAACTGTTTATAGCAGTGTGCAGAATAATGTAGTTTCTAAATAAACATACTTTCTGTCCAACATGTAAATATTATTTGTCTAGTTTATTTATGTGAATTGTTTTTGATATAATGTTTAAGTAGTTTCTGTGCATCCACAAAGTTTTTTTAATTTACTGACTTAGTCAAGGCTAGCTTTGGTATTCTATTTTAATTTACTGACTTGTCAAGGCTAGCTTTGATATTCTAATGACTTTCAAAATGATAACATTCGATATAATTCATATTAGTTTATTAAATTAAATTCTCTTTCTTATTATTGTGAAGAAATAAATATTTTCTTGTTAACTTTGATGTAAGTCATGTTTCATGTTGTTTTTTATTCGTGTAGATCATTGTAACTTTATTTATATTAAGCTGTGGGAAAACCCTTGGATGTCTAACTTTCCCAGACTTTTCATGTTCAATTCCTCTCAAGGTGAGTATCTTTGTTAATAAGTATAAAAATGTCATCTTTTAAGAATGGAGAAATATTGATATAATTCAGTTGAACAGATAAGTTTTCTTGTGAACATTAATAATCTGTGTTTGTGCTTTTAAAAAGTTTATGCAAAAATTGACTAAAGAAATAAGGAAGTGTCTTGAATATTATTACAAACAGTGACTCTGTGTATTACCTTGAAAAGTGTAAGGCTTTTAATTGAAATGTTACTAATATAAGCTATTGTTTCCTTCTAGATATGGCCTCTTCCACTCTTCTATTTTGGCAACTTGATTACTGGGCTAGGAAGTACTCAAAGGTTAAGGTATAGTTGCATATTTAGAATAATAAAAAAAGCAGATCCACAATGAATAAAAATAATCCAGTGCAAGTGTAACCTAAATATAGAAATTTCTAGTTTTAGGCAAATGATGGAAACTTCACGTGTTTAAAACATGTTTAAGTGAGAAACATCTGTGTTTTATGTACGTGTATATGATTTATAAATATATATAATTCTTTAGTGCATATTGCTGTATATATACCAACTTGCATGTACTAAGTCACATAAAAAATTTCTTTCAATATCATTAATAGAAAGTTATGTGCAAAATTATGTACTATATATTATTTGCAATAATCAGAAACATTAATTTACTTGCAAAATTTTATATCCCAAATTATTTGATGGTATGTTTATAAAATTAGATTTATGTTTCACAATGTTAACTAGAATTGCCAAGCGCGTAAGGCGTGCGACTCGTAATTCGAAGGTCGCGGGTTCGTGCCCGCGTCGCGCCAAACATGCTCGCCCTTCCAACCGTGGATGCGTTGTATGTTACAGTCAATCCCACTATTTGTTGGTAAAAGAGTAGCCCAGGAGTTGGCGGTGGGTGGTGATGACTAGTTGTTTTCCCTCTAGTCTTACACTACTAAATTAGGGACGGCTAGCACAGATAGCCCACGAGTAGCTTTGTGCGAAATTAAAAACAAAACAAAAACAATAACAATAATTTCTCTAAGACTGTGTTTAAGAGAGATTTCTGAAAACTAACATTTAAGAAGCAAATAATAAAGTTGTAGTGTGCTACCTTTCCTTTATTAAAAAATAAACTAATATCTCAATAGGAGTTAAACATTTAAGGACTTCTTGGATATATTTTTACTCAAAGGGGCTGATATCTTAGAATAGTTTTGGTGTACATGAGGCAGAGATGCCAACTATTTCAAATGAGTGAGCGTAATCATTTTAGATAGAGCCCGTACAGATATTGTACAACCACTGGATACAGTTTTAAGTCATCCATGTCTGTGGATCTATCTGTAGCTAAACTGTAAACACTGTCAGTAAATATGCTTGAAATCATTTTATCATCTTCACAACCTAGTTGTTTAGTTGTTTAGAATTAAGCACAAAGCTACACAATGGGCTATCTGTGCTCTGCCCACCACGGGTATCGAAACCCGGATTTTAGCGTGTAAGTCCGCAGACATACCGCTGAGCCACTGGGGGGCCTTCACAACCCAACATTTGTACAACAACTGTGACTGTAGTTTTGGTTCAAGCACAGCCATATTTTTTCGTTATATCAGAGTCTGGGAACATTTTTCTGTTTGTTTGTTTGTTTTGTTTTTTTGGAAGTTCGCACAAAGCTACTCGAGGGCTATCTGTGCTAGCCGTCCCTAATTTTGCAGTGTAAGACTAGAGGGAAGGCAGCTAGTCATCACCACCCACCGCCAACTCTTGGGCTACTCTTTTACCAATGAATAGTGGGATTGACCGTCACATTATACACCCCCACGGCTGGGAGGGCGAGCATGTTTAGCGCGACGCGGGCGCGAACCCGCGACCCTCGGATTACGAGTGCACGCGTTAAGGCTGCGGGGGCATTATAACGTGATGGTCAATCCCACTATTTGCTGGTAAATGAGTAGCCCAAGAGTTGGCAATAGGTGGTGATAACTAATTGCCTTCCCTTTAGTCTTACACTGCAAAATTAGGGACGGTTAGCACAGATAGCCCTCGATTAGCTTTGTGCGAGTTTCTGAATAAATATTCTGTATGATCGGCTACAGTTAGGGGTAAATTATGAGTAGTGACGAATTGCGTGAATTTCACTTCTGCATTTATGGTTTCATATTCTGAATTCTTACTCATAAATATTCGCTGCAGCATTTTGTTAATGAAATGCCGATTTTGTATGTCTGGAAAAATTATTTATCCCGCCATGCGCCACAGAAAAATCAATGTGACAAACTGTACAAAACGCATGACTGTCACTGTCATTTGATGCAATGGCCGGATATTTTACACCATACTCTTTCCTAAATTTTTAATTCACAGTTTTAGTCCTTTTAGATTTGCCAGAAACAAGATAATCTGGTGAACGAGGCCTTTTTTTTTTTTCCAATTGTGAACGATCGCATTGGTGTTTCTACGCCGCTTAGAAAACGAGAAATACCTACCTATGCGAGCGCTGATTGGCTGACAAGCACTGCCGACGTAACTAAGGGTTCTCCCACGTATCCAGCATGGAGAAACACTGCATTCAAACTATTGGTAGACGTCAAAAATACAAATATTTTTTATTAATTCAAGCACAAACATGATTATTGCAAGTAGCCATTTGGACTGTCTTTTATTTATTATCAAAATTTATTTGTATTGCACAAGAAATTTTTCTTTTTATCCCTTTCAAGTTTTAGGGTAACAGTTTATCACTATAATATATAATAATTTGGGAGTTGCAAAAAGTCGTAATATTTGAGCGTATAGTCGTAATGTATACACCAAAATCATAATGATAACGCTCAAATCGTAATGGTTGACATTTCTGCATGAGGTTATGTCAGCTGTAAATATGACACCATAAAATTGGTCTTGACATACAGATGCTATTTCAAGTTCAGGTAAAATACATTCATATGAGGGCTTATATCATAGCTAGTTGACTAAAATTGACCTGAATCACCAATTTTAAATTAAACAAGCACTTAGAATCAGCACAGCCACACTTATACACAAGTACGTTTATTGTCTAAATAAAATTCTTACTGTCCTAATAGAAAAATCAAATGCTGTTTTTAAGATGGCCATTTCACCAAAAAAGATGATAATGGGGACAAGGGTGAACAGAGTGTTTACTATTTGTTTGCTCACTTCAAAGAGATTTACACTATTAAAGATATTAGCACATCAACTGTTTAAGCAGTTAACTTAAGTAGATTTTTTTAAATGAGTATGGAAAAGTATAATATCAAATTTACTCGAATATAAAATGATTATTTCATCAAGAAAATGAGCTTTTGTATATGAAAGTTGTTTTTATAGCATTTTTTTACATTAAAAAGCAAAATAATGAAAATGTTGATTATGTGGTGGAATCTTGATGTTATTTTTTACATTTACATAATTTTTATTGCTAAAGCATTTTCTTTTTGTGTTCCTTTGTTAAATCTAATGTTTGGTTTTTCTGAGAATACTTGGTACCTTATGATTAATCATAAATTAAGATTACTTAATTATGCCACTTAAACATTTACAAATTTTACTAAAGCAGTTAGAAGTTCAAGTTAGGTAACTGCAGTAAGCTACCTTCAGAAATGAGACATTTAAGAATGATCACTTACTGAGTGTTCTCTGGAAAGCACGGATGGAAATATTGCATTCCTGAGAAATTTCATCTTAATTTGGCTTTCCTGATCAAAAATGCATGATCTGTCTGTATTTCTTTAGTTATGATCAATGAAAGTGAAGATATTGCTTGGACTAAATATATGAAAAAAAAAGAAAAAGCAATTCACGAGAAAATTTAATTTTAAGCAAGAAGATTTAAGTTTCCCAATAGCTCTCCCTCATGTGAAGGTACTTGTATTTCATTATACCTATTAAGGTATGAGACTTTTGAGGATTTTAAAATAATGTTATTGTTTTAATATTCCTGTAGACATGAAACTTTTAGTTTATAGGCATAACATAGTGCTGTAATTCAAAAACAGAAAAGTAGTATCTTTAAAAGTTTCAAGATAAAAGGTTTCACAGATATTGAAGAGACAATGTTAATGCTATGGAAACAATTTATTTTGTGTGTTTTTTTTGTTAACACTATATCAAATTATGTTAGATAGGTTCTCAATGATGATGTGTGTTGTGTACTGGTATGATAGCGTTCTCTGTCTTAAAAATACTCACTATACTGGTTTTTTGTCTTTACTAGTTTGCCAATGTTCACTGTTTTGAGGAGGTTCACAATACTAATGACAATGGTGGGAGAATATATTGTACTCAAGTGAGTTTAGTTTGGTAAAATTCCAAGAATCCTGTTATCTTTTGTTCATCCTAGTTTTTTCAAATTATATTTTATTAGGCTGAATTATTGTGATTTTTAAAAAATCTATCATTTTTAATTTTGATGGATCAGAAATGCCCCCTTTCTGAAGCTAGTTGAATAAGTACAGATATCTTTAGCAACAACCACCAAATTTGTAGTTTATCATCAGATATATCTTGTCATTCCACAAGTAATGTCCAAAAATTGAATACAGAAAATGCATCACCATTTCTATCTTTGTAGACGGCTTTAATGACTGAAATGTGTAGTAGGACGTGTATAAACATGTTTAGACAAATAAAAGAAACTTACCCAACTCCACTTTTTCAGATCATTAATCAAATAAACATTTATGAAGATGGATGTGTCTGAGGAGCACATTTGACATATAATGCTTTATGAGTTTAGAAAAAGCAATAGTGCAGCAGTAACTACATGAAACATTTAAGGTGTTTATGGATCAGAGTCTCTAAGTGAAAAAAAAATGTCAAAAGTGACTTCAGAAGTTCAGATCAGGTGACAACAGCTTAAGTGATGTGCCATGTTCAGATCGTACTGTTGAGTATAATAACGACTTTTTACTGATTACAATTGATGAAGTTTGTGCTGTAACAGTTGAAGACCTAGTACAGAAGCTTAATTCAACCCATTCAACAGTTCACTGTCATCTGCAACAGCTTGGAAAGGTATCAAAACTTGGAAAATGGGCCCCCCATGATTTGACAGAAGCCATCCTTAGAGCAAGAGTGTACATTTGCATTTCTCTGCACTCTCGTGAATGTAACTCACCTTTTCTGGACAGGTTAGTGATTGGAGAAGAAAAATGGATATTTTATAAAAATTTTAAGTGCCACAACAATGGCTCAGTGCAGGTAAACTGGCTAAAGCACAGCCCAAAATGGACCTCCACTATAGGAAAGTCTTGTTAAGCATTTGGTGGAACATTATTGTAATGATTACATCAAACTTCTATTGTCAACAGTTAGGGTACTTGAATGTTGCACTGAAAGAAAAGAGGCCTGCTTTGATCAATCGTAAAGGTGTTGTGTTACACCAGGATAATGCACAGCCCCATATAGCAAGGATCACATCTGCAAAGATTGAAGAGCTAGACTGGAAAAAACATCCTCCTTATTCTCCAAACCTTGCCCCATCTGATTATCATGTATTCTAAAGTTTGCAGAACTATCTTGATGGAAAAGAGTTTGGAACACATGAAGATGTCAAAACTACCCTATCTACACTTTTTTCCTCCAAACCCCGAGAATTTTATGAAAGTGGCATTCAAAAGCTTGTGAATCATTGGCAGGAAGTAATTAATAATAATGGAACATACATTACTGATTAAATAATATTAAAAGCGTTTTAAATCCTTTCTCTTTTTCTGAACCTAAAATCAGACATAACTTAAGGGACGATCGATACAAACATGAATGTTTGTCTGTGTGAAACACAAATATATTTAGAAACCAATGGATGGCACCACAATAGTGTTTTCTTTAAAACCAAGAAAAAAAGCTGTAACAATTTTAAGATTACTGTAGGTTAAGTCAAAATATTCATAAATATTGTTTTTTTTGTGAAACACTAGAATGTGTTTTTCAAATAATCCAATGTGTTAATAGCATTATATGCTAATTGTATTGATACATAAAACTGGCTCAGCCATTTTGTTATGATGTTTTTTTACTAACCCTGACAAGCAATAAAATGATGTCAAATATTCATATTTTCCCTCTTTTTCATGAAATTTTAAAATGTTCCTTAACACCTTTTACTGGGCATGAAAAAAAAAAAACACAACAAATTTCTTTCCTCATTTAAGCACTTTACACCATTGAACTAAGATTTGTGTTACTGGTATTTTTAGACCTTAAAGTTCATGATGATATAACAGATTTCTTCTTTTCACCAAAGATGAAACTGAAAATTTATCTGTGAGATAGAGGCTTAATCTACTCTTTATAATATTTATTTTATTTTTTCAAATTGAGAGTAAGGTTTTACATAAAAATACACACATCAAAATGTGCACATATAAAATTACAATGTGCTACTTCTCAATAAGTTTAATTTGCGTTTGAGATTATACATTGTTTTTAGATGTTATAGAGCCACTGATATTTGCATTCTTGCTAATTTAATGTTGTATTTTTAATTATGTGTAATGTTTTGTACATTTAAAATATCACAGACATACACACACCCACACATATGCAGATAATGACAAAATAGCCATAAATAATGTTGCTTTTCATGAAATAATAAAAACAATTAAACTGTTATTCTGTATATATCCCTCACATGATGTAATTCAATTTTAAAAATGTGTTTAAAATAATACTGTAGAATGAATTTTCTGAATATAAATAAACAGTCATTTATCAATATTCAGCTAGTTATTTATGTTTCATTATAAAAAATAAAAGTAAAATATCTAGATTTATTATTATTATTTCAATGATTTCAGTATCTAGTGATTTCATATCTGTGTACCAGTGTAAGAAAGAAATTAACATCCAATTCCTTAAATTGTTGTGTTGGTTGTGATTTTTGTTGTTGTTGTTATTCATTTTCTTAGAGTGAGACAACCTTGTATCATTGTGGTGACAGTATTTGCCATGGTGGGAGGGACAGTTGTTGCAGCTAGGTAAGATTTAACCAAACATTTGTTAAGTAAGATAATTTTCCTTATCATATGTTGTTATGTCTTGACTTGTGACTGGGTATATAATTAGCTACTGGTTTGTCTTTACCATTATTAAGAAGCTGAATCCTTAACTAAAGTACTGTTTATAACCAAAGAGCTCATATATTTTGTTTAATTTTTAAAAAATGAGTGTAGTATTTTCATACCCTAATTAATACACCTTTAAGGATCTTGGTACATTGTGAATAAGACAACTGTAAGGGCTTTGGTAAGTTGTGATTAGAACACCTCTAAGGATCCTGGTACATTGTGCTTAAGACACCTGTAAGGGCTTTGGTAAATTGTGATTAGGACACATCTGGGGATCCTGCTTAGTTATGAGTAGGACACCTATAAGGATCCTGGTTAGTCGTGATTAGGACACCTTTTAGGATCATTAAATGGAACAAATCATGAAATGGCTTGGCAGTTGTTCAGTATTACTGGGTTGCTTCACCTGTTTCTAACTTTTATCACAACTGTAAATGTGAGAAATAATAATTTCTTCTGTGAATGTATGCTATGGGTTGTTAGTAATAATAAAGAAATTGATTATGAGTAAGTCCAATTAAGTATGAAAATTTAGTTAACTCATAACAAAGTAAAATACATATAAAACATTTCAGAAACGAGGTTTTCCTTTGTGTTGAGGAATGTGCATTCTTTTCTCAGAGCTGATCAGTCAAACTGAAAGTAAAATGGTGTTATAATAATCTAATACCTAAATTCTGAGTTTTTGACGAGTAAGTGGTGTTATGGGTGCATCAAATTGCACCATGCAGTGTGTAACTATCTGGTTACTTCTGCAGTCATCATTAAAGTGTTGGATACATGATTTTATTCGTTTGGACACTCCCTTGTTTGCTTTCACTTAAACAATGCCTTGCTCTTTGTTCATTAGTCAAACAAGAAGTAATCATGTGGAAAATTCTTGAGGTGGAGATTATTTGGGGTTACATTGTTAAGGTAAACTGCTAGATCTTTTTTTTTCAACTACTCCGTAAGTTTCCTTTTTAACACAAGGTAGTTGTATTCTTTATGTGCAAAAGTTTTGCATTTCCTGTTATGTTAGTACTAAGTCCTAACACCCTAGAGAATAAATTGGCTTTTGTGCAAAACTACATTAACTTACTGACATTTTTAATTTAGTTATCTATGTAATTTTAAAACAGTAACTAAAGCATAGGGTAAAATAAGTAGTTGATAACTTTGATATCGAACATGTAAATACCAAGCTGAATAGTAACCTGTGAATGGTCGTAGCACTTGAATTGTGACATAGGGTTATATTGTAGATGTTTTCATGAATACCTCTTTTAATGTTGACTGACTGTAAGTGAGAAAGTACATTAGTTTTATGGGAAAAACATAAGTTGTATATCTTAAAAAGTTAGTTTCACTCTAAAGAAACATTCCCATATGTTTCAGACAATGATAACAGCTCTAATTTAGAAATGTCGACAAACTACTATAAACCATAGATGAACTGAGAGTTATAAAGAAAGGTACAGACCAAAGGAAAATAATTCCCACTGAGGTGTAATAATGTGTGTAATTATGTTTTTGGTTTGAATATGTTATATTTTAACTATCTAACTGTACGGATACTGATAAGAAAGAGCATTGGTATATATATTTATTTCCAAGGTTCATTACTAAATCCAAAATTTATAATTACTTTTGTGTCATTTTTAAAACTTTATGATAAAAATGAAGGTAGAGTGAAGTACATTTTACTTGTAAATTTTGTAAAAGTAATTTGTTAATTCTCTGTTATCTTATTATTATGCAAATACTAGTTTGTTTGTGTTTTATTGCTTCTATTTTTTGTCACATGTTTCAATAAATCAAATTTATTTGCAGTGCAGAGATGCTAAGTGTTCTCACTTTGGCAAAAAACTATCCTTTGCTTCAACTTGCTCTGTTATGGTCACATTCTGTGTATTCAGATTTTTAAAAGTGTTTTGCCACTTACAACATGACCTGATACATTTTTTATGAGGGTGAAATGTGATGGAAACATTGTTGAGATCATGACAATTTAAACATTTTTATTTCTGTAGCTAAACTCGCATACTTTCATAACAATGGATAAAACATTGACCAATCATTATGATTTGAGCATAATCATTACGATTTTGGTGTATGCATTACGACTATACGCTCATACAGATAAATATTACGACTTGTTGCAACTCCCAAATTATTATATATTATATAGGCCTATACAATAAAGTGATAAATTGTTCCCCAGGGCTTGAAGAAAGGGGTGAAAAGAAAATTTCTTGTGAGATACAAATAAATTTGGATAATAAATAAAAGACTAGTTCAAATGGCTACTTGTGATATTTATATCTCTGATGTCTACCAATAATTTGAGTGCAGTGCTTCTCCATACATGGGGAATCCATAGTTACATCATCAATGCTTGTCAGTCAATCAGCGCTCACATAGATGGGTATTTCTTGTTTTCTAAACAGCTTAGAAACACCAATGCGGTCATTCACAAGATGGAAAAAAAGAGGCCTTGTTCACCAGATTGTCTTGTTTCTGGCAAATCTAAAAGGTCTAACACTGTGAAATGGTTCTGTTTACAATTATTATGCTCAGTCATTTGAAATAGTTGGCATCTCTGCAGTCAGAAGGCATATCAATGACTGTCTCATTTAAAAGTGGGACAACCATGTTAGTTTTTGCTGGAAATATATATCAAGGCCAAAGTTATCAAACAAAAAATGTTTATCAGAAAAGACACTGTGTCAGGACACCTCCCTCACAGCAAAGAAATTTTGGAGAAATATAAAAACAAATCACAGATAAATTTACAACACAATATTCACAAAGTAAAGGTAAAAGTACAAAAGAAAAACTTAGCATATTGGAATATTGGAACACAACCCTAACATCATGGTAATACAAAAATTGTGAACACAAAGGAAGAAAGAAAAATCTTAGGTAATTTTAAAAGTTAAACAATGCAGATAAGTGTTGTTTGAAGATGGGACTTTTCTTTATGCATGGGTGTTGTATAAAGTTAAGTTTGAATGCACTGTTGATAAGCTTTGCAACAAATTGTCAAAAATAAATGAAAACCATGCATTTGATATATTTATTCTGTGGATTTCAACATCTCTCATGACAGGAAAGTAATTGCAGCAAAGAAATTATTTCTGTGTATCTGTTTTGATTAGAATATTTTAGGCTCGCATTCCTATGTTACATGAATTAGGGTTAGCTCTTTAGCATTGATATGATTCTGTAGAACACAAAACTTGTTATTGTCAAACAATATTATTCACTGGTGTTTGGAACCACACCTATGTAATCATATTTCCCAGTGTGCAAATTCTGAGGAAAGTAATCTGTTGAAAATATTATAATAAATTTTAGAATATTTTATAGAATCATCTTGCTATATTTACATACAGTTCTATTAAGAGTGGACTGTCCATTTATTGTTAGTGTTATTCTGTATAGTGGAAACATAAAAACATTTTTATATTGTTACAGTACTGATTTAGCATTTGACCTTAGTGGCTATGCCCTTGTCTTATCCAACAATTTCTGTACAGCAGCTAATAATGTGTATTTGAAGAAGAAGATAGAAATGAGGGTGAGTGAAAGAGAGCAAATTTTTAAGCAAACGAAATAAAATTATAGTATGAAATACTGCAGTTTAATGAAAAGTTATATAAGCATATCTTTTTATTTTAAAGTATTTCTTTGTTACATAAGTGACACACACAAGAGAACAATCGGTTCTCAGTGATAAATTTGTATTAACTTCAATGTTTCACCTTACAGCTTTTTCGAGGGTTTAAGCCTCTACCAATTACAAAGTTAATTTTAGTACAATTAACAGCAAAATATATAAATGGTTTTATGTGGTGATGCAAGCTATATTACTACAATATTAAAGAATGTTGTAAATTAATTACCTTAAAATCAAGCCACATTTGAAAAAATTGTTTTACCTGGTGTGTTGTCTTAGAAGAATCAAGATTATTTTATAAGGTTTTATCAATGATATTTGTATTACCGTAATCACCCAAGTATAATGCTCCCATTTCGTCCCAAATTTCAACATCAAAAGTTGGGGGGAGCATTATACTTGAGTATGTGAGAAATCCCAGTTTGCAAAGTCAAATTCTATGTAAGAGGAGATCAAATTATGTAATAAATTTTATTGGTACGTTTGTGGTATTTTATCAATCAGTATAATACAAGGAGGGAAGTTGCAGGACTCGAAAAATCCGCTTAATTGAGCATCCAAGTCAGAACGCCCCTATCGCTTGGTTTTTCTCAGCTACCGAATAATGCTTCATCTTATCGAGTAAAAGTTCACAATGAACAACTTGTGTAGGCGTCATTCATTTCATTCTTAATGGACAATAGAGGCGCCAGACAGTCGACGCCCATGGATAAAGCCGAGTCTTTGGGTGACAACCAATCATAATCAAGGATTGCCTCGGTGAGACAATCCTTTACACTTTTCAAACGATAGAGTCGACCTCCAAAGTGGATACGGAGGTCATGCACTGATTGGCCTGTGCAGGTAAAGAAGTTACAGTGAGAACGAACGCATGAACTTCTGTGCATCGAAGGTTGTTAATTTACCTTTCAACAATTTTTTTGAACGACAATCATTCTGTATTCCCCAAACAGGCATGACTGACACTTCAGGATTGAAAAGAAAGAGGTCTTCTTATGAGGCTTCCTTCAAGCTGAAAGTCATCAACTTTGCAGAAGCACATTGCAACTGGGCTGCTTCTAGAGAATTCACAATTCTGCAGGCAAATGTCAGGCTGTGGAGAAAGCAGAAAGAACTTCTGGAGCTGCCAAAAACTAAAAGAGCATGCAGGGGCCTTCCAGCCAAGTACACGGACTTGGAAAAGGAGCTTGTGGAGTGGGTGACTGACCAGAGATGTAGTGGCTACATTGTCACGATGCTTCACATCCAGCTAGAGGCTTTCAGAAGGAAGAAAGATCCAGGTTTGAAGGCTTCTCTGAATTGGGTCCACAGATTCATGAAGAGAAATGGCTTAAGCCTGAGACAGAAGACAAAAATCGCTCAAAAACTACCTTCAGAACTTACTGACAAAGTAACTTCATTTCACTCCTATGTGTTGAAGCAAAGAAAGCTGCATGACTTTGAACTCTCACAGATTGGGAACATGGATGAAACACCTCTGTGTTTTGACATGCCTAGCAGGAGAACAGTTGAGTCCAAGGGAAGCAGAACTGTCCAAATCAGAACAACTGGATATGAAAAGATACACTTCACCACAGTCCTGACCTGCATGGCAGATGGAACTAAGCTCAAGCCAATGGTGATTTTCAAGAGAAAGACAGTTCCAAAGGAGAAATTTCCAGCTGGTGTGGTGATCCATGTGCATCCCAAAGGATGGATGGATGAAGAAGGAATTATGCTGTGGCTCAATCAAGTGTGGAATAGCAGGCCTGGAGCTCTCCTGAAGAAGAAATCCCTTTTAGTGTGGGATCAGTTCAGAGCACACAAGACTGACAAAGTGAAGGGAAAATGTGCTTCTCTCAACACCACCCAAGCAGTGATTCCTGGTGGCTTGACATCTATCCTGCAGCCTCTGGATGTCGTTCTGAACAAACCATTCAAGGACAGAATGAGGCAAAAATGGATGGCTTGGATGGCCTCTGGTCTGCAAGAATAGACCAAGAGTGGAAACTTTAAGAGACCTAGCCTTTCTCTAGTCTCTACTTGGGTCAAGGAAGCCTGGAATGACATTCCGTCTCAGATGGTTGTCAAGGGTTTCCTGAAGACTGGAATCTCAAACAATTTGGATGGCACAGAAGATGATGAACTCTGGAAAGAGGACACAGAAGAAGAAGAAGAAAATGAAGAAGATGAAGACCATGCTGACCCCAACTGGGATACAGATGAAAGACTGACTCTGGAAGAATTTCATGAACTTTTTGGTGACAATGATGATGATGACTTTGATGAATTCTGATTGAAATGCAGAAAATGTAATTTTTTGTGAGAAATAAATTTTTTTTCATGAAAAATCTGAAAACTTAGGGGGAGCGTTATACTTGGGTATGTTGAAAAAGACCAGTTTTCCGATTCAAAAGTGGGGGGAGCATTATACTTGGTTAAGCATTTTACTTGGGTGATTATGGTATATGAACAATAATCATATACATATTATCAATGTTCTGTATTTTAAGTGCTTCTTGTTTCTCTTACTTAGGACCTTGGGAAATTTGGACTTTTGTTTTATAACGTCTTTTTCATGTTTGCCCCTTTAATGTGCATAACGTGGTTGACTGGGGGTTTTTCAAAGGTTTGTATAAAGTCATTATATATATATACACACACACACCAAACATGGGTAACCATGAAAGTGATTCATTTAATTTTTTATCCAGGTTGTGAGTTTGTGCTTTAATGGAAAACAATCAGTAAATAAAAAATCAAGTATTTTTGAATTTATTATGAAATCTTTACATTTCATTACAGATTTCATTTTATGATTGATAAATTATATTACATATTTAATCATAGAATATGAATATTATAATTCTACATCTACATATTCAAACCAAATAATTTTATGGGATAAGTATTTCATTGCATCCGTTTTGAAAGAATGAATGACAAGAAGGAACTGAATTTAACCATTGAAAGTATTGTGTTACTTATATGGTTTGATTTTATCAGTAAATTTTGTGGTCAGTAAACTTAAAGTTATTATGTTATCTTTTACATATCTTCAGACATTGAAGAATGTAAAGAAAAAAACTCTATTTAAGTAGAATTGAGTGCTCTGATACTTCTATATGAATGATTGCAGTACAACATTTCTTTGTAATTTTTAATGTAGTATGTTCTTATTGTGACTTATATAATTATTTATGTAAAATGAAAGATTTGCATTTTTTTACAGATGAGTCGTATGCTTGTTTACAAAAAACGTTTGATTCAGTTTATTTGATTAATAAAAACACATAATTAACTAATTACATGAAAGACAACTGAAATTTAATTGCATGTCACAATTGTTTTACTTAAAAGCCTGGTGGTAAGGGCACATGGCTCACCTGAATGTCAAAGAATGAAAACCCGTCACTGAACATGATCACCTGCTGTGTGTGTAGGAGGGTGGGGCTATTACATTGTGTCAATTCTTGGTAAGGAATACTCTAAGAGTTGGTATTTATTAGCTGTCTTTTGAAAGGTCTGAAACTGTAAATTTAGACTCATTTAAATAGCCTGTGGGTAGATTTCAACACAATTCAACAAATAAATAAATAAATAATCCACGTGATTCTCATTTTGGAAATTACCAAATTATAAAATAATCTTAACTGAAAACCTAAACTGATCACAAAGGTGGTTGTAGACTGTAATGAGTAATACAATACTAATCCTATGTGGAAACAATCGATATTTAATATTACATTTTCAACTCCATTTTGTCCACAAAGTGTAGTGGATAATAATAATTTAGAAAATTGTTTTCATGAGAAAAAGTCCAAGTAAGTCTTTCATTTCTCTGACATAAGATGAAACTGTTTATTTCTTCATGTGCAGAAATAATTATTTCAAAAATGACATGTTTTTATGAAACTTTTCATCCATAAGGTTTAATAATTACTCAAGATATTTATGGTAAAAACTACATTTAATATAATCTTAATGGCAGGTATTCATCAGACTTCCAACACCCTACCAGTAAACAGTCATATCTAACAGTGGGTAATTGTGTAGTGTATCACCAGTAAACAGTCACATCTAACAGTGGGTAATTGTG
Source organism: Carcinoscorpius rotundicauda (assembly GCA_011833715.1). Lineage (NCBI taxonomy): Eukaryota > Metazoa > Arthropoda > Merostomata > Xiphosura > Limulidae > Carcinoscorpius > Carcinoscorpius rotundicauda. The sequence goes on along the minus strand of CM022391.1, from coordinate 145,615,481 downwards.
TAGTGTATCACCAGTAAACAACCATATCTAACAGTGGGTAATTGTGTAGCATACCACCAGTAAACAGCCACATCTAATAATGTGTAGTTGTGCAACATGCTATTAGTAGACAGCCACATGTAACAGTAGGTAATTTTGCAACATGCTGTTAGTAAATGGTAACTTGTAACAGCAGGTAGTTATGAACATGCCATTAGTAAACAGCTGTGTGTATCAGCAGGTAGTTGTGAACATGCCATTAGTAAACAGCTGTGTGTATCAGCAGGTAGTTGTGAACATGCCATTAGTAAACAGCTGTGTGTATCAGCAGGTAGTTGTGAACATGCCATTAGTAAACAGCTGTGTGTATCAGCAGGTAGTTGTGAACATGCCATTAGTAAATAGCCATGTGTGACAGTAAGTAGTTGCAAACATGCCATTAGTAAATGTCCACATCTGACAGCAGGTAGCTGACAGTTTTTAACATAATACTTGTGAAAAAAAAAACTTTATTATTTGTAATATATCTTTAATAGAAGTTGTTTTGTATTATGTTGAAAATAGTTATTGGTTTTGTGTAATACATTGTTCATATATTTGTAATGAAGTTACAAGTATACTCTGTATTTATAAACCTCTGATATATATCTTTTTATTAGGTTATTGAATATGATCAGTGGACCAATCTATGGTTTTTATCATGGTTTTTACTTTCTTGCACTGTGGGATTCATTTTAATGTATTCAACAGTAGTTTGTACTCAGTACAATTCTCCACTTACAACGACTATTGTTGGTACTGTCAAAGTAAGTTTTTACATAGTACACAACTCGTCATGAAGATCTGATTTTTCAAACACGTAAACACAAGTTATCTCTAGAATACTTTTACAATACATAGGATCTGATCTATAAATAACTTTTCCATCCACAAACCATTGTCTTCAATAAGTTAAAGGTAAATGCCTGCTAGGTGTACGAGTAATCTGATTCTATACTACAATAACTAACATGGCCAAATAAATGAAGGAAGCATTTAGAAAAACATATTAGGTTTTTTACACAATCTTTTTCTTAAAGTTCTTGTAAAATAGTAGTGTAACTTCAATGTATTTTTGACAAGGTTTGAACAGGTCCTTTACAAATAAGATTTTGATAAATTTTGCTTTATTTAAAGGAGAATATTTTCATATTTTTTATGATAATGTGTTTTTACATGCACAGAAAAATTAGCAGTCAGTTTCTGATTTCTCTGTCATGTACAGATTAACGCATAAAGTATCTTGGGATAAATTTTGCACTGGATCATGGTTTGATGGGTGAGTGTTGTATTTAAATACAGAAGCATCTGTGTAATGAATATGATTTTGCCTAAAGGGGGTCTATGCCCAAAACATCACAGAAGAAAAATACTTTAAATGTTTGAAAAAAAATCAAGCTTGTGTTAATCATGTGAGAATGTACTGAAAGTCAGTGAAATATGTGACCAAAAATGAAAGGAAAAATTAATAAAAGTCTGTAGCTTTTTCTTTGAACTTCATCTCTTAAAATGTTTTATCACTTGGATATTAAGGAATCCAATGATGCTTGCATTTATTTTTTCAAAAGGGGGCTTAATAAAGGTCACCTGTTTTAATGACTTGCACTACTATACAGTAAAGTATTTTCTATCAGTCGGTACACATTAATGTGGCATTACATAAGGGAAGCTTAACATTGCAATTTTTACTATTATGTCAGCATAATGTGCAAATGACACTAATCACTAAAGAATTATGTATTCTGTAGTCTACAATATGGTATGACACATGAGCTTGAAAAGTAAGAAATAAAAATATTTCTTGTTCTTAATTTTGGTTTTATTTACTTTTAGAAGAGAACAGTTTTGGGAACTATGCAGAAGTATATCAAGTATTAGTTTACTGTATTTTGCAACCTAACTTAATAGTTGTATGTGTTGTACAATAACCAAGATAATAGTTTGTTTAGTAACTTAAGATAATTAGCAGTAGTTTTATTTTTTTCAAGCCCCCCAATGGCTCAGCGGTATGTCTGCGGACTTACCGATACCCGTGGTGGGCAGAGCACAGATAGCCCATTGTGTAGCTTTGTGCTTAATTCAAAACAACATTTTTTTCAATCTCAATATGTATTGTGCTTAAATAACAAGTGGTTTGTTTCATCTTAACAGAATATTCTAGTCAGCTATCTTGGAATGTATGTCGGTGGGGATTATGTCTTCAGTATTACCAATTTTATAGGGCTCAATATAAGGTAATGTTTGTGTTTTGGCATTTTAAGTTGTTTGGAACCTGATGAACAGCAAAGTAAAAATGTATTTTCTTAACCAACCAAAGTTAAAGTTTCTTCTATTTCAGACTGTCTAAAATTGTTAATATATTAAGGTATCTAAAAGTGTGACATTTCAGCCCATAGATCTTTTGACAGTGTGTTAATCATACTTTTTCTGAAGATGGCATGCTCTAATGGGCTGAAATATCACAGTTTAAATTACTTAAAAACATTTTCAGTGTATATCTGTTGAGTGGGATTATCTTTTGATACTCAAGAATCCTGATACTTTGTGATAAACTATGTTTAATTCTCAAAAACTTACACAGAAACTGTTAAAAAAAAATTGCTGGAGCAAAAGTAACTAAAGCAGTTTGTTTCCAACAGTAAAATTACATATTGACCTCTGATAATTATAATATGTACAAGGCTTCATTGTTATTCAACAATATAATGTTGTCACCTCATACTTACGACTTGTACAAAAGGAAAAAAAGTAGTAAACTGTCAACACTATAGCTTACATTGTGTCAGATTTGTCACTTTCGTATATTTTCAAAAACTTTTCACGTGAAGGTAATAAACTTTATTACCCTTATAAATTTTCAAAAATAAATGTAATGCATAGACCTGTTTGGGAAAAGATCATGGAATGTGTCAGAGCTTCAAAGAACAGGGATAATATCAATCCTTAAGTTTAAACTATACTTATTACTTCTACAACTAACCAATGTGTAACATTTCTTTCATAAGAAATTTCAGGAACTTTTAACTTTGTTAATACTAAATAAGTAAAAGTATATGTATTAGAAATGAGAAACTAGCCATTAGTAATTGATAGAGTAAAACTTTACTGTTTTGTTTCTTTATATTTTCTTTTACAGCATTAGTGTTGGTTAATGTTTGTTTTACTGAACTAAAAACATAACACCTCATGTAGGCCTAAGACCAAAACTAGTTGTGTTTTAAAATTCTTTATTTACAAGTCTTTTTTTCGATATAATAATATTAATAAACTTCAAATAAAAACTTTAAAAATATCTTTACTTAGGTATGTTACATAGTCTCTTGGTAATCATACATAACTGTAACATTGGCAAAAAAACCTTTTTACATGTATGAATACTTCTATCATTTAATGACTGGTAAGCAATTTGCAGTTTATAAATAATTCAGTTCCAAAGTGTAGTGAAACTTTTAAGTTTCCATTTTTTCTTGTAATACAGTAGTGTAAACATTGCTACCTCTTGAAAATATTTTTCATTTTTTCTTCTTGTTTTCCAGTATGTTAGGAAGTGTTGTCTACACCTATTTAATATTTGTCCAAAAGAAAGAACAGGAAGTTGTTCCTACAAAAGAAGTTTCACAGAATAGAAAAGAACGAGTAGGTGGATATTTTCTTCCCTTCATTGTATCAGTAGTAATAGACAGCAGGAAGAATGCAGTTTATAAATACGTAAACAGTTTGTAGAAATTTAGGAGGCCTGACATGGCCAAGCGTGTTAAGGCGTGCAACTCGTAATCTGAGGGTCGTGGGTTCGTATCCTCGTCGCACCAAATGTGCTCGCCCTTTCAGCTGCGGGGGCATTATAACGTGATGGTCAATCCCACTATTTGCTGGTAAAAGAGTAGCCCAAGAGTTGGCAATAGGTGGTGATAACTAATTGCCTTCCCTCTTGTCTTACACTGCTAAATTAGGGATGGCTAGCACAGATAGCCCTTGAGTAGCTTTGTGCAAAAGGTTTTTTTAATCTTTTATTTGCTGTGTACATTTCATCACATATAATTTATCTAGTTTGTATTATATAAAGGAGGAGAACAACCTTTCATCACACTTCTTTTCTATATGTTGAAGTAATGGTGCACTTGACTCTTGTTTCTGTAGATAAACAGAATAAAACGTACAAAACTAAAATATTAATAAACACTTATCTTTTTGTGTTGAGTTTTTGCTGGTGTAAATATTTTTGGGGGTATTTGCCTTACCCTTCCAATGTTTCTGTTATTTAGTTAAAACAAGAATTGTTTCCACATGACATGGCCTACTAAATTTAGTGTTTTTATGATAAAGTCCATATAAAAACAGTTTAGGTTCTTTTTAATCATTATTCAATTGTTTGACTTCCCAGTACACATAATAATGTTTTTACTAACTCTTTAGTTTTATTAGATGGTTGGTGGAATTTGCATCTGACATTAGATATAACCCAGCCATGATGGACTGCTGTTATGTTTTATTGTAGGTTTAGGAATACAACTTACCCTGTGTTGGTCTTCTGGTGTCTTTACAGACCCATTTTGTAAGTATCAATGCACGTTTGTTGTTCTTAATAACTTTAGTATTCAGTTAATTTATGTAAAATTATTCCTCTTCGTTTAGATGATAAAAAGAAAAAAAGTTATATTGAATGTTCATTTATTGATTAATTAAATATTTTGAGTGTAAGTATTGTTTCTTTTCAAAATAAATATTTATATATTTTAAATCTTTACAGTAGACTAAGTCTAGATTAAATACACACAGTGAATCATAATGAGAAACAAACTATAAATGTACTTTCCAGCTTCTTGTGCTAAAAACATTGGGTACAGCACAGATAGCACACTGTGTAGCTTTGCACTTAACATCAAGTTGAGAAAGTTATTATTTTAAGTTCTGTAGTAGAAAGGAGTTGAAATTTAAAATTTTCAATCTGTGTTATTGTGTATAAATTCTGTAATATTTATAATAGTGCTATTATATAATGTTCATTTTGTTGGTAAATTACTTCATATGTAAAGAATTCTCGCCAGATACTTTTTATTTCTGTTGGTTTAGCCAAAAACGACCCTGAGGTAGTTATTTTTTATTTACATTTACAGATACCTGTCAAATGACTGAACTGTTTCACTGATGCAATTTTTGACATTCATTTACACACCCATACTAGCATGTCTGCAGACTCACATTGCAAGAAACTAGATTTTAATACCTGTGGTGGACAGAGCATAGATAGGCCATTATGTAGCTTTGTGCAAAATTTACAATAATTATCACATTTCTAATCTGCAAAATACTAGCACCAATATTGAACATACCAAAAAAAATATATATTCATTAGATTTGGTAAAAATAAGCAAGTCCCTCCCCCCTAATCTTTGCAAAATTAAAAGCTTTTCTTTTTATGAGAATATAATTTTATCTTGGACCAAAATTAAGTTTGTTGTAGGCTACAATTAAAGGCTTGATTATCCCAGTAGTAACCCAAACACTATACTTTCACCTAGAACAAGCTGGCCAATTCATTTTTTCACATTAAAAAATTTAAATTACAAAGTCCTTAAGCAGGTAATTCTTTTGCACAATTTATTTAAATAGCACTTTTTTTTATAAAAACATTTTGTTTAGAGGTAAACTAAGATCATTTACACTATTACAAGAAGTATTCCAAAAAAAATTGGTGAATATTTTAGTTCAATTACAGTTCTTTTTTTTTTGATTAGTAAGGAATAATAGTGTTAATCTTTCAATTTTATACCACCTAATAGTTCTGGGTTTGATGAATTTGATTGTACTTGCTAATTTTATTTTTGTATTTTTAATACTCAGTGAAAGGATTAACAAAATTTGATATTCACGTTTTTTTGTGTAAAATACATAGGAAGTCCAAGCTGTAGTTACTGAGATTATTAAACTATTGACTGCAGCTGCACTCACCAAGCACAGAAGTTTTGCAAGCCATAAATGGCAACGTTGCATTTAACAGCTGAAGATAAAGTATGTCCTGTACAGTAAATCAGCAGTCAATGGATAAATTACAGTACCAGAAATTTGAGTTAAAACATTATTGTATGACTAAAGTTTTATTGGGATCTTTGTCAAATATCATAGTAATAAGCAATTTAAATGCATTTAACTCTTAAAAAGTGGGAATGTTGTAAACAGCAGCTCATTGCAGATGAAAAAAAATCTTAAACATTATTTTTAGCATTTTTATTATGAATTTTGACAAAAAGCATAACAGACTTATTACAAAGTCAAATGTTTTTCAGGGCATAAAAACATTCTCCAATGCCACTCTACATTCTTTACACCAAAATATTGTCACCATTCCAAAAATTGGTAAATTAAATTGTAACCAAACTCCCTCAATGATGGCTTCTTGCAAGATTTTACTAGATACATGTTATAAGAATTCAAAATTGAGATATCAGTCAGATGTGTGTGTGTGTGGGGGGGGATTATTCTAACCAGTTCATACATTGTTGAAACTTTGTAGAATGAACGGCAACTGCCTGTTGTGGAGATGCAAGTGTAGAGGACAACGTTTTGAAAGTTTTCGCCTTTTGTCTTCATGAATACTCTTCCTAAATAATCTTTCGAACACTTCATATGTTTTAGCTTCATTCTCTTTTCTCACACATCCTTTCTTTTCTGCTCCACCACTTGCACTGGCAAAATAATTCAGACACAAAATTTTGAGTGGGTTTCCAACAAATGTTTTTTGCTTGTATCATTAACTGATGATAGCCATACTAAGCTCAAAGCATGAAATCAATTGATAACAGCCATTTAGGGTTAAAAGCCAAAATGCCTAATGGTTTAATAGAGCTGCACAATCACAAAGTCCTGTTTTAGAAGTTGAGTTCCATTCCTTGTATGGAGCTTTTACAAAAGTGAATTGTTTAAGAATGGATATGATTTATTATTGGTGCAATACAATTGTGCAGAGCATTGGCAATAACTTTAACAGCATAAAAAAACAGGTCTGCTAGGAGAGAATGAGGATATTTACCGTTATACCATTCTTTTTACAATTTTCTATTCAATACTATGTGTGGCAAAGTACACCTTCCCATGTACATTTTATGAAATTGTTGGAATTCAACCAAATGGATTTGTGAATTGGTGCAGAATCTTTTTTTTCATTGCCACTGTCAAATAACTAAACTTCAAAATGTCATATTGAGAAATTCAAGTAAAACTGTCAAGTTATAAATAAGCTGCTACGAACTTCTTTTACAATGTCACAACTCCATAACTGTGAAATTATGAATCAGTTATAGTTAGCAGTTGAGAATAACCAAGGTTGTGTGTTTGTTTATAGAAATTTAATTCTTGAGATTTGATCCCAGTGTATTAACTAAGTTGTTAATCACAAAAATGCGAGTCAGAATTGGACAATTTTTTAGTACCTTCAAAGTTCTTTCTGCAAGCAAGTTGATTATGTGAATTTACTGCTATAGTAAAACATTAGAAGTTACTATATGATGGAGAAAAAAACTTTCACCCTAATAAATCAAATTTTGCTTTCATCTTATTAGGTGGCATTGTGGAATTTAATTGTGTGCATAATTTTTTTTTCTGCCAGTATAATTGTTCAAGTTCTCATTTTGTCCTTTTAAATTTTTTTTTGTTAAATTAAAACTTTGTATTTGTTTTCCACCCCCCCTCCTAATACAAAAATCACACTATTAGACTATTGTTATTCTTTTTTCCCTTATGTTGCAACACATTTCCTTTTATAATGTAATGTGATTAAAAAAACCGAAATACTATTTCATAATCCAGTATGTAAACATTAAAGTTCACATATGTATGGATAAAAGCATTTTCATAAAGCTCTACACTGCGACCTAAATTGCAGACTAAATATATACAGTGTGGTGGGAATCGCTAATTACTGCATTTATTTTAGGTGTTAAAAATGACTCATTTTAAGTGTTGGTCTAAATCTGTGACTCTGAAATCTGGGGTTGCAAGATTTGTAGTAAAAGATTTGGAAAAAGTTTTGAACAAACGGTTTGTCTGAAACAAGGTTAAGTGTTTAATTTATATGCTATTCTATAGAGAGCAAATTACAATAGCCTAAAATAACATTTTTAAAGCTGTTAGGAAAATGTTTTCACAAAAAGCACAAGACAAAAATGGATTTCAAGTTGAGAAATGTTGTTTTAAAGTTGAACAATCCTACTCAAGACTTATTGTTAAGCTGAAAGTTTTACATCTATGTTGTGCACACTATAGGTATAATACTAGAAACCAAGTTTCAACGAGTCTATGGACATCCCACTACCATTGGGAGGGGGGCTTAAAAAGTAGGCATGCATGTTCTGTACAAGTAGGTTCTTGTAAAAGCAAGGATTATTTCATGATGAAAGGATTTGCATTTTTATTATTTATTTTGAGGATGGCAGATTTATTCCAATTGATTTTAATGTTATACCAATGTAATGAATAATAAAATTTTTACAAATTTCTACTGTTGTTGAATCTGTACAAGTTTTTAATTAAACATGCTGAAAAAGTCGACTCGAATTTCCATAATCACTTGATATATTTATTGCAGTGATAATATTAGGGGTGTTTGTGGAAATAAACCAACCAATGAATACTAACCACATTCCAAGCTAACAGTGAACTCAGGATGACACAAAACCCACTTGAAGGAAAATGTATGTTAAGACAGCTGGTATTGGTATTGAAATAAAGTACTGAATGACATTTTGTCCTTTTAAGATCATCTTCAGGTTAACAAGTGAGTTTGCAACAAACCGTTGCTGGGTATTTCTTAGGGGTGAGTGTGTTAACAGGTACGAGATTATAGGGGTGTTGCTATTAGATGTTAGGTTACTAATTAGTATAGATAGAAAGATGTTCCTTCATACTGGTTTTAGCTGTTGTACAAGTAGGGTTTCTTTGATTTTGTACTTGTTTATATTTGCTTCCATACTTAGTATCTGGGTGTTTTCTATGGTTATGTTTGATTTGCAGTGTTCAAAAATGTGTGAAGGTGTTTTATGTTCTTTGAATCTAGTTTCCATTTTTCTGCTTGTTTCTCTAATACAGAATTCATGTTAGTTGTTGCCTTGTATTTTATAAATTATGTTGGTGTCATGTTTCAGTAGTTTTTACACGAACTTTAGTTTTGTACCTGGTTTTTGAATAAATTTGGTGTTTACTAGAATGTTGTCTTGTAAGTTTTTACCAAATGTTGGTTAGTTTTTCTTTGATGTCAGGAACATATGCTATGCAGCAGTAAGGTTTTATAGTTTGTTGCTTCTTGGAATTTGTTTGTTGTTGATCTAGGCCTGTGCATATAATTTTTTTCCCAACAGTTTTTGGAGGAAATTTGTTGATGTTAATGAAGTGTTTTATATATATATATATATATACATACATATATGATTTCATCATTAATTTTATCATGGTAAGCATAGTTTTATTCCTGTGTTTATTTGGTTTCTTAATGTTTTATGTGCTGAGTTACAAAGAATGTGTAATCCATTATGGGTGATTTTTCAGTTTTGGATTGTGTAACAATTCATGAGATCTTTAGGTTAAGAAATCGTACTTGGTTAGTTTTATCATGTTCACACCTGAATTTATGCTTGGATAAACCTATTCAATAAGAATTACTGCTGTTTAAGATTCACTTGATGCCAAACGTTTTTTCTATTTTTTTTATTTCAAATACAATGAAAAATTATATTAAAAGCAAAACACTGATTTCTAAAAATTGGTAAAAATAACTCTGAACAATACCAATGCTTAAAAATTTATCATAAGTAAAAAAAAACGCATCTGGGTTAAAAAAAAAAAAAATGCAGTTTTTATATCTGTCTGAAGCAATCGAATGTATAATTTTTTTTATCACGTGGTTTGAATATCTGTTCTTTTCTTTGCCTGTGCATCAAGTTTCTCTCCAACACCCTTGTAAAAAATTACATATAAAAGAAGTTAATTTCTGCTAAAACCTTAGACTTCAAAATTGTATACAAGAATTGTACAAACTTCAAAACAAATTATTTAAAACGTAATAGAACATGCACTATTTCCTCATGTTTGCACACACTTGGAGTGGTTGGTACATTATATGCAAGATTCCAATTCTCAATACAGCAAGTCAGCCACAAGTATGGCTGTGGAATTACTTTGATTAGCTATCAGCACTGAGTAATGTTATATAAAACACTCTGCCCACACTACAATTACTTTGATTAGCTATCAGTACTGAGTAATGTTATATAAAACACTGCCCACACTACAATTACTTTGATTTGCTATCAGCACTGAGTAATGTTATATAAAACACTCTGCCCGCACTACAATTACTTTGATTAGCTATCAGCACTGAGTAATGTTATATAAAACACTGCCCACACTACAATTACTTTGATTAGCTATCAGCACTGAGTAATGTTATATAAAACACTCTGCCCACACTACAATTACTTTGATTAGCTATCAGTACTGAGTAATGTTATATAAAACACTGCCCACACTACAATTACTTTGATTTGCTATCAGCACTGAGTAATGTTATATAAAACACTCTGCCCGCACTACAATTACTTTGATTAGCTATCAGCACTGAGTAATGTTATATAAAACACTGCCCACACTACAATTACTTTGATTAGCTATCAGCACTGAGTAATGTTATATAAAACACTCTGCCCGCACTACAATTACTTTGATTAGCTATCAGCACTGAGTAATGTTATATAAAACACTGCCCACACTACAATTACTTTGATTAGCTATCAGCACTGAGTAATGTTATATAAAACACTCTGCCCGCACTACAATTACTTTGATTAGCTATCAGCACTGAGTAATGTTATATAAAACACTCTGCCCGCACTACAATTACTTTGATTAGCTATCAGCACTGAGTAATGTTATATAAAACACTGCCCACACTACAATTACTTTGATTAGCTATCAGCACTGAGTAATGTTATATAAAACACTCTGCCCGCACTACAATTACTTTGATTAGCTATCAGCACTGAGTAATGTTATATAAAACACTCTGCCCGCACTACAATTACTTTGATTAGCTATCAGCACTGAGTAATGTTATATAAAACACTCTGCCCACACTACAATCAAGTCTATTAATGTCACGAAAGTAACCAACTGCTCAAAACTACAATTATTCTATCTACATAGATTTCTACTATGATTTTTTTAAAATATAAAAATGTATTCAGTTCCTGGAAGTTAGGGATATTTGCTTGTGGATTAACAAGTGGTTTTATTCCTGGTTGCCAGCAACCACAAGTGCTTTTGGCCTTAGATTTAAAAAAAAAGAAGAAGCTTGTTACAAGTTGTTGGTTTTTGTTTTTTTTAAACCTCAGTGCCTTTAGTTGAGATCATAATAGACCAAATAGAAAAAAAACTCATCTTCTGGTGCACCAGACTCTTAAATCAAACCCTGGTAATCGCTGTTACACTTCTTTTATATGTTTAAGTCATATCTAATGAAATTAAGTACAATATGATTATATACAAATACTTTGAAAATTAAGCCACTTTGAACAAACACCTTTGTATCAAGCTACAAACATAGCAGTGTTTAAAATCCACTTACCACACTGGCTTGTATTTTTCCACTTGCTTCTGTTTTATCACTGGTTAAAGATGTATTATCCTCATTTGGCCTAGGCTTCTTTGCCTGAAGATCAGAATTTTTCTCATCTACTTCATCTGGCTTTCTCTGAGTATTCAATTATACTTAAAATCTTAAGGTCTAATGGAAAGTTTTTTTTATTTTCAAATTAGAGTTTAAAACATTATTTCTTTTAACAAACCTGTACTAGCAAATCTATGTTGAAAACAAATACAGATATTATTGTGAAGAATGGTGGTTTTCAAGCTGTTATATAGAATGAAATAGTAAAATTAAATTTATGGAAAGAAATTTGAACCCATCAAAAGCAGCTGTAAATTGAACTTAATGGTAAACTTTATATAATTGTAATTTCTGAATTTATTACTTTAACCATTTCACAATGAACTTTGTATAATATACAAGTGTTAGATATATACTACAATTTTTAACTTAGTATGAGTACTTTCACAAAAACTGATACTTCTACTAGACTTGAAATCTTGCACACAAAAAATCAGTTTTATAAATTAAGTATTTTTACTAAAGATCTGTTCATGAATATATTCTGTATTGTTACTGGTCCAAGTGCAATGTGATTTTTCATGTCATGATTAAAAGTATTCTTTGTCCCAAAAATTTCAAACATAATTTGTGTAATCTAGAAACCTCTTAAATACATTTCAAATATTTGTTTTCAGTAAGACTGTTTCTTTCTATACATTAACTATGTGGGTTCTGCCAATTTAACCAACCTTGTCAGCATCATAAAAAACAAAACTGAAAAACAAGTATAAATTGCTTTTTTTTTTATGGTTCTAGAATAAATACAAATTACAACAAATGTTTTGTCTACATAGCTTAAATCTCAGAACTAGGCATTTATTATGTTGATCTTCTAATCATGCCTAACTAAGATTACAGAACTTGCATTGACAAGGCACACATGCACTCATGTTACTATATTTCATAATGTAAAACTGACCTTTAGTTTTTACAAAGTGACCTGTCTTAGCTGTGTTTTAGTGCACTAGTATTTAGTAAAATAGTCACATTTCAATTAATATATAATCCATACATATGAAGATTATTACCATTTACCAAAAAGTCCTATTTTTTCTTAAAACATAAAAAGTAAATATATAAGTGTGGCAAACAATTATATGTTCCAGTTACGACAATCTCTGTTCTTCACAGGCTACCAACCCTTTTCAAATTTTGCACAGAGGATGTAAAATGTATATACAAGGACCCAAAAACATTTTCCTTGGAAATAACCAAAAAACAATTGTAAGTTCACTATATTAGTACCACAGAATTCCATAACATTTATGAAGCTTGGTAATTAACTTATATTTTGTCTTTTGCAAAAAAAAAAAAAAAAAGACATTTCAAGTAGGCTCAAGACAAAACCTACCTGCTTGTAATTTTGGTTTGAAAGAATGAGATGGCTTTCATGCACTTTAAAGTTACTGAGAAAGCAATTACAGGGTCAATTTGAGCATTTGATTTGTTATTCACATTATGTATATTGACATACGCATACAACGGACTGTCTATAAAAAAAATAGAAAGAGGTGACCAGCATGTTTGATGCAACACAAACAATATATATCTCAGCATATAGAAAAATACAAGGTTGTCAATTTATATTATAGCTAGTGAATACATGTAATGAGTCTCTAATTCATATGAAGTTACAACCTTAGTAATTTAATATCAAAAATGTCTAATCTGAACCAGTGCTGCATTTAACATATCATGCGACTCACAAGAAAACAAAAATTTAAGTGCACTATTTTAATATTTACTTTTAAATTACAAAATTAATATATAATGGAACCTGAATTATAATCTATAACTTGATAAAGTGAAAAATTCATAAAATAGCAGTTCAGTAAAACTAAATGCATGTCAACAAATGCAATGATACTGCCTTTGACCAATGATCTGTTAAGATACAATTAAAATGCTGACATTTTTCATTTCACCATGGGTATTTGAGTTTGCACATTAAGCCTACTTTCTAACCCTTTTTTTAGATTTAATCATCAATCAAGACAGTTTATTAAGCCTACTTTCTAGAATAAAACTTGTACCTAGGCATTTCAGACCTGATTAAATATAACTTATTCTTGTTAGATTTTTTTAACAGACTTCTCATTATTAACAGTTTATTAATCATAAATATTAGTTATTCATAAACTAAAAATATAAAGAAATACCTTTCTCTTCACTAAGTGAGCAATGCTTGTTGCTGCTTTTGTTGGAGAAGCATTCTAGAGAAAAAAGAACAATGATTTGGTTTAATTGTGAACACAGCCCTAAAACAGTGGTCACTGTATACTCATCAAAAGTGCTTTCCTTTAAAAAAACAAAGTTTTCACTATATATAGATATATCATACACAATCAATTAAAAAGGCTTTCCTTAAATGTAAACAGTGACCACTGTATAGTTAATAAAAAAAATGTTCCACTAAATAATGGCCACCATTTACTCATTATCCCTTTCAATACAATAGCTGGATTTATTGTACTTGACGTTTAAGTGTTCAGTACAGGAGGATTTACCCAATGGTGTCACAAGTTTGCTTCATGAAACAAAAACCTGGATACTTGCACACCTTCAAATTTTCAGCTTTAATATCATGTGTGTACCAAGCAAAAGTGTAACTAGTGGATTTTGATATTGAAAATGTGCATAAAAACCAGCAAACTTCTTTTTTTGAATGGATAAAATATTTTGCAAAGCTGCTGAAAATTTAATTGCACACTCATAGTGTCTAACTTCAAAATAAATACTGTACTTCTCCTTAATTGCCTCTGCCCTGTATAAACACCACATAATTTCCAAACTAAAAATAAGCACATCAATAGCTCATTGTCATGAATTTGAAAATGTAAAAAAAAAAACACCTGAAGTTAGGTTTAGACCTTACTTATTGCTAGCTGAATTGAAAATTTTAAAATGTGCATGCACACAACCAAAATTCAATAACTTCCTTAATAGTATACTCTTCATCAAGTACTTTGAAAAAATACAGCCATAAAGAATTAGTAACCAATTAAATAATTTACACAATAGTTAAACCAAATACAGAATATTTAAAGCATAATTACGAACTTTTTAAGTAATTGAAAAACTAAAAGTGAACCATACATCTAATTCCAAATGATTTAAATAAGACACACTAAAATAAAGTTTAAAACTAACCTGTGAGGTACTATCAGAATCTGTGTTGGATAAATTAATTTCCTGCAGAGGGAGAAAAAAAATATGAAAAATATTTAATTGAGCAAAGATCTAGGCTGTGGCTATAATATAGTTCTTTACAATGTGATACAAACAATGTAAGCAGTTTGGTGTTATTTAATATAATGCATGTTTAAAGTGAAGCATCCTTAAACCACCTTTTTTTGAAAACTGAAATAATCTTAAAGGAATCTGATTTCTACCTTGCCAAAATTTGTATCTGTGTGCCCTACTCCTACTATTTTCTGTTAAATATGGTTTGAAGTCTTTCCTAATTTCTAAGGTAAGGAGCCAAATACTGAACACAATATTCCAAATGTTGTTTAATCAGTTATAGATACAATGAAATTATAACCTCTTTAGACTTGTATTAAGTATTTCTGTAGATACAACCTCCAATCCTATTTGCCTTAACACTTGCAACAGCACACTGCTTGAATGATTTAGAAACTGTTCAACTATCACTCCAAGATCCCATTGTGTCATAACATTAAGGTTATTTCCACCCAAATTATATTTATAATTTGAATTACAACCCACATGCAAGATTGTAATTATAATTATTTGTCCAATTCTAAATGATCTAAATACTTTTGTAAAACAGCAGAATTTTCACAGCTAGCAACACCCAATACCAAATTTAAGTAGTTTATCAATTGTTCCTTTATCTGTCATTGATGTAAATCAAAAAAGGAAAAAGTCCAAAGATTGAGTGCCCTGAGGTACACACCACTTATGACATTAATCCAGTTTTACTGGACTCCATTCATAACAACCCTCTGCTTTCTTCCATCTAGCCACTCTTCTATCCAGTTAGTTAACTTATCTCCCACACTCAGAGAATTTGTTTACAAGCCTTTTACATGGCACTTTGTCAAGTTCTTAAAAACCCAGATACACCAAATCTATATCCTCACCCTCATGTACACAAGTAGTAACAATTTCAAAGAATGCCAAAAGATTTGCAAGACAAGATTTCCTTTGTATTTTCAAGAGAGTTAGCATGGATATTAAAACTAATTAAAATAAAGTACAGAACAATGTTTTGATATTCTTAGGTCATCTTCAGGTTAACAAAGAGTTTGCATCTTATGGACAAGATTGTAGAGGGCATTATAGTTAGATGTTAGATAACTAATTAGTATAGTTATAAAGGTATTCTTTTATATTGGTTTAATTTTGGTTTTAGTTGTTGTACAAGTAGGGTTTCTTTGATTTTGTATTTGTTTCCATACTTAGTATCTGGTTTGTTCTTTTTCTATGGTTATGTTGTGTTTATTTGATTTGCAGTGCTCAAAAAAGTGTGAAGGTAGTTTTGTGTTCTTCAAATTGGGTTTCTATATTGGAAAAAACATGCAAAAAAGGAAGTTGTGGCAGTTGTTGCATTGTATTTTATAAATAACGTTGGTGTGGTGTTTGTCAGTGTAGTTTTTACATAGTATAGACCTCAGTTTTGTACCTGGTTTTTGAATAAATTTGGTGTTTACTGGAATGCTGTGCTAAGTTTTTTTCCAAATGGTTATTTTTGCTAATATCAGAAATATATGGTATGTAGCAGTACAAGGTTTTGTAGTTTGTTGTTGATCTAGGTGCATGCATATGTTTTTAAATGGTTTTTGGAAGAAATTTGTTGATGTCAAGTGTTTTTGTTGATTTCATCTTTAATTTTATTGGTTGAGCATAGTTTTGACTGTTCATTTGGTTTCTTAACATGTTTTTTGTTTTGTTTCATATGGGTCATTTTTCTGTGGATTTCTACTTTGAATTGCATATTGATTCTCGTGATCTTGAGGTTGAGAAATGCTATTTTGGTTAGTTTTTTTTTCTGTTTACAGGTGAATTTAATGTTGGGATGTATGGAATTAACAAGGTTGATAAAACTAAGTGTGTGCTCTGTAGATGTGAATTCAGCAATTGTATCATCAACATATCTATACCAGCATAGTGGTGGGTGTAAGGCTGACTTGATTGCTTGAGATCCAATCTGTGTCATAAAAATGTTGGCTAGAACTGCTGATATAAATTTGTTCCAGCCACTAATAGAAACCCAAATGGATTCAATCTATTTGTTATTATCTTTATTAATGTTAACAGGATGTACTTCACATTTTATATATAAAGCCACTTCTACCACATCTTTATTATTCTATCTCTATTAAACAGCCTTTAAACCTTGTATTTCAAAGAAACTTCTGTCAAAAATAATTATGTTTAACCATGTTGCAGGTATTCCCATTAAATGAAAATTCTCCATTCCTACTAATATGCTAAATTCATTTATTTCTTAAACTTCTAGCAACACAACAGTAACAATTAAGTGTATTCTTGTAAGTAGTTCTATACTAATTTCTTCTGCTAAACTTCTCTATTTTCACATTTAGTTGTCCCAGTCTTTACCACTAAGTTTCAGTTTAAAGCTTCTCTTACAGCATAGTTTTATAGTTTTAGCAAACAAACCAGCCCCCTACCCAATTTAAATATAAACCATCTAATCCAAAAAAGCTCCCTTCTACTGAACTAATCCCCAAATTCCAATCTGACAATCCTCTTGCCCCTACAAACTGTCTCCTTTTTGCAAGTCATTATTCTGTAGTCTCTGGTGCATTATTTAATTAAACAGAAACTACTTAATACAATAGTGAAATTAATAAGAAAAAGGATTAAGTTTCAATGACGCTATGGAAATTAAAAAAGACCGAGATAAGTACTTCATGCCATTTTGTGTAATTTTCATTTATTATTATAAAAGTGAGAAAAACTGACAACTTTTTAGGTAAGATAATACAAATATTAATATTACTCTTTTCATATTTTCAATGAAGTATGCTTGCAAGCAGCCCATACATTATACAATTTCATACCATAATATGAACTGCACCTTCTCTACACAATTCAAAATTTATATGACATAAATAGTAGTTAGACAGTTCAAAGGGCAATAAAGCAATAACATTCAAGTATAAACAGATGCCTAATATTACAAGTTTTAAGCTGCTAAAACAAAGCATTATAGTTTTCTGTTACCATTTACAGAATATGGGAAGGTTATTACTATTTTTCAATTTTTTTTATGGTGATTACAAGGTCAGTTAACTTAAATGCTTTCCTAAAGAGTCAATGTAAAGAACATACAAGATGTAAAACTCTTCTGAAACACTGGTCTGTAATTACACAGTTAACACTAAAAGGCAACAACTACATCTTACCCCTGATGTATGGAGTCTTTCGGCAGCAGCTTCTCTCATGGTTTCCTCAAAATTTCTCTTAATGTCAGCAGTATCTTCAATCTTGCTCTTAATGTCTGGGATAATTTCATTTAATTCATCTATCTCCTTCTTAATAATGTTAACAGAATCATCATGGCTATCCTGCAACTTATCCTTCAGTGACTTCTGAAGATTCACTATTCTATCTTCTATCACCTGAATGGCTTTCTCATAGTGTTCAATAGCATTGTCAAATTGGTTGTCCAACGAATATGCTAAACCCAGTTGGAAAAAGCTACAAAACCTCAGGATTATAACTCACACAGGAAAACTTCTAGCGAGATTAATTGTAAGATTGATTTTTTTTAAATAAAAGTTATTGGTATCCTGCAACCAACAAATATCAGAACTTTCCCCTCAAATAATTTGGTGCATAAATGTTGTTGTGTTTTTAACATGTTTAAAAATCCAATGTGACCCTTTTCCACAAGTAAATCTATGGTTAAATACTTTTGTTTTGATGTTTTGATTTGTACTGAAGTAGTACTTGAAGTTAATGGAGAGTATTTCTCAGCAGTGTTAAGCTTCTACTCCCACAAGGGATTTAGTTAATACAGCAATGAAGTTAGTTTCTCAAACTACAGGAGTACCAACAAATTTGGTGCAGTAATACAAACTATGAATTAAATGTTTATACCAAAAGTTTAACACTTTAGCATCTCATTGTAACATTTTTGTTTTTTCACAAAATATTAGTCAGATGTTTATGTCAAATTTGCAATAATTTTAGGGTCTCGGTTGCTTCTACAAGTTTAGTTTAAACACAAGGATACGCATCAGCCAAGTTCCTGTCGTCAGGTTGAAGCAGCTCTTTCCTCATTTGTAAACACTCATTCAGGTCATCTACAGCCTGACTGTAATTTTCTGACTCTATACTAACTTCACCAAGCTTAAGCAGTACTTCTGAAGTTTTTAACTTCATCAAATAATCACCACCTTCAGCTTGTCTAAAACAAATAAATAAACATTGTAATTAAAATAACCTCTAGATCAACATCACAAATCATCTGTAAGCCATGTGAACAAGCTTTAAAAGCTTGCACAAAGAATCAATCCAAACACAAAACATGAAGGAGTAACAAAATTATCAACTAGTACAATATATAAATATTGTGTTCATACACACAATAACAAGTGAGAACTATTAATAAAAAACAACATTAAGAGCATTTTGCTTTACACAAGAAATTATGCAAACCTTCTCAATAGATACAAATTACTGACAAAAGGTTGTATTCACATATATAAAAAGTTTAATTCTTAATGATTTTTACTTTCTAATGAGACCTAACACTAAACAAAATACCTCTTACAGATAACCTTTGCTAATTCAAGAACTTCCCATGCTAACTGTAGGTTTGAGATTTCATCCTAAACAAAAGAGAAACAACATTGAAGTTATGATAATAGACTGGTAGAATAATATTAAGGATGCTAGAATATTCTATGCAAAAACAATATTACAATTCAAAGTGAAATACACCTTATAATACAAAACTTAGCTGGAAAAACAATTACTAATACTATATTTATTTGTAATATCTCAATCTATATGCAAATATTCCTTTTGAATAACTAAGAGAGTTTAGAGACCACATTTAACACTGTAAAATAAAAACTTCTACTTCAGCAACTACACTCCAAGTGGTTAATGTCTGCACAAAATTAACGTAGTTTGAAATATAAGCGAACATCATTCCAATGCTATGGATTCTCATACAATAGTGACCTTGCTTGCAGAATATTAAGTGTACTCCCACTACGTTAACAAACTTGAGATACTCATCACACCTCTTCATTATCTTTTGTAGATTTCTCTCCTGATGATGTACTAGGTTGGAGCTCACTGAGCCCTCTCTCTTTCTCATCATTCTTTACCACTTCTTCAGTTTCTTTATTTTGCTCTTCATCTAAATCATCTTCTTCATCTTCAGGATTTTCTTCTTCTTTCTCTTCAAACCGAGTAACAATTAAACAGTAAATGTGAATGAGTGCATGTGAAACCCTTTACACTTCAAAATAATTGATAACTTCTGATGTTTCTAAATGTAACATAAGCACATTGCTCACACATTTTCATCAATATAATGAAAAGGTTTCAGGCTTTGTTCAGCTTAAACTGAAGTCAGAACATACAATACGTAAGCTACCTGTAACACTGATAAACTCTGTGAATGAAAGAAGATAACTCTTCAAATAAAAATGTTAAAAAAACTATGATGACTGAAAAAGGTAAAAATGTTGTTAGCTCCTCTACATAAATTTTCTCAATCCAAACCAGCCATTTTTACATACATATTTTTCTCTACAAGTGGATTTTCTTGTCATCACTGATTATATGAAAAAAGTGTTTGAATAATAATAATAAAATAATAATATTAATAATAATGTGGCACAGGTGAAATAAAATTTAAGGTTATATTACAATGCATAATCAAACAATAATCAGTTTCTTACAATTACAATGCTCCTATATTTGATATTGAAATTATTCCACAACCGTTTTTCATAAACTTAATCTTTGTGAAGAGAACTTGACAAAACATGCTAAAGTCAGAACTTCAGCACAACTACACCCCTTTTGACAGCCAACCACCCAGATGATCACACTGAAAGTGATCGAGACAGATCAGTTACATAAAACAAAGTACATATTTAACAAAATGTCAAAAAGGAAAACCAAGTTCAAATTAAATGAAATGAATGGGAGGAGTGAAACATGGTTACAGATGCAAAGTTAACAGCAAAACACATATGTAAAGATGATGCTTCATTGTTTTAACCATTATAAATTTCACAGAAAAACACACTACCACAGTTAGTATGTGCAAGTGCAGTTTGGTTAGCATGAATTGTTTAGCATCCAATGAATGTTACCATAAACGTACCTTGGACTTTAACTTCCTCATTTGTTTCCATCTGTTCATGTTCTTCAATAGATGCATCTTGATCTTCAGTTTTCTTCTGTTCCTCCTTAATTGCAACTACTACCTTATCTTTAGTGTGACTAGCCTCATTTTCATCTTCAATTTTTTCAGATGTTTTAGTAGTTAACAATTCATCCTTTTGTTTAATGTTACCTTTTGGAATTTCTAAATTTACAAACAAATTATCTTCTTTTTTCTTGTTCCTCCCTACTTCTTCATTTACTGGTTCATGGACAACAGTAACATTTTTCTCACCTTGTCCTTGAACTTCTGGAGTTAAAGTTGTACTTAGAGCCACATTATCACCAAATTGTAACTTTTCAGAGCCACTGTCTTCCCAGGTTTTTTTTATTACACTTTCAGTCCTTTTTCCAGCTTTATTAAAATCACCTGAACTACCAGTCTGTTTACTATTACTTGACTGGACAACCTCCCGACAGCATGCAAGTTTATCATCCAAATCTCGTGAATTCTCATCAATTGCAGCATCAACCTCGTGAATGATCATTGCTCTTTCTTCACCTACACAAACAAAGCAGCAGAAAGACAAGCACAGGTGCAACAGAAATCAAAACCCTTTTTTTCTATGAGCACAAGCCTAAAACAACCAAGATGAAAAGCACAAAACTGAGACACAGCCAATTACTAATGCAGTCTTTCAGTACAATCATAGCAACAAAACGTGAAAAACACTGAAAACAAATGTCTATCATTTACCATAGAAAATGTTAGTTTTTATCTTTTTAATATACATAATACAATCATATACCAGTAACTGACATAAAGGTACAAAATTTACTGAGGTCTTAAAATTACACAAGTTTTAAAAACGAAATTGTATCTTGGAAAAGTTATCTGAAAACATCTGTACAAACTACAAACAGATAAATTAGGTTCCAAAAGAAAATGTAGTCATTTGTTGACAACCATGCATAGCTTGGATATTATATCTACCATGGAAAGAAAGAAAGAAAAGGGAGAGACTTATAAACTATAAAGTCACATTGAACTGGAATTATGCTTCAGGCTATTTCTCTAATCCTTTCATAAGATTTACTCACACTATTATTGTACTAAACTACAGAATCAGGGACAAAACATCTGTACTTGTCTGGATCAGAGAATTTTATTTAAGAGTTTTTAAGATGTGTATACAACTTCCACTAATACGTTGATGACACTATTACACTAATAAGTATATTCAGATTTTTAGTATCATTAAGCCATGTAGATATTAACAACAAGTAAGAGATATTTATGTGATTTGTAGGTAAAGACGTATCTAATTTCTTTATTGTTGATTCCATTATATCACATTTACAACATTTAAACCAAAATTTGAATTAATTTTTACATTTTAGACAATGATTTAGTTTCATAATTAGATTTAAGACAAAATTATAGAGTTTACAAATGATAATACTCAACCTAAATGATGCTCTATTAATAACTGAATGTATTCTAATCTGCAAAGATCCCATTGTCTTGATTTATGATAGTGAAATGTAAACAGTTTGTCTTTAAAAGATTTTACTGATTGCTTATTTAATTAAAAATCAATTTTCAACCATAACAAAATATTGGAAATAAAACACCAGGTTTATATATCTTATAGAACTAATATTACACTGGACATGGAAACCATCTAATATTACAATAAAAAATAAGTTAAGAAAAAAGATATTGATGGTACTTTCATGCTGTAGTAAGTGGGTTGTATTCCAATTTTTAAAAGTTTCCCAACCTATTTTGCCACTGACTCACTGTTGAAACTGGTGATTTAGAGTATAGTATATACAAAAATATGAATAAAATATATTCAAAAGTATGATTAATATTAAAGTTTGACAATTAAGCAAGCAGCTCTGGTGGCAGTGGAGATTAAAATCTCAGTTTGCTAGACTTTATCTTGCATTAACTACAATGAAGTACATGCCACGTTTTAAATATTTTGTGGCTATTTCTGTGTCCCAAGCTATGATTCTTTTCAATAATTGGATATACCCATTGAAGTTCCAAATCTCTTAAGCTAGCCAAACATCATGTTATATTAGGGTTATGACACTGATTTTTCTTTAAGACTAAGATTTCTCAAATTCACCCTTAAATAATAAAATCTGTTAACGTACCAGTTACGTTTTCTGGATTTTCAACTTGGTCATCTTCTGATTCAGCATCATCATCTTCACTTGGCACTGAGAAGTATTGAAATAGAAAAGGCTAAAGCAACATCTTAAGAAATAAAAATACAAAAAAACACTAAACTGTATTCATAAAAATTTTGTTTCAAATGTATTTTTCAGAAATAACACACCAAAGATACACTTATCAAATTGGTTCAATACCATAACTCCATCTTCAACAAAACTACTTTTGACAGCTAACTACTCAGATGATCACATGACATGAGGTATGGAGGAAAAGAACCTTCCATTTTCCACACTGTCCTATTATTCAGGATCCTACTACTTTTAGGAAATATATAGTACAGAACTCATAGTAATTTATATTAAATAAAACAATTTCTTCAATAGTAATGCCAGTTCTTAGTATAATAATTATTTTTCTAGAACCTGTTTTTGTAATTTTTGTCAAATTTAATGATGGATTTCTATACATAAAACATCTAATTCTTTCAATCAATTTACTTGTTTTGCAACTGGTGCTACATACATAGGATGTATCACTAGATGGCTTCAAACTTAAGGGAGGGAACAAGCAAATCTTGAAAGTGATAAGAATATAAAATAGCACGTTGTACGTTCATGTAATGTATGGAGTATTTTCTTCAGGATTACAGCAAGAAGTAATAATGAAAGTTACTGACCATTGATCAAGTGGCTGAAACCCTCACATTAAGGAAAAAGGATTATCTAGGAAATTCATTCACATAACTGTGTGCCAACATAATATACATAAAACATGGATAATAAAGAACCATTTTCCCTTTAAAGCTTTCCTTTCACACCCACAATGGAAGAAAATATGAATAAACTTCCTTCAAACAATTTACAATTTCCTTCTTAAACCTTTTATAAAGAGCCAGGCTTTACTGTTTCCAAATCTGCTGTGTCCACTGATGGGAATCAAACCTCTGGTTTTAGGAATGCAAGTCTGAAAACTTACTGCTGTCCTACTGGGGAACTTGCTACTTCTAATAGCAGCTTAGTATTGACTAAGTATTATTATTAGTGTTAAAAAAACTTAATTCCTTAACTGGAACCTCATTCATCTTCTAAAAGTCTTGTACACTATTCTTTCAGAATAATGAAGTGTTAAGAAATCAGTACACCACTGAAAAGTTTGTTTTTCATTTCATTCTTTTTACAAAACAGTGTCTATTATATTTATAAGTATTACAAGAATATTAAATACCAAAATACAGGCCAAATTTTAATAATTTTAGAATTTTTCCAAATTTTCCATAATGACAAGAAAACCCACTTGTAGAGAAAAATATTATGTAAAAACAGCTGATATGGGTAGAGAAATAACAATCAGTGATGTCGAGAAACCCACTTGTTGAGAATTTTATATGCAAAAACGGCTCTTTTGGGTTCAGAAAATATTTTAAATAGAAGAGCGAACAACGTTTCGACCTTCTTCGGTCATCGTCAGGTTCACAAAGAAAGAGGTAACTGGCCGGAAGCTGACCACATGCTTGGAAGGGGTTGTATAACTGAGTGTCGCAATGTAGAGGGCGTGGTTTGATGTTTGAATATATAATTTTATCTAGAAACTTTCATGTTGGAAAGGGAAATGAAACAAGTCAGCAAAAAGACTAACAGTTGGGAGAAGCAAGATCACTTTGCCAACAACCAGAGAAAAATCAGGCATGAAGATGGAGGACAGGAAGACTAAGATGACAAAGGAAGATAGAGCTGGAAAAGTTACAGAAACTACACCTATGACAGCCAGAAAAGAGCTGTCAAAAGAAATAAAAAGTGTCAAGGATGAACAAATCTCATAGAGAAATGAATGTTTATGACCAATCCTGAGAAAAAATGTTGACAGTTAAAGCAAGATGACAAGAAACCAGAGACCAAAACCAAGGTTATTTGTGATTATGGGATGTAGTAAAGGCCACTTGAAAACAAAAGGATCAAGAGACTAACCTGGTGAATAACTGTTACATGGATAGGAATCCAATTCACAAGTGTGAGAGCATCTAGAACACGACTCAATAACAGGAATGTTGAGCACGTGGGCTCATAAGAAAGATCAAAGTATTAATACAGAAAGATGGAGAACAAATGTTATCTTGGTGATTGAGATAAGCAATCAAAGAAGTTGAAATGGATCATTACCAGATGGAGAAAATCAACCAAAACAACCAACAACACAAAACTCTGAGACACTGATATGATAAAACTTTTGGCCATACACAATAAACCCCAAATCTTCCAGTTAAACACCCCACCAGCACAAGTTGTATCTAACTACAGATGCTGCTCAACAACAAGGGTAGGAAGAAGAGTAACAAGAGCTGAAAAAGGACAGAGAAATCCAATGATGGACTTCACTACCTGTAGCTTGTAAAAATAGAGGTAGATGTATAGCATTGAAGCTGGAGCTTGAACCTCAGAATACATTGTAGAACTATGTATAATCAAACAAATATTTGATATAAAATGTGACTAAGAAAAAAATCTCACTACAAAAATTAAATCATGAAAATAACAATTCAAGTGAAGAACACCAAAAGAAAAAACAAACAAACATGATCAATTACTGCCAAACAAGTGACAGTTTTGTGGAATTGAACAGAGGAAGTCACATGTGTCATAAAAGTATGTTGCATTCTCATTGGTGGAGGGTTAATGTGGGATGATGTGCATTAGAGATGCAGTCAATTCCAGTGAATGGGAGATAGCTTGTGGCATGTGAAAAAATATTTCTTTTACATATGTAGGGCAGCACTGAATGAGAAAAAACTACATGTAACTGGAGGTAATTTACTGTATCAGAAGAAATGCTACAGCAAATTAAAAACTTTCTACCCTTAAGTGAAGGATAATTTATTTGCTAGTTTCTTAGTGCAAGTGCTTGCCCCTTCACAACTGTGGTTTATCCCACTAAGTTGACAGATACAACCTATGTTTATAAACTAATTTAGTAGTGTTTAGATAAATTAACTACAGCAATCAATTTCTGAAAACAGAACTTATTACTGATCAGAAAATTACATTCTAAAAATTCAAACAATTAACTTGTTTTACATCCATTAATATGGAATTTATTTTCACTTTTGTATCAGAAGTATTTCAATTACAGTATTTGTTATAAAATACTTAGGATCGTGAATATTGATATATTTTTATTCATAAAAATAACAAAATCTAGAAACTCAACCTTTAATAATACTTTACCATCAATGATTTGAATAACTTTTCCATTTTGTGAATTACAGTTCAAAGACAACATACAAACCACACAAGATCTACAAGACTTTGGAAAACCACACCCAGTAAAGTGAAACTTTAAAGACACTTCACAAAATTATAAATTCTCCACTTAAATTGCTGCCATTGCCAACTTATTCTATAAGCCAATTGCCCCATTAGAAATGTTAACTATTTCCAATTTCCAAAGCAACAACCAACCATGTTTAGTTTAAAATTATCTTTAATGAACAACTTTGCAACTACGATGAAAACCAGCCAACTATGTGTGTGTTTGATGTTTAGTGCAAAAACAAAAGAGACCCCATTTTCTCTTAGAGACAAACCAAATTCTCTTTGTATATGGCTGGGTTTAAAAAAATTAAGAGTAGGTGCAAGCATTTATTTAATTTTTAGCAGTAAATATAACAAACAGCACGTGTACACAAACTCACCTCCTTCAAGTGCATTTCCAAGAACACCTATTTCAAGTCTTGCCAGTTCCAAAAGTGCTTTTCCATAGAAGAAATATACCTCTCCGCATTCATTGGCCATTTCTCCATATTTCTCAGTATAAAGTTTACAAGATTCTTGAAAACTAGAAACAGCTGATGGATAGTCTTGGACAACAAGATGCCTTTTACCTTCAATGAGGTAGTTCAAAGCTTCTTTGGCAACATTTCTTATAGAGACAAAGATAGCAGATTTATAAAATATATATAAAACTTTTGTTATTAAAAAAGTACTTCTCTTGTGCTAAAAGAACAAAAAGAGGAGTATTTAGAGTATAAAGAGGTACTAGTATTGTAAAAGCAAAAAGTTTGAAAGCTAGAAGCTCTGAGGAGAGAATGATTCACTTATTTTAAACAGTTTGGGGCTTGGACTGATTGTCCCAAATATTAGAAGAATGAGATTACAATAAAAATCTACAAATATATTAAAGTACCATATTTCTTTCAAATCAGTCCTTGCATAACCTTTTACAGAATTATCGATTCCCCTCCAAAACACCCATATAATGATCACCACTTCTGCCAATGGCAAATCATTCTGAATGCCAATTAAAAGCCCCCCCCCCCAATTATTAAAAGGAAGACTTTATTGGAACCTAGTCTACTCTTTAGAAATTTTAAAGTTCCATCATTTCTTTTGTCTTTAGAATGCAATAAAGGAATTGGTTCTATGGATAAAACATCTTGCACCATTTCTTATTGCCCTACTCACAAATAATAAATCATATCATGGCCTTAAAACCAGTTTTCTTAAAATTTTGAACTAAAATTAACCTAAGATGTAGCTTATCATACCTAATTATTCAGTGATTACCTGTCCTCATTCTTATCACTTTTTTTAGTATATGGTTTCCAATTTATTTCATCTTAAATCTGACAAACTAATCTTTAAATATATTGTTGCACTTATTTGACCTCACTGTCCTATCAATTTGTTTACTCCCACTTACCACTACACAAGTTTTTATTCAAATTATCTTAATATTTTTGCGGCTTCTGAAAACAACCACCACCCATTCTGCTCAAGTAGAACTTATTTCTAGCACATAATTCATCACTACCCTGAAATATATCCCATACTATTGGGATAAGCATATACCAAATAATCTTGTACTGAAGTCTTGGTTCCTGATAAGTAATCCATTCCAATATCAACAGAACCATTCCCAAGACCATAATTGGTATTTCTATCTCTAAACCACAGAATCCTTTATATTTAAGAGTTCTGATTTAAAATTAAGTATCATTTGTATCTACATACACAATAAAAAGATAGTATTCCTTAATTCCTTAACTAAACTGGAAACAAAGTACAATATCCATTACTTAATAACTTTTTATTCCTAATTTATCTGTTCTTCCAACTACAAATAGCTATCCATATCTCAACATGTAAACCTATAACATATAAACATGTTATAAAAAGAGTTATTTGCATCAAATTTCTCTTAATTATTCATTCTTCTGCAGATCAGTGGAGCTGTACGATCAGTACCAATTACTCTTTGATCAACTTTTAGCTTCTCACATTATTACATTGACTAACCTATCAGTAGCTTTTCAACCATGGTGCAAACACTTAACGAAAAAAAGAAGTTAGCACCAGATAATGTCAACTAGTTTTTCTTCCCTTGAACTCAAGACCCTCAAGTTACAAATTACAAAGTTTTCCTCACAATCTAAACCAAACAAACTTGAAGTATAAAACTGGCAAGACTAAAACTGAACAGATCCCAAAAAGCTGTATGATTAAATAACAAATA